>JARQOD010000003.1:154790056-155009202 GCA_033576555.1 Oophaga sylvatica
TCTACCTCCAGAGGAGGATGAGGAGGAGGGTCATAGTGAGGGTCCCCAGCCTGTGGAACCAGAACCCAGGGTCCAACAGTTTGATAGGCTGGTCCGGCAATCCAAATTGTGGTGTTACGCCAGGGGCTTCAGAACAGACCTGAGAGACCTGCACCCCGCCATTACACGAAAATGTAGTAAGTCGCCTGGTGGCAAACGGCCGGGGAGGCCTAAGGGGAAAGTGCTACTAAAGAAGAAGAGGAAGATTCGGGACAGGAATGCCAATGGAAAAAAGTCTTCCTCCACCCTTCATGCACCTGTTAGACCCCCATTTAGCTTTTTGGGGAATTTTCCAGCACCCCCCTCTCTTGTAGTAGGAGATGATGGGGACCTGTGTCCTGCTTATTCTCTAAAGACGCAGGACCCTAAGGCTGTGCCTAGGACTCACCCTGTCTGGGGCTGGAACCCAGGAGGCAATGCCATCCCTTTACCTCCTAGTCTGAAATTTAGGACATTCCCTGTCAGTGAACTGTGATTAGGAAGCGAACAAAATATTTCTCATGTCAAGTGGGACCTCCTGGAACATCATCAGACCCTACAATAACCAGGGCTGTGGAGTCGGAGCCCATTTTGGTGGAGTTGGTGTCATGGAAATTGAGGAGTCGGAGGTTTGGTTTACCGACTCCACAGCCCTACGATAACTACGGTGCCCGTTTGCATGATTGGCATTCCAAAAGGTGGTCTATAATGAGTAAAACATGCCTTTAGGTGGATCAACTTGACTAGGTGCTAGTTCTGCTGCGTTGACTTTGCTTCATCCACCATAGCACACAATCAAACTATATGTATTTATTGTAATACCCTATGGAGGTGAGCTGTGTTGCTTTTATTTGTTTATTTTTTTTCTATTTTTTTTTACACTTGTTGAATTTCAGCTGTGGTGCTATACTAGGATAAATATTTTGGAGAGCAAAGTATTTTTGTAACTTTCATGTGAAATATTTTGTGTTTATTGACCTGGTTTTCTTTTGACTTGTTTTTTTAGATACCGTATATAAATAACCCTGTTATAAAACCAAAAGGATTTTTTTTTTATTTTTGGGATATTAATGAAAAAGAACATAAGGCTAAACATGCCAAAGTAATATCTGTCTGCTGGGCATAAGTTTCTGGAGTTGTTGAGGAAACTGGCCATGTGGCAAGGGAGATCCTAAATAAATGGAGGTAGACAGAGCCGGATGGCTGTAGCCTGGTGGAAAGTGAAGAGGTAGGAGATGATGGAAAGAGAGAGGCAGAGGGGGTGGGGAAAGTTGAAGGGAAACTTTTTTTTTTTTTTTTTTTTTTTGTTCCGTTAATGAGAAGAATGGAATCGGTATAAAGACATATACACATATTGTTACCAGAGGCCCAGGATGTATGGTGCTATTTATTATACCATTCACTAAGCAATGTTACATGTAGTTCTTGCAGGAAGGCACCAAGAGGTTATCATCCAGCTGCTGACCCTATGCCAAACTTCTGTTAACCCTCTAGGCGATTCCACAGAAGAGGCATGCCACCTCTTGATGGCACCTTATAGTTGATTGAAAGATCCAGTTTGCTGGTGTGGGGCCGGAGGTCAGAGAACTGCTGGGACTTGTGGTTTTTTACTTTAGGTGGTACAGGAGAAGTATATTGAAGCTCTGTAATTTGTGTTTGCACCTACAGGGTTAACCCGGCGCAGCCTGCATAGCCAATGTATACCTCTGTGAGTGCACTGGGGTCAGCTCCCTAATCTGATTATTGTGTGCAGGAGAAAACAGACATTCACACAAGGACTTCTAGTGTTGCTACAATAAGAAGAAATAGAAATTAAGCTAAAAAAAAAAAAATATGGTGGTCAGATTACGAACTGGTAGAGCGATCACCGATGTGGATTACTGGCTGGGTCTCAGGGAATGGGTTAATGTAATTTTGTGAAATTTTCTGCAACTGTGTTTTTTTTTTATTTAAGGAGAGACTTTTATTTTCATGCAAATTAGGAAGACATGGGTTAATGCAGGCTTGACCCGTTGTGTGTCAGGCACAAAACCAAATCCACACAGGAGACTCATCTCCCCCTTTTCTACTCCCCCTCGGTCCCCACACCCACTCTCTAGGAGGCAAGAGGAGGCCTGTAGTGATGCATCAAAGGGGCATCTCGCTTGAGATCTTGTGCCAACCCCTGCTCCATACTAACCGGAATCTTTCAGTAAGTGGCTATTTACATCTAAATGACATCCTATTAAAGGGAGTGGGGAGAGGTGGGGGATGTGTAACCAGGCCCCATCCTAGAAGATTGATTTCTGAAAGCACAGTCCCACATAGTGTTCTGTTATTCCCACATTGCCCTCCATACATTTAATCACCGCCAACGATCTATAAGTTGCCTGGATGCCCAAGTTCATTGTTGTATTTATTTTTGATTTATGGAGTTAAATTCAAGCAGACGTAGAGCTAAAATAATTTTGTTTTTTTCTGTTGTGCAATATGAAAGCCAAACTGTTCAATAAACATGAATCTTGAAGGTGAAATCTTGTGCTTATTGTAGGGTATATACATTGTGATTTCTTGACCTGTCTGTATTTTGCCACATCAAACCAATGATTGTAATTATGACCAATCTTTCCATATAAAATACACAGGGAAGTCCATTGTCAGCGTCTGACGAGTCCACCATCTCTTGACCCTATCAAGTCTTAATTTCTTACATGAGGAAAAGTCATCTAAAGCTTTTATTAAAATTCCTTATTTCTTTCCTAAACCAGGCAAGAATGTGCCTATATCATGTTAACTTTAGGCAGCATGTGATTGCAAAAGTCTATTTACTACAAAAAGCGCTCTCTCTGTAAGGCAGCATGCACATGTAGAGTATTTGGTGAGGGTTTTTTTTTTTTTACCTCCAGTATTGGTAAGTGGAACAATCAGAGGAGAAGTATAATAGAAACACGTCACCACTCCTGTATTTATCACCCACTCCTGGTTTTAGCTTACAGATACTGATGTGAAATACTGACCTGATACTGAATGTGTGAACGTGACCTTAGGGCACAGTCAGATGGTTGTATAAATCGGACCGAGATGGGAACTCCGTGCACTGACTGGCAGCGGCTCTCCCGACCCGAGTGTGATGGCTTCATGAATTTCTATGTAGCTGTCACGCTCGGGTCGGAAGAGCCACTGACCAGTCCAGACACAGCATTCTCATCTCATTCCGATTTATATGGCCATCTGACTGCGCCCTTGCCCGCCATGGTAGGCTTCAGCTGGCTGTAGAGGTCCATTTAAGGTAGGCCGGTACTTGGGAACAATCATTCCTAGGTATGCTCACTTCCCAATTATCAGCCTGTCTAAACAAGTTGGCAGTCGTCCAATGAACAAGCAAAACGCGCGCTCATCAATTGAGCTTATTTTTAAGAATCATCATTCTCAGCGGCACATCGTCCTTCATAAATTGGAGATGTGCTGCCGATAACGTGATGTTCTGTGCTCATGGAAGTGTGGTCGGCACATCTAAACGGGCTGTTTAAACGTCTAATGATCGGCTTGCATGCAGCTTACGGTTGGTTTAAAGGGAATCTGTCACCCCAATTTTGCCATATCAACTAAAGATATGGCTAAATAGTGCGTCCCATAACTAAGCTAACGGTGGGTATCATATATCCTGATACCCCCCGTTTTCATATCAAAATACCTTTGTAAAGTTGGTATTTTTCGCTGTCAATCATGGCAGGTCAGGAGGGCAGCGTTTTCTCTGTCCTCCCACCCCCCCCCCCCGCTCCTTGGCATCAGTTGCGTATCGCCGTCTGTGAATCCCACAGACGGCGTTCGCCTTCCCGCAATTGCGCAATTCAAATTCGGACCGGCGCATGAGCAGTGTGCTTTGCCCAACAGTGGGCAAAGCATAAAATCATTACAGCGCATGCGCTACTCTTTCCTTGCCCCGGAAGTCGTCCAAGGCAAGCAGTCGTTTCCGGGGCAAAGAAAGACTAGCGCATGCGTTGTAATGATTGTATGCTTTGCCCACTGTTGGGCAAAGCACACTGCGCATGCAGCCGGTCCAAATTTGAATTGCGCAATTGCGGGAAGCCGAACGCCGTCTGTAGGATTCACAGACGGCTATACGCAACTAATGCCGAGGAGCGGGGGGGAGAGAGAGAGAAAACGCCGCCCTCCTGACCTGACTGCCATGATTGACAGCGAAAAATACCAACTTTACAAAGGTATTTTGATATGACAACGGGGGTATCAGGATATATGATACCTACGTTAGCTTTGTTATGGGACGCACTATTCAGCCATATCTTTACTTGATATGGCAAAATTGGGGTGACAGATTCCCTTTAATGGCTGCCATCAGTCTGTCAGTATAGGCCCTAAACCTTGATGCAGGATTTTTTAGTGCATACAGAAGAGATAAGGTGCGCTGCAGAGACCAGAAAGTCTGGTAAATTTTTAAACTGGCAGCATGTCTTCAATGGTCGCGGTTTTAGCTGCAGATTACCTGCAGACCTATAGCAACATGTGCAGTTTGAGAAGTAAAAAAAACAAAAATGCTGTACTCGCCTCCCTTTGGCAATACTTCCCTGGTGCCCCGGTGGTCTCTGTACACCAGTCCAATTGCAATGATGTATAGTGTAGACATGTGACCTCGCATCATTTCAGAGGTCCAGAAACCAATGTGGGACCAAGGAAGGTCATTAATGTTTTTTTTCCTTAATTTTAATGTAAGATTTTTTGTATTTTCCTTTATTTAAACTTGGTGCAGATGCCTTTTTTTTTTATATCCACTTTAACAAAAAAAAAACAACTTGGTATATTTGCTTTCCTTCTATTGTTCTCTGCTGGATTGAAAAGCAATGTCTGTCTCCAATGTTTTGTCTCCTGTTTCTAGATCTTAAGGGTATGCCACACTAAACAATATCGCTAACGGGATCGCTAAAAAACGTCACTATTTAGCGATCCCGTTAGCGATGTTGTTCAGTGCGGCAGCTTCCAGCGACGAGCTTCCTGCTGTGATCTCGCTCGTCGCTGGAATCGTTCCGGACCCTATTTCATCGCTGGCGCTCCGCTGGGTAAGTTTTCTTAATTTAATGTGTTTGATTTCCTTTTTTAAGACTTTGCAGTGCCTTTTTTTTTTTACCGCTAAAAGTAAAAGAAACACTAGGCGATAGTGCTTTACCTTCTATTGTTCTCTGCGATGAAAACAATGTCTGTCTCCAATTGTATGCAACGTACATCGCTGGTTGTTAGGTGAGTACCTTTAGAATCCCCAGGTGTGTGTGTGTGTGTGTGTGTGTGTTATATTACCGTAGCTTTTTGAATGAAAGTGTTGGCTTGTCATAGACAATGGTTTGTTTAAAGGGGTTGTCTGGGCTTAAGGTACTGCCACACTTAGCGATCTCGTTAGCGATCACGATAATGACGCAAGCTAACGAGATCGTTGGTGTGATCGCTTTTAGGTCGCTAGTAGCTGCCAAACAGGAGATCTCATAAACGACACATCAGCAGTCAGCGATCTCTTTAACGACTTTGGCGGTCGTTAGGATGTCATTAGCATGTACTGAGCGCTTCTGATTCATAGGAATTTCCAGCATCGCTCCTGCTCTCTGCGTCCTGCTAGCCTGCTTTGCAACTTCTGCGATCCTCTCTGTGACGCAAAAGAGAACCTACAGATATTGCGATCCACTCCGTGACGCTAAAACCCTAGTCCCGCCTGCGCCGCTGTCATATGCGTCACAAACCAGGTCGCTCGTCGTTCGCAAAAGGTGCCAAACACAGCGATATAGGCTCACCAGCGGGACGCCAACGATCAAAAAACGGTCTAGAACCCTAGTGAACGATCAGCGACATCACAGCAGGGGCCACATCGTTGCTACATGCCACACAACGCGAGATCGCTAAATAGTGACGTTTTAGTGATCTCGTTAGCGATCTTGTTAGCGATCTCGCTTAGTGTGGCATACCCTTTAGACTGCAAGTCTGCAGTCACTGTGCGCCAGGCATGACGGGTGCATGACCGCAAGTATGTGATTTGCATATATGCAGTCACATGCCAACTAGATGTGCGCCGCCTTGCTCACTGCAAGCGTATTGAGTGCGGCTGGACAAGTCTAGTCGGAATATGGATGGAAATATGCAAATTGTATACTTACAGTCACATGATCATCGGAGAATCCTCACAGTGCGCAATGTGTACAATGTAAGGATTCACAAGTCTGCAGTCACAGCCTAAGGTCGGACAACCCCTTTAAAGTATGATACGCCACTAATTTCTAATCTGTAAGGTTCTGTAGCAAACAGAAAGGAAGAGACACAGCTTTCCTAGAGTAGCTATCACTTATTAGATCAGGGGTTTCTCACTAAAATTGGGCCCGAGCCACTAACAAAAATCCCATTAGGATGCAGACCACCTTGTTACATTTAGGCCGAAGCTACACGATGACTTTCGCCATGACAGAGGTCGCGTGACCAAAGTTGCAGGTTGCTTGAAAGCAGAGGCTAAAGGTAGACCACAAGAAACATTAGGACTAGGCCGTTATTAACAGGCAAAGTGGTGAGGAATGTGGGATCTGAAAAAATTGGGGCAGTGCCCTTTAAAAGAGACAACAGGAGGTCTATGATAGATTTTAGTGAACTGAGAAAAATGGAGCAGAGCGTCTACTAGGCCACTCATGAGGATGGCGAAGTACAACAGAGATCGCTTGGGTGCATCTGCTCCCACTAACTTCTGGTCACACCCTGCGCTCAAAAGTCAATGGGAATGCAAACCATTGTTTTACTAGCAGGAGTCACTGCAGCCTGGAATAAATTGCTTTGTGGACTGAACAAATATAACAGCAGTGTGGACTAAAATGTGTGTGGCGATGCTGGTGTTACTGTCATTCATTAATCATTTGTCAAATGACTATTCATACTGTAACAAGGTATAATATATATATATATATATATATATAATATGTATTAGTATTTTGTGTCCTGTTCCCACCTGCATAAACGCTGAGTTTTTTCTAGAGCGGTCTGCACCAAATATGCCATAGCAGTCTGTCCTCATTTTTGCATTTTTGTTTGTGTTTCCCTCTTTTGGCAGTACTGATACAGATTTCATGCAATGTTTTTTTATTAATCCATTATTAGTGCAAAATACTGAGATTCAACACTTTTAAAATACATTTGCATTTTAGGTTCCCCATAGAAGTCTATAGGGAAAAAATAAACCATATATCAGAGTTCCACGGCATCATTAATCAAACTGTCAAACACAATAGATTTTCTGCACATAAAATTGCAGCAAAAAAATAATAACGCAGGATTTGTGCTATGTGAGAACACGGCCTCAGGTCAGAACTTGTATCTACCAAGACATAATTGCAAACTATGTTTTCTGTTTATTGTTTAAAAAAAAAATCTTTAAACTTTTTTTTGTGCAGGATTCCATCGTATTTAAAGGGAATCTGTCAGTAGGCTCGACTGTCCTAAGCTATCTTTATGGACATGTAGGTCATAGGAAGTTGAATAAAATGATAACTTGATATCTGTGATTCGATGTCTTATTCCAGAGCTATCCATGTTTTTCTTAATATGTAAATGAGCTGTTAAGATCTATCGGACTGGACGCAGATCTTCCTGAGAATCTGCTTATTTTAATTCACACTGAGATGTGTAATTAGAAGACATGTAATGACTGACAGTCTGCTCTCCTGAGCCACATGTCTCACATTCATTTAAAATAATCTCTGGGGGCAGATTCTCCGGGAGATCTATGTCCCGCTCATAGATCTTAACAGCTCATTTACATATTAAGAAAAACAAGAATTTCACTGGAATATAAGACATCAGATTGCAGATATTAAGGTATCATTTTATTCAATTCTCTATGACCCTGGACTATAGGACTCTGCCTGTCCATATAGACGGCTTAGGAGGGTTGACCCTAATGGCTGATGCTTTTCAATACAGTTTAAAAAAAAAAAAGTATACCAACACAACGAAGCATATGCTAAGACCCTGTTTTGTCAGCTATCTGGAATCACACATGCTTTTTTGGGTGCAGGCTCCTGAGCCAAATCTAGGAATGGATTCCAAACAAATGGGAAAAATAAAAGATGAGCTTTTTGGATTTCTTCACATTACATTGGGGCCATACATCTGTTGTATATGTTTGTATGCCAGATACGATGCCGTATTGTTCCCATAAGCTTTCATAGAAGGAGTTTATTTTTGGCATATGTTTCACATGTTTGTGACAGTAACGAATAGTGCAGCCTCCTCTTCTGTTTATTTTCTTACACAAACATCCATGGGCGGCCTGATGGGTAAGCAAAAAAAAACCGCAATCAAGTAGTTCCTTGGTAAGTATTTTTAGAATATTGGTAATGCGTAGCTATACATTAAAAGCTGGGGTGTGCGTTCTGGATCATGTCACACTATAAATGGCAGAGTATTTTTAGCGTGAAAAACTAATGTGTGCTGCCTTTGATCAGTGGATGCTGGTGCACATAAGCTGACGTGCAATGTTCTTTGTCGGTTTGTGATAACAGGGTGGTTAGTTGGGGAGGGGGTCTGTGGTTAGTTGGGGAGGGGGCTTTACACTGGAGTCTAGTACCTTCTATTTATACCAGATAAGAATATAGTCCTGAATCAGTCACAAGTATATAAAAACCTTGAGAACTTTATAAGTCTGTTTAACGTTAGGCTCCGTTCACATTTCTATTGGCTGTTCCTGCTTTTTTTCATCTGTTCCGGAATAATAAAAACTGAAAGAAAGCGTTCCAGTACAGGGAACTGAATTTTCATGAACTGTCCCCCACTTGCCTCCTATCTTTCTGCCTTCTGTTATTTTAATTTCTTGTGTTTGAATGTCTCAAAAAATCGATCTGCACATAGGCTATGGGTCCGTTTACACCGAGCAATGTGCAGTGTTAAACGACCAACGTGCTTGCCGATCGGTGGTCATTTAATTAGTTCTTTACACAGCCGGATTCAGATGTGCACAGCACGATCACAAAAAGATCATTTCCCCTGACGAACGTTTTGCTCGTTCGTTGCATGATCAGCAGTGAATGAGCCAATGTGCTTGGATAAGGTGTTATCTGAGCATGCTCGTGTGCTAACCGATTAACTTCGGTGTGCTCTGAGTCCCTGTGGCTGTTTGACAGCTGCAACACATGTGGGGATTTCCTGTTTGTTAGGCAATCCCTACATGGGTTGCGGATGTCGAGCCGGTAGACATGCAGCTGTGGGGAATCAAACGTATTATTCGAGTACGCCAAAGTCACTGGGTTAGCACCCGAGCATTCTCCGATAACACCTTATCCGAGCACGTTCACTCATGACTTATGTTCAGCAGTCTCTTTGCACAGGGAAATTAGTGTTTCTAGAAATACTGGTTCGCAAAAATTGCACAATGTAAATGGGGCTTTATACTGAGACATTCTCCCTGAAATTAAACTATGTGCATGAGACGCTAAAAAAGTCTATTCCTGCTGGTCCCCTAATCAATCCAGGGAAAGCATAAGCTGAGGAGAACTGAACAACATGACTGATTTGGTGATGACTCCTTAAAGGGAACCTGTCCTAATAACAATTTTTAATTCTATAGCGCCAACATATTCCACAACACTTTACTATTCAGAGTAACACGTTGTTCGATACATGCCAAGAAGAGTGAGGGCCTTGCTCACAAACTTATAATCTATTAATGTCTCCAAACACTATTAACCTGCAGATATAGGGTTAATAGCAGTCCAAAGCTGCATCTGCCTTACTGAAAGCGTGGCTAACAAGAAGAAATAAACGGTATTTTTCCCAGGAGCCTTCGGCTTTCAGTCATAGAGGCGTGCATGGAGCGTCTCATGCACAGTGAGCGGCAGCTGTAAGCAGGCCCGGCACTTTGTGTCACAGATCCCTTTGCAGCACATCTGTGTACAGTGAGCTGTCAATCAAAGTGCCAGGACAGGCTTACAGCCGCTGCTCACATACTGAGCGAAGCCGCTTCGTGCACGCCTCAGACTGAAAAGCGGCGGCTTCCGGGAAGAATATAGTTAATTTCCTTCCAGAAGTAGCACTTTCAACATTGGAACGTTATTAACCTGAAGATTAACCCCATATCTGCAGGTTATTAATGTTTTAGGGGACATGACAGGTTCTCTGTACAGACAGTAATCACAGTATTCTTGTCCGAACCATGTAAAGGTGCTCAGTCAGGGCTAGTCACTAACCGAGCAAGGCCCCTGGGCGAACGGGGAATCCCACTCACGGTCGGGGAGACCGGCACGCTATGGGGAACGTGAGTCGGGGGAACCAGCACTGACACCGGCCCCCTCCTCAAATACTCACCTCTCCTCATTCCCCGCTGCTACGGTCTTTTCAGCATCCTCTTTCTCTCTGTGACGTCTGAGGGCAGAGAGCTCGATGACGTCACTACAAATGCCTTCTGTGCTGAACAATGCATAGAGCCAGAAGACACTGAGGAAACCAAAGCAGTGCGGAATGTGGAGCGGTGAGTATTTGATTATTTTTTTTTTTTATGTATGGAGCTATTATATGGGGCCATTATACTGTATGGAGCAACATATGGGGCCCATTATATATTGTATGGAGCAATGTATGAGGCCATTATATACAGTATCGAGCAATATATGGGGCCATTATACTGTATGGAACATTATATAGGGCCAATTATACTGTATGGGGCAATATGTGGGTCTCATATACTGTATGGAGCAATATATGGGGCCATTATATGCTGCATGGAGCAATATATAGAGCACATAATACTATATTGAGCAATATATGGCACTATTATATACTATAAGTAGCAATATATTGGGCCATTATACTGTATAGGGCATTATATGGGACCATTATATACTGTATGGAGCAATATATGGGGCCACTATATACTGTATGGGACACATTATACTCTATGGAGCAATATATGGGGCTCATAATACTGTATGGAGCAATATATGGGGCCCATTATACTGTATGGAGCATTATATGGTGCCCATAATACTGTATGGAGTACTATGTGATGCCCATAATAGTGTATGGAGGACTATGAAGAGCCCATAATTCTGCATGAAGGACTATGTGGAGTCCATAATTCTATATGGAGGACTATGTGGTGCCCATAATACTGTATGGAGGACTATACTGTCCGGTCTAAAATAAGTCTGCTGTCACTATTTGTGACTGCGAGGATTCTCCTGTTTCTGAGCTATTGTAGAATTTACACTAGTTATCACTCATAATGTAAGAATTAAGTGAAATTTTTGGCATTGTACTATACCTGTATTTCTTATCTGTGCATAATGAATTGTGGTATGTGTTAAAGGGGCCCACTGAGACCTGCCTGCTTGTTTTTCATTTATCTCCACCCTATAAAGCCAGAGCTGTTAAAGAAAAGGTGGGGTTGGTGATAGAGGAAAACCAAGTAGGTGGGAAGGTGTACTTAAAGGTTTGGCCATGACAAGGGTGCACCGTGCGCCTGTACTTGGTTCAGACAGTCATTCTGTGCTGACAGTCTCCCTTTAAAAAGTTATTCCCAAAAAAAGTTATTCCCTTTCTGTAGGGTAGGGAATAACTTGCTGATTAACGGTGGTCTGACCACTGGGACCCCCAGCTATCCTGAGATAGGGGCTTTAGAACTCTGCAGCACCGTCCTGAATGAAGTGGCGTGTGCTTATGTACGGCCACTGCTCCATTTCGCCAAATACAGTACTCCTGCATATACAGGCAGACCCCCATTCTTGAGATCGTTGGGGGTCGAAGTGGTCGCACCCTCAGCGATCAGCAAGTTATCCTCTATCACATGGGTAGAAGAAAACTTGCTTTTTTGGAAATAACCCTTAAACCTTTGTCTTCAAAGCTAACATTTCTTGTCTTTGTATACATGTCAAGATGAGTTACCTGCCTCAGTCTATTCAAATGCATTTGGCATTCCTGCAGCTGTTTTGCAAATGTCAAGAAGACATCTCCACTACTTAATGAGGTCTTCCAGGCGACCCTATAAATCACTGCCTTCAACAATTCCTTGCTCTGCTTTTGCGTTTCAAACACAATGGAGCAGATCTACTAAGCTATAGAAGTCAGAAATCTGTCTTAATTTGTGTCAAAAAATTAAAAACTGAGGTTGGGGAAAGGGATGAGTCCTAAACTGTGAGCCGGTGTGCCACAACTATGCCACCATTTTGTGCAAT
Source organism: Oophaga sylvatica (assembly GCA_033576555.1). Classification (NCBI taxonomy): domain Eukaryota; kingdom Metazoa; phylum Chordata; class Amphibia; order Anura; family Dendrobatidae; genus Oophaga; species Oophaga sylvatica. The sequence goes on from JARQOD010000003.1 coordinate 154,802,257, forward strand.
ATAGAGTAAGGCAATTTACGGTCTATAGATGCACCACATCTATCATCTTACGTGAGTCACTGTGATACATTTGGCACATTTTAAGTCTAGCCTAAGTTTGCGCAGCACAGTATAGGGAACTATAGATGTATATACCAATTCTTCAGAAAGTTGGATGACAAGTTCTGTAATGGCTGCTAGTGCTGTCACCCGGCATCTATTTGTTCAACGTGTACAGTTGTTGAAAAATATTTAGAGTTGAGAGTCCTCAGTGGTTGATACCTTTTAATGGCTAACTGCAAAGATGGTAACAAATTGCAAGCTTTCGAGACTACTCAGGTCTCTTCATCAGGCTGAACTAATACAAAATCTGAAGAATCACATATTTATACACAAAAACACAGAAAAAATGCAATAGGTAAGACAAGTGACGTGAAGCAGAATAGTCATTATGGCAGAGGGATGAGCATAAATATTGGAACAGTTCATAGATAAGGAGAGAAAGTTTTATTACCCTCTGATTGGGGTCTGGTAATGTTTTGTGATGTTTTCACAGGGTATTTGGAGTAAATTCCTTAATTGATGTAATAGGCCATAAACATCAATTATTACATCAATTAATGATACAGTAAAGAGGACTGAGGACTCTCAACTCTAAATATTTTTTACATCAATTAAGGAATTTACTCCAAATACCCTGTGAAAACATCACAAAACATTACCAGACCCCAATCAGAGGGTAATAAAACTTTCACACTCCTTATCTATGAACTGTTCCAATATTTATGCTCATCCCTCTGCCATAATGACTATTCTGCTTCACGTCACTTGTCTTACCTATTGCATTTTTTCTGTGTTTTGGGTATAAATATGTGATTCTTCAGATTTTGTATTAGTCTTTGCCTGATGAAGAGACCTGAGTAGTCTCGAAAGCTTGCAATTTGTTACCATCTTTTCAGTTAGCCATTAAAAGGTATCAACCACTGAGGACTCTCAACTCTAAATATTTTTCTATCTACTGGCTAACACGGTACGAAGATATACATCTTTACTGTATACAGTTGTTGAAGAATTCACGTGTGATATTATATATTTTAGGGGGTAAATCCCTAGAACATTTATGGCTCCTAGTTGCTCTTTTATAAAGAGTTTTTACAATGGAGAGTAGTGAATCAATTGTCCCTGGTCCAGTAACCATGTCATTACTCTATGGTTGCCTAAGTCGAGCCTTGCGAACAGCCTCCTACTGATGTCTCTCTTGATTAGTAGCCTCGGGGCAACATCATGCATGCCTCATACTGCCATTTTGACTTTGTGCTGTGCTGGGACTACAAAGTAGCTGCAAGGATTCTGGCAGGTAGATGGTGGTTTGCAGGGTTCCTGTCCCGTCCAGAATACTGACGTGGCCACTGGACTAGGGTCCTGTGAATCGATTCACTCATCTCTATTCTACAAATGTTTCTATTCATTGGAAAACTGGCCATCAAAAGACTTGACTGCCATTACAGTTCCCACAGGGATTATTATTATTTATTTTTAGAGCACCATTGATTCCATGGTGCTGTACATGAGCAGGGGTTACATACAAAATACAAATAGATTGCAGTCAGTGAACTAACAATGACAGACTGGTACAGAGGGGAGAAGGCTCTACCCTTGCAGGCTTACATTCTACACAATAATGGGGACAGTATCTTGGGGGGTTGTAGCAGCTCTGATTGTTGTGAGGTAGCAATGTGGTCATTGCAGGCTGTAAGTTTTCTTGAAGAGATGGATTTTCAAGTTCCATTTGAAAGTTCCGAATGTGGTGGATAATCGAACATTTTGGGGCAAAGAATTCCAGATGATGGGGGATACCTGGAGAGGTTTTGGAGGAAATTAGGTGAGGGACGTACAAGTATAGAGAAGTGAGGGGGAGGTCTTGGGAGACCGGAGATTACTTGTTAGAATGTAACAGGAGATAATTTCGGAGATATATGGAGGAGACAGATTATGGACGGCTTTGTAGACCAGTGTTTGTAGTTTGATCTGGATACATTGGAGAATTTAATGCCAATGAGGGATTTGCAGAGGGGAGGAGCAGAGGAATAGCGAGAAGAGAGGTGGATTAATCGGGCATCAAAGTTAATGATGGACTGAAGAGGCGAGAGAGTGTGAGCAGGAAGGCCACAGAGGAGGATATTGCAGTAGTTCAGGCAGGAAATGATGAGGGCATGCACTAACATTTTAGTAGATTCATGGTTGAGGAAGGGACAGATTCTGGGGATATTTTTGAATTGAAGGCGGCAAGATGTGGAAAGATCTTGGATGTGCGGTTTGAAGGACAGGATTAATTACCCAACTTTTTTGTCACAATAGTAAATCGACCTAGCTATATAGTCCTAGTTCTCCCACTCCTGTTTTGTTACATAACTGGGCAACTAAGCTGTAAAGGAACTTAGATGAAAAATGCCACAGCTTTCATGGTTGTCCTGTCGACTGTTAGGATGGATTCACGCATCATGTTCAAGTTTCACTGAAATTCCTGCACAAAGTAGAAGACAATGTTAGTTAATGGAGTTTTAACAAATATAATTCAGTGCAATGCAGTGAGTAAAACCTGTGGCTAAATTCTGCACCCAAAAATCAGTAACATATTTGGATTTCATTGAAGGTGTTGGTGTGGATCTTTAGGGCATTTCCACAGCGTTATTTTGACGCAAAGTGAGAACATTGCCAGTGTTAGAAGATGGGTAAAGTTACGGTAACTGTAAAATTTGCATCCGGGCCCCGGTACCTGAAGAAGCCTAAAGACCCCACTGCCATTTGGAAAGTCCCCAATATTATAAATGGCAGTTGGAAGATGGGGCCCTCCTACAGATTTTGCCTTAGGAGTAGGACCTATGAGCTTCAAGGTAGGACTGCTAAATAATGTGGCCACCACCTACTTTTACGATATATGTTTGAATTGTGTGAAAATCTGCCATGTATAGGCCAGTATATCGGAATATAAAACTCAAGGAAGCCTCTTGTTTTGGTTGTTATAATAAAGAGGACATGTTACATTTTCCAAAATATATTTGAGTCACGTGTTCTTATTGATGTACAGACTTATTCCTCTTTGTTTCTGTGTTTTGTTTTCTTCACATCTCTACCCCTTCCCAGTCTCCCAATGATTTGCCCACCCCCATAAGCATTTAATCCTGGATCAATAGCAAGAGCTCTCATTTACTAGCCCACAGGCAAATCCTCTTTTGTAAATTACATGTGTTTTTATTTTGCCGTGAATTTCCTCTCTCCCTGGAACTAGTCTCAGACATTTGGTCACTTTTTTTTTTCTTTCTCCAATAAACAGAATTGGAATTTCGGGCTTGGACTATAATCACTAAGTTTTATCTACCCATGTACAACCAGCAGAATTCAGGTGATATCTTATGAAAATCTACTAAAATACAGAAATGGTATTTATTTTACAGCTTGAAAGTAAATGAAGAAAATTTCTGTCTCAAAATTTAGTAGAAGTGCTATCTAAAGAAGAATTTATATATATATATATATATATATACACACACACATATATATGTACATATATAAATATATATTTGTAAACGTATTAAACATATATCCATGTAGATATTATATATATATATATATATATATATACACACTGTATATATTTATTCTATTTATATTTATTTACAGGCTCCTAAAGACCATTGTAGACTTACCGTATATCCTACTCTACAGAGCTAATAATCTAATCTTTGTGAAAGATCCAACTGCTCAGCTGTCAAGCCACAGGGTAGAATCCACCATGGGTGGGGAGATTTATATAGATTAGATTAGCAATCCGATATGGGACACCTGTAAATACACAAACAAAAAAAAAAGTTTAGCGTAATGTCAATATTGCATTTTATGTATTTTTTTTCTGTTACATACTTTGAGAGCTTATTTTTTTTTTTTTATTCTGTTGAGACAAAGTAAAATTGTGGCTTTTTTCTTAAGTTTATTTATTGTTTTATTTTTGATACTTTAAAGTCAGAGGAAAACAAAATCCATTTCACTATTTACGTAAAAGAAGAAAGAATATTATTGGAAAACTCATTTGGAAAAAAATTAAATTACTTTTACATTAGTTAATTAGTCATGGAATAAATACAAATATGTATTAACCCTGTAAAGCAAAAATCTAAAATTCAAATACTAAAAATACCACAATGTCTCTAAAATTACAATGTCACTTTTCCCGAATTCCATCCTGTAGTATTTCTCCACGTAGAGGTCTGTAGTATCTGGAGTGAAGATGTAAGGAGTGCTGGAGCCACTTAATTCATTTATGACTTAGTATTTGACTGTTAATTGGTTATTAGAGAGCTGGAGGTGAAGTTCATGCTGTGCAGCCACAGGAGTGAGAGGTCTGTGAGGGTGGGAGGGGGGAAAGGGACTGGTGTCACTAAATTCTCCTCCAGTCTTTGTTTACATGTGACCAATGGAAAAGAGCAGACAAAGGGTTATTGTAAGCTGGGGGTCTCCCCACTGCCCCCTCCTACTGGACGCTTTTTACAAAGAACAAAATGGCTTGTACCCATCCACACACCCAGATTTCCCACCCACAAACCTGATGTTTCAAAACAACTTTAAATAAACGATACAGTCACCTTACCCCCCAACGTACAATAGAAAATTAGTGGGAGGCGGGTGGCAGCTCGGAGCCTGGCCTCCACATAGAAATCCAATTATTTGACACTATTTTAGGTAATTTGACCCCTAACTTCAGATGGTTACTGAAACTGTATACTTTTAATTAATAGTGAAAGAGAATGGAATAAAAAGGACTAGAGTATATGATTAGCACCTTTCACGGAGCACAATAAAACTATCTAAAAACCAGGCGAAATCTACATCTGACACCATATGATATGAAAACATAGGCCAGGATTCATCAATTGCATTTCTTATGTCATTTTTCTGTCTGTTTTTTCTTATTTTTGCTGATGGACATCAAATTCATCAAAATGTCACACGATGTTCGATGAGTTTGGCTCAAATTAAAAAAAATTTTAAAATCTCTTTTATGCCTTTCAGCATGATCCTTTCAATAAGCATTAAAATGTCACACAGTAGTATTCAACTGCAGAATTAAAAAGATTCAGTAATTCAGTAGGATACTGGAGTACCATTCCACAAAAAAAATTTTTAGCATCATTTTGAAAAGTTGGAAATAATGAATTAATCAAAAACATCTGGAAAAGCAACATCAATCCTACAAAAAGTAGGAGGGTTGAAACAAATGCATAACAATTGTGCAAAATACACAATGAATTTGGTGCAAAAATAACAATACCTAAATTGAAAACTTGTACTCCAAGAAAGACACAAAAGAATGATGAATTGGGGAGTATGTTTTTTTATTCTGTGTGGCTCAGCCTCGTTTTATTTTTATGACTTGTATAAAAAGTGCACAAAAGTCATAATCATCTAGATCCAAGCATATATAAATCTTGATAACACTTGCATGGGAATTATGTAATAACTGGAATAAAAAATATGAATTAACAAAAAACAAAAACACCAAAATGGTGCAAGTAGGTCTCATAAAACAGAACTTCTATTGAAAACAATAATGAAGCAATAAAACAAGTAAAAGAACAGACTACGGTAGCCCAATGAAGGACCACATGTGCAAAATCAGATGCTCACAAATACTTAAACTTGATTATCTCAAGTGCCAGAGCCAATAATAATAATAGTAGTGTGTAAAAAGAACGCACCATACTCTACCAAATTGAAGGATAAGGCCTCTTTCACACATCCGTTTTTTTGTATCAGGCATGATCCGGCGTGTTGTTAAAAAAACGGATCTGGTACCGGATGCGTTTTTTTACCATTGACTTTCATTACCGCCGGATCGTGCCTGATGTCATTGCGTTGTATCCGTTTTTGTCCTGATCCGGCGGAAATGTACATTCTGGCGGCCGGAAAAAACGGTGCATGCAACGTTTTTTTTGTTTGCCGGAGCCGCCTGATAGTGCCTGAAGCGGCGCATCAGGCGGCCGGAAACAATAGAAGTCAATGGAACCAGATCAGTCTTTTGTGCAAACAGTCAAAACACTGATCCGGATTCTGGAAATCAGGGACTACTACTACTACTACTACATTTTCCACTGATCCAAAACCCTCTTTTTCCGGGTTCAAAAGTTCAGGTCGGATCCAGCAAAAAAACGGATCCGTTGCATCAGTTTTTTCATTTCAGTGCCGGATCCGTCCCTTCAGGTATACGACGGATTATGCCTGACACAAAAAAACGGATGTGTGAAAGAGGCCTAACCCATCCTGGATCTTGCGTCATTAGTACACTAAAGCCCCCGCCTCACATAGCGAGATCGCTAGCGAGATCGCTGAAGCGTTACCCGCTGTTTACCCTGGATACCAGCATGCTCGCTGGTCCTGATCGCTGGTGAGTCTGCCTATGTGACAGCTCACCAGCGATCAGCTAACGATGTCCCAGCGGATCCCATCCAGGATCGTTGGTGGGATCGCTGGGACATTAAAGCGTGTAACGGGGCCCTAACATTAGTATGCCAGATAATAAACACCTTCTAAAGGTACTGCCACACTAAGCGATCACACTAGCGATCTCAATAACGACGCAAGCTAATGAGATCGTTGGTGTGATCGCTTTAAGGTCGCTAGTAGCTGCCAAACAGGAGATCCATAAACGACGCATCAGCGATCAGCGATCTGTATAACGACTTCGGCGGTCGTTGGGACCTGTCACACTGCATGTATTCTGAAAGATCACGACCTCGATAGGCGTGATTGAGCACAACCTTTTCCACGCCCCTCAGCACAGATTGGTGGTCACTATTTATGTCATGACTGTTTATCACAGCTCTCTCGCTTTGTGATTGGATGACCGCGTCATAAAAGACGACGTACCAGCGCTCCTTTCCATTGCTCTTGAGCAGAAGCGGTTCTTTCAAATCTCCAGCATCGTTCCAGTGCGTCCTGCTAGCCTTCTTTGCAGCTACTGCGATCCAGTTTGTGCCACTATTGCGTTTCCTGCGATCCAGTCTGCGTCGTTATTTTTTTTATATATTTTTTCTTCTGCGATCCAGTGTGTGCCTCTTGCATTTGCTACGATCCAGGCTGTGCCGTTATATTTTTTGCGATCCAGTTTGTGGCGCTATTGCGTTTCCTTTTTTTTTTTCCAGGATCACAAGTCTTGTAAGGTAGGTATTTTTTTGTCACATTTAATTTTTAATATTTTTTAAATTTTACAGATCCATTTTTAGATCCCAGCTGTTGTTATCCATTGTCGTCCATCATTTTTTTTTTGTTTTTTTTGCCATTGTTTTTTGTTTGCCATTGTTTTGTTCAGGCACGCCCACCACCACCATTTTATGATCCCTTCTGTTTTTACCGTAGTTGTCCATCTATGACTTTTATTTAGGTCTGCCATTGTTTTCTCCTGCTGCGCCACCACCACCATTTTATGAACCCTGCTGTTTTTACCGTAGTTGTCGATCTATGACTTTTATTTTGGTCTGCCATTGTTTTCTCCTGCTGCGCCACCACCACCATTTTATGATCCCTGCTGTTTTTACCGTAGTTGTCCATCTATGATTTTTATTTTGGTCTGCCATTGTTTTCTCCTGCTGCGCTCACCACCACCATTTTATGATCCCTGCTGTGTTCTATGTTGTAGGCTATGTAAGCATTTTATTTAACCATTCTGCCGTTCTCACATAATCCTTTTTTTATTACAGATGGCCGATAAGCATGAATTTCTGCGGGAATTCATCGAGATGTACCGCTTGATGCCTTGCCTGTGGAAAATAAAGTCGGCGGATTACTGCAACAGGCTTAAAAAGAAGGACGCATACCTAAAACTGGTGGAGCTGTGCAAGAACCGTAACCCCGATGAACCAGCGGATGAGTCATCGGTGAAAAAACGTATTCAGGCCCTCCGCACTGTTTACAAAAAAGAGTTAAATAAAGTCCAAAATTCAACCAAATCTGGAGCCGGGCCGAAGATGTGTATGTCCCCAAATTGTGGTACTTTGAGCTGTTTTCTTTCACAAGGGACCAAGAAGTACCCAGACAAGCGACTTCCATGTTGGATCTAGACCCAGTGATCCAGCCGGACTCCCCTGTCGTACATGTAAGTACCTTTGTATTAAAACACATTTTAATGTGAAATGTAGATAAAATGGCTGAATTTATCCCTTCATGTACTGATAATTTATCTATCTCAACGGTTGAGGCCTATCCATTCACAAGTGTCGTTTTCACATTTTTGCTGTATATGGGTGTTATAGTGTGAACAGATAAATTTCTTTGTCTTTACAAGTGTCGTTTTCACATTTTTGCTGTATTTGGGTGTTATAGTGTGAAGATAAATTTCTTTTTCTTTGTGATTTACCATTTGTTTTTTGTTCATGCAGGACACAGAAGAGGCTGTCTCCACACCTCCGACTGAAGAAGACAGCATGGCGTTGGTCCAAGACGACGAAGTAGTTGAGCCACCATCCTCATCTGTGCGGAGCCGGCTTACATTTTCAGGAAGGAAAAGGAAGGCTCCCACCTCGGCTACTCCAGAATTGGTTGAAATTGCCAAAAAAGTGCTTACGGCGGAAAAAGACCAAACAAAAATAACTGGCTTTGCTTACTTCGCTAATGAGAAGCTCCCAACACTGGATCCTATACAGCGGATTCATGCAGAGAGACTCATGTTTGAGGTCCTGACTCAAGCGTCATTAGGAAACCTGGATAAAATTATGTTGTCATGCCAAGACCGCAGTACCCGCAATACTCATGGCCCAACAATCCTGTGCCGAACCCAATTGGGATAAATCCAGCAAACCCAAACGTTGTTGCTCCACCTTATTTTTATACACCGCAGAGGCAACGTGGTAATGGCAACGATCCATCTTACCAGCAGCTGTAGTTTTAAATTTTTTTTCTAAAGTTTTTTGTTGTATATTTTTTTTTAAATACTTACATTTTTTGAATAAAAAATCGTATTTATCTAATGAAGTGTGGTCTTGTATTCTTATTTATGTCATCAATTTTGTTGACAACGCTTAAAAATTTGTATTTTTATTACATCTACTTGTTTCTACTTGGGGTCATAGGACTACCAGCATTGGTAAAAAATGTAATGAAAAAAAATTCAAAAATTTACAACATTTCTTTTAAAGGCCCTGATCACACTAGCGCTAAAACCTTATAATAAAAAAGAATACACCACAGCTGCGTATATAAACTTTATATATAATACATATTATTTTCATATATATTATAAAATATATATAACAGTAATAAAAAAGTAAAAATAAAAAAACAATTAAATAGAAATAATAATAAAAAAACAAACAAACAAAAAAAAAATTAACTACTGCCCCCCCTTTCTAGGGCAGCCAGAAAACTCTCCAGCATCACCCCGTGTTGTTGCACGGCTGCCATCATTCGGCGCTGGGACATCCGCAGGTCCTGGGCAGTGGGGATTTCTGTGGAGGTAATGGTAACAGTTAACAGGGAATTCAGTTGCAACATCAACATGTACACTTTCACACTTGCGTTTTTTTGCGCTGCGTTTCGAGCGCACATGAAGCGCATTAAAAAACGCGTGCAAACGCTTGTAAACGCTGCGATATTTTGTCTCTATCATCTCTGTCTCTATCATCTCTGTCTCTATTATCTCTGTCCCAATCATCTCTGGCTCTATCATCTCTGGCTCTATCATCTCTGTCTCTATCATCTCTGGCCTTCTTCTCTATCATCTCTGGCTCTATCATCTCTGTTTCTATCATCTCTGTCTCTATCATCTCTGGCTCTATCATCTCTGTCTCTATCATCTTTGGCTCTATCATGGTTTAAACAAGTGTTTAGACTGTTTGCTGTGCACTTACGGTTTTGGGGCGACTGCATATCCCCTGACGACCCACTTACGGCCCACCCAGAACCTGCGGCACCGCCGGCTAGGGAAACACAGAAAAATAGATATATCACAACAGCCATTATACATTTTAAGACCTAACAAAGTTGTCAAACTTGTCGGAAGCTTATATTATGTGCGTAAATTACCTGAAGACGAGCCAGCATACATGTCACGGGGTGACACTGGAGAGAATCGCAGGGTGGATGTGGATGGGGCTGGGGACGATGACCCCAACAGTGGAGGCGGGGTAGCTGCAGGGGAAGGAGTGCGGAGAACTGGTGATGCGGGGGCTGCGGGGGACGGTGGTGCAGCTGCAGGTGGTGCTGCAAATAAAAAATACAATTCAGTGAAATAATCCTTCTACAAACCCTGTCACTGCTGTACTCCCATCACTACTGGTACTCCCGTCACTGCCAGTACTTCCGTCAATGCCTGTAACCCCCTCACTATTGGTACTCGTCAACACCTCCCTGCTCCACCGCTCTGACATCTTCCGCATTTCCTGACAAGTCCAGAGAAGAGGACTTTCCTTTGTATTTAATGTTTGGAGCAATATATGGGGAGCATTATACACTGGAGAATTATATATGGGGCCCATCATATACTAGAGCATCATATGGAGTTCATTATTTATGGAACATCACATTTATATATGGAGCACATATGGGCCCATTCTGTATGGCGCACTATGTGGTGCCCATAATACTGTATGGAGGACTATATAGTCCGTCACCCCATCACTAATGGTACTCCCGTCACTGTCCGTAACCCCATCACTGCCAGTACTTCCGTCAATGCCTGTAGTCCCATCACAACACCCATCACGACCCCTCCGAAGCTCTGCCCGGATGCTGGCGACCCTATCGCTCGACCGGTTAGCGCAGATCCGACAGCTTCTTCCTGATCTGCTTCGTCGTTCGCTGCACGCCAAAACGCCTAGCAAGGCCCCTCTGTATCCGGCGCAGGACTGATTTTTTGTGATGCATGGGACGTGCCGTGGGTATGGTGCACCAATAGTCCCATGCATCACACTTTTTAATGAGGTACCGCACCTCTGCGTCCCCCCAGGCCGCTGCACGCTGCCTTGCCGCCATTGTCACAGGATAGTAATAACGCCGCATGAACGACGCCAGCGTCGTGATGTCACGACGTACGTACGCTATAAACTAATCGCACTTGCGACGCAAGACGCTTGCGATCGCAAACTGACCGCACCAACACCGCAGAGTTGCGATGCCATTGCGATCGCAAAGCTACTGGTTCCAGCTAGGCACCCCAGCCACACAGACATGACACGCCATTGCTGTCGCAAAGTGACAGTTTGTGCTGCTATTGCGTTTTGCCCCGATTTGCCTTTTATTATTGCTGAGGTGATGTGGCCAGCAATCGGAGCTGAGGGGCATTACTAAAGATAACCTAGTCCCGCCTGCGCCGCTGAGTAATGCGTCGTCTACGAGGTCGCACATCGTTCACAAAAGGTGCCAAACACAGCGATTCAGGCTCACCAGCGGGACACCAACGATCAAAATACGGCCCAAACCGTTCGTGCACGACCAACGACATCACAGCAGGGCCACATCGCTGCTACATGCCACACACAGCGACGTCGCTAAGGAGATCGCTAAATAGTGAGGTAGTAGCGATCTCGTTAGCGATCTTGTTAGCGATCTCGCTTAGTGTGGCATACCCTTAAGAGTCTAGTAACAACATTAAAGGCATTGCACATGGAGCCTTTGATGAAAAGATTACATAGTAAGAAGGTGGCAATACTGATAAACATACAGGTCCTTCTCAAAAAATTAGCATATAGTGCTAAATTTCATTATTTTCCATAATGTAATGATTACAATTAAACTTTTATATATTTTAGATTCATTACACACCAACTGAAATTTGTCAGGTCTTTTATTGTTTTAATACTGATGATTTTGGCATACAACTCCTGATAACCCAAAAAACCTGTCTCAAAAAATTAACATATTTCAACAATCCAATAAAATAAAAGTGTTTTTTAAAAACAAACAAAAAAACCATCAAATAATAATGTTCAGTTATGCACTCAATACTTGGTCGGGAATCCTTTTGCAGAAATGACTGCTTCAATGCGGCGTGGCATGGAGGCAATCAGTCTGTGACACTGCTGAGGTGTTATGGAGGCCCAGGATGCTTCGATAGCGGCCTTAAGCTCATCCAGAGTGTTGGATCTTGCGTCTCTCAACTTTCTCTTCACAATATCCCACAGATTCTCTATGGGGTTCAGGTCAGGAGAGTTGGCAGGCCAATTGAGCACAGTAATACCATGGTCAGTAAACCATTTACCAGTGGTTTTGGCACTGTGAGCAGGTGCCAGGTCGTGCTGAAAAATGAAATCTTCATCTCCATAAAGCATTTCAGCCGATGGAAGCATGAAGTGCTCCAAAATCTCCTGATAGCTAGCTGCATTGACCCTGCCCTTGATGAAACACAGTGGACCAACACCAGCAGCTGATATGGCACCCCACACCATCACTGACTGTGGGTACTTGACACTGGACTTCAGGCATTTTGGCATTTCCTTCTCCCCAGTCTTCCTCCAGACTCTGGCACCTTGATTTCCGAATGACATGCAAAATTTGCTTTCATCAGAAAAAAGTACTTGGGACCACTTAGCAACAGTCCAGTGCTGCTTCTCTGTAACCCAGGTCAGGCGCTTCTGCCGCTGTTTATGGTTCAAAAGTGGCTTTACCTGGGGAATGCGGCACCTGTAGCCCATTTCCTGCACACGCCTGTGCACGGTGGCTCTGGATGTTTCTACACCAGACTCAGTCCACTGCTTCCTCAGGTCCCCCAAGGTCTGGAATCGGTCCTTCTCCACAATCTTCCTCAGGGTCCGGTCACCTCTTCTCGTTGTACAGCGTTTTCTGCCACATTGTTTCCTTCCAACAGACTTCCCATTGAGGTGCCTTGATACAGCACTCTGGGAACAGCCTATTTGTTGAGAAATTTCTTTCTGGGTCTTACCCTCTTGCTTGAGGGTGTCAATGATGGCCTTCTTGACATCAGTCAGGTCGCTAGTCTTACCCATGATGGGGGTTTTGAGTAATGAACCAGGCAGGGAGTTTTTAAAAGCCTCAGGAATCTTTTGCATGTGTTTAGAGTTAATTAGTTGATTCAGAAGATTAGGGTAATAGGTCGTTTAGAGAACCTTTTCTTGATATGCTAATTTTTTGAGACAGGTTTTTTGGGTTATCAGGAGTTGTATGCCAAAATCATCAGTATTAAAACAATAAAAGACCTGACAAATTTCAGTTGGTGTGTAATGAATCTAAAATATATGAAAGTTTAATTGTAATCATTACATTATGGAAAATAATGAAATTTAGCACTATATGCTAATTTTTTGAGAAGGACCTGTATATGCACATTAAATAAAGGTCTGGTGGGAAAATAATTTTATCAAATAATGGTAGTAGTAGTAGTATGCTAAAATAAGACAATAAGCCTAGTAGGGGGATGTACATATAAAAATATGGTAGAAATAATAATACACTTACATGTGGTAATGTGATAGGTAGTGATCACATGTGGTCCTGGCGCCCCAATTCAGGTTTCACCCTTGCTTCATCAGGGGGCGTGTCATCTGGGGCACCAGAAAAGTACTGTAATGCACATGCGCCTGCGCTCTTTGACCTTTCCCCGCGCATGAGTATTATAGTACTTTGCTCTGTGTGGAATATATAGAACACGTCATCCACATGAAGCAAGAAAAAAGGAGGCACCAGATCAAGATCAGCAGCGCCCATCGGACCGAACCGCCTCTTAGGTGAGTATAATAAAAGCTATTTTTTGTTTTATGGAGAGCACATTGGGGACTTAAATACAGCATTCTAGAATGCTGTCACATAGGGCGAACAGGTGCTGGCCCTACTTTATATGGAAAAAACCTGGTGACAGGTTTCCTTTAAACTTTTTCATAATGATTCTATGACATATTTATTTAACATTTAATTAATCAAACATTCTTCTTTTAGAAAAATTTAATATGAGGAACTACTATACTGCAACCATTACATGAGTTGTCCATTATATGAATGGGCCTGGGGGCTTGAAATAACAAAAAAGGTCACCTTCAGGACCAATGCACTCACTTGTGCTTAGCGATGAATCTCCTTGTATAAGATGTGAATGCTGCAGTCAACCAGTGGTGGCTGATTGGCTGCAGTGCTTTCATAATCCCTCTGTCGAATTTTGAACTCAGCTGACTGGCGTGGGACAGAGCGCTATGCACGGAGGAGTGGCTCCAGTCAGGTAGGTATAATTGTTTTTTATTTTGTTCACCTCCATGGACCCATTAATAAGGGATTGTCCACTACTTTAAAGGGGTGGTCCGAAGTCCAAATTAATTTTCATCCTAAATCCCCTTGTATGTAATGCCATAATCTACACTACTTTCTAATATACCTGCATCCTGTAGACTGTGAGCCCTCGCGGGCAGGGTCCTCTGTCCTTCTGTACTTGTGTGTGCCTTGTATTGATCACGTTTACTGTACTTGTCTATATTCGCCCCTTTTCACATGTAAAGCGCCATGGAATAAATGGTGCTATAAAAATGTATAATAATAATAATTAAAAATTCCCTAGTCTTCCCCAAGCACACTATCTAACTACTGCTTTCTATAGTTTTTTTCCACTTCCTTTTCGATGACTCTTCTTTTGAGCATCCCTATGATATTCAGATTTTGTTTATTTTACTCACTTATATAGCACCATTAATTCCCTAGCTCTTTACAGACATAATGAAGCATCATCCGGGGGTGGAGAATGCAGTCACTGCCGCCTCCCTGAAACGAAGTATCATCAGTGCGCACAAATATAAGTCCACGATAGAAGACACCCGTTGGTGTTCGAGGCACAGTAAACATTGCGTCAATGCATAAGGCAATCACATAGGAGAAAATCCAGCTCAACGGACTTATTAGCAAACTTTTTCTTTATTCACCAAAAGTGCCCAGTAGAGGATAAAGCAAGAGTCAGCAATGCAAGTTACATGATATGTGGCATCTGGATTTTTCCTGTCTATGTCATCATCAGTGTCACTCGTTTAGCTTATGGCACTAAACAGATCAGGATTTAGAATGAAAATTAATTTGGACTTTGCCATACCCCTTTACGGTTCCATATGATTTGTGCATTATACAGGTCCTTCTCAAAAAATTAGCATATAGTGCAAAATTTCATTATTTTCCATAATGTAATGATTACAATTAAACTTTCATATATTTTAGATTCATTACACACCAACTGAAACTTGTCAGGTCTTTTATTGTTTTAATACTGATGATTTTGGCATACAACTCCTGATAACCCAAAAAACCTGTCTCAAAAAATTAACATATTTCAACCGTCCAATAAAATAAAAGTGTTTTTTAAAAACAAACAAAAAAACCATCAAATAATAAAGTTCAGTTATGCACTCAATACTTGGTCGGGAATCCTTTTGCAGAAATGACTGCTTCAATGCGGCGTGGCATGGAGGCAATCAGCCTGTGACACTGCTGAGGTGTTATGGAGGCCCAGGATGCTTCGATAGCGGCCTTAAGCTCATCCAGAGTGTTGGGTCTTGCGTCTCTCAACTTTCTCTTCACAATATCCCACAGATTCTCTATGGGGTTCAGGTCAGGAGAGTTGGCAGGCCAATTGAGCACAGTAATACCATGGTCAGTAAACCATTTACCAGTGGTTTTGGCACTGTGAGCAGGTGCCAGGTCATGCTGAAAAATGAAATCTTCATCTCCATAAAGCATTTCAGCCGATGGAAGCATGAAGTGCTCCAAAATCTCCTGATAGCTAGCTGCATTGACCCTGCCCGTGATAAAACACAGTGGACCAACACCAGCAGCTCACATGGCACCCCACACCATCACTGACTGTGGGTACTTGACACTGGACTTCAGGCATTTTGGCATTTCCTTCTCCCCAGTCTTCCTCCAGACTCTGGTACCTTGATTTCCGAATGAGAAGGACCTGTACTTGGGACCACTTAGCAACAGTCCAGTGCTGCTTCTCTGTAGCCCAGGTCAGGCGCTTCTGCCGCTGTTTATGGTTCAAAAGTGGCTTTACCTGGGGAATGCGGCACCTGTAGCCCATTTCCTGCACACGCCTGTGCACGGTGGCTCTGGATGTTTCTACACCAGACTCAGTCCACTGCTTCCTCAGGTCCCCCAAGGTCTGGAATCGGTCCTTCTCCACAATCTTCCTCAGGGTCGGTCACCTCTTCTCGTTGTACAGCGTTTTCTGCCACATTGTTTCCTTCCAACAGACTTCCCATTGAGGTGCCTTGATACAGCACTCTGGGAACAGCCTATTTGTTGAGAAATTTCTTTCTGGGTCTTACCCTCTTGCTTGAGGGTGTCAATGATGGCCTTCTTGACATCAGTAAGGTCGCTAGTCTTACCCATGATGGGGGTTTTGAGTAATGAACCAGGCAGGGAGTTTTTAAAAGCCTCAGGAAGCTTTTGCATGTGTTTAGAGTTAATTAGTTGATTCAGAAGATTAGGGTAATAGGTCGTTTAGAGAACCTTTTCTTGATATGCTAATTTTTTGAGACAGGTTTTTTGGGTTATCAGGAGTTGTATGCCAAAATCATCAGTATTAAAACAATAAAAGACCTGACAAATTTCAGTTGGTGTGTAATGAATCTAAAATATATGAAAGTTTAATTGTAATCATTACATTATGGAAAATAATGAAATTTTGCACTATATGCTAATTTTTTGAGAAGGACCTGTACTGTGTATTTCATCATAAAAGCAGTCTCAACAATCTTTTATGGTTAATAGATTCCAGAAAACACCATCTTATTGATAATGTTGCCTTTTTAACATTTCTGAATATAATAATATTGTCTCTGTATTCTGTAGTGACTCCATAAGAACAGGGGGCAGAGGCAAAAAGCAGGTAAATTGCTCCATAAACTAAATACACGTTGGTGGGTTTACTTTTCGGGAAGAGATTGTGGTTCACTTATGAATTCCATTGTCTGTAACAGGATCAGTAAGCAATTTATGAATGTACCAATAGATGCCAAGTCTTTTAGTGATCTTGAAAAGGGCACCCCTAAGGCATAAACTTCCCGCTCCAACATCCCTCACATTTACGCCCTATTCTTCCCTCTCCTCTGTGTTTCGGCTCATCAGGGAGCTGCTGATATATCGGGTACTTTTTGTATATATTAGAAAACCTTATTATAAGTAAATGTATGTATTTGCTGCTGATAAATACATCTGCCCACATTACACTTCTGCCTGGCTGTGTTTGGATTGATTTCTCAGAGTATGTAAAAACTACGCATTAATATAATAGTTAGATTCGCTCAGCTACTTGACAAATTGTCGGAGATTAAACATTTTCAGACAGCTGAAAGGAAATTCCCCTGACAGTATATTTAGAGATAAGTGCATAAGAGCGTTTCTTCTTCCCTGCCATAGGAGCGTTTCCCATTCTCAGCACTCACTGGAGTATTGTGGGAAGATGTTCTTATGATAACGTACTGAATTTACCATCACAAAGGATAAAATATAAGGCTGTAAGCAGGAAAAAAAACATTTACATTGCGCTCAATGGTTAAGTTTAACCTTTCACTATTATGACATCCACACAATATTTTACTGTAACTTTACTTTTTTTAATCTGTGGTTAGTTTTTTTTTTTTTTTTTTTTAAGCTGCGTGTCAGTTCTTTTAGCAGCAGATACATTTATTTCCATTAATAATAAAACATTATATAATAAAAATGCAGAACAAGGAGTAATTCACATCAATTCACCAATTCAGACAATTCTATTGTCTGGTTCCCAGGTAGAACAGTC
Source organism: Oophaga sylvatica (assembly GCA_033576555.1). Classification (NCBI taxonomy): domain Eukaryota; kingdom Metazoa; phylum Chordata; class Amphibia; order Anura; family Dendrobatidae; genus Oophaga; species Oophaga sylvatica. The sequence goes on from JARQOD010000003.1 coordinate 154,820,006, forward strand.
ACTGTGGCTGAAAACAGGTATCAACATACTGCCCCCGCAAAAAAAAATATTTAAATTGGCTTAAAAATATTATGCTCTGTGTGCCCCTGCCACCTCCCTTGTTTAGGGGGGAAGGAGGCGGGGCGCCGTCTCCGCCGCTCCGGGTTCGGGGATCTGAACCTGACTCCCATTTGATCGGCCTAGGGAAGCGGAGGTCATCGCCCGTCGCCCATCATGCTCTAAAACCCTCCAAAATTAAGGTTATTCTAACACTAGGCCTAAGGGTTTCGAGCATTTCAACACCCTTAATGATTAAGAGCATTGAAGTGCTCAAAAAGCGTGGGTCAAGTGTTATAATCACTTTACTTTTTGTTTTTTTAGAGCATATTAATAAAACATTAAACATTATATACCATGTTTGAGTGCTAGCATCCAATATATGCCTGAGGATTTTATTACTAGTGGAATCATAAAGGCCAAGTATCAAAGACAATTCTGAGTTGCTATTTTTTTTTTATTAATTCCAGAATTTTGTTATTTTATTTAATTTTTAACATGACCCAAAGGTCATGTCTTAAGAGCCTAAGTGTGATAAATTGAGAAATCACATTTGACGTAAAGTTGTTCATCTGTCATCCTAAAGGGTATGCCACACTAAACAGCGTCGCTAACGAGATCGCTAAAAAACGTCACTATTTAGCGATCTCGTTAGTGACGTTGTTCTGTGTGACATGTAGCAACGACGTGGCCCCTGCTGAGATCCTGCTGTGATCTCGTTCGTCGCTGACATCGGTCCGGACCCTATTTTTATCGTCGGCGTCCCGCTGGTAAGTATATATCGCTGAGTGTGGCACCTTTTTTTAGCGATTTAGCGGTATTTTTGTACCGCTAAAGTCGTTAAGGAGATCGCTAACCGCGATAGCGTCCTTAACGACATCGCTAAATTAAGCCGCTACTAGCGATATTGAAACTATCCCGCTAGCGATCGCATTAGTATGCGTCGTTATCGTGATCGCTAGCGGGATAGTTTAGTGTGGCAGTACCTTTAACCTTAGGCACTATTCACATTGCACAGCCTGTACAGAATCTCTACAGTTCTGTTAAATGGCCATGAGAACTTTGTTCCTTTTTGATGTCTTTGTATACTATAGTATTATATTCCCTAATACAGTTGGGTGCTTGTTGAACTCTGACTTACAAGATTTCATAGTTTAAATCTGCTACTAAAAAGGTGAAAAACTTTGGAGTTAATATTTTTTAACTGATTTCTTGTTAGTTATAGTATCTGTTTTATATATTTATGTAGTGAACATAGATGGCTCATACAGTTTGTAAAGGTATATATATATATAATATATATATATATATACAGTACAGACCAAAAGTTTGGACACACCTTCTCATTTAAAGATTTTTCTGTATTTTCATGACTATGAAAATTGTAAATTCGCATGGAAGGCATCAAAACTATGAAGTAACACATGTGGAATTATATACTTAACAAAAAAGTGTGAAACAACTGAAAATATGTCTTATATTCTAGGTTCTTCAAAGTAGCCACCGTTTGCTTTGATGACTGCTTTGCACACTCTTGGCATTCTCTTGATGAGCTTCAAGAGGTAGTCACCGGAAATGGTCTTCTAATAGTCTTGAAGGAGTTCCCAGAGATGCTTAGCACTTGTTGGCCCTTTTGCCTTCACTCTGCGGTTCAGCTCACCCCAAACCATCTTGATTGGGTTCAGGTCTGGTGACTGTGGAGGCCAGGTCATCTGGCGTAGCAACCCATCACTCTCCTTCTTGGTCATATAGCCCTTACACAGCCTGGAGGTGTGTTTGGTGTCATTGTCCTGTTGAAAAATAAATGATGGTCCAACTAAACGCAAACCGGATGGAATAGCATGCTGCTGCAAGATGCTGTGGTAGCCATGCTGGTTCAGTATGCCTTCAATTTTGAATAAATCCCCAACAGTGTCACGAGCAAAGCACCCCCACACCATCACACCTCCTCCTCCATGCTTCACGGTGGGAACAAGGCATGTAGAGTCCATCCGTTCACCTTTTCTGCGTCGCACAAAGACACGGTGGTTGGAAACAAAGATCTCAAAATTGGACTCATCAGACCAAAGCACAGATTTCCACTGGTCTAATGTCCATTCCTTGTGTTCTTTAGCCCAAACAAGTCTCTTCTGCTTGTTGCCTGTTCTTAGCAGTGGTTTCCTAGCAGCTATTTTACCATTAAGGCCTGCTGCACAAAATCTCCTCTTAACAGTTGTTGTAGAGATGTGTCTGCTGCTAGAACTCTGTGTGGCATTGACCTGGTCTCTAATCTGAGCTGCTGTAAACCTGCGATTTCTGAGGCTGGTGACTTGGATAAACTTATCCTCAGAAGCAGAGGTGACTCTTGGTCTTCCTTTCCTGGGGCTGTCTTCATATGAGCCAGTTTCTTTGTAGTGCTTGATGGTTTTTGCAACTGCACTTGGGGACACTTTCAAAGTTTTCCCAATTTTTCGGACTGACTGACCTTCATTTCTTAAAGTAATGATGGCCACTACTTTTCTTTAATTAGCTGCTTTTTTCTTGCCATAATACAAATTCTAACAGTCTATTCAGTAGGACTATCAGCTGTGTATCCACCAGACTTCTGCACAACACAACTGATGGTCCCAACCCCATTTATAAGGCCAGAAATCCCACTTATTAAACCTGACAGGACACACTGTGAAGTGAAAACCATTCCCGGTACCTACCTCTTGAGGCTCATCAAGAGCATGCCAAGAGTGTGCAAAGCAGTCATCAAAGCAAAAGGTGGCTACTTTGAAGAACCTAGAATATAAGACATAATTTCAGTTGTTACACATGTTTTTAAGTATATAATTCCACATGTGTTTAATTTGATGCCTTCAGTGTGAATGTACAATTTTCATAGTCATGAAAATACAGAAACATCTTTAAATGAGAAGGTGTGTCCAAACTTTTGGTCTGTACTGTATATATTTTTTTTGTTCTACTGTCAGACACTGTCTGGCAAAAAATCTGTAGGTAAAGGTGTAAAAGAAAAGTTTTCCTTTAGGCTGAGGTTACACACAGACGTTTTGTAGTGAGATTTTATCAAACTATAACTTTCCCAAGGAACACAATCTGGAAAATGTATAAATGCTAGTGTTTCACACTACTCATCTTTGGCTGGTAGTCTGCCAGAAAGTCAAATATAAGGCCGGTTTCACTTTTCCATATTTCTGCATAATTTTAACCTAAAACCACATGAGATTTAAAAAAAAGTCCTAAAAGCAGATAAGGAGAAAAAAAATCAAATGAATAAGTCAAAAATATTAGACTTTCACCTTTCAATGGAGGAAAAAGATCCAATATCATGTCTGTGAGTTGCAAAAATATGTGAACCTTTTCTTTTAGTATCTGGTGTGATCCCCTTGTGTAGCAATAACTGTAAATTAACATTTCCGGTAATTGTTGATTGGTCAAAACACACACGTGGTCAAAATTGTTGGTACCCCTCGTTTAATGCTAGAAAAACCCACAATTTGTGACAGAAATAACTTTTAATCTGACAAAAGAAATAATAAATAAAAAATCTATGAAAATGAACAAATGAAAGTCAGACATTGCTTTCAACAATGCTTCCACAGAATTAAAAAATAAATAAATTAAACTCTTGAAATAAGCCTGGACAGAAATGATGGTACCCCTGAAAATAATGTGACAAAAGGGACATGTTAAATAAAGGTGTGTCCACTAATTATCATCACAGGTATCTACAATCTTGGAATCAGTGAGTGGACCTGTATAGAGGGATACAGATACTCACTGTGCTGTTTGGTGACATGGTGTGTATCACACTTAACATGGACCAGAGGAAGCGAAGGAAAGAGTTGTCTCAGGAGATCAGAAAGAAAATTATAGACAAACATGTTGAAGGTAAAAGTTACACATATTATTCAGAAATTTATGATCCATGGAACTGTAGCCAACCTCCTTGGACGTGGCTGCAGGAGGAAAATTGATGACAAATTAATGAGACGGATAATACAAATGGTAACAAAAGAGCGCATAAAAACTTCTAAACAGATTAAAGGTGAACTTCAAGCTCAAGGAACATCAGTGTCAGATTGCACCATCCGTCGTTCTATGGCCGGCGTCACACTAGCGAGTTTGATGCGAGTTAGTCGTACGACTAACTCGCATCAACACCCGGCACGGCCGCCCACTCTCGAACCAGAGTGCGCGGCTGCATGTATTTCTATGCCGCCGCGCACTCTGGTCCGAGAGCGGGCGGCCGTGCCGGGTGTTGATGCGAGTTAGTCGTGCGACTAACTCGCATCAAACTCGCTAGTGTGACGCCGGCCTATGAGCCAAAGTGAACTTCATGGGAGACGATCAAGGAGGACACCATTGTTGAAAAAAAAATCATAAAAAGGCCAGGCTGGAATTTGCCAAACTACATGTTGACAAGCCACAAAGCTTCTGGGAAAATGTCCTATGGACAGATGAGACAAATATGGAACTTTTAGGCAAGGCACATCAGCTCTATGTTCACAGATGGAAAAATGAAGCATATCAAGAAAAGAACACTGTTCCTACTATGAAACATGGAGGAGGGTCTGTTATGTTCTGGGACTGCTTTGCTGCATTTGGCACAGGGTGTCTAAAATCTATGTAGGGTACAATGAAATCTCAAAACTATCAAGGGATTCTAGAGAGAAATGTGCTGCCCAGTGTCAGAAAGCTTGGTCTCAGTTGCAGGTCATGGGTCTTGCAACAGGATAATGACCCAAAACACACAGCTAAAAACACCCAAGAATGGCTAAGAGGAAAACATTGGACTATTCTGAAGTGATCTTCTATGAGCCCTGACCTAAATCCTATTGAGCATCTTTGGAAAGAGCTGAAACATGCCGTCTGGAAAAGGTAACCTTCAAACACGAGACAACTGGAGCAGTTTGCTCTTGAGTAGTGGGCCAAAATACCTATCGAGAGGTGCAGAAGTCTCATTGACAGTTACAGGAATCGTTTGATTGCAGTAATTGCCTCAAAAGGTTGTGCAACAAAATATTAAGTTAAGGGTACCATCATTTCTGTCCAGGCCTATTTCATGAGTTTTATTTTTTTTTTAATTCTGTGGAAGCATGGTTGAAAAGCAATGTCTGACTTTCATTTGTTCATTTTCATAGATTTTTGATTTATTATTACTTTTGTCAGATTCAAGTTATTTCTGCGAAACGCGCATCGGGTGTGGTGGACGCCTGAACTCTGTGGTAATGTCTTGTTACAAATATTTATTTGTATGCAATATGACTGTGCATATGATTGTGCCTGCTCTATTTTTGTGATTGTTTCTATCTAGACTTGTTTTTTGCAGCTAATGTATATATCTTTCATACTCAAAGATTCCTTTATATTAATATACCTTAAAGAGATATACTTACCCTGTTAATTAACATACTTGGCTTCAGCTATTTACCTATTTGTGGTCAAAAAGCTTTTTTCCTTTGTGGTTGAGAGATATATGCTTACTGCTTATTGCAGGCTCTTTCGTTTATATTCCTAATGTGAATATATCCTAAAGCACTTGTTGTGCTAGTCACTTATTACTTGTTCCATGGTCATTTGTATACTTATATATAGTATTTATATGCTTATATCATACCTTGGTCAGGCTGTACCACCTTTTCTTTTGCATTGTGTGTGGTTTTTTCCTTTTTATATATTTTTAATGTATTTTATCATGTTATGTAATAAAATTTTACTTTTTAGTATTAATTCTTTTGTGCTAGAGCTTTTCTTTTTTTGGTGTGTCTTGAGGAGTGGGCCAAAATACCTGTCGAGAGGTGCAGAAGTCTCAGTGACAGTTACAGGAATCGTTTGCAGTGATTGCCTCAAAAGGTTGTACAACAAAATATTAAGTTAAGGGCACCATCATTTCTGTCCAGGCCTATTTCATGAGTTTTATTTTTTTTAAAAATTCTGTGGAAGCATGGTTGAAAAGCAATGTCTGACTTTCATTTGTTCAGTTTCATAGATTTTTGATTTATTATTACTTTTGTCAGATTCAAGTTATTTCTGTGACCATTGTGGGTTTTTCTGTCATTAAATGAGGGGTACCAACAATTTTGACCACGTGTGTATATCCACAATACATTGTTTCAATCGAATTCTGGCTAGGTTGTAATAAGTTTGCCACTAAGTCTTTGTTTTTCCAAATTTATAGTACGCAGTGTTATTCTTGTTGTCAAAAATGCCAAAACCCCTGTATAATATAATAATAATATAATTCATTAGGGTTCATTAGAAACTGTTGATTTCCATTTGTAAATGGATGAGGCCTCACTATCATGGTTCTTTTGTAAACAGAAGCTATAACTCCTAGTGTGACTAGAGTCTCAGCTTCAGCCTGCAAACAACTCTAGAGGGCGACACATGAAATAGCAAAGATCATCTGATTAACCATGGTTCATATATTGCCATATCTATAGTTATTTGAAATTTGGTTTTCTTTAAAAGAAAAAAAAAGTAAATGATGCTGTCCATTTTACATGTAATTAGGATGCTGGTAATTATTGACCTTTGCCCCAACACAACCAGCATTCATTTCCCTCAGACTTTGGCTATTAGATCTGTGAACCTTTCCAGACTGGTAAAAAATTCCTCTTGTCCCACCGTCATTAAGGCACTAATAGGTCACAGATGAGGCCTCAGATCCCTCAATTTAACTACTTATGATTAATCACTGATTGAAAATATTGTAATGAGTGCCCCCTCTAGTGGAAACAAGGAGGTAGTGAAATCAATAATTTCACAGTCACTGTATTAATGGACTGCTCAAATAAATGTTATTTGTTTGCACAATTTGGAATACATTCACAAAACAATTTTGTGCTTATTGACCATTTTCTTCAGGGGAAGTTTATTTATACATATTTTATCTATCATTATCTATCTATCTATCTATCATTATCTATCTTATCTATCTATCTATCTATCTCTATCTATCTATCTATCTATCTATCTATCTATCTATCTCCATATTACTATTTTATTCTATCTAGCACTCCAGATTTAGCAAAAAATATGAGTGGACTTTATTAGGCCCACATGGCGTGGTGCAATGTTTCGGCTTCAAAAGCCTTTTTCAAGCAGTGAATACAAGCATATAAATAGGTGCATGGTAATGAGATACAATTAATATAATAATCATAAAAGATCATTTTACAATATAATATTTCCACATTTTCATATAATACATGCTGTCCAGTCATATCACAAAAAGTGCTTGAGCTATAAAGTGCAAAGTGACTGCATAACTTACAGTAAAAGAGCATATATCATTCATTGTGCTACAAGTGATATCATGTGCATTTGCATTAATATCTCATCAGTCACCCAGGTGTGCATCGCCATAATCGCTATTTTCTTTGAATACACACCATAGTTGGCGTGTTGGGATGTAACTGTGCATGTACTGCACATAATCTTCCTGTCACTAGCCGCTATATGCTTGTATTCACTTATTTCTTCCAGAAAATTTGCAGTTTTCTTTTTTTAAAAATCTGTTTTGCATTTTTTGTGGACAATGACTGAAAATATTATGGAACCTGGCGTGTTCGTCTACACCACTGAGGACAAGGAGCATATTTTGGGAGGGATAAAGGGAGATGCAACTTTCTTAAGTACATGTCTACCCAAGATATAAAACGCAAGTATGAAAGCAACATGAAATATTTGGTGACTTTGAAATTACATTTAATGACATTGGGACAATATTATAAGGCAAGGAAAATCCCTAGAGGGTTGTGGTCAAACATCCGCCCTAAGCTTTTTTCTGGGGATAAATTGTTTGTACTCGTTTGTCTATGATTTCGAACAAATACGCAATGGTTATAATACTTCTAAATATTGAATTTTTACAATCTGAAATAAAAAACTACAGGTGGAGATTGAGGGATTTGAGGCAGTACTAGAGGCGCTACTCTTGGTCCGGCGCCTCCCATCTTCTTAGATCCTCCTGCTTGCTTCATGTGTATGACGTGTCCCTGCATCATCCACACAGTCTCCTCGGCAAAGTGCTCCTGAGCAGGCGCACTTATCTGCCCTGTTGAGTACTGCAGTGCGCAGGCGCTGGACCTCTCTAACCTTTCCTGGCACCTGCGCACTGCAGTAGTTTGCTCTGCCCTCAACAGGACAGAGAAGTATGCCTGCGCAAGAGCGTGATGCCGAGGAGACACATCATCCACATGAAGAAAGCAGGAGGGCGGCATCGTAAGAAGAAGGGAGGCGCCGGACCAAGAAGAGCAACACCCCTTGGATTGGACAGCCCTGCAGGTGAGAACAATAAAAGTTATTTTTCTTCTCTTGCAGGTCGGATCTGGGCCTTATATACAGCATTATACATAAGGGAAATGCAGGGTGGGCACTAGGACCCAGCGTGCCTGAGCCAATCCGAGCATGCACAAAACTGCAGCCTGGCAGAAGCTCCTCAGGTCAAAAAGCCTGCACCGTACAGTGCAGGGGGGAGACTGTGCTGGCAGCATGCAGAATCTCCGTCAGGTAGGGGAGCAGGCATTTTCCTGCTCTACTGTGCTGTGTTCTGTCTCATAACTCCTGGTGGGCCTTCATGTGACGGGGCCCGGGGCGACATCCCCCCCTGCCCCCTAGTAGCTACGCTCCTGCATCTATCTATCTATCTATCTATCTATCTATCTATCTATCTATCTATCTATCTATCTATCTATCTATCTATCTATCTTCTGTCTGTCTGTCTGTCTGTCTGTCTGTGTGTCTGTCTGTCTGTCTGTCTGTTTGTCTCATATCTTTAGATCTAAAAAAGAAAAATTAATAAACAGAGCTCTGATTAAATGTGGAAAAAGTGGAGGACTCTAGGTACCACATTTCCATGCAATAATGCATTATACACATGGTCATGCACTGAAACTTTGATATGACGCTCAATCGGGTGTCTAATTTTGGATGTAATTTCCCCTAGAAGCAATTGGATCGCCCGCCAGGGCAGTGGAATACTCGGTACCGGGCCAGTATATTAAAGGGATGTGTCACGGCAGCAGTGACCCGGTCCGTGGCCCTGGGCGTCCAATAAAAGGGGAATATTTACAGGGGCTGATAGAGTTTGTATTGAAGTGTTCGTGACGCCACTTGTGGTTTCTGGTCAGAGATGACCAGCGCTGCAATGCAGATCCTCTGAGACTGATGGTATGATGCAGCAGAGTTGAAATAGCTTCCCACAGGTGAAGCTTGTCTCAGGGCAGAGAGATGATGCAGAAAGTAATGGCGCTGGGAGATGTAGCAGAGTGGAGTGTACGCCGCATGAAGAACTTGAGCAGACAGTCAGTTGCAGTTTCCAGGCTTTACTCACAGTTCAGGTGCTGCAGGTGCCCACTTGGTGCCAGTCTTCAGGTGGGAGTCCAGCCAATCCGATAGATGGAGACACTAGTCCAAAAGCTCCTTGTCAGTATATACCTTTCCTGGCCATCTCACTGTGCTGATTTCCACTCCTTTCTTCCTTTCCAGCACCTTGCTAAGCAGTGTCCCAGTCTAGAAGCTGAGTATCCTGTAGGACAACGTGACCCAGGCGTTTCCTTGATCCTATATAGCTTTCCTTCCCGGAGAAGATACTTGCGGTTGTGGCTGTGATCCCTAAAGTTATCACAGCTGTCGGCTTGCTAGCTGAGTCATAAAGTTCTCCACAAGGCTAGGGGCCGAGTCCCTTCTGCGACCTGGATTCTCCCAGCTGGCGTCCGCCAGTCCTGGAACGAGCCCCACGGGTAGCCGCTTGACCTGCCATGCCTCTGAGAAATCCCTTTTCCCCTTCAGGGAACCTTCCTTCTTTCCTCCTCTCTGTGAGTAGCTCCTCAGGACTTGGAGCCTGCTGCACGGTTGTATCTCTTTCCCCTCTCCCCTATGGGAGAGCTGCTTCTAAGCGTCTGTCTTCTTCCTCCCCGAAGGGAAGACTGTCCTCTCACTTCCCTCTAACTCCTGCTCTGACCCACAAGCTCCACCCACCATCTAACACCCTTTGCTAGCTGTAGACATGTTAGCTGAACTCAGCTAGTGTGTGTGATGGATGCAGTGTTGCCAGAGCCAGGTATAGTGTCTCCACCTTACCTGAAAGTTGAAATACCACATCTCTGGCTGAGATGCAGTACCTCTGTGGCGACTGAACCCTCAGGGGCGCCACATACCCCCCTGTTAAAAGCAGCACGTCCTCGGGATGAAACAGAGTTAATGATGTTACAGGAAACATACAAAATTTTTAAAGAATGCATTCTCGCGGTTAGAAAAACAATCAAATGCAACGTCCCTTGATGGAAGGCACTTCTTCTTAAATGTTGCATAATAACATTAACTTACATTATCTATTGTAAAAGTGCTACTGGCAGCAACCATTAAAACTTTCAAGTTCGCTACCAGGATAGGGCATACTATCCCTACAGAAATAACATTATATTTACATTTGCTTCTCTTCCTATAAAGGTACACTTACTTTATTAACACTTATTCTTCTCTTAGTGCAAGCCCCATCCGGGGTGTTCTCTGGGTAGCAACCGTTGCTACTAGGTTCGCTACCTAATTTGGACTTCTTGTCCCTGCAACAATACTTCCTCACTATTATTCTTATAACATATTTACAAAAAGTGTTTTCAGTTCTCAAATAACTATCTGTACATGTCTATATCAAAAGGTACCTGCTACCAGTAACTATTATACACATTATCTACAAGTACTCTTCAATGACTCTACAATATAAAACAATTCTGCAATATAAAACAATTCTTACTTCTCTCTAAGCATAGTGTACAAATATAATAACACTTTTATTAATACACAATCACAACTGTCATCAAATGAGGTAGGTGGCAGATACTTTCCCAGCCGGGGTATCTTCAATTGTCCTTGTGCTTGTGGAGGACCCGCTCTAAACCTCCAACGTTGGTCTTGGGTGGGCTGCAAGACATAACTGGTCTCCCCCAAAAGACCTCATCTTTTGCCACACATAACGGGTTTTTCTTCGGATCTGTGGTTGCAATGATGGGATCTTATTTTCTAAAAGTGCATGTAAAACCAAGAGGAAGCATCTAAAGAGGTGCAGAACTATTTACAGGAGAGTTCCGGATCACTGACAGTTTAAGATCTCTCAGTCTATTGTGGAAGGAGTGAGACCTGAAAAGATAGCGGCAGTACAGGAATGGCCCACCCAAAAACAGTAAAAGACGTTCGGGCCTTTCTGGGGCTTACCGAATACTACCGAAGGTTCATAAAGAATTTCACCAATCTCACTAATCCGCTGTTGGAACTACTAAGGGAAGTGCCATCTGGTTTCGAAAAATCAAACTATCCAATGGGGAAGCAGCTAGGAAGAAGCCTTCAGAGCTTTTAAAATTGCCTTGACCGAGGCCCCAATACTCGCCTATGGGGATTTCTCACAGCCCTTCTTCCTTCACACTGATGGAAGCCTACATGGTCTGGGAGCCGTTCTATCGCAAATACAGTTAGGGAAGGAACGAGTGATCGCCTATGCGAGCCGGTCTCTTCACGACTCGGAACGAAACCCGGACAATTACAGCTCCTACAAGTTGGAACTGCTGGCGTTGGTGTGGGCGATGACCGAAAAGTTTGCAGAGTACCTGTTGGGGTTCGAAGTCCTGGTGCGTACCGCTAATAATACCCTAGTCCACCTGGAAAATTCAAATTTGGGGGCTTTGGAACAACGATGGGTGGCCCGCATGACGAAGTATCGGTACAAGATCGCTTATCGGGCCAGAGCCGAGAATACACACTCTGATGCTCTCTCAAGAGTGACTCATGAATGCGACTGAGATGAATAATTGGAAGCAGAAGAGATTCCTGGCTTTCCGTACCTTGCTAGGTCATTGGTGGCGACGCAGGGACAGATCAGAGAGGCGTCTGGAGAACAGATTCTGGGACAACCTCGGGATGACTGGGTACAACTCCAGCAAGCAGAGAAGGAACTTGCCCAGCTAAGACAGTGGGTGGCTCTGAAGAAACTTCCCAGCTGATGAGAGCACGACACTCTGTCCCCAGCGGCTCTGCAGATTATGAGACAGTGTGAGAGTTTCCAGTTGGATGATGGATTACTATATAGAAGAGTCCAGCTGGTGCGCGAATTAGGGGCCACTTGTCAAGTGGTGCTCACAGAAGAATTGATCTGTGTGGTCACCTTGGTGGCCCATGAGAGAGGGCTCACTTTGGTCCGGAGAAGATGTTCCAGTGGCTACAGAAGATGGTGTATCATCCCCGATTGAAGACTGCAGTAGAGAAAGCCTGTCAACGATGTTGGAGCTGTGAACTAGCCAAACCCCCAGAGCAAAGAAACCCAGCGCAGGCCATTGTGACTTCTGCCCCCTTGGAGCTGTTGATGATTGATTACTTAACCGTAGGCCCGGAACCACTCGGGTATGAACATTGTCTGGTGATGACTGACCACTTTACCAAGTTTGCTGTGGTGACTCGACTTGGGACCAGATGGCTGAGTCAGCTGCGCAGGCCATTTGCCGAGACTTCATCCGGGTGTATGGTTGCCTGAAGAGGATTCATTCTGACCAAGGCGCTTGCTACCAAGGATGAGTGATGGAGGAGTTACATCATTTGTACCGGATAGAGAAGTCAAGGACTCAGCCTTATAATCCTCAGGGGAATGGAGCCTGCGAACGCTTCAATCGGACGTTGATTCAGATGCTCCGAACATTGGAGGAACATTGGTAAATGCGGTGGCCTTAGTTCGTGGCTGAATTGGTCTGGGTGTACAACAATCGGGTGCACAGTACCACAGGATACACTCCATATACCTTGCTGTTGGGGCGAAAGGACGAGAGATCACAGAGCTGGAGTTGGATCCGGAAGATGACTTTCCGCGGACGGGGGTGTATTCCTGGGTCCGAGAACATCGACATCGACTACAGACTCTTCATCGGCTGGTACAGACGAAGTTCCGAAAACTCCAGCACCATGAAACGAAGCTATTCAAGGGAGAGCTCTAAGGGCAAGAAATCAGGTGTTGATTCGGGACAAGCAGCCCCGGGGCAAGTTGGAGCATCGATGGGAGAAAACCCTGCATCGAGTGAAATGCAGAGTCGGATCTAACGGGCCGGTATATTAAGTTCAACCCGAACGGGAGGAAGGAGCGCCTACCCGAATAGTCCATCTCAGCATGTTGCGTCCTTGTCTATTTACAGAGTCCTGAGGAAGGAGAGAGAGTGCCGGACATCACCGAAACGCTTGCCCCAATGGCTCTCAACTGTGATGAGGAAGAGACACCTGCCTCAGCCCCAGACTTGGAAAATTCACCGTCCACCGGCCCCCGGGAAGTGTCTGGGCCTGAAACAACAGAGACGGCAGATTCATCGGACCAAAATATGCTCCTGCCTCCTACCAGTCAACCTGCATTACGCTGGTCAGAGCGGATGACAGCTGGAATCCCCCCCACTCATTATGAACAAGGAATGAAAGCGTGTGAACGTCTGATGAAGGAGCTCTCGCCTGTGGAATGGCGAGTTAAAGGAGGGAGGGAGTGTAAGGAGGAAGACCGGGCCGCAGGTACTGCACAAGGCCGGGTCCGGAACTGTCAAGACTGCTTCCGAAATTGCAGGGGGAAAGAATGAGGAACCGGACAGGACCCATGACCTGGAGAGAGGGGGCATGGCAAGACCAGTCAGGGAGCAGGAAGTGCAGGAAAAAGACGGAAGGTTCCCGCTGGCAGAGGGAGAGGAAGCAGGGGTGTACGGCGCTCCGCAGCGACAGAGACAAAGCGGAGCCGTGCCCGGAAGAGCTTATGTGAGAGCCCCCGAGAATCAGTGAGGGCATAAAGCGTCAGGCGCTCAGCCAAGCATTGTGCGGTGCTCGCGTTGGGAAGCGGGTGCCAGGTGCAGGATTGCAAGGTGTGTTCCCCATCTTTCACAGGCGTGTAGCGGAGTACGCATTGGACAGAGACTTCTGCAGCACCCCTCATTTCTGCTGCACAGATTGATGGACTAGGGGCTCACCGGGTAGAACCGGTGACCGCCTGTTGCCACCAGAAACAGGACCGTGATTTGGTGGGTCACGTCTGAAGACGCCGTGCTGGCCGTTGCCAGTATTTCAACTCTCATCAGACTGCATCTGGATGAGGACAGAGAAGTTACGATAAGTGACATTTAATAATCAGACTGTTGTGTTACACCATAATTTTTACTATTATTGTCTATTACCTCCCTGCGAGATCGGTTCCACTATCTTCGTTAAAAATTAAACTGCATTGTTGTTAAGCATTGTTCTGTATTCCCTGCATTTCTGCATCTTCTTACCTGCTTACATCTGCACCTGCGGTTCCAGTCATCTTCTCTGCCTGTCTGCATCTGTTGGACATTTCCCCAGGCATTCCAGCTATCCACTCATAGGGATCAGCTTCCATCTACCCAAGGTCAGTCCTGGAGTAGCACCTGGATCACCTCCCGTGTCTCTCCACGGACTGCGGTGTCGGTAGCTGATGCATGTCCATGGTCGGATTGGGTGAGGCTCCTAGTCACGCCCCTCCAGGTCTTCTTTGGGCTTTGGCACCCAGCCTGTTGCAGTTTGCACAGGCCATGGAATCTGCTGGCTCCCAGGCATCTTCTATCTCGGACCTATGCCAGGAGGTCTCCTGCCGGAAGGATCAGCAGGACAAGAATCTTTCCTATCAATGGTCTGTGAATACTCATCTTGATACACTGGCATTACCGGCTGCTTCCACATCCTCTCAGGCGGCAGTTACCACCATGGTGACCCACCAGGCAGCCAGTTATGCATCAGGTTCCAGACCTCGTCTGTCGGCTCCTCCACGGTTTGGCGGAGATCCCACCCAGTGTCGGGGGTTCATTAACCAGTGCACGTTGCACTTCGAACTGCTGGCTCATCAGTGCACCTTGGACCAAGCCAAAGTGGCCTTCATCATGTCACACCTATCTGGTGAGGCCCTAGCATGGCTCAATCCTCTGTGGGAAAGAGGAAATTCGTTAGTGTCAAACCTACAGTCCTTCTTGGAAGCCTTTCGTAAAGTCTTCAACGAGCCCGGTTGCCTTTTTTCTGCAGCCTCTTCTCTGCTCTGGTTACGCCAAGGTAACCTTTCCGTGGGCCAGTATGCAGTCTGATTCCGTATCTAGTCTTCAGAACTCGCTTGGAACAATGAGACTCTGGTGGCAATCTTCTGGGAAGGTCTCTCCGGGCGAATCAAGGACGAACTGGCAGGCCGGGAGATACCCACCTCTCTGGATAACCTGGTGTCTCTTGCAAATAGAATTGACATTAGGTTCCAGGAATGGACCAAAGAGTTCCAACGACCGATCTTTAAGCAAGTCCCTGCTGCGACTTCTTTGCTTGAACCTATGCAGATAGACCAGGTGAATCTATCCAAGCACCGCCAAGAGGTTTGTTGGGCCGAAAGGACATGCTTCTACTGTGGCAGATCCACACATTTTATTCGGTCCTGCCCCGAGAGACTGGAAAACGCCAGTGCCTAGGGTCGGTAGGAGAGGCTACCCTGGGCAAGACTTCTAACTCTCCATTGTTGACCCTGACTGTATCTGTCTCCTGCGGCAGAGATTTTTGTTGAATTGGCCCACCTGGACTCCGGCTCCGCGGGTAACTTTGTTCAACAAGCTGTGGTCAAGCAGTATAAGATTCCGGTCCCACATCTTTCGGATCCGTTGGTGATTTCTTCAGTGGATGGAAAGCCTCTTCCCGAGACCATCCAGTTCATCACGGAGCCCGTGGATCTTCAGGTTGGGACACTGCATTCAGAGAAGATTTCTCTTCATGTGCTGTCTGGTCTCTCTTATCCTCTACTTCTAGGTCTCTCGTGGCTGCAAAAACACAAACCTGTTCTGGACTGGAGGTCTGGAGAAGTGCTCTGTTGGGGTTCAGAATGTCATGAAATGTGCCTTACTCCTGTTCATTCTATCTGGTCTCCTACTTCTCCTGCTAATTTGCCAGGACTGCCTGTGGCATATTGGATGCATGCGGACATTTTCGACAAGAAGGAGGCTGATACCTTGTCACATAGGCCATATGATTGCCCGATTGACCTCCTGCCGGGTACCTCACCTCCACGAGGCTGAATCTACCCCTGTCCCAGGCTGAGACTCGTGCTTTGTCCGAGTATATAGAAGAGAACCTCGCTAGGGGATTTATCCGGAAATCCTCATCTCCGGCCAGAGCTGGGTTTTTCTTTGTGAAAAAGGATGTCTCTCTGCGACTCTGCATTGACTACAGGGGTCTTAACCAAATCACGGTAAAAAATAAGTACCCCCTACCACTGATCTCCGAGCTGTTTGACGTCTGAAGGGTTCCAGAGTCTTCACGAAGCTTGAACTTCGAGGGGCATACAACGTGGTTCGAATTCGCCAGGGAGATGAGTGGAAGACGGCTTTCAACACCCGCAATGGCCATTACAAGTATCTTGTTATGCCGTTTGGAGTCTGTAATGCTGTATCCATCTTCCAAGAGCTGGTGAACGACATCTTCCGTGACCTGCTCTATACGTGTGTGGTAGTATACCTGGACGACATCTTGGTATTCTTTCCTGATCTGCCAACACACAGGGACGTTCGCCAGGTTCTACTATGGTTAAGAACTAACCGTCTCTACGCCAAATACGAAAAGTGCGTCTTCGAACAGTCCTCTCTTCCGTTTTTGGGGTACATCGTTTCTGAGACCTGTCTGAAGATAGATCCCAAGAAGGTATCCGCTGTCATGAAGTGGCCCGTCCAGATGGTCTTAAGGCTATCCAGTGGTTTCTCAGGTTTGGAATTATTATGGCCAATTTATTTCGCATTTTTCTTCCCAGACTGCTCCTATTTCTGCACTGACTCGCAAAGGAGCCAATCCTAAGGAATAGACTCCTGAAGCAGAGGAAGTCTTTGTATCTCTCAAGCAGGCATTCTCCTCGGCTCCGTTGCTGCATCACCCAAATCATAACAAACTGTTCTTCCTGGAGGTGGCTGTATCTTCTACAGGGGCCAGAGCCATCCTCACTCAGAAGTCTTCATCTGGTCGCATGGTGTCCTGCGGCTTTTTCTCTAAACTCTTCATGGCACCAGAACGTAATTACTCTATTGGCGATAGAGAACTGCTTGCGATCAAGCTGGCTCTGGAGGAGTGGCAGTACTTACTGGAAGGAGCGTTCCATCCTGTAGTAATTTACACTGACCACAAGAATCTGGCTTATCTGCAGTCTGCGGCCTAACCCCCGTCAAACTAGATGGTCTTTGTTCTTCGCTCGTTCAACTTCACACTCCACTTTAGACCAACTGATAAAAACGTTAAGGCAGATGCCTCTCCAGGTCCTTCCAGGCCTCCGAGCAGGAGGAGGAGCTTAAACATATCATCGAGCCCTCTAAAATAATCACAGTCGCTCCGCTAGACTTATCTCGTCTACCCTCTGGTAAGACTTGCGTGGCTGAACCTGTCAGGAAGCAGGTTCTTCTCTAGGGACATTCTTCTAAGGAGGCGGGCCACGCCGGACAGAAGAAGACTACTCTTCTTATCTCTCGACACTATTGGTGGCCGACTCTGCACAAAAATGTTGCGAATTTTGTCTCTGCTTGTCCTTCTTGTGCCCGAATTAAGATTCCCAAACAGCTTCTGACCGGTCGGTTGCTTCCCTTGCCTGTGCCGTCTGCTCCCTGGCAGCATATCTCCATGGATTTCATCACAGACCTGCCTGTGTCGGCTGGATGTACCATCATCTGGGTGGTGGTGGATTGTTTTTCTAATATGACTTATTTCATCCCGCCATCCGGTCTTCCATCTGCACCAGTACCGGCAAAAGAATTCATTCTTCAGATTTTTCGTCTCCATGGTCTACCACTTCGCATGCTCTCAGATAGAGGTGTCCAGTTTACCTCTCTTTCCTGGAGGGCTACCTGTAAGCTACTGGATGTTACTTTAGATTTCTCATCTTCTTACCATCCTCAGACCAATGGCCAAGTGGAATGAGTCAAACAGATCCTGACTAATTTTCTCTGGCATTTTGTCAATGCTCATCACAATGACTGGGCTGAACTCCTACCTTGGGCCGAATTCTCTTACAATAACCACGTGAGTGAGTCTTCGGGCAAATTTCCGTTTTTTGTGGTCTACCATCAACACCCCAAAGTGCCTTTCCCTGTGGCTGTCACCTCCGATATTCCACCTGCCGATTCCTGTTATGTTTAGGTAGCTGAGGAGAAAAAGCAAAAACGGTAATACACCAGAGAGGCTGGAACCTATTGGATTGCAGTAACCTGAACTAACCACACAACTAGAGGTAGCCGTGGAGCGTTCCTACGTTGATCCTAGACGCCTCGTCACAGCCTGAGAGATAACTACACCTAAAGGCAGAAAGATGAAAGCTATCTGCCCCGGAGCAGATCCCCAAAGAAAATAGGAAGCCCCCAAACATATAATGGCGGGTAGACAAGAAGATAGCACGGACACAGACAGCGAATAGAATGAGCAAATGTTGGGGCCCAATCTGTCTAGACAGAAAAGTACAGGAAAGAATTCTGACTGCAATCCAACAAAAACCCTAAAAAATACCAGCACTTCTGATTGCCAAAAAACCTGAGATCACACGATCTCTACCACCTAAATCAGATCTCTGGTGTAACAAAACAAAGCCGCAGCCACTGAAAAAACAGGAAAAAACAAATGAACAAATTACAGTGGCTACAGATAAATTGAGAGGAGCACAGGCCCCAGGAGGGGACCCGGCTGACCTCCACAAAAGTGCAGAAAACTATGAAAAAAGCAAGCACAAAAAGAAAAGCAGAAAATATCTTATCTGAAAGCAGCAGGTGCAGGCAAGACTTCAGCAACTTCCAAATGAACCAGGAACCACAATTGAGACAAGAACAACTGATCACCTGTGACCATCATGGGAGGGAACCTCCCTTATATCAGTCCAGTCAGAGATCCCAGATTGCCATTCCTCGCTGAAAGGTTCAGTACTGTCTGTAACCACCAGAGGGAGCCTCTGCTCAGAAACCATCTCTAGCACATTCACAACAGATTCCCTCATCAGGAACTTTTCTGAGATCTGGAAGGACACCAAAGCATCTTTGGTAAAATCCTCCCAACAGATGAAAAGACATGCGAATAAGAGACGTCTGAATTCACCTCTGTTTCATCCATGAGATAAGGTCTGGCTATCATCTAAGTATATCCGCCTCAAGATACCATTCTATAAATTCGGTCCTCGCTTCATTGGTCCCTTCGAGTGTGTTGAAACGGATTAATCCAGTAGCCTACAAACTCAAACTCCCGGCCTCCTTGCAAATCCCCAATTCCTTCCATGTGTCTCTTCTCAAACCTTTTGTCCTCAGTTCTTTCTTCAAGGTTTCTGGTGCCACTCTGACACCTGTCAGCACTGAAGATGTTTTTGAGGTAGAGAATATTTTGGCCACCAAGAATGTAAGAGGGGAGACCTTATTTCTTGTGGATTAGAATGGGTTTGGTCCTGAGGAGAGGTCCTGGGAGCCCAGGGAGAACATCCATGCCCCTCTCCTCCTGGAGAAATTTCTGACAGGCTTGAAAAGGAGGGGGCGTGAGGGGGGTACTGTAGCGCCCGCATCTCTGCCTGCAGTCCCGTTCTCCCTCCAGAGATTTGAGCAGGTTGCGGGATGCAGCGACGGACAGGAGACAGAGCAAGGGTTAATGCTTTTAATTAACAGGGGTATACTCCACGCAGAAGATAACTGGTTAAACAGGGGGGAAAATGGGCAGTGCAGATGAAAAAGTATATAATGGGTTAAAGAGGGAACAATCGTGGTTACAGTGCTGTTCTGTAAAGTGTAACTTATCCAAACAGGTGGCCCTCAGGCAATAGGGTCCACGAAGCATACGATGGTGCCAGCAGTGGCCGGTGTGGGGTTGATCCGGTGAGGTAATGTAAAAGATGATGATCCGGGTCCCGGCAGCAGTGGTTAGTGTCTGGCACCTTCTGCAGGGTCCTCAGTTCATATGTTGATGTGGCAGAAGGTGTGCAGACCACAGCATACTCTGAGCCCAACGCTGGTTAGTAAACATACACCGGGGAGTCAGGAAACAATTCATGGTCACTCACCTGATCTCTTTTAGGCGGCACGCGTGCAACACTAACAGGCCCGGAGAATCTAGCAGATTGCCCTGCTGGGACCAACTGGCACAGGTCCTGTCTATGCTCACAGTCTCTGCGGATGTCAACTGGGTTGCTCGGGTGTGGCCTGTGCTGCTACGGTACCCGAGGAGGGAGCCGAGCAAGTATCCACGGCTCGGTCCTTCTTCCTACACTCCCCCTCTACGGGCGAGAGTTCTTGTAGTAAACGTTGACACTATTCCATCTGTCGGATAATTTGCTGCCAAATAAATTGGTCTTGCTCGCATCGGTTGGGTGGCATTCCAGCTGTTGTCCGTTCACTGCGGCGTAAGCCAGACTGAGTAGTGGAGTCAGGTTGAGTGGTGGAGTCAGGTTGAGTAGTGGAGTCAGGTTGAGTAGTGGAGTCAAGTTGAGTGCGCGGGGGTGCGCCCAGGTTCAGTGGAGCAGCCATTTCGGAAGCTTCAGGCTCTTGTTCCTCTTCTGGATCGACGGGTACTGGGTCAAAGAATTCTTCCTCATCGTAGTCGAAAGCTACTGCAGGGGATGGCTCAGGTGTAACTTGTGCTCTCTCTGGTTGATCGGGATCTCGTGATAAGCAAGGATGGAGCATGTTCTGATGTACTACTTGGGTGGGAGCGTCTCCTTCCCCTTCAGGTTGAATCTCGTGAACAGGACCTTCAGTTCCAATCCGACGTTTCACCCGATACGGGGTCTTTTCCCACCGATACTCCAACATTCCTCGAGGTCGTTTGTCTCGGACCAACATGCGGTCTCCAGCCTTAACAGCTATCCCTCGCAGAGGAGCTGTCTCCTGATGTTCAAGCTCTCGGAACTTGGTCTGCACAAGGCGATGTAAAGTTTGTAACCGGTGTCGATGGTCACAGATCCAGGTGGACACCCCCATCCGTGGGTAGTCCTCCTCTGGATCCAATTCAAGCTCAGTGATCTCTCGTCCCTTTCGGTCAAGCAATAGAGTGTAGGGTGTGTACCTAGTGGTGCGATGTACTCAGTTGTTGTACACCCAAACTAGTTCAGCCACAAACTCAGGCCAGCAAACTTTTCGGTCTTTCTCTAACATCCTCAGCATCTGAATCAAGGTTTGATTGAACCGCTCGCAGGCCCCATTCCTTTGAGGGTGGTAAGGTGTGGTCCGAGATTTTTCTTAATCCAATACATGCGATACAGTTCTTCCATCACTCGTCCCTGGAAACAGTTGCCTTGATCAGAGTGGATTCTCTTTGGGCAGCCGTACACTTGAATGAAGTCTCTACAAATGGCCTGTGCCGCTGATTCTGCAGTCTGATCCCAAGTTGGAGTCACCACAGCGAATTTGGTGAAGTGGTCGATCATCAGTAGACAGTGTTCGTATCCAAGGTGAGCCGGGACTATAGTCAACACCTCTAGGGGAGCGGAAGTCACAATGGTTTGTGTAATTCGCAGCTTCTACATTGCCGACAGGCTTCCTCTACCGCAGATCTCAGTCGAGGAAGATAGACCAACTTCTGTAGCCACTGGAATGTCTTCTCTGGGCCAAAGTGGGCCCTTCTTTCGTGAGTCTCCGTGGCCATCTTGGGAAGCAACGTTTCGGGGAGCACCATTTGCCAGGTGTCTCCCAGTTCTTGGTGCAACTGGACCTTCCGATACAATAGACCGTCCTTCAGTTGGAGCCTTTCCCACTGTTGAAGGATTTGCAGAGTTCCCGGGTGCAAAGCGTCTCTCTCCCTTTGGTTGGGAAGTTGTTTAAGAGCCACCCACTGTCTCATCTGAGCGAGTTCTCCATCTTCCTGTTGAAGTTGTACCCACTCATCATGGGATTGCCCCATGGTACATTCTCTGATCTGTCCCTGCGTAGCCGCCATCGTCCTGGCTGTATTCAGGAACTCAGGGATTTCTTCAGCCTCCAGCTCTTCATCCCGATTAGGCTCAGGTCGCTCATGTGTCACTCTGGATAAAGCGTCAGCATGTGTATTCTCAGCTCCTCTCCGATAGGCGATGTTATATCGGTACTTAGCCATTCGGGCCACTAATTTCGCATTTTCCAGGTGGGCTAAGGGATTGTTGTCGGTGGTACCAAGACTTCGGACCCGGACAGGTACTCAGCAAACTTCTCAGTCATGGACCACACTAACGCCAGCAATACTAGCTTGAACAAACTGTAGTTGTCTGAGTTTCGTTCAGAATCGTCGAGAGACCGACTTGCATAAGCGATCACTCGCTCTTTTCCGCTTTGTATTTGTGACAACACAGCTCCTATACCATGTAGACTTCCATTGGTGTGGAGAATGATTGGTTGGAAGAAATCTGCATAGGCCAGCATGGGTGCTTCAGTCAGAGCCATCTTTAAGGCTAGAAACGCTTTTTCTGGCTGTCTCCCCACTGAATGGTCCTATTCTTTGTGCCAGACGGTACTCCTTTCAACAGCTCCAGTAGTGGGTTTACAATGCGGGTGAAGTCTTTCACAAACCGTCTGTAGTAACCATTGAGTCCCAGGAAAGCTCGAACATGCTTTACCGTCTTCGGGTTGGGCCAGTCCTGCACCGCTGCGAACTTCTCATGAGATGGTCTTACCCCTTCAGTGGAGACGACATGTCCCAGTTATTTAATCTGTGTGCGGAAGAGATGACACTTCAAAGGCTTCACTTTCAGGCCATGCTTTTGTAAATGACTCAACACTTGTTCCAGTCTTTGCATATGTTCCTCAAAAGAGGCTGCATGTACGATGATATCATCCAAGTAGATGAGAGTTGCTCGAAGTTTAAGGGCCCCGTCTCACATAGCGACACACCAGCAATCCCGACAACGATCAGGATCGCTGGTGTGTCGCTACATGATCGCTGCTGAGCTGCCAAACAGGCAGCTCAGGCAGCGATCAGAACAGCGACACTATCGGTAACGTCGCCTAGTTACCCGCAGTGTACGTTGGATACCAGCGCACTGATGCAGGGAGCTGGTAACCAAGGTACACGTCGGGTTTCCAGGCGCTGCGTGGTGCCTGGAAACCCGACGTGTACCTTAGTTACCACCTCCCCTGCAGCAGCGCGCTGGTATCCAACGTACACGTCGGGTTTCCAGGCACAGCCCCGCGCCTGGAAACCCAATGTGTACCTTGGTTACCAGGAGATCGCTGGTCTTCTGCCTGTCACACGCTGGCCAGCGGGAGACCAGCGATCAAAAAAAAAGTCCTGGCATTTCTGACCTGACCAGCGATTCACAACAGGGGCCTGATCGCTGGTAAGTGTCAGACATAGCGAGATCGCTGCTGAGATCGCTGTTTAGCAGCGATCTCGGTAGCGATCTTGCTATGTGAGACGGGGCCCTAAGTCTCCCAGACATCTTTCCATCAGTTGCTGAAAGGTCCTGGGGGCGTTAGCAAGGCAAAAAGGCATCCGGTTGAACCCCATGGGTAGTATGAAGGCTGTCTTCACCCGGTCATGCTCGGACATGGGTACCTGCCAATACCCACTGGCCAAATCCAACGACAAGAAGTATTTCCCAGCAAGAAGCGTTTCCAAGAGCCGACAATGATTACTCAATTCTCAGGAGTGGATACGAGTCTTGTATGGTGCAGACATTCAGTTTCCGATAGTCCACGCAAAAATGCAGAGTCCCGTCCTTCTTTCGTACGAGAAAAATGGGGGCAGCCCATGGGCTTTGGCTTTCTGGGATCACTCCGCTCTGCAACATATGGGTCAACATTCCCTTCACCTCCTGGTACATTTGCAGTGAGATCTGTCGATATCGCTCCCTAATGGGTGCGGTGTTACCTGTAGGGATCTCGTGGGTGATAGCTGTGGCACATCCAAAATCATCGTCATGACGAGCAAAAACATCCTGATATCGCTCCAGCATGGCTTCCACCTGTTGCATCTGTTGTGGTGAGAGTTCAGTTAGCTCGGCCCACATCTGATCCAGAATTCAGCGTCCTTCCCTTAGGTTATTAGATTCTCGTTCGTAGGACACTGTTACGGCCACTGTAAAGGGATTCCTCTGTTCTGCTGCCAGCGTCACAGCTTTTGGAGGTATCAGTTCTTCCGGCATTCCCATAATCTGAGCTACTTCACTTCTGGGTGGAAGCGTGATGTCGGTTTCTCTGAGGTTGACACATCGCACCAGTATATTACACTCGAGAACAGTGGCTAACGCCCATGCAACGAGGAGCCCTGGACGTAGCTGCTCCACAAGAGTTGGCTCTATCTGGACTTCGACTCCTTCATGAGGGGTACAGACTTGGATAGGCAGGGTGATCACAGTTTGACCTGGTGGTAGTACAACGTTGGCGGCGGCCGGGACGTTCACCTTACCCAATGTTTTCCCTTCACCCGAGGTTTCTTGTGCCTGGGCCACCCGGATTAGTTGTTGGAACACTTTCCTTTAAGGGGTGTGAGGGCTCCACCATTTCAAAAACTCATCAGATGGCTTGTGAACCAGGATATTCCCGAGTTCTTTCAGAACGTTCATTCCCAAAGTCACTACGGGGCCATTACTAGCATCCCCAGCGGTCAACACGACTCCTTTTTGGCCCACATTTTTGCCATACACAGAGATTTGCATCCAAACCACCCCTGCGACCGGGGTGGGCAACTGATTAGCATCTGTCAACTTGATCACTGGGCCCCATTCAGTTCGCATTGTCTGGGGGAAATGACGTCTGAAGTAGGTCTCAGACATAGTGGTTACTTGAGAACCAGTATCAACAAGACAGCAGATGGCCCGAGCAACCATTTCGGCACATACAAGAGGACTCAAAGAAACTAAACTTATGAGACTTCTTGTTCTCCTTCTTGACTGCTCAGGCTCCGGGTTGCGTCCCCCAGCCACGGAGCCAACTAGTTTAATGGACAGCGTTGGAGAGACCTTCCATGTCGTCCGCAGCCATGAATAAAATGTCCAATGTCCCCACAATTGTAACAGGTCGGCTGTTCTTCTGTGTGAGGCATTCTCCTTTCTCGGCGGGGCTAAGTGGCAGTTCTGCCTCCGGAGGGGCTCGGGGGTAAGGAAGGCCTCCTCTGCAAATCAGACCATTCCTCTCGCAGGTCCTGGATCTCTTTCCGAAGTTCTCTCACCCAACTTGGTTCTGTGGCCAGTGAAACAAATACCTCACCACTCCGGACCTTCCCCGTCAGGACTGTCACCCCCTGCTCTTGCTCACGTGCGTGCGCTTCGGCCCCCACTTCCAGCAAGGATATACACGGATTCACTTGCAAGTGCTCTCGCAGAGCCTGTTTAAGCAACGCATCTCTAAAGCCTGCCACTAGCTGATCTCGCAGGACTATATCAGAGGGTCCTACACCTACGCCATCGTGTTTAGCAATCACAGCGTGGATCTTCTGCAGTGCATTCATGTATTGGGTCACAGACTCCCTCTCCCATTGGACACAGCTGAACAGGCGCATGCGCAATTCTCCGACGTCTGTGGGGTTTGTGTGCATCTCCTCTAAGATCCGTAACATCTTGTTGAAGGTATTCCGCTCATGAGGAGGCCATAACATGATGGAGCTCTTCGCCTCTCTGTCCAGAGCCATCATGGCAATCTCTACTTCCATTTTGGGGGTCATGGGGTGCATCCTCAACATGCCCCTGACCTGTTCAGTCCAGTCCCACAACAGAGTATTGCTCTCTGTAAGTTTTGAGAGGTTACTCAACATTGCCCCCAGTGATATGCTAGCTCTTGGGGCACCCCCAACCGCTTAGTCTGTCTCCACGGTACCGGTGGACTGCATCCTGCCGACTACACCAAGTGTGAGCAGGTTGCGGGATGCAGCAACGGACAGGAGACAGAACAAGGATTAATGCTTTTAATTAACAGGGGTATACTCCATGCAGGGATGTAATTGGTTTAACGAGGAAAAATGGGCAGTGCAGATTAAAAAGTATATATAATGGGTTAAAGAAGGAACAAATGTGGTTACAGTACTGTTCTGTAAAGTGTAGCTTATCCAAACAGGTGGTCTTCAGGCAATAGGGTCCACCAAGCATACGATGGTGCCAGTGATGGTCGGCGCGGGGTTGGTCCAGTGAGGTCCTGTAAAAGACGATGATCCGGGTCCTGGTGGCAGCGGTTAGCCTCTGGCATCTTCTGCAGGGCCCTCAGTCCATATGTTGATGTGGCAGAAGGCGTGCAGGCCACAGCATACTCTGAGCCCAACTTGGCACGGTAAACATACACCGGGGAGTCAGGAAACAGTTCACGGTCACTCACCCGGTCTCTTTTAGACAGCATGCGCGCAACACTAACGGCCCATAGCATTTGGCAGATTGCCCTGCTGGGACCAACTGGTATAGGTCCTGTCTATGCTCACAGTCTCTGCGGATGTTAGCGGGGATGCTCGGGCGTGGGCCTGTGCTGCTATGGTACACGAGGGATGGAGCGGACACTTTTCCCATCTGCGCGCTTTCTGTTCCCGCCAAGTCTGACTCTTTCCGTGCACGCTGCGGCTGCTGCAGCTTAGTCACGTCCCCTGCTTCCTGGTGCAAGGGTTTGTCCGTTCCCCTAAGCTTTTCCCTGGGCAACAGAGGAGACAGCCCCGACAGTTCTGGACCCGGCGCAGAGCAAGTACCCACGGCCTGGTCCTTCTTCCTACAGAGACATCAGCGTACTCACCGCTAAGGCTCCCGTCCTGCCCCTTCTGGGTCTGCTGCTGCCCGGGGTGCACGTACTCCTAGCAGGTCTCCAGCTCTGTGCTTAGAGTGCACACGTGCACCCTTTATCTTTCTTAAAGGGGCCGCGTGCGTTCCTCTAAAGTATCCCTAGCCAATTGCTGGAGGTCTCTTTCTATTTAAACCACCTCCTCCAACATGGAAGTGTCTGTGCTATGTTGCGAGTTTGTTCCTAACACGCTTGTCAGTTCTCAGGTCCCTGTACTTGTATCCAAGTCTGCTGCGCCCATCAGTGCTCACCTCAACGGCAGCAGAGCCAGCTGCACCTGCCAGTGCTCACCTCTACGGCAGCCGAGCGAGCTGCACCCGTCAGTGCTCATCTCTTCGTTAGACTGTCCTGTCTGCACCTGCAGTTACAGTCATCTTCTCTGCCTGACTGCATCTGTTGGACATTCCCCCGGGTCATTCCAGCTATCCACTCCAAGGTGTCAGCCGCCATCTACCCAATGTCAGTCCTGGAGTAGCACCTGGATCACCTTCCTTGTCTCACCACGGACTGCGGTGTCGTTGACTGCTGCATGTCCGTGGTTGGATTGGGTGAGGCTTCTAGTCACGCCCCTCCAGGTCTTCCTTGGGCTTTGGCACTGTGGTTCCACCACCCAGCCCGTTACAAAACACCTCTATAACAACGTGGCAGCGAGCACCTAATGATTATTCAGTGCTCACTACTGCACTGAAAACAGATTCTCTCAATGAACTTCACACATTTATTTAGTTTACTTGCTTATATAGCACCATTAAATCCACAGCACTTTACAGACATCATCATAGCTGTCCCCACAATTTAAATTCCCTATCAGTATGTCTTTGGGAGGAAGGCCATGCAAACATGAGGAGAATATACTAACTTCTTGCTGATATTGTCCTTGGTGGGATTTGAACCAATAGCCCAGTGCTGCAAAGCAACAGTGCTAACCAATGAGCCACCGTGTTGCCCAACACATCACACTAAAGACATTTTATTGGAGCTACAGAGCCACTAGCCAACCAGGCCATCAAAAGATCAGTGTATCTTAAAGTATCTATTAAGTATCTTATAGTCCCTGGGTTTTAAAGTGCAAAACATACAAAATATATATTACGGTCTCAGGGCCGGCTCCAGGTTTTCGTGGACCCCGGGTAAAAGAGTCTCAGAGGGCCCTTTAAAGCCAAAGATTTCACTTAGTTCTTACATTACATGAGTGATATCTATTTTAAATTCTACAATAGCTTAGAAATCGGCGAATTCTCGCATCACACAGAGTGACTGCACACTTACCATTTTAGACAGGACAGTATAGTCCTCCATACAGTATTATGGACACCACATATTCCTCCATAGAGTATTATGGGCACGACTTTGTCTTCCATACAGTATTATGGGCATCACATAGTCCTCAAAACTGTAATATGGGCACCATATATTGCTCCATATACTATTATGGGCCCCATATATTACTTCATACGGTATAATGGGCCCCATATAATGCTCCATACAGTATATTGACCCCATATAATGCTCCATACAGAATAATGGGCCCCTTATATTGCTCTACACCAGGGGTCTTAAACTCGCGGCCCGCGGGCCAACTGCAGCCCTCGGGACACGAGTTTGCGACCCCCACCTCATGGGCCCTCGGTACGGTATTTTGCGGCCCTCGGCTGAGATCTCACATGCGAGAAACACCGCATGTGAAATCCAGTCACTGGTAGTACCGGTCATTAAGGTCATGAATATGGACGCCACTCCTCTCATAGGCGTGCCGCCCATATTCATAAGCTTAATGAGCGGTACTACAGAAAGATGGCGGCGCCGGGCATACTCACCTCATCTCCTGCTGCTGCCCGCGCTTCCTGTCTCTGACACAGAGAGCAGCGCCGCTGGATGACGTCATCATTCAGCGGCCTGCTCTGTCAAGGAAGCGCAGGCACCGGCGGTGATGCTGCGGACAGGTGAGAGGTGGGTGTGTGTGTGTGTGTGTGTGGACAGGTGAGAGGTGGTGTTTGTGTGTGTGTGGACAGGTGAGAGGTGGTGGTGGTGTATGTGTGTGTGTGTGTGTGTGTAGGAGAGCGATGGGGAAAAGCAATGATGGCAGTAATGGGGAAAAGCAATGGGGAAAACAGTGATGGGAAAAGCAATGATGGGAGTAATGGGGAAAAGCAATGGGGAAAACAGTGTTGGGAAAAGCAATGATGGGAGTAATGGGGAAAAGCAATGATGGCAGTAATGGGGAAAAGCAATGATGGCAGTAATGGGGAAAAGCAATGATGGGAGTAATGGGGAAAAGCAATGGGCAAAAGCAATGATGTGAGTGATGGGGGAAAAGCAATGATGGGAGTGATGAGGGAAAAGCAATGATGGGAGTGATGGGGAAAAAGCAATGGGGGGGAATGAGCGCTGGGGGGAGGATGAACGCTGGGGAGGATGAGCGCTGGGGGAGGATGAGCGCTGGGGGAGGATGAGCGCTGGGGGAGGATGAGCTCTGGGGGAGAATGAGCTCTGGGGGACAATGAGCGTTGGGGAGAATGAGCGCTGGGGAGAATGAGCGCTGGGGAGAATGAGCTCTGGGGAGAATGAGCGCTGGGGAGAATGAGCGCTGGGGAGGATGAGCGCTGGGGAGGATGAGCGCTGGGGGAGGATGAGCGCTGGGGGAGGATGAGCGCTGGGGGGAATGAGCTCTGGGGGAGAATGAGCGCTGGGGAGAATGAGCGCTGGGGAGGATGAGCGCTGGGGAGGATGAGCGCTGGGGGGAATGACTTCTTGCTGTTAACCAGTTAATGTTTACTTGTCCACCACACTGCAGTGTCAAAAGAGGAAGACAGCGAGACAGGCAGCAACATCACATCAGAGAGCTCTTGACCTCGAAACAGAAAATCCTCAGATCCTGGTATTGTAACATAATATTAAGGATATTATTTATTCATTGATATTGCGCTATTAACTCCACAGCACTATACATACATCATCAACACTGTCCCCATTGGGACATTTGATAACATTGGAATGTTTTTGTAAGAGCTTTTCTTGTGGAAAACCTGATGCGGCCCAGCCTCACCCAGATTCTACCTCCAGCGGCCCCGGGTAAATTGAGTTTGAGACCCTGCTCTACACAGTGTTATTATTATTATTATTAATATTTATTTATATAGCGCCATTGATTCCATGGTGCTGCACATGAGAAGGGGTTACATACAAATTACAGGTATCACTTACAGTAAACAAACTAACAATGACAGACTGGGGAGAGGACCCTGCCCTTTCGGGCTTACATTCTACAGGATGGTGGGGAAGGAGACAGCAGATTGGGGGTTGCAGCAGTTCCGGTGTTGGTTGAGGCAATATCTCCGGTAGTGTTTAGGAGGCAGCGGGGTCATTGCAGGCTGAAGGCTTTCCTGAAAAGATGGGTTTTCAGGTTCCGTCTGAAGGATCCGAATGTGGTTGATAGTCGGACGTGTTGGGGCAAAGAATTCCAGAGGATGGGGGATATTCGGGAGAAGTCTTGGAGGCGGTTGGGTGAGGAGCGAATAAGTGTGGAGGAGAGAAGGAGGTCTTGGGAGGATCGGAGATTACGTGAGGGAAGATATTGGGAGATTAGTTCAGAGATATATGAAGGAGACAGGTTATACATGGCCTTGTAGGACAGTATTAGTAATTTTAATTGGATACACTGAGGGAGTGGGAGCCAGTGGAGAGATTTGCAGAGGGGAGAAGCGGAGGAGTAGCGAGGAGAGAGATTAATTAGTCATGCAGCAGAGTTAAGAATGGACTGGAAAGGTGCGAGGTTGTTAGCAGGGAGGCCACAGAAAAGGATGTTGCAGTAGTCGAGGCAGGAGATAATTAGGGCATGCACAAGCATTTTAGTAGATTGAGTGTTGAGGAAAGGACAGATTCTGAAAATATTTTGAGCTGGAGGCAACAGGAGTTGGAAAGAGATTGGATATGGGGTTTGAAGGACAGGACTGAGTCAAGTGTTACTTCGAGGCAGCGGACTTCCGGTACGGGGGAAAGCGTGATGTCATTAATTGTGATAGATAGATCAGGTAAGGAAGATCTGTGAGATGGAGGAAAGATGATGAGTTCGGATTTGTCCACATTGAGTTTGGAGAAGCGAGAGGAGAAGGAGGATATGGCTGATAGACACTTCGGGATTTTGGAGAGCAGAGAGGTGACATCTGGGCCAGAGAGGTAGATCTGAGTATCATCGGCATAAAGGTGGTACTGGAATCCGTGGGACTTTATGAGTTGCCCCAGGCCAAGTGTATAGATTGAGAAGAGTAGGAGTCCTAGAACCGAGCCTTGGGGGACTCCGACAGAGAGGGTTTGGGCATTGGTCAGGTATGCAAAGGGGTTGTGGTGGTTGAATAATAAAGACTTGCCGTGTTTGGTCTATCTTGTTGTTGAAGTGCATGGCGAAGTCCTCAGCAGAGATTAGGGAAGTTGGGAAGTGGTGGGCGGAGGAGGGAGTTAAAAGTATTGAAGAACTGTTTGGGGTTGTGGGATAAGGAAGATACAAGGGATGTAAAGTAGGCCTGTTTAGCAGAGGTGAGAGCTGATTTGAATGCAAGTGTTGCTTGTTTGAGTGCAGTGAAGTCGTCTTGTGAATGCGTTTTCTTCCAGCGCCATTCAGCAATTCTGGATGCTTGCCGAAGCTTTTTAGTGGTATTGTGCCAGGGTTGTCTATTGATTCGTCGGACTCTGTTATGCATGACTGGGGCGACCGAGTTGATGGCTGATGTAAGAGTGGCAGTGTAGAAACTAGTGGCAGTGTCTGTGTCGTGGAGTGAAGATATGGAGGTCAGTGGTAGGATAGAGTTAGAGAGTGAGTGAGTGTCTAGATGTGCAAGGTTTCTGCGGGGGTGCGCGTGTTGCTGGACATGGGTGACAGGTGAGGAGGACAGGGATGAGAAAGAGAGTAGATGATGGTCAGAGGGAGAGGGGAGGTTGTGAAGTTAGATAGGGAGCAGAGGCGGGTGAAGACCAGGTCTAATGTGTGTCCGTCTGTGTGGGTGGCTGAGGAGGACCACTGGGTAAGTCCAAAGGATGAAGTAAGGGCCAGGAGTTTGGAAGCTGCCGACTGGTGGGTGTCAATGGGGATGTTGAAGTCACCCATGATGATGGTGGGAATGTCAGCAGAGAGAAAGTAAAGGAGCCATGTAGAGAATTGGTCCATGAAGGCAGTGGTTGGGCCCGGAGGTCGGTACATGACGGCCACTTGGAGGTTGGAGAGAGAGTAGATGCAGACAGAGTGGACTTCAAAAGAGGGGAGGACAAGGGTGGGAAGAGGTGGGATTGGGTTGAAGGTGCAGTTGTAAGAAAGGAGAAGGCCCACTCCTCCACCATGTCTGTTGCCAGGGCTAGGAGTGTGGGTGAATTGGAGGCCGCCATAGCATAGCGCAGCATGGGAGGCGGTGTCAGAGGGTGTCAGCCATGTATCAGTGAGGCCAAGGAATGAAAAATTTTGAGAGGTAAAGAAGTCGTGAATCACATGGAGTTTATTGCAGATGGAGTGGGCATTCCAGAGTGATCTAGAGAGAGGGAGCTGAGTGGTGGGCGTCAAGGGCACGTATTTGGGGTTGGAAAGATTTTGGGTGTTTATATTGGATTGGGAGCGATAGAAGGGGGTAATAATGGAAGGTATGAGCTGTGGGGGTCCAGGATTGGGAGATATGTCGCCAGCAGTGAGGAGAAGCAGAGAGAGGCAGAGCAGGTGGGAGAAGGAGAGTGTGGGATTTGTTTTGTGAGTTATTAGGAGAGATCTGCGGTTGAGGAGCAGGTCAGCAGTGGAGGTCAGGTGAGGGGCAAGAGGAAAGGAGAGATTATTACTTGGTTAGAGAGTGCTGGGGTCTGTGGATAGCGAAGGAGAGTTAGGAGTAGTGGAGGCAAAACCATTAGAGCATATGTCAGCATGGTTAAAGTAATAGTGGAGTTAGCAAAAAAAATTAGGAAATTTTAACAGAGTTTAGGCGTGCCTTCTGGTCACTTCTGGTGCATTTCTGGCATATTTCGATAGTTATCCTTAAAATGACATCCTTATAATGACAGACCAAGGTCAGACAGGCCAGTGGCTCTGAATTTATACATAAGCAAATGCACATCAAACAGGCCAGGTGAGAACAGGAGGGAGGGGAAGCAGGGAGACTGGTCACACACACAGGAGGAGATTAATTAGAAGTCAAGAGAGAGAAAAAAAAATAGTCTGATCCAAAAGGACAGATAAAGCATTGATAGCAGACAGATAATACAGTGGTGGTTGGGGGTTCAGGAAAGATGGGTGATGATGGTATTGCAGTCAGGACAAATACCATTGATAGCAGACAGATACAGGGGTGGTTGGGGGTTCAGGAAAGATGGGTGTTGATGGTATTGCAGTCAGGACACATACCATTGATAGCAGACAGATACAGGGGTGGTTGGGGGTTCAGGAAAGATGGGTAATGATGGTATTGCAGACAGGACACATACCATTGATAGCAGACAGCTACAGGGGTGGTTGGGGGTTCAGGAAAGATGGGTGATGATGGTATTGCAGTCAGGACACATACCTTTGATAGCAGACAGATACAGGGGTGGTTGGGGGTTCAGGAAAGATGGGTGATGATTGTATTGCAGTTAGGTCACATACCATTGATAGCAGACAGATACAGGGGTGGTTGGGGGTTCAGGAAAGATGGGTGATGATGTCAGGACACATACCTGGAGATGAAGCAGATCAATTGTCAGATTGATAGCAATAGTGAAGCATAGCAATAATAACAGTGAAGCATCTATAGCAGGGAGTTATTCATCTGGCATATTTCGATAGTTATCTTTAAAATGACATCCTTATAATGACAGACCAAGGTCAGTATAATGGGCCCCATATATTGCTCCATACCGTATAATTGGCCCCACATAGTACTTCATACAGCCATACAGTATAATAGGCCTCATATAATGCACCATACAGAATAATGAACCCTATATTATGCGCCATACAATATAATGAGCCTCATATAATGCTCCATACAGTATAATGGCCCTACATAATACTCCATACAGTATAATTGGCCCCATATATTGCTCTATACAGTATTTAATGGCCCCATATAATGATTCGTACAGTGTAATGGGCCCATATATTACTCCATACAGAATAATGGGCCCTTTATAATATGCCATATAGTATAATTGGCCCCATATATTGATCCATACAGTATATAATGGACCATATAGTGCTTCATACAATATAATTGGCCTCATATAATGATCCATACAGAATAATGGGCCCCATATAATTATTATTATTATACATTTTTATAGCGCCATTTATTCCATGGTGCTTTACATGTGAAAAGGGGCAAATATAGACAAGTACAATAAACGTGAGCAATACAAGACACACACAAGTACAGAAGGAGAGAGGACCCTGCCCGCAAGGGCTCACAGTCTACAGGGATGGGTGAGGATACACTAGGAGAGGGTAGAGCTGGTCGTGCGGTGGTTCAGTAGACCGAGGATCACTGCAGGTTGTAGGCTTGTCGGAAGAGGTGGGTCTTCAGGTTCTTTTTGAAGGTTTCAATGGTAGGCGCTAGTTTGATGTGTTGGGGTAGAGAGTTCCAGAGTATGGGAGAGGCACGGGAGAAGTTTTGTATGCGGTTGTGGGAAGAAGAGATAAGAGGGGAGTAGAGGAGGAGATCTTGAGAGGATCGAAGGTTGCGTGTGGGTATGTACCGGGAGACCATGTCACACATGTATGGAGGAGACAGATAGTGGATGGCTTTGTATGTCATGGTTAGGGTTTTGAACTGGAGCCTCTGGACGATAGGAAGCCAATGAAGGGCTTGGCAGAGAGGAGAGGCTGGGGAATAACGGGGAGACAGGTGTATTAGTCGGGCAGCAGAGTGCAGGATGGATTGGAGTGGTGCCAGAGTGCTAGAGGGAAGGCCAGAGAGTAGGAGGTTGCAGTAGTCGAGGCGGGAGATGATGAGGGCATGCACTAGTGTTTTTGTAGTTTCATGGTCAAGGAATGCACGGATCCGGGAAATATTTTTGAGTTTGAGATGGCAGGAGGAGGCAAGGGTTTGGACATGTGGCTTGAAAGAGAGGGCAGAGTCGATGATCACCCCAAGGCATCGAGCATGCGGGACTGGGGAAAGTGAGCAGCCATTGAGGTTGATGGACAGGTCTGGTGGGGGGGTAGAGTGAGATGGGGAAAGATTATGAATTCTGTTTTGTCCTTGTTCAGTTTTAGAAAGCGAGCAGAGAAGAAAGCAGAAATAGCAGACAGACATTGTGGGATTTTTGTCAGTAAGGAGGTGAGGTCAGGTCCAGATAGGTAGATCTGTGTGTCGTCGGCGTAGAGATGATACTGCAAACCATGGGATTCTATGAGCTGTCCCAGGCCGAGGGTGTAGATGGAGAAGAGTAGGGGTCCTAGAACTGAGCCTTGAGGAACACCGACAGACAGGGGGCGAGGTGAGGAGGTAGTGTGTGAGAGGGAGACACTGAATGTTTGGTTTGTTAGATATGATGAGATCCAGGATAGGGCCAAGCCTGTGATGCCAAGAGATGAGAGAATCTGTAGCAGGAGGGAATAGTCCACAGTGTCGAAGGCAGAAGACAGGTCCAGGAGAAAGAGGACAGAGTTGTATCGCTTGCTCTTGGCCGATAATAGGTCGTTGGTGACTTTAGTTAGGGCAGTTTCAGTTGAGTGATGCAGTCGGAAGCCTGATTGTAAGCCGTCAAAGAGGGAGCAGGAGAAGAGGTGGGAGGACAGTTCAAGATGGACATGCTGTTCCAGTAGTTTTGAGGCATAAGGGAGAAGAGATATCGGGCGATAGCTAGACACAGAGAATGGGTCGAGGGAGGGCTTTTTGAGGATGGGTGTGATCGAGGCATGTTTGAAGGATGAGGGGAAGGCACCATTTGTGAGAGGTTGAAGAGGTGTGTTAGAGTAGGGGTGAAGACTGTGGCGAGGCTAGGGATGAGGTGGGATGGGAGCGGGTCAAGCATGCAAGTGGTGAGGTGTGATCTTGATAGGAGGGTGGAAAGCTGATCTTCTGTCATGGTGGAGAAGTTGGTTTTGGAAGAAGAGGGCTGAGCAGCTAAGAGGGGTAATGGGGGCTGTGGGCCAAAGCTTTCACTGATCATATTGATCTTCTGCTTAAAGAAAGAGGCAAAGTCTTCAGCAGAAATGAGAGGAGAAGGAGGAGGTGCTGGGGGACGGAGTAGAGAATTGAAAGTGTTGAAGAGCTGTTTAGGGTTGTGAGACAGGGAGGATATGAGAGATGAGAATTAAGTTTGTTTTGGGGCAGTAAGCGTGGACTTGAAGCTGGTGAGGGACTGCTTGTACGTGGTTAAGTGCTCGGCAGAGCAGGATTTTTTCCATCTCCACTCAGCGACCCTGGAAGCTCGTCTCAGTTCTTTAGTGAGGCTGGTCAGCCTGGGCTGCCTGTTGATTGTACAAGTTTTGCTATGTGTGAGGGGGGAGGCCGAATCAAGTGCTGCTGCTATTGTAGTGTTATAAAAGGTGGCAGCAGAATCTGTGTCATGAAGTGAAGATATGTCTGTAAGAGGGAGGAGGGACTCAGAGAGCAATGGTAAATTGAGGTGTTTGAGATTTCTGCGAGGGTGAGTGAGTTTGTGGAGTGGGGGTTGTGCACTGGAACAGGAGAGGGAAGAGAACGTCAGTAGGTTGTGGTCAGACAGGGGAAGGGGTGAGTTATTGAGATTAGTGAGTCGCACATGGTACCGGGGCTATGGGGTACTCGGCACCGAGCCCATGGAAGTCTATGGGGAATGTCACTGGCAGCAGAGCTCGGTCCGTGGCCCTGGGCGCTCATACAATGGGGGGAATATTTACAGGGGATTGTAGTAAACCTGTGGTTTCTGATCAGATAGACCAGCGCTGCAGGGTTAATCTTCTGAGGGGATGTTATTAAGCAGCTAGATGTTAAGTCCCCACAGGTGGGACTGTTCCCTCAAAGTCAATGGTGTTGCAGAATAAGTCAGTCACACACAATTCAGTCTCTTTCCATACCTTTACTGATGTTGTTGGCAGGTATGTCCCGGGAAGCTGGTCAGGTTGGAGAATGCACATTCAGGGGATTGCTGAGCAGGTTTAAGGCCTCCTTTCTCCTTGAAGTGTATGTGAGTCCTAACTTGCATGAAGTCAAGTTTAACTCTTTCTATAGCAGCTACGCCCGGCTGACATTGTGGTAGAGTCTTTTCTGTCTCTGATGCTCAGAGGCTGGCAAGAACGAAGTCCTCTAAGCTTGGCCTAGCTAAAAGTCCTTGTTCTCCCTGACTCCAGTTACGTATCAACGCTTAGGGCTACCTTCTGTGACTTGAAGTCCAGCAAGGATTCCGGTGTATCTTATTACTAGACGTGAAGTACTAGCAATGCTTCGGACCCCGGTGTCCGGTTAATTAAGTGAAGGTGATCTGTCACCTTGGTCACTTG
Organism: Oophaga sylvatica; assembly: GCA_033576555.1. Lineage (NCBI taxonomy): Eukaryota > Metazoa > Chordata > Amphibia > Anura > Dendrobatidae > Oophaga > Oophaga sylvatica. The sequence continues at coordinate 154,857,176 of JARQOD010000003.1, forward strand.
TCCTTCTTTCTCCACTCGCCTGTCGCCCTGCCCTTGCCCTTAACATAAGCACGGGTAGCAGTAGGTGTAGTTGTCAGTCGTTTTTCCAAGCTCACTGACCTGTTCTCAGTTTCCTCGATGTTACAACTGCTGTAATCCCTTTCCTTCTTTCCTTCAAAGACTCTGTCCAGAGTGGCTATCAGGAGCTTCTGTCAAACTGATTTCATGCTCGCTCTGAGAGTTACTTTCCACGTTCATAGGGAACACAGGCAGCTTGTTCTGAGTAACAGCTTCAGATTCAAATGTAGCTCTGACTAGGCTAGAGTGATTCCTTCCCACTCGTACTAGCCTCCACTTCAGTACAAAATGAACTACCTGAGCTCTGTCAGGAATCAGTCTTCTCTCCTCTCCCTCCAAGACTGAACTGCTCTGTCCTGAGACAGCAAACTGGTCTGAATCTATCTACTGACTGAACTGAACGACTACTGCTACGTCACACTAACTTAAATAGTCTAAGTTGCCCTCTGGTGGCAGTGTTGGAAGTGTGTGATGTGAATGAATATCAGGCTTCACAATTACCCTATCTGTGCACTCACCTGGAGACATGTGTACCAAGCGCAGCTGGGCCACACAGTAAGGGAACAGAGGCAGGTGAAGATAAGATCCAGCGTGTGACCATCTTTGTGAGTGGCCGCAGAGGACTATTGAGTGAGGCCAAAGGAGGCAGTGAGCGATAAAAGTTTAGAGGCAGCTGGGGTGGAAGCATCAATGGGGATGTTGAAGTCACCCATGATGATAGTGGGGATGTCAGCAGAGAGGAAATGAAGCAGCCAGGTGCTGACGTGGTCGAGAAAGGTGGAAATGGCTAGTTCTGGGGGGCGGTAGATGACGGCCAGCTGGAGGTTGGAGGGGGAGTAGATGCGGACGGAGTGCACTTCAAACGAGGGAATAGTAGCGGAGGGGGGTAGTGGAATTGGGGTAAAGGAGCAGGCATCAGACAGGAGCAAGGCAACTCCTCCACCACGTTTGTTGCTGGGGCGGGGTGTGTGAGATAGGTGGAATCCACTGTATGAGAGTGCAGCTGGTGAGGCTGAGTCAGAGGGGGTGAGCCAAGTTTCAGTGATGCCAAGGAAGGAGAGTTTATTGGTGATGAACAGGTCGTGGATAAATGGCAGTGCTCCAGGTAGTGGGACCGGGGGAGTGGGGGCTGGGTGAATGGGTATGAGGTTATCGTGGTTGCGAAAACATGTAGAGGATCGTGGCAGGGTGATAGAAGTGAGTGTGGGGATGTGTTGAGGAGGGCCAGGATTTGGGGATATGTCGCCAGCAATGAGGAGTAACAGACAGAGTGTTAGAAGGTGGGAGCAGGATAAGACATGGTGTGGCCGTGTGTTTCTGGAGAGAAAGGATTGTACGTGGAGGAACAGTTCTGAGGAAAAGGTGAGATGGCTGGGGAGAATGGAGGGGGAAATGACTACTTCATTACTAGGTGGGGGGATTACAGGGAATAGGAAGAAAGCAAGTAGTATGGGGGTGAAAGTGAAAAGAAAAGGAAACATGGTAGTGGTTATATATTCTGTCAACATACAGTCAAATTCCAGTCCAATTCTAGTCTAATTCAGAGAATAGTAATTAGAAATCTGTAATTTGGAAGTTGAAAGATGGATGGTCAGACACATCTTGGTCAGACTCATGGCCGAGACTATATGTGCAGTTGAGAGGAATCAGCTGTGAGGGGGCTTGTGGGCGTGATTACTCAGACCACATGTTCACAGTTAAGCAGATCTGATCTGATCAGATCTGAGAATGGCATACCAGAGACATTATATGCACTTCATAGACAGTCACAAGCGGTGGGAAAGTTGGATAGATGAGAATGGCATACCTGTGGATAGAGAGGACAACTCGGTTAAGATACAGATGATGATGATGATACAGCAGTGATGAATGGGTAAATGCATCATGGAATTCTAGTCAGACAGATTATATGCACTTCATAGACAGTCACAAGCGGTGGGAAATTTGGATAGATGAGAATGGCATACCAGAGAGATTATATGCACTTCATAGACAGTCAACAAGCAGTGGGACAGTTGGATAGATGAGAATGGCATACCTGTGGATAGCGAGGACAACTCGGTTAAGATACAGATGATGATGATGATACAGCAGTGATGAATGGGTAAATGCATCATGGAATTCTAGTCTAATTCAGAGAATAGTAATTAGAAATCTGTAATTTGAAAGATGGAAGTTCCATACAGTATAATGGTCCCCATATATTGATCCATACAGTATATAATGGACCATATAGTGCTTCATACAATATAATTGGCCTCATATAATGCTCCATGCAGAATAATGGGCCGCATATAATACTCCATATAGCATTTAATGGCACCATATATTGCACCATACAGTATATAATGACCCCATATAATACTCCATACAGTATAATAGGCCTCATACATTGCTCCATACAGAATAATGGCCCCATATAGTGATCCATACAGTATAATGGCCCAGTAAATTGCTACATACTGTTTAACGGGCCCTATATATTGCTCCATACAGTATATAATGGACCCATATAGTGCTACGTACAGTATATAATGGCCCTGTATATTGTTCCATACAGTATAATGGCCCCATTTAATGTTTCATACAGTATAATGGTCCCATATATTGCTCCATATAGTATAAAGGCCCCACATATTGCTACATACTGTACATAAAAAAAAATACAGTAACATAGTTATTAAGGTTGAAGGAAGACTTTAAGTCCATCGAGTTCAACCCATATCCTATCCTAACCTGCCCTAACATGTTGATCCAGAGGAAGGCAAAAAAACCCCCAGTAAATAATGAAATACTCACCTCTCCTCATTCACTGCTGCTGCGGTCGCCTCAGCATCTTCTGACTTTCTGCACTGCTCAGCAGAGGGTGCGCTGTAGTGACACCATCGCGCTCTCTGCCCTGAGATGTCACAGAGAGCCACAAGACGCTGTAGAGACCAGAGCAGTGTGGAACAGGGAGAGGTGAGTATTTGAGGGGGTGGCACTGTGCTCCTCCAATTCAAGGGCCCCATAGCGTGCTGGTGTCCCCTAAGGCGAGTGGGATCCCTCGTTCGTCCAAGGCCACAGCACTTGACAAGGTGTGCTGGGTGGTGATTCTGACCATGTGTAAGGAGGTTGACCAGACCACGAGTACCTGCATGCCTGGTCCAGAACTGAAAGGGCTGCATCCTCTGTTTCTGAGGGGAAACCTGAGAGAGGCGGACCTTCCCTGCTGCAAGAGGGAAGGAGGAGGGAGACGGGGCTTCCTGCTGAGATGAGGGGGCGGGAAGAGCCTAGAGAGAGCACGCTGACACAGGGGTATAAGAAGAAAAAGCGTGTGCTGCAGGCAGTTGGCTCCAAGTAAGTGCAGCGCACAGAGCGGTGAGCAGCACGCTCTGCGTCCCCACCTGAGAGTGCTGGGCCTGTGACATCCCGTGCTGCTGCTGTCCAGGACAGGAGACATAGTGCTGGGGAAATTAGCTGTGCGGAGCCGGGCCAGCAGAGCTGTACAGAGCCATGCCAGCAGAGCCATACAGAACCGTACAGAGCCGTACAAAGCCGTGCGGAGCTAAGCCAGGTGCCGTATCCAGCGTGATAGTGAGTATCGCGCACGCTCTGCCCAAGAGTGACCGCATACCTGACAGACCCCTTACATACAGGTCCACTGAAGGTGGACAATAGACTGACAGCGTACCGCCACCCATCACGTCAAGAGGTGACTCAACTTTAGAGAGAGAGACTGTAACGCGCGCTGCGCAGTGAGGAGCAGGTGACTAAGGCAGAGCCCCGTAACCGAGTACCTGTGTACACCGCGGAGCGACGTCTTGCTCCGGCGCTCCCTCACACTGGACTCAGTATCGTACTAAACTTCACCGAGACGTCACGTGCCGCTGTTGCCGGTGCCACCGTGGGAAATCTGCCCGCCATACAGAGACTGCGATGAGACGACCCGTGCCGCTGTTGTCGGTGCCACCGTTGGAACCTGAACTTCCTCACAATAGTAGTCTACTGTCCGATAAGTTTTACCTCTTTATTACTGAACTCTCGTTCGTCCCTCACCTACCCTGCCATCTTCCCAGTTCTGACCCATTCCTTACCGTCACCCTACAATCCCTCACTCCTTGCGTGTAATACATCCCCCTGTAAATAAACCTGTTTAAACCCTTGCTCTGCCTCCCCGTGCGTGACTGCATCCTGCGTTTCCTGCAGGTTATTATACCTGTACGGCTGTTAAACTTTTATATCCCATTTATACTATAACTTCCTGGATGATATATGCGTGAAACATATGTTGCTATGTGTCAATTTAGCATAAATTTAGCTAATGTACAGGGGAAACTACGACTCTAGCGGACCCTTGTTGTGCACACGTAACTGCAGTGCCGTCTGCTCTGAGACCCAATCCTATTCATCACTGTTGGGTCTCCTGCAGTGTGTTCAGCTCTGTGTGTGCAGGTGTTGTCAGAGCAGCAGCCGGCAATGATGTAGGGTCCGCCGGTGATGATGGGGGGGCTCAACTCGAATGTTTAATATGGAGCCCAGGCTTTTCTAATAATTCCACTGCTAGTGTATGTAGCATTCCATGCAATGCAAGGGCAGCAGGTATAAGATCAGATTTTCCTTGGCTAGAATTGGATCAGTACTTGACATTTTTCATTTTCTAAGACTTAAAGGCGCGATTTGACAAATGTCACCCAGTAGATGGCAGCATCTGCTTGCTACATGTTCAGCTCCAAGACTGAGCCGCATCTTCCTAGAAATCAGACTTCTCAGTAACATCATTCAGGGTCAAGATGCCGCATGTTTTCCATAAGGGAGACAAGGCATTATACCAACACAATGGATGAAAGTTACACATCTCAGTAGAACACTTAGCTATAAACATTAAAACACCTTAATCTGTACATAATACCATTTTTGGGAACTGCTTTATGTAGGATAACGAAGGCTGTCGGCCATGTTGATTTACCAAGACCCATGAATTGAATAGCTTGTCTCCCTATTATCGCCTTTCCTAGGTATAATTTGATTTCTTGCTGACTACTGCAGTTAATGAGATTTTAACAAGACACTGTTATTTCTACACTGTGACATTAAGGCATCTGTTACAGGAACACAATGTGCGGAGGATACCAGGCAGCGTTCACATGTGTGATGATTAAAGCTTTGTGAGGATTGTAGGTTTCTATGGCAACCACCTCACGATTGCGTGCTGTGTTTAGGGTAACAAAACCAGAGGCAGGTGACTTGCAGGAGAAATCCGGGCTGGTTTGTGATGATAAAGTGAATGAAGAATAACGCTACCACAATTCTTCACTTTTGCTTTTGAATCTCTGCCCTCCACCTATTCGCAAAATTGTCAGTGCCCAATGTGCCGGGTGGCCGGATCATGGCCCAGTGATGAAGGTGTGGCATACCAACAACAAAGAAAGAACAGCTTTTGATAAAGAAAAAAGGGGATTGAGGAATAATCAGGATATAGCATGCGCCATAATATTTGTTTGGTGGGGGTCTAATGCTGAGTGAGAGGGGCTGCAGTGCTCAGCGAGAGCCACTCCCTTACATTGTTTACACAGGTACAGCACCAAGCACTTACATGGCACCGAGCTATATCACCTGATAGGACGAAGCTGCGGTACAAGAGAAATAACACCGTGAGCACTACTAAAGGAGGTGCCTCAGTAGGTTCCCACACCATAAATCAATATACAAGAAACTCAGCACTCAATGAAAATAGAGATGAAGTTTAATATCGTCCAAGAAGTAGTAAACAACAAACGTTTCAGTCACTTGGACCTTCATCAGTTACTACAAAAAATCAAAAACAAAAGTAGAAAAAATAATAATAATAATAATAACAGCAAAAGTGTATACATAAGAATAATGCCGTCAATATTGTCCATATTGCGATATCATAGTTATGTAAATGCTGGAGATCAAGAGACACCCCAGTTCAGTCCAACATAATGTTAAGGGGCTACCCCTTAACGTTATGTTGGACTGGACTGGGGTGTCTATTGATTTCCAGCACTTAAATAACTATGATACCGCAATATGGACAATATTGACCGCATTATTCTTATGAATATACTTTTGTTGTTATTATTATTATTCTTTTTTCTGCTTTTGTTTTTGATTGTTCATTTATGCATTGCTGATGCAATTATTTTGATTTTTTGCAGTAACTGATGAAGGTCCAAGTGACCGAAATGTTTGTTGTTTACTACTTCCTGGACGATATTAAAGTTCATCTCTATTTTCATTAAGTTGAGTGCAGAGTTTCTTGTACAGTACAGATTTTTCTGTATTTTCATCACTATGAAAATTGTAAATTCACACTGAAGGCATCAAAACTATGAATTAACACATGTGGAATTATATACTTAACAAAAAAGTGTGTAACAACTGAAAATATGTCTTATATTCTAGGTTCTTCAAAGTAGCCACCTTTTGCTTTGATGACTGCTTTGCACACTCTTGGCATTCTCTTGATGAGCTTCAAGAGGTAGTCACCGGAAATGGTTTTCACTTCACAGGTGTGCCGTCAGGTTTAATAAGTGTGATTTCTTGCCTTATAAATGGGGTTGGGACCATCCGTTGTGTTGTGCAGAAGTCTGAATACACAGCTGATAGTCCTACTGAATAGACTGTTAAAATTTGTACTATGGCAAGAAAAAAAGAAAAAAGCAGCTAAGAAAAATGAGTGGCCATTATTACTTTAAGAAATGAAGGTCATTCAGTCTGAAAAATTGGTAAAACTTTGAAAGTGTCCCCAAGTGCAATTGCAAAAACCATCAAGCGCTACAAAGAAACTGGCTCACATGAGGACCGCCCCAGGAAAGGAAGACCAAGAGTCACCTCTTCTTCTGAGGATAAGTTTATCCGAGTCACCAGCCTCAGAAATCGCAGGTTTACAGCAGCTCAGATTAGAGACCAGGTCAATGCCACACAGAGTTCTAGCAGCAGACACATCTCTACAACAACTGTTAAGAGGAGACTTTGTGCAGCAGCCCTTCATGGTAAAATAGCTGCTAGGAAACCACTGCTAAAGACAGGCAACAAGCAGAAGAGACTTGTTTGGGCTGAAGAACACAAGGAATGGACATTAGACCAGTGGAAATCTGTGCTTTGGTCTGATGAGTCCAAATTTGAGATCTTTGGTTCCAACCACCGTGTCTTTGTGCGACGCAGAAAAGGTGAACGGATGGACTCTACATTACTGGTTCCCACCGTGAAGCATGGAGGAGGAGGTGTGATGGTGTGGGGGTGCTTTGCTGGTGACACTGTTGGGGATTTATTCAAAATTGAAGGCATACTGAACCAGCATGGCTACCACAGCATCTTGCAGCGGCATGCTATTCCATCCGATTTGCGTTTAGTTGGACCATCATTTATTTTTCAACAGGACAATGACCCCAAACACACCTCCAGGCTGTGTAAGGGCTATTTGACCAAGAAGGAGAGTGATGGGGTGCTACGCCAGATGACCTGGCCTCCACAGTCACCAGACCTGAACCCAATTGAGATGGTTTGGGGTGAGCTGGACCCCAGAGTGAAGGCAAAATGGCCAACAAGTGCTAAGCATCTCTGGGAACTCCTTCAAGATTGTTGGAAGACCATTTCTGGTGACTACCTCTTGAAGCTCTTCAAGAGAATGCCAAGAGTGTGCAAAGCAGTCATCAAAGCAAAAGGTGGCTACTTTGAAGAACCTAGAATATAAGACATAATTTCAGTTGTTACACACTTTTTGTTAAGTATATAATTCCACATGTGTTAATTCATAGTTTTGATGCCTTCAGTGTGAATTTACAATTTTCATAGTGATGAAAATACAGAAAAATCTTTAAATGAGAAGGTGTGTCCAAACTTTTTGTCTGTACTGTATATTCATTGAAGCTGCGGTACAAGACATGGCCACAGATGTATGTACAGGGCAGAGCTATTGAATGCGTGGTGCTGTGCCTGGCATCTCCAACAGCACTGCCAGTCTTGATGGCCATCTCAGCCCTCGCCCTCGTGGCAAATTTGACTACAGCACATTAATAATCCAGAGTCATTTCTCATCAGAAAATCCCTAGTTATTTACTATAAGAGAGCTCCTGTGTGTATATCCTGATGCTCAATGAATCTGCGGAAGACACGCTCCTGACACAAACATTTCACGATGGTCCCCAATTACAGGCTGTAGAAATGTCCTTGGTCCATAATCTCCCATCTTTGCAGCACAGGAATGTCTTTCCACCTTTTGCAAGACATGGCACACCTTCTCATCATTCCCACACTTCTTTCTTCTTCCTTGGAGATCAAAGCCTGATAGCAGTTGCTTTGATACATTATGTCTTAGGACTCATACTTACCGGCGAGAAATACGGACGAGTGCAATCCGATACAAAATCGGATTGCACTCAGACCAATGTTATTCAATAGGTGACATCTCATTTGCGATTTTTTTCTCAGCCCAAATCAGACTGAGAAAAAAATCGCTGCCTGCTGCGATTTGCTATTCTAGGATGAGACTCGCCAATACAAGTCAATGGGTGCGAGAAAAAAAATCGGACAGCACTCGCACCATGCGAGTACTGTCCGATTTTTACGTACCGGTGTCCTTTGAAAAGCCGGCAATTCATCACAGGCTATACAGTAAAATCACACTGACATGTTTAATAATATTATATATATATATATATATATATATATATATATATACATGTCATTGTGACACATATATATATTTATAGTTCATACACTTCTACATAGCATAATAGCCGCTAATTCAATTGCCGGCTTATGTAAAATCATTACAGAACCCGACATGAAATAACACATGCTTTACATACAGTAAACCATTTAATTTCATTTAGTTTGATATATGGTTTTCACTAATAATTAGATGAGTGTATGTGTGCAAAATTTTGGAAATGTAGGTGTTAATTTAACGTGTAAATTCATTGTAAAAAATGCGTGGGCTCCCGCTGTATTTTCTCCGCCGGAGAGGGAAAGCCAGTGACTAAGGACAGATATTAATAGCCTTGAGAGGGACCATTGTTTTTGGGCCCCCCCGGCTACTAACATCTGCCCCAGCCACCCCACAAAAGGCACATCTATTCTTAGATGCGCCTTTTCTGGCACTTAGCCCCTCTATTACCATTGTCTTTAGCAGTGGCTAATGGGTTAATAAGGGGTTAATGTCACCTTGGTATTGAAAGGTGACATTAATCTGGGTTAATAATGGAGAGTTGTCAATTAGACAACTCTCCATTATTAATTCTATAGTATTAAAGGGTTAAAAAAACCACACACATTAATTAAAAATTATTTTAATGAAATAATGACACATAGTTTTTGACCAAATTTTATTATACTGGTAATTCATCTAATCCCTTGTTCTCCTGTAATAAAAATAAAATAATAAAGCAACAATATCCTTACCTCTCCGGCGTTCAGTGAGGTCCCACGCTGTAATCCATCACAAGGGGTTAACAGGTTTACAGCAGGGACTGGTCCTAATGCTACCAGCCCTGTAAACCCCCTCAGAATGAATGAGTTCATCTCTGCGCAGCCTTCCCGGCTGACCGGAGATGAACTGATTAGCATGGGAAACTTAATTTTTGACATTAACCCCTTATTAACCCATTAGCCACCACTAAAGGCAATGGGAATAGAGTGGCTAAGTGCCAGAAAAGACTCATCTAATAATAGATGTGCCTTTTCTGGGGTGGCTGGGGGCAAATGTTAGTAGCCAGGGGGAGCCAAAAACAATGGTCCCTCTCAAGGCTATTAATATTTGTCCTTAGTCACTGGCTTTCCCTCTCTGATGGAGAAAATACCGTCGGAGCCCACGCATTTTTTTACAATGAATTTACACGTTAAATTAACACGTACATGTCCAAAATTTTGCACACATACACTCATCTAATTATTAGTCAAAACCATATATTAAACTAAATGAAATGAAATGGTTTACTGTATGTAAACTATGAGTCATTTCATGTTGGGTTCTGTAATGATTTTACAGATGCCAGCAATTGAATTAGCGGCTATTCTGCTATCTAGATCTCTATGAAAGCGTTTCACTTCAAATATAACTGCTTTCTCAAGGGGATGTAGGTAAAATTGTCGCAAGGACCTTCAAATACCATTCATGGCCAGTCAAGTGACCTGGTCACATGTATTCAATAAGCCAATAAGAGCAGCTCTTTTGGCGCATGCGCAGAGTGAGCGCCAGGTCCTGCATCAGACCCAGCGTCAACACATCACCGCACAGGAACAGGGGCGGGGCAGCGTCCTCGGACTCCGGTCACGTGCGGGGGGTGAGGAAAGACGCCGCCCAGATGCAGAGACCCGACAAACACAACTGCTGCATGCGCGCCGCTGCGATCACAAGAATCAATAGGAGTTATGGCACATTATTCCAAAAACAGTAACAATGGTAATATAACACCCCAAATACATAAAGCCCCCATATACCTCCCATGAAGACATAAAATATTAAGCAAGCAAATACAACTGCAATAAACAGATGGAACAGCACAAGATATTGTTAAATCACGTGATATATTCCAAAAATCATGATGAGAGGGGACTTCTGATGTAGGATGGATGTCTTCCACACTCCAAAAGTGGCAACATGGATCACATGATAGAAGGTATAAGGTCAATGCAAACATAGAATAGTATAACTGAAATAAACAAACAAGAGGGTTAAAAGCATATAAAAAATAAAAACAGATCCAAAAGAGCCCATCTAATAATATGGACATTATAAGCTATTAAATGGTGACTACGGGAAACAAATGGAGACCTCCAAACCCATACTATAAAAAGGAGGACAAACTTAAAGACTCATTGAGGCCCAGAGGTGTCAGAGTGTTAAGACGTACAATCCAGCCAGCCTCTCAGGCCAGAGATTTTTTGTAATCACCCCTTCTCATCCCCAGGTGGATACTCTCGATCCCTCTTATCCGAAGGGAACACACATCACAATCATGAGTTTGTTTGAATTGACGTGGTAACGTCTTCAGGCAAGAGGGATCAGGCTCATTCCTAGCTGCGTGAATGTCCCTAACGTGTTCTCGTACGCGAGCGCGAAGTTCTCTGGAAGTCAGCCCAATGTATATCAGAGAGCAACCACACGTGGCATAATAGATAACATTCGTAGTGCCACGTGTGATATGCTGTCTGATGCTGTACTCCTTAGTTCCATCAGAAGATACAAAAGAAGAACTTCTTAGGACATTTGCGCACGCGAGGCAATGGCCACACGGAAAACAGCCCAAAACTGGACCCCTCGTGGTGAATGTGTGTAGCCCAGCTGCGCTTGGAGTTACATTTCCCAGGAGGATGCACCAAAGGTAACACCCACAAGTGACCTGATATTCATTCACAGCTTCACCAATCCCGAGAGCCACCAGAGGGAGCCTTTTTCAGAGTATATATAAGGATGGTGAAGCCACAGCAGTTAGTTGAGTTGAGGTCAGTCTACGCTTAAGGTACTGCCACACTAAACAATCCCGCTAGCGATCACGATAACGACGCATACTAATGCGATCGCTAGCGGGATTGTTTCTATATCGCTAAGTGCGGCCACATTTAGCGATATAGTTAACGACGCTATCGCCATTAGCGATCTTCTTAACGACTTTAGCGGTACAAAAGTACCGCTAAATCGCTAAGAAAAGGTGCCACACTAGCGATATATACTTACCCAGCGGGAGCGCCGACGAGAAAATAGGGTCCGGAACGATTCCAGCGACGAGCGAGATCACAGCAGGAAGCTCGTCGCTGGCAGATGCCGCACTGAACAACATCGCTAACGGGATCGCTAAATAGTGACGTTTTTTAGCGATCCCGTTAGCTATATTGTTCAGTGTGGCATACCCTTTAGACAGCAGAGAGCTCAGAACAAGCGTAGTTCGTTGTTGCTGTTACCTCAGAAAGTTGAGAAGCTGTTAGTTCTCTTGGAGTGTTGGAGAGTTAGCTCTAGAAGTGTGCACAGATCAGTAGACGGAAATCCTGATAGCTGCTTCAGACAGAGCATTAGAAGGAAAGAGAACAGCAGTTATTGAGAGAACCTGAAGACTGCAGCTTTGAGCTTAGTTCAATGTGTGGAGGCTAGTACCAGTGGAGAGATAGCCACTCTAGCCTAGTCAGAACGGAGTCAACTGAGTGCCGACGCTTTGAGAGCGGTGAAGAGAGAGGAGAATCAGCCATCTACTGCTAGTGTGCTTATGTTAAGGGTCGGAGTAGGACGAAAGGCGAGTGGAAGAGAAGAAGAGAGTAACGGAGGCTGAAACAGCATTGATAGCTTACCTCTACTCTGAATACCGGACACCGGGTCTGAGCTTGCTAGCATCTACACGACTAGTAGGAGATACCGGAGACCCTGCTGGACTACAGGTCGCAGGGGCCCAGGAGTGCTGATACGTAACCGGGGTCAGGAAGACGGGGGTCTAGCAGGACGCTGCATACAGAGACACTGTTCTATCCAAGAGAAGGCTCCACCACAAAGTCAGCCGGGCGTATACGTGAAGACAGAGTTAGACTTCGTTTCATACAGGTCAGAAACTCACACTACAGGAGTAAGGAGGCCCTACACCTACTCAGTGGGAATACTGGACGTGCATCCTCCACCCTGCCAGCATCCCGGGACGTGCCTGCTATCCCACCAGTAAAGGTACAGAAAGAGACTTTTGTGTGTGTCTGCCTTATTACTCCTGCGGCTGAAAGCCCCCTTCTCCATCCTGCACCCCTACACCACCATCTACCCTGAGGGACCCAGTCTTGCCTGTGGAAGACTTAACACCTTGCTGCCCAGAAACAACCCCTCAGTGGATTTACACAGCAGCGCTGGTCACACTGACCAGGTACCACAGGTGGCGTCACGAATTCCTACAAATACTTTAATCCCCTGTAAATAACCCCCCTTTTAGTGAGCGCCCAGGGCCATGGACCGAGCTGTGCTACCCGTGACATCCCCCATTGAAGTGAATGGGCTCGGTGCCGAGTACCCCACAGGCCCTGGCGGGCGACTCAAATGAATTCCTGATTGGAGGGATATAGTGACTCCTAACTAGTAAATTAGCCAGATTCAGAGATTTTCTGGTTGTCATAGATGGTATTTCACCAACAACAGGTTTCAGGGAGGGCTCAGTGGTCAAAATCGATCAGTGTTTGTTTAGAATATCTCTCACATTCACCCACTCGTGGCTATTCGTGGTAATAAATCTAACCCTATTCTCCTCCCTAGATTTGCCACTTCCAACTTTATGGGAGTACAAAAGATCATTATGTGGTGTCCTCCTGGCCCAGTCATAGCCACGTCTGATGCATCTGTGGCTGTAACCATGATGCTCAAATCAAGTTGTTAAATCAGCCGCTTGAGAATAAAATTTCTCATCCTTGGAACAGATTCGTCTCATCCTTAGGAACTGTCTGACCTGGACAGCTCTAATAGTGGATGGATTGTGGGCAGACTCAGCATGAAGCAAGGCATTAACAGAAGTTGACTTTCTGAAGACATCAGTTTGAATTTTTCTGGCACCATCAATTTGTAAACTGATGTCCAAAAAATCAATCTTGTAAGAATCGTATTGATATGTCAACCTAATGTTAAACGAATTGCAATTCAGCTAGTCCATAAAAGCCTCAAGCTGCTTTGCGGTCCCACCCCACATCATAAAGATATCATCTATGTAACTAAGCCAGCACAGCCCATGGTGCGTGGCCCGCGCGCCCGTGTCGCCAAAAATAGACCCCTCCCAGACACCTAAGAAGAGATTTGCGTACAAAGGCGCACAGGCTGCGCCCATGGCTGTGGCGCACTTCTGCAGATAAAAGGTGTCCTTGAACACGGAAAAAATGTGGGTTAGGGCGAAACACAGCAGCTCAAGGATGAGTTCACATAGAGAGCCTTCCAGGTCGGAGTCCCCAAGGAAGAGATGAACCGCATCTAGACCGTGACTATGCTCAATACAGGTGTATAGAGTTTGTACATCAGCAGTGACCAGAAGGACACCATCGTCCACAGAGACGCCATCAACACGCGACAGGACGTCCATCGTGTCACGGACATATGAAGGTAATAATTCAACCAAAGATTATAAGTAATAATCAATAAACTGACAAACGGGATCACAGAGGCTATTAATGCCGGACACGATCGGACATCCCGGAGGGTCGAGGGCATCTTTGTGGACCTTAGGGAGGAGATAGAAGGTTGATATCTTAGGGGACCTGACTGTTAATCCCTCCAACACCCTCTTTTCTATCGTACCATCTTCAACAGCCCTGAGCAGGATCCGCTGTAGCTGGGACGAGAAGGAGGCCACCGGATTGTATGTCAATTTAGTGTAGGTCTCGACATCTCTCAATTGGCGAAACGCCTCTTTTTTTGTATTTCTCACATGGCCAGATTACAATGTCCCCCCCTTTTGTCGGCTGGTTTAATAACAATGTCCTTAAATTATTGAAACTCCTTGATAGGAGTTGCAAATTTGTCAGGTTATCAAATCTGCGGCGAGAGGAAAGTAATTTCAAATCCTCAGTTACCAGTTTTGTAAATATATCTACCGCAGGACATAAGGACATGTGTGGGAACCTAGAAGATCTGGGCATGTTGGCAGGTGGAAATCTACCTGAGGAGATTGTAGATTGCTCATCAAGAAGTTCTTCCAAGATCCTCAGTGCCTCCCCCTCCATCTCAGTTAATAGTTCCCCGGAAACATGTCTCTTATGGTGTAATTTCTTCAGGACAAGCTTCCGGGAGAATAAATGCAGATACTTCAGGGCTGTGAAGTAATCAAAAGGGTTAGTTGGAGAGAAAGTCAGGCCCCTGCTTAACACCTCAAGTTGGGCGTCTGTGTGAGATCGAGTAGACAAATTGATTACCTGAAGCCCCCCTTGAATGCAAGAAGTGGGCTGTCTTCCAGTGTTGTTTTTGCTCTTAGCGGCCGGGCGTGTATTCATCTTTTTACTAGTGGAGGGCATTTGCTGCTCAGTGGAGGAGTGAGCTCCATAAGAGGTATTGTCTTCACGTGAAATTTTAGACCTAGCATATGCAGATCTAGATCTTGAGTTAGAGAAGTTTCTATTTCGTGGGCGAGATCGATCACCAGGGCCGCGTCATCTATAAACATGAGAAGATTGCTTATAACGTATATCACGTTTAAACTTTCTGGCTTTCGTGCTCTGTATATCGTTCACCCACTTCTGTAGCTCCATATCAATATCATCGTTTAACGTCTTCAAAGCATCGGATGTCATATCTTTTTTTAGGGTAACCTGAATAGACTCAATCTCTGTCTCAATCTCCCCAAGAGTATGAACATCCATACCCTTCAAAAATTCCATATAGCCGTAAGAACAGGTATTTGAGAGTTCCTCCCATTTCGTCTTAAAGTCCTCATCCTGTATGGAAAATGAAAGAAAGACGTGGATTCTCAAACCTCGGGGAATTAATCCCCCCTATGAATATTTCCCCAAGAAGGCGTGGTTCCACCATACCCTTGTTCTCTTTCGTAAAAGCTCTTTAAAGCGAAAAATAACTTCCTGCAAATCACCATTGGGCTCATTTGTACCCACATTTAGGCGATGTGTTGATGCAGGGTCTGATGCAGGACATGGCGCGCTCTCTGCGCATGCGCCAAAAGAGCTGCTCTTATTGCTTATTGAATATATGTGACCTGGTCACCTGACTGGCCACCAATGGTATTTGAAGGTCCTTGCGACGATTTTACCTACATCCCCTTGAGAAAGCAGTTATATTTGAAGCGAAACTCGCGTCGGGGGATTCTGATGGGTCCACACCTGGTGTCCCATGCCTGCTCCCTACTTTGGTAAGCGTTGCCCCACTTTACCTTCATGTTTGTTATGGCAATTCACAATTTGATGTGCATTTTGACTTTATATGGGAACAACTCTTTTCCTGGGCATTACTACATTTAGCTGGCAGGGGACATTGGGATTTTTTCCTTCGGTCTGTCCTTCCTTTTTGTATCTTGTACTGTCTATATATTATGCACTTTATTGAGATTGTTATGACTCTTTTGATATGGTATCAATAAAATTTTGCATTTTATACATGTGCTCCTTTTTCTCCTCTTTTATATCTTGCATGGAGCTTGTGTCTTTTCCAGCTTTTGGATTATTTTTGCGCTATTTAGTGCTTTGGCCTCTGTAAATATCATGCTACCAGGTGTTGTCATTATAGTTATTTTATAATCATCATTTGAGGATATCTGAGCCACTGTTTGATATTGAATTTATGATGTTTGAGCTATTTATATAGGTTATATGATGAAGGGTTTGAATTCTGTGTTTTGACAGTATGTACTGAGATACTCATATGTGTTGAGTTCATCCTACCTTCATCATTTTGTTTGTGATGCGGCGATTTTGAGAATACGTGGAGTGGGAGATTTGAATATTCTCACCCCTGAATTAATGTTCTGTGATATAATAGTCAAACACTTGCATATGCTTGTTGATGTTAGATTAACACCACATCGCTACTAACGGATGTGTGTCCAGACAGGTGAATATCTCCGCTTGCTGTGATTTTATCATATTTTGTAGGTTTGGCCATATTTTAATGGTAGTTATTAGGGTTGAGCGATACTTTCCGATATCCAAAAGTATCGGAATCGGAATGGTATCGCCGATACCATGAAAATATCGGCGATACCCGATACCGATACCGGAAGTCCCATGTAAGTCTATGGGAACAAAATATCGGAATTAAAAAAACCCCATTCTTGCCTTGTTGGTTAATTGTACATGAAGGAAAACAACAAAGAGTAATGTACAATGTATTGTGGAAGGTTGAGGAGACATTAAAGGCATAGATGTTTAACCCAATCAAATAAATAGCATAAATATTTTTTTTTTTAAAGATGTTCGGATTGACGAAGAAATTGACAATGTTGTTAACGTTTTTTCTATTTTGGCAAATATGTATATTTCACTACTTCCATGCTCTTCACCTTCTTAACTTTTCACACACTTTCTCCTTCATAATCTTCAGCAGCATCATCTTTTTCATCAAATTATTCTTCATCTTCACCTTCTTTATCTTCTTCTTAAACTTCTTGCTATTCATCTTTTTGTTAACATTACTCATATTCTTCTTATTAAACTATTATTCTTATTCATATTGTACTTCATCTTCTTCATCATATTCTTATTTGTGACAGAGAATCCTGTACTTGTAATCTGTCAAAGTATGAATTTTTCATCCTTCCGTTCTTGCTGTCACAAAAGATTTAAATTACAACAGTATTTGTCCGTGTTCAGTTTAGCCTGCAGCAGCAGGCATTTTCCAGGGGCACCACGAGGAGGAACGGACTCACCCCATACACTGCTTAGTCTTCTGCTTAGAATTTAGAGCATATATTTTGCTCTTCATTTTGGTCTTATACTTCATGTTCTTCTGCTTTTTGATCTTCTGCTTATTGTTCTTAAGTCTCTTGTTCTGTATCTTGTAGTTTGTCTTAACCTTCTTAGTCCTGTTTGGTAATCTTTTATTTCTTCTTTGTGATGGTGTTTAGGCTGGTTGGCTTCATGCTCGTCGTCCTTGTTGTCGTCATCTTCTTCTGGGTGGTCTTTAAGGTTGTCTAATTTCCGAGAACCAGCTGACGTTACTGGAACCCTGACGGGTATCAGATGGAGCAAGAGACAATGGAAGTAACAAGGACCAGCTGACTGTGCTGGAACCCGGAGGGGCAGCAGAAGGAAAAGAGCCAATGGCACAACCGAGGACCAGCTGACGTTACTGGGACACGGTTACTAAGCAGGAGGTACCTGTGCTCCAAAGCACTACCAAGGACCAGCAGACATTGCTGGAACTCGGATACCGAGATGGAGGCACCTAGGCCAAAGGCACTGCGGAGAACCAGCTGACGGTACTGGAACCCGGACGGGTAGCAGAAGGTACAAGAGCCAATGCAAGTAACGAGGACCAGCTGACTGTGCTGGAACCCGGAGGGGCAGCAGAAGGAAAAGAGCCAATGGCACAACCGAGGACCAGCTGACGTTACTGGGACACGGTTACTAAGCAGGAGGTACCTGTGCTCCAAAGCACTACCAAGGACCAGCAGACATTGCTGGAACTCGGATACCGAGATGGAGGCACCTAGGCCAAAGGCACTGCGGAGAACCAGCTGACGGTACTGGAACCCGGACGGGTAGCAGAAGGTACAAGAGCCAATGCAAGTAACGAGGACCAGCTGACTGTGCTGGAACCCGGAGGGGCAGCAGAAGGAAAAGAGCCAATGGCACAACCGAGGACCAGCTGACGTTACTGGGACATGGTTACTAAGCAGGAGGTACCTGTGCTCCAAAGCACTACCAAGGACCAGCAGACATTGCTGGAACTCGGATACCGAGATGGAGGCACCTAGGCCAAAGGCACTGCGGAGAACCAGCTGACTGTACTGGAACCCGGACGGGTAGCAGAAGGTACCCATGGAAAATTAAGATGACAGGCCGCGAGCCAGCCGCAGTTACCGAATCCCACAGTACTACAGTGGATGATTGTCCTATTGTCACAACGAAACAGCCTTTATTTGCATATCCCGCAGCACACATAGGAAGCACCTAAACTCCAAGCACCATAGAGTCGGCTAACCCGACCGCAACACGACAGGACAACTTATTGGAGGCTAAGTGACGTTTACACTGACAGGAAACAGATGGCGTGCTGTAACCAGTCTGGGCAGGAGTGAGTACCCGTGCCAATGACACTTCCGAGCAACAACTGGCGGTGTTGAAGCCCAGGGATGAGAAGAGAACATGGTGGAGGCAGCAGGACTTTTTGCCGTTATCACAGCAGGGGAACAGCTGACATTACTGAACCCCTGTAATGTATGTAGTACAGTTCATATAGCGTCTTGTGCTTGGGTGCGATGAAAACACAGGAGTCACAGGTTTGATATAGAAAAGTCCTGTATTACTTCATACAAGTTGGCAGAAATAGTCACACAGTTTGCAGACACAGAAACAGGAGACACAGCAGGCCAGAGTAATCCAAGCTCAGCAATCACTCTCCAATACAGATTCAGGATCTTCTTCTCTGTTACCGTAAGTCCATGCAAACGTGGGTCTTTCAAAGAGCAGGGTTCAGAGTCCACAAGTGCTTCAGAGTTCCTCAGTAGGAATAGCTGGAGTACAAGGTCCAAGGCTTACAGGAGTCAAGTCACAGGTTCACTGCAGGCTAGATTCTGAAGCACTGATTGCTCAGCTGTGGCTGCTTAAGAAGCAAAGGAGAGAATCAGGGCGGGAACATGCAAGCTGGAAACTCCATTTTGACTGAGGGCAAGATAGCTGCAGCAAGACAGAAAGTAAAATGGCTGACGAACAAACTGAGTTTCAGGAATATATACATAGAACCTTACATTACTCCCCCCTTAAGGACAACCTCCGGATGACCTCAGACCAGGCTTGTGTGGGTACCTCTGATGAAACTGATGGAGCAAGCGAGGAGCATTAACGTTATTGACCGGTTCCCATGAGTTGTCTTCCACTGGGTAGCCCTGCCATTTAATCAGATATTGTAACTGATTTCTATACAACCTGGAATCTAAAATCCTTTCCACCACAAATTCTTCCTGACCATCGACTAGCACTGGGTCAGGGCAAGGAGAGGAGCGTCCAGGAAACGTATTGGGTGTCGCAGCCTTTAGTAGGGATACATGAAAGACAGGGTGGATTCTCATAGTTCTGGGCAGTTGAAGACGACAAGCAACGGCACTTATAATTTTACTGATTTTATAGGGTCCAATGTACTTATGTCCCAACTTAGACGATGGAATCCTTAACTTAAGATTTCTGGTTGACAGCCAGACCAAGTCTCCTACCTTGAAAGCTGGTGTAGGTTTACGAAATTTATCTGCTGCTTTCTTGTACCTTTCTTGAGCCGATTCCAGATTTTCCTTTAGAAGATCCATATTCTTCTGTAAAGACGTGATTCTTTCAGCCACTGCTGGTAAAGGCGTTTCTATGGGAAATCGTGGTAGAATGTTAGGATGATAACCTAGATTAGAGTAAAAAGGAGACTGTTTAGTGGAGGCACTCTGAGAGTTGTTATACGAGAACTCAGCTAATGGAAGTAGATCCACCCAATCATCCTGTAGGTGGCAGATAAAGCAGCGGAGATACTGCTCCAGGGTTTGATTGGTTCGTTCGGTCTGTCCATTAGTCTGGGGATGAAAAGCAGAAGAAAGGTTTACTTTAATGTCCAATGCTGCACAGAAATTTTGCCAAAACCTAGAAGTGAATTGCACCCCTCGATCCGAAATAACCTCATCCGGTACTCCATGTAAGCGAAACACATCTTTAATCATCAAATCTGATGTCTGTTTTGCAGTGGGTAAGCCGACACAAGGGATAAAATGAGCTGCCTTTGTTAGACGGTCAACCACCACTAGAATGGTGTTCTTCCCCTGAGAGGTTGGTAACTTCACAATGAAGTCCATAGAAATGGATCCCCACGGGCGGGGCGGGGTGGGAAGAGGCTGTAACAGACCAGTTGGTGAGGAGCGAGGTGTTTTGCATCTTGCACAGACCTCACATGAAGTGACATAATTCAAAACATCCTTCCTGCAAGTGGGCCACCAAAAGAAACGAGAAAGAAATTCCTGTGTCTTTAGAATTCCTCTATGCCCAGCTATCTTGGAATCGTGAATGAGTTGCAATACTCTTAATCTGACTGTTTCAGGAATATACAGACGTTGTCCCTGAATCCACACACCATTCTTAAAGACAAGACTTACGTCCCTTGGGGGTTGTGCCAAAAAGGAATCCGCATGGTATGCTTCCTTGATGTCCTTAAGTAGGTCTTGATTATGAATTACTCCTAGGAATCTAGAGTCAGGAAGAATAGTCTTAGGAGGAGCAATTGGACGTGTCTCTGCTGAGTAAATCCTAGAGAGTGCATCAGCCTTTCCATTGCGCGATCCTGGTCTATAAGAGATGATAAAATTAAATTGGTTTAAGAAAAGATTCCAGCGAGCCTGGCGAGGAGTCAGGCACTTAGCCGACCTGATAAACTCAAGGTTACGATGGTCTGTCAGGACGACTATTTGCTGTGCAGCTCCCTGAAGAAGGTGTCTCCATTCTTTGAAGGCGGCAATAATGGCCAACAACTCTCTATTGCCCACATCGTAGTTCCTCTCAGCCGAAGACAACTGCTGGGAAAAGAAGGCACAGGGATGCAAGACATTCTTCTCACCTGTTCTCTGAGAGAGTATAGCTCCAACGGCACAGTCTGAAGCATCCACCTCTATTATGAAGGCAAGCTCGGGGTTGGGATGTACTAGGATAGGTGCAGTGGTAAATTTATCTTTTAGACGGGAAAATGCTTCCTGGGCTTGGGGAGTCCAGGAAAACCTAGACTCTTTCCGGGTAAGTTGAGTGATAGGTGACACTACCTCAGAGAAATTTCTAATGAAACGTCTATAGAAGTTGGCAAACCCGATGAAGCGCTGTACCTCCTTCACATTTCTAGGACTTGGCCAATCCTTGATGGCTTGGGTTTTGCTTCCATCCATACTAATTCCTTGTGTAGACAGTACATACCCCAGAAATTGAATTTCGGTCCTATGGAATTCACACTTTTCAAGTTTGATGTAAAGATGATTTTGTCTTAGACGTTCCAAGACCATTCTCACATGTCCATGATGTTCCTCTGTGGAGTTAGAAAAAATTAGAATATCATCCAAATAAATTACCACGAATGTATCTAGGAGATCCCTGAAGATGTCATTCACCAAGTGTTGGAAAGTGGCTGGGGCGGTACTCAGACCAAAAGGCATAACTAGATATTCAAAGTGTCCATAGCGTGACCTGAATGCAGTCTTCCATTCATCCCCAGGTCTAATACGGACTAAGTTATAGGCCCCACGAAGATCTAGTTTAGAAAAAATTTTGGCATGTCGCACTCTCTCCAATAACTCAGGGATTAAAGGCAATGGATAACGGTTTCTAATAGTAACCTTATTGAGTTCCCTATAGTCTACGCATGGTCTCAGAGATCCATCTTTCTTCTTTACAAAGAAGATGGGTGCACCTGCAGGAGATGAAGAGGGGCGTATGAAGCCCTTGGCTAGATTTTCATCTATGTAATCCTTTAAAGCCTTTAGCTCGGGCCCCGCCAGGGGGTAGATCTTACCAAAAGGTATCTCTGCTCCAGGCAATAATTCAATTGGACAATCATATGGACGGTGAGGAGGAAGCTGGTCAGCGTTCTTCTTGTCACATAAATCCACATAGTCCTGGTATACAGCTGGTAGTTCAGGGACTGACATGATTCCTTTAGGAACAGAGCAAGCTGAAACTTTTGGACTCATCTGTTTCTCTGGAAAGTGTAATTCCTTGGTCTCCCAGTTAATGGTAGGATTCTGAGCCTGCAGCCATGGTAGCCCTAGAATAATGGGAAAGTGGGGAGAAGAGATAAGCATAAAGGACAGTTTCTCTTGATGATCTTTACCCATAAGAACCCTCAAAGGCTCTGTTTCCTGATCCACTGGTCCAGAGGTCAGCAGGGAGCCATCCACAGTTTCCATCTGTACTGGAGTAGCCTTCTTCACTGAACGTATTCCCTGTTTCAGAGCAAAGGAGACATCCATAAAATTTCCACTTGCCCCTGAGTCGATCATAGCAGAGCTAGACACCCAAGCTGAGTCAACCCAGAGTTTGATGGAAAGAAAGAAATGAGAATTGTTTTTCTTACAACTCAGCTGGGACACCGCTGAGGAAACTTGAAAAATGGCAGCGTTTACACAGTCAACGTCCTCAGAGGTAACGGAGTTTAAGTCCGAGAAATCAAGATCTGTTGCTGCAGATCTCTCTGGAGCCTGAGGCTCGGACCTGACAGATCCCCTCTCGCAACACTCACAATGAATGAGTGCTGCAGTAGTCTTACGAGAACGGCTGGGGCAGTTTATAATGAAGTGCCCTGACTTACCACAATAGAAACATAGATTCTCCTTAAAACGATGTTCCTTGCGTGCATCACTAACCCGTCGTTGTAAAGAGTCTACCTGCATGGGTTCAGGTTCAGGTTCCCGTGTAATCCTACTCAAAGGTTCCTTAGCTGGAGAGGAAGGTAGGAAAAGGTTAGTGCGATTGCTTTCGAACCATCTCTCTTGCCTGCGTTCAGTCAGACGAGTATCAATACGGATGCAGTAGTTAATAAAGTCACCTAACGCAGTGGGAGGGTCGGCACGAGCAAGTTCATCCTTAATCAGTGGAGATAACCCCTTTCGAAAAATAGATTTTTTGGCGGAACTGTCCCAGGTGGTATCAAGGGCCCATCTCCTGAAATCCAAGGCATATTCAGCTACCGAGTGCTTACCTTGGCGCAAAGCTAACATGGCTGCTTCAGCTGTTGCACCTCGATTGGGGTCATCAAACACCTGCCCCATGGCTGAAATAAAATCATCAAGGTGATTCAAACAATCATCCTCAGTCTCAATCAGAGGGTTTGCCCACATTAAAGCCTTGTTGGTAAGCAACATAATTATAGTAAGCACCTTAGATCGTTCAGTGGGAAATTGTGAAGCACGTGCAGAAAAAAAAAGATTGCATTGATTAATAAATCCCCTGAATTTCTCACGTTCACCGCCAAAACGAAAAGGGGGCAACTTGGGAATCCCAGCACTCGGGGCTACGGCAGGAGCCTGGACTCGCCCCTCTAGAACCTCAATCCTGGCTCGCAAATCCTGGGTAGTCTGTCCAACCACTTGCAAATTGTGATTATTGAGGTCCTGTAGATTTGTAAAACGGGTCTTTATATTCTGCAAATCTGCAAGGATATTATCAGTCACTCCGCAAAGTTCCTTTATGCGGGCCTCCATTTTCCAGATCTTTTAAGACAGGATTACTGGAAGAAGAGGAGAGAAAAAAAAACAATAGTGTTCACCTGTGGCAACACTGCAGAGAGAAAAAAAAAAATTAAGGGAACTGCTCACCTGGAATGGTTGTGAGAAGTCACAACCACTATCATCACAGAAAGTTTCAACCAGACATCTGATATCCAGAGTTACAGCAGACAAAAAAGAGAAAAGAAAGGAAGAAAAAAAGAAAAAAAAAAAACAATAGTGTTTACCTGTGGTAACACTGCAAAAAGAAAAAACTTAAGGGAATTGCTCACCTGGAATGGTTGTGAGAAGTCACAACCACTGTCATCACAGAAAGTACAACCGGACGTCTGATATCCACAGTACAGCAGACACAGCCTTCCAGACCCAGCAGACACTAACGTTTTGGCTTCAGAATCTTGTAATGTATGTAGTACAGTTCATATAGCGTCTTGTGCTTGGGTGCGATGAAAACACAGGAGTCACAGGTTTGATATAGAAAAGTCCTGTATTACTTCATACAAGTTGGCAGAAATAGTCACACAGTTTGCAGACACAGAAACAGGAGACACAGCAGGCCAGAGTAATCCAAGCTCAGCAATCACTCTCCAATACAGATTCAGGATCTTCTTCTCTGTTACCGTAAGTCCATGCAAACGTGGGTCTTTCAAAGAGCAGGGTTCAGAGTCCACAAGTGCTTCAGAGTTCCTCAGTAGGAATAGCTGGAGTACAAGGTCCAAGGCTTACAGGAGTCAAGTCACAGGTTCACTGCAGGCTAGATTCTGAAGCACTGATTGCTCAGCTGTGGCTGCTTAAGAAGCAAAGGAGAGAATCAGGGCGGGAACATGCAAGCTGGAAACTCCATTTTGACTGAGGGCAAGATAGCTGCAGCAAGACAGAAAGTAAAATGGCTGACGAACAAACTGAGTTTCAGGAATATATACATAGAACCTTACAACCCCAGTAACACAGGAGCAAGTGTTCACTGTGCTAACAGCACTTCCGAGCTACAACTGGCAGTGTTGTAGCCCAGGGATGAGAAGAGAACAGGGTGGAGGCAGCAGGACTTTTTGCCGTTCACACAGCAGGGAACAGCTGACATTACTGAACCCCAGTAACACAGGAGCAAGTGTTCACTGTGCTAACAGCACTTCCGAGCTACAACTGGCAGTGTTGTAGCCCAGGGATGAGAAGAGAACATGGTGGAGGCAGCAGGACTTTTTGCCGTTATCACAGCAGGGGAACAGCTGACATTACTGAACCCCAGTAACACAGGAGCAAGTGTTCACTGTGCTAACAGCACTTCCGAGCTACAACTGGCAGTGTTGTAGCCCAGGGATGAGAAGAGAACAGGGTGGAGGCAGCAGGACTTTTTGCCGTTCACACAGCAGGGGAACAGCTGACATTACTGAACCCCAGTAACACAGGAGCAAGTGTTCACTGTGCTAACAGCACTTCCGAGCTACAACTGGCGGTGTTGTAGCCCAGGGATGAGAAGAGAACATGGTGGAGGCAGCAGGACTTTTTGCCGTACACACAGCAGGGGAACAGCTGACATTACTGAACCCCAGTAACACAGGAGCAAGTGTTCACTGTGCTAACAGCACTTCCGAGCATCAACTGGCGGTGTTGTAGCCCAGGGATGAGAAGAGAACATGGTGGAGGCAGCAGGACTTTTTGCCGTTCACACAGCAGGGGAACAGCTGACATTACTGAACCCCAGTAACACAGGAGCAAGTGTTCACTGTGCTAACAGCACTTCCGAGCTACAACTGGCGGTGTTGTAGCCCAGGGATGAGAAGAGAACATGGTGGAGGCAGCAGGACTTTTTGCCGTACACACAGCAGGGGAACAGCTGACATTACTGAACCCCAGTAACACAGGAGCAAGTGTTCACTGTGCTAACAGCACTTCCGAGCAACAACTGGCGGTGTTGTAGCCCAGGGATGAGAAGAGAACATGGTGGAGGCAGCAGGACTTTTTGCCGTTCACACAGCAGGGGAACAGCTGACATTACTGAACCCCAGTAACACAGGAGCAAGTGTTCACTGTGCTAACAGCACTTCCGAGCTACAACTGGCGGTGTTTGTAGCCCAGGGATGAGAAGAGAACAGGGTGGAGGCAGCAGGACTTTTTGCCGTTCACACAGCAGGGGAACAGCTGACATTACTGAACCCCAGTAACACAGGAGCAAGTGTTCACTGTGCTAACAGCACTTCTGAGCAACAACTGGCGGTGTTGTAGCCCAGGGATGAGAAGAGAACAGGTGGAGGCAGCAGGACTTTTTGCCGTTCACACAGCAGGGGAACAGCTGACATTACTGAACCCCAGTAACACAGGAGCAAGTGTAGACTGTGCTAACAGCACTTCCGAGCTACAACTGGCGGTGTTGTAGCCCAGGGATGAGAAGAGAACAGGGTGGAGGCAGCAGGACTTTTTGCCGTTCACACAGCAGGGAACAGCTGACATTACTGAACCCCAGTAACACAGGAGAAAGTGTAGACTGTGCTAACAGCACTTCCGAGCTACAACTGGCGGTGTTGTAGCCCAGGGATGAGAAGAGAACATGGTGGAGGCAGCAGGACTTTTTGCCGTTCACACAGCAGGGGAACAGCTGACATTACTGAACCCCAGTAACACAGGAGCAAGTGTTCACTGTGCTAACAGCACTTCCGAGCAACAACTGGCGGTGTTGTAGCCCAGGGATGAGAAGAGAACAGGGTGGAGGCAGCAGGACTTTTTGCCGTTCACACAGCAGGGGAACAGCTGACATTACTGAACCCCAGTAACACAGGAGCAAGTGTAGACTGTGCTAACAGCACTTCCTAGCTACAACTGGCGGTGTTGTAGCCCAGGGATGAAAAGAGAACAGGGTGGAGGCAGCAGGACTTTTTGCCGTTCACACAGCAGGGGAACAGCTGACATTACTGAACCCCAGTAACACAGGAGCAAGTGTACTGTGCTAACAGCACTTCCGAGCTACAACTGGCGGTGTTGTAGCCCAGGGATGAGAAGAGAACAGGTGGAGGCAGCAGGACTTTTTGCCGTTCACACAGCAGGGGAACAGCTGACATTACTGAACCCCAGTAACACAGGAGCAAGTGTAGACTGTGCTAACAGCACTTCCGAGCAAACAACTGGCGGTGTTGTAGCCCAGGGATGAGAAGAGAACATGGTGGAGGCAGCGGGACTTTTTGCCGTTCACACAGCAGGGGAACAGCTGACATTACTGAACCCCATAACACAGGAGCAAGTGTTCACTGTGCTAACAGCACTTCCGAGCAACAACTGGCGGTGTTGTAGCCCAGGGATGAGAAGAGAACAGGGTGGAGGCAGCAGGACTTTTTGCCGTTCACACAGCAGGGGAACAGCTGACATTACTGAACCCCAGTAACACAGGAGCAAGTGTAGACTGTGCTAACAGCACTTCCGAGCTACAACTGGCGGTGTTGTAGCCCAGGGTCAAGGAGGATGTTTAAATACTATATCAAGTATTTTCCTTGTTACGTGTCAATTAAAAATGTCTATACTCCAAACAAGAGAAATATAAACTTTAGTACCATAAGATGATGATTTAACTTAAAAAAATATATGTAAATTAAAAATTTACAAACATAAACGCATACATTAACATGTTGAAAAGCAATGCAAACCACAATTAAAATAGGTTAAATAATCTGCTATACGGTTTAAAATAAAAGCATACAAGTACACATCAGAATCCATTAATGATGGGTAAGTAACAGTATGTACACCATTTTTATTGTGTAGACAATGAATGGCTGACTTAAAAACATAATCAGCATTACAAGTTTTCTTTGACATTCATAAAACTTTACATTTGGTGAATAATATAACTACAATTTTTTAAAAAATATCTAAAATTTCCATCATGTAATACTGATAATATGTGCCAATCATTTATATTAACAAAACGAAAATTTAAAAAGTGCATAGTGCAGAGTGAAAACAGATATTTATGCCTGACTGTGGACTTGCAAGCATGACAACGGATAGATAAGGTATATATAGATGAGACTGCATAGCCACAGATGGTGAATGGCGATGTAATACTGTACCTCAATAAAGTGTGCGTTACTACATCCTTTTTTTTATCTAGCTTTATAAAAGGTTACGTGCATGTATGGTTGCGCCTCTGTTTGGACGCACAGACTGGCTTCCTGCTGTGACGCGTTGGGTATTGGAGCGTCTGTACGTCTTATGACGCAGACTAACATTCACGGTGCGCATCGTTCATCATCGCAAGCGTACCGACAACACAAAGGCGTTGTCATGACTGCTTTACTCAGTAAACATGCACCTATGATGAAACATACACGCATGTGCCCTATTACATAACAAGCTACAAGAAAAACGAGTGTGAGGTGTGACACAGCTGTTTTGTTAAGGTACAGTATTATATCGACATTGTACAGATGTCGCTATTCAGTCTGATAAATATATATCATTCACGTATTCTATCAGTTGTCGTTCTTTCAGCACCACTTACAGGTATATATTTTGCTATTGTGACTATGCACTATTGACTTTACCAAGGTAATGCATGATTTTTGTAAGCGATTATCATGTTTACATGAAGGACCTTTATGATATGGGCTGTTAACTTTCTAATCAAATATGTATTTTTTAAAATGACACAAATATAAGTAATGTTGAAGAGGACTATTCCTACATGCATTGTTTGCACAATATTACACGTGTACATCACGTCCCTTAATCAACATTGGATTATTATATTAACTTGTATGCTTTTATTTCAAAGGCAAGAACACTGAAGTATAACCTTCGCACTGCAGCAGTTGTCAAAGTTCAACCCACATTATGCACTTCCAACATTGCAGCATTGGAGTCATCATGATGTGAGTTGGATTTGTCTAAGCTATGGAGTGACAAGGTTGACCATCAGTATCCTATAGCATAAGTAGGATTTTGTGTTTGCATTTGTTTTCGACATGTGCATATCTGTAATAATATGTCACATTTATTTTGTTACAGATTTGTGACAAAGACTAATCATTTTATGGTTTGAAAGTTGACGTTTCAAATGTTTACAGCTTAGAAATCAGGGTGTAGCCTCATATCTATGTGTAGCACTAGACACTTTGAGATGTCAGGTTTTTTTCACCATGATTAGGTAGCTAGCAGTAATTTTTGCCGGACACACAGCAGGGGAACAGCAGGCGTTACTGAACCCCACAAACACATCAGCGATTGTTTTCATCTGTGCATCTAACACTTCTGAGCAGCAACTGGCGCTGTTGAAGCCCAGGGTCAAGGAGGGTGTAGGCAGAGGCCTAGTATGAGACGTTTGAAGTTGAAGTTGTAGTTAGCAGCAGTAATTTTTGCCAGACACACAGCAGGGGAACAGCAGGCGTTACTGAACCCCACAAACACATCAGCGATTGTTTTCATCTGTGCATCTAACACTTCTGAGCAGCAACTGGCGCTGTTGAAGCCCAGGGTCAAGGAGGGTGTAGGCAGAGGCCTAGTATGAGACGTTTGAAGTTGAAGTTGTAGTTAGCAGCAGTAATTTTTGCCAGACACACAGCAGGGGAACAGCAGGCGTTACTGAACCCCACAAACACATCAGCGATTGTTTTCATCTGTGCATCTAACACTTCTGAGCAGCAACTGGCGCTGTTGAAGCCCAGGGTCAAGGAGGGTGTAGGCAGAGGCCTAGTATGAGACGTTTGAAGTTGAAGTTGTAGTTAGCAGCAGTAATTTTTGCCAGACACACAGCAGGGAACAGCAGGCGTTACTGAACCCCACAAACACATCAGCGATTGTTTTCATCTGTGCATCTAACACTTCTGAGCAGCAACTGGCGCTGTTGAAGCCCAGGGTCAAGGAGGGTGTAGGCAGAGGCCTAGTATGAGACGTTTGAAGTTGAAGTTGTAGTTAGCAGCAGTAATTTTTGCCAGACACACAGCAGGGGAACAGCAGGCGTTACTGAACCCCACAAACACATCAGCGATTGTTTTCATCTGTGCATCTAACACTTCTGAGCAGCAACTGGCGCTGTTGAAGCCCAGGGTCAAGGAGGGTGTAGGCAGAGGCCTAGTATGAGACGTTTGAAGTTGAAGTTGTAGTTAGCAGCAGTAATTTTTGCCAGACACACAGCAGGGGAACAGCAGGCGTTACTGAACCCCACAAACACATCAGCGATTGTTTTCATCTGTGCATCTAACACTTCTGAGCAGCAACTGGCGCTGTTGAAGCCCAGGGTCAAGGAGGGTGTAGGCACAAAATATTGACTTATTGCCTTGTTACGTGGCCATTGCAAATGTATGTACTTCAAACAAGAATAAATGAAGTTTTACTAGGACAATAAAATGATGAATTTCAATTCCAAGAATAGAAAAATATTTATACTTGAGAGTCCTCTGTGGTTGATACCGTTTAATGGCTAACTGAAAATATGGTAACAAATTCAAAGCTTTCGAGACTACTCAGGTCTCTTCATCAGGCTAAGACTAAAAAAAAAATGGAAGAATCACATATTTGTACACACAACAGGACACAGGAATAGGTAAGACAAGTGAGGGAGGGACAAGTGAGGGTAGACCGGCCAAAAAATGAGAACAAGGATGAATTATCAGCGCCACACGATAAGACAAAAAATAATGGATTTACCTGTGGCAAAACACTTTTGTATGCCCGGTCATAGCATGATGGATATGGAATTACTGGTATTAAAATATAACTTCAAATATGACAAAGATACAAAGGTTTCAGAATATAAGCTCATCATGACCTTTGACACTGTTAGTGATGGAATGAATAGATCACACGGATTTATGTCATTCTATATCAATTAAGGAATCTGCGTCTCTGCCCTTCCAGGGCATTAAAACACAAAACCAGACCCCAATCAGAGGGCAATAAAACTTTCTATCCTTATCTAGGAACTGTTCCAATATTTATGTTCATCCCTCTGTGATAATGACAGTTCTGCTACACGTCACTTACTTGTCTTACCTATTGCACTATTCCTGTGTCCTGTTGTGTATAGAAATATGTGATGCTTCATTTTTTGTTTTAGTCTTTGCCTGTTGAAGAGACGTGAGTAGCCTCGAAAGCTTGCAATTTGTTACCATCTTTTCAGTTATCCATTCAAAGGTATCAACCACTGTGGACTCTCAAGTGTAAATATTTTTCTATCTAATGGCTAACACGGTACGAAGATACACATGTTTCCTAACTTCAATAATAAAAATAAATACACTGCAAATATAAACGCATATATGCACATGCCAACAAGAAATGGAACAACACACCACCCAAAAAATTGGTTACAAAATATAGTGTTGTAAATTTAAGAATAAAAGTCCATTTTTGTATTTATGAATAATGCTTAAGGAACGCTATGTTAAACCATAACATAGTGAAGACAATGGATTTTGTAATCGTCACTCATCATCATCATCATTGCAATTTA
Organism: Oophaga sylvatica; assembly: GCA_033576555.1. Lineage (NCBI taxonomy): Eukaryota > Metazoa > Chordata > Amphibia > Anura > Dendrobatidae > Oophaga > Oophaga sylvatica. The sequence goes on from JARQOD010000003.1 coordinate 154,888,523, forward strand.
GATGTGACAGTCACAGACATTTCAATTATTTCAGTTAATAAAATCGTTACTTTGTACAGCATGTATGACATGTCCAGCATGGACTCATCAATGTGATGACACAATAATGTACGATAAAAAATAACCATTTAAAAAAACATAATGCATTGTCACAATTTAAGTGTGTGCCTGCAAGTGTAGGTGAAAGAAAGGCTTCGGATAGCAAAGGTATATTCTATGTCTGTATCAGACAGTGGACAGCCTCTGATGGGTAATGGCGATGTTATACTGTACGTCAATAAAGTCTGCGGCTGCAATCATGCATTTTTTGCTTGGACAGTGTTGAAGAGGGTAAAAGCATGTCTGGTTGCGCAAGGCTTTATCCGTCAACACTACCTTCCTACTGTCACGCGTAGGGTAGGGTAGCGTGTGTCAATTAGATGACTCTATAAAATGTGACGTTACGCAGCGTTATTGCGCCCTAGGGACGCCAAAAATACAACAGCAGTAATCATTTACTGTCTAATACTCCACCTATGACCAACAAAAAAAGACCGTTCCCTCTTTAACAATCTACAAGACTAACAAGCATAATGGTTCACGCTGACTTTATTGAGGTACAGTATTACATCGACATTGTCCATGAGTAACTATGCACTGTGATACCTATATACCATTATTAATTTATATCTGTTGTGGTTGTTTCAACAGCACTTGCAGGTATAACTAGTACTACCTATTGTCAGTATGCATGATGCACTTTATAGATGTAATAATTTATTATTGCACATTATTACCAGGTTTAGATGCTGGCCATTTCATATATGGTGTGTGAAGTTACAGTTGGCATCAGTATGTGTATTTTATAATGTCTGTCATAAATAAAAATCGTGATGATGATGATGAGGATTTTATGATTTGTACATCCATTGACTGCATTATCTTACAGGTACAGATAAAGTTCCTTAAAAAGCATTAATTGATAAGTATGAAATGTACTTTTATGCATTAATTTCAAAAAGTGAAGACTTGTTTTAGTTTTTGTTACCATTTATAATAGACATGTGCAGATATGCGCTGTGATGACAAATTATTATTTGTCCATATTTGTCATAAAAATTTATCATTCTAGGCCTGGAAAACTTCACAATTTCCTGTTTTAAGCATAACAATCAGGGTGACGGCTCTTCCCTATTTGGAGCATGTTCGACATGGGTTTTTCTGTGCATGTGTAGGGAACAGGAGACATGGATAACGTTGCGAACCAGTTATTTAATCTGAAAACGGACAGACAAATTCTGGCGAGATCCATGCCTTGTTCATTTTCAGAAAAGTAAGCCGGTCTACATTATCGGAGGATAGTCGCATGCGACGGTCTGTTAGTACACCACCTGCGGCACTAAAGACGCGCTCCGATAATACACTGGCAGCAGGGCAAGCCAGCACCTCCAATGCATACTGGCTAAGCTCTGGCCATGTATCCAGCTTAGAGACCCAAAACTTGAATGGGGAAGAGCCATCTGGGAGTACACTGAGAGGGAAAGACATGTAGTCTGTCACCATCTTACGGAAACGTTGCCTCCTGCTGACTGGAGCCGTCTCGGATGGTGTAGACATTGGTGGCGCTGCCACAAAACTTCGCTACATTTGGAACATACTGGTCTTGCCCTGTGCAGAGGCGCTGCTTGTGCTCCCTCTTGTTGCAGAGCTGTCTCCACTGCCTCGACGCACAGAGCTGCTTTGTAAAGCAGTAGCAGCAGCAGTGCTCTCGGCTGGAATGGAGAACATTATGGATTGCACCAGTATGTCTTGGTACTCCCGCATTTTACGCTCCCGGTTCAACGGTGTGATGAGGCTTTGTAAGTTGTCCCGGTAGCGAGGGTCTAGGAGGGTGTACACCCAATAATCAGACGTGGTGAGAATGTGGGCGATGCGGCGGTCGTTTCTCAGGCACTGCAGCATGAAATCAACCATGTGCTGCAGACTCCAACTGGCCAAGAAACGCTGTCCCCTGCAAGAGGGTCATCTCTGACTGCTCTGCATCACCCCACCCTCGCTCTACATACTGACTAGAGCGTTGTGTACCTCCCTCTGGAGCGATGTCTTCCTCCTCCATTGACTCCTCCTCATCCTCCTCACAAAGTGAACACTGCCCAGCCCTTTGTGAGGAACCACGTTGCGCTGACTGTCCAGAAGGTGATGGAATTTGTGACTCCTCATCCTCCACCTCTTCCAAAACCTCATCCCTTATTGCTTGCAGTGTTTTTTGAAGCAGGCAGATAAGGGGACAGTCAGGCTGACTAGTGCATCATCTGCACTCGCCATCCGCGTTGACTCATCAAACGCACGCAAAACGTGGCAGATGTCCTTCATAGAGGCCCACTCAGTAGTGGTGAAGTGTGAACGACGCAAATTGCGAGTTGATTGCGCCTGATGCAGCTGATACTCCATTACTGCTGGCTGCTGCTCACACAACCGCTCCAACATATGTAACGTGGAATTCCACCTGGTGGGTACGTCACATATGATGCGATGTTCAGGAAGGCGAAATCTGCGTTGCAGAGCTGCAATGTTCGATCTGGCCATGCTGGAACGTCGCAAGTGAGCGCACTCTAGGCGGACCTTGTGCAGCAGTGCATCAAGATCCGGATAGTCCCTCAAAAAACTCTGCACGACCAAGTTGAGCACATGTGCCAGACATGGTATGTGAGTGAGGTTGCCAAGGCCCAGAGCTGCCACCAGATTTCGGCCATTGTCACACACTACCAAGCCTGGCTGGAGATTCGCTGGCAAAAACCACACGTCGCTCTCCTGCTTGATGGCATTCCAGAGCTCCTGCGCTGTGTGGCTTCGATTCCCCATGTAAATTAATTTCAGGACGGCCTGTTGACGTTTGGCCACGGCTGTGCTCATATCGGTCGCATCAGGTAAACGTTCACGGGTCCATGTGGAGGTAGACCGTGACGGCTCCTGCAGCGATGATTCTGAGGAACTGGAATAGGAGGAGGAGTCAATGTGGACAGACTTGATTCCTGCAATCCTTGGAGTTGGCAGAACACGTACAGCGCCACTCGCAAGATCTGTACCCGGCTCCACAACATTGACCCAATGGGCAGTGAGGGAAAGGTATCGTCCCTGGCCATGGGTACTGGTCCACGCATCGGTGGTCAGTTGGACCTTGCTACTGACGGCGTTTAGTAGCGCATGTTTAATTTTTCCCTCAACATGCTTTTGCAGACCAGGGACGGCTTGCCTGCTGAAATAAAATCGGCTGGGCACATTGTATTGTGGGACTGCCAATGACATTAAGTCACGGAAACTGTCAGTCTCCACCAGCCTGAATGACAGCATTTCAAGGGACAGGAGTTTTGCAATGCCAGCATTCAGAGCCTGTGCTCGTGGATGGTTTGCCGAGTATGGCCGTCTTTTATCCCATGCCTGTGCTACCGATGGCTGTTTTGTGGCCTGGGAGTGTGAGGATGACAGGGAACTTGCAGCTGTGGGTGGAATAACACTGGGTCTCTGGACAACAGTTACAGAGGTTCTTCCATGGCGATCCTGTGAGGAAGCCGAACCAGCTGTGTGTGAGCTGGAGGAAGAGGCTCCAACACGAGCTGAAGATGTAGGTGCTGCTGTAGGTTGGCCTACATCTCCAGTGTGTCTTTGTAACTCAGCTACGTGCTTTGTCCGTACATGTTTCCACATATTTGTGGTATTGAGGTTACTGATATTTTTACCTCTTTTAACTTTTTGATTACACAACTTGCATTTGACATAGCAAATATCATCTGCAAGTGTGTCAAAAAAGGACCACGCAGTGCAAGTCCTGGGAGCGCCCGGTTTGGCTGTTGGAAGAGAACTGCTACGAACGGGTGCCAAACTGGAGGGTACAGGCAACCGAGTCTGCAGCCTACCTCTCCTTACTGTTTGGACCGTTGGGGCAATCTCTTCCTCAGAGCTGCTACCACCACCTTCCTGTTCCTCACGCCATGTTGGGTCTTGGACCTCATCATCTCCACTACCCTCTTCCAACACCTGCTGCTGTTGGGTGGTCTGGCCAGCACCTTGCTCAACAGAAAATGGCACCTGAGTCTCATCATCATCAGATGCGTTCTGCGGTGTGCTGACCATCGGCACTGGCTCACCCGCCTCTTCACCTTCAGAGAGACACAGCTGTTGCGCATCACTGCATACTGCCTCTTCTTCACATTCCAGAATGCTGCTTGGCTGGGCCCCTGTTTCCAAGCCAACAGATTCTGAGAACAGAAGCAGAGACTCAGCTGGCTCCAGTTCATAACTCTCTGACTGCCTGGGCAATTTGGCAGGCGGTGAAGAGACAGATGGTTGTTCAACAGTGCTGTGGTCCTGAGAGGAGGTGGAAGCAATTGAAGTCGATGCATTGGCTGCCATCCAACCAACAACGGCTTCAATTTGTTCTTCCCGCAGCAGAGGGGTACGCTGAGCTCCTACAAAAGTGCGCATAAAGGAACGCTCACGGGGAAAACTGGTGGATGCTGTGTCACTGGGTGCGGCAGCAGCCACAGAATCCCCACGTCCTCTCCCTGCTGAAACTCCCCGGCCACGACCACGTGCCTTACTCCCTGCCTTCTTCATCTTGGTAGATTGATAAAGAAAGTCAGAAAAGTTATAAGGCCTAAGTGTGGTTATTCCTCAGAGACTGCAGTGAACACTGCAGACAACTGTTCAGTAGCTGTGAAAGGCCCCTTTGTGTACTTCTATAGTGTTTGCAACCAATGTATTGTATACGGATGGAAGCGCGTCACACTAATAGATTAGATTTTTTTCAAATATAATGGAGCAGCACCAATTAGTGAAGGATGAGGCAGTGACACACGCTCAGCAGACTACAACCAGCAGTAGTTGAAGAACTAACTGAGCGTGATCTGCACTCAAAAATGAAAAGCTCACAGACTACAGTGAACACTGAAACACAACTGTTCAGTAGCTGTGAAAGGCCCCTTTGTCTACTTCTATAGTGTTTGCAACCAATGTATTGTATACGGATGGAAGCGCGTCACACTAATAGATTAGATTTTTGGCAAATATAATGGAGCAGCACCAATTAGTGAAGGATGAGGCAGTGACACACGCTCAGCAGACTACAACCAGCAGTAGTTGAAGAACTAACTGGAGCGTGATCTGCACTCAAAAAATGAAAAGCTCACAGACTACAGTGAACACTGAAACACAACTGTTCAGTAGCTGTGAAACGCCCCTTTGTCTACTTCTATAGTGTTTGCAACCAATGTATTGTATACGGATGGAAGCGCGTCACACTAATAGATTAGATTTTTGGAAATATAATGGAGCAGCACCAATTAGTGAAGGATGAGGCAGTGACACACGCTCAGCAGACTACAACCAGCAGTAGTTGAAGAACTAACTGGAGCGTGATCTGCACTCAAAAAATGAAAAGCTCACAGACTACAGTGAACACTGAAACACAACTGTTCAGTAGCTGTGAAACGCCCCTTTGTCTACTTCTATAGTGTTTGCAACCAATGTATTGTATACGGATGGAAGCGCGTCACACTAATAGATTAGATTTTTGGCAAATATAATGGAGCAGCACCAATTAGTGAAGGATGAGGCAGTGACACACGCTCAGCAGACTACAACCAGCAGTAGTTGAAGAACTAACTGGAGCGTGATCTGCACTCAAAAAATGAAAAGCTCACAGACTACAGTGAACACTGAAACACAACTGTTCAGTAGCTGTGAAACGCCCCTTTGTCTACTTCTATAGTGTTTGCAACCAATGTATTGTATACGGATGGAAGCGCGTCACACTAATAGATTAGATTTTTGGCAAATATAATGGAGCAGCACCAATTAGTGAAGGATGAGGCAGTGACACACGCTCAGCAGACTACAACCAGCAGTAGTTGAAGAACTAACTGGAGCGTGATCTGCACTCAAAAAATGAAAAGCTCACAGACTACAGTGAACACTGAAACACAACTGTTCAGTAGCTGTGAAACGCCCCTTTGTCTACTTCTATAGTGTTTGCAACCAATGTATTGTATACGGATGGAAGCGCGTCACACTAATAGATTAGATTTTTGGCAAATATAATGGAGCAGCACCAATTAGTGAAGGATGAGGCAGTGACACACGCTCAGCAGACTACAACCAGCAGTAGTTGAAGAACTAACTGGAGCGTGATCTGCACTCAAAAAATGAAAAGCTCACAGACTACAGTGAACACTGAAACACAACTGTTCAGTAGCTGTGAAACGCCCCTTTGTCTACTTCTATAGTGTTTGCAACCAATGTATTGTATACGGATGGAAGCGCGTCACACTAATAGATTAGATTTTTGGCAAATATAATGGAGCAGCACCAATTAGTGAAGGATGAGGCAGTGACACACGCTCAGCAGACTACAACCAGCAGTAGTTGAAGAACTAACTGGAGCGTGATCTGCACTCAAAAAATGAAAAGCTCACAGACTACAGTGAACACTGAAACACAACTGTTCAGTAGCTGTGAAAGGCCCCTTTGTCTACTTCTATAGTGTTTGCAACCAATGTATTGTATACGGATGGAAGCGCGTCACACTAATAGATTAGATTTTTGGCAAATATAATGGAGCAGCACCAATTAGTGAAGGATGAGGCAGTGACACACGCTCAGCAGACTACAACCAGCAGTAGTTGAAGAACTAACTGGAGCGTGATCTGCACTCAAAAAATGAAAAGCTCACAGACTACAGTGAACACTGAAACACAACTGTTCAGTAGCTGTGAAACGCCCCTTTGTCTACTTCTATAGTGTTTGCAACCAATGTATTGTATACGGATGGAAGCGCGTCACACTAATAGATTAGATTTTTGGCAAATATAATGGAGCTGCACCAATTCCACAAAATCAAATAAAAAAAAGAGTCAGTGAGTGACACGTGCAGATGCCTGCAAACAGCGGTGGATGCAGAGCAAACTGCAGCGTCACCTGCACTCTCACACACACCTTGCACAGAGCTGTTAAAACAACACTGGCAAAAGGAAGCTTTACACAGCGGTTGGTAAACTAGCCTGCCTAAAGCACAGTACACTAAATCGCAATGTCTAACTGTCCCTCAGAGTCAGCACAGCAGCGTTCTGTCCCTAACTGAGTTCACAGCACAGTGACGCTAAAATGGAGGCGGCGCCTTTTATAGTGCATTCTGACATCATTTCAGCAGCCAATCACAGCCATGCCATTAGTTAAGATGACCGCAGCATTACAGGATGTGCCCACACTTCATAAGATTCCTCATTGGCTGACTAAAATCACATTGCCTCTCAAAGAATTATGGGAACTTCCGATTCCGGTATACGATATATGAAAAATATCGGAACTAAGTATCGGAATTCCGATACAGCGAATATCGGCCGATACCCGATACTTGCGGTATCGGAATGCTCAACACTAGTAGTTATTAAAGGATATGTTTTATTAACTCTCACTTATTGCTGTATCTTGAATTTACTTTTGTAATAATTGCAGATTATCTATATTTTTGCTCTCTTAAAGTGGCAGTCCCAAAGAAAGAACTTTGGGATGAAACAGATGGGCTTGCTGACTCTGTCTTTCCATTTGATGTTGATACACTCTCTGCAACATACAATTATGTCCAGAATATTTGTATAGTGACAAAAGTTTGGGCATTTTAGCTGTTTACCAAAACATATTCAAGATACAATTATATAATAAATATGGGCTAAAAGTACAGGCTCTCAGCTTTAATTTCAGGGTATTCACATCCTAATTGGAATAAGGATTTACAGCTCTTTACTATGTAGCTGCCTATTTTTAAAGGGACCAAAAGTAATTGGACAATTATCTCAAAAGCTCTTTAATGCATTGCGTGGGTTATTCCCTCATTAATCCATCATCAATTAAGCAGATAAAAGGTCTGGATCTGATTCCAGGTGTGGCATTTGCATTTGTAAGCTGTTGCTGTGAACCGACAACATGTGGTCAAAGTAGCTCTCAGTGGTAGAAAAACAGATTATCATTAATCTGAAAAAAAAGAAGAAATCCAACAGAGAAGAAGCAGAAATGTTAGGAGCTTCCAAATCAACAGTTTGGTACATTCTGCAATAAAAAAGTGCACAGGTGAGCTTGGAAATTCAAAAAGGCTTGGGTGTCCACAGAAGGCAACAGTGGTGTACAATCGCAGAATTCTTTCCATGGTAAAGAAAAGCCCCTTCACAACATCCACCCAAGTGAAGAACACAGTGCAGGAAGTAGGTGTTTCAGTATTTATGTCTAGCATAAGCAGAAGACTTCACGAAAGCAAATACAGAGGGTTCATCACAAGGTGCAAACCATTAATTAGCCTTAAAAATAGAAAAGGCCAGACCAGACTTGGCCAAAAACATCTAAAGAAGCCAGCCCAGTTCTGGAAAAGCATTCTTTGGACGGATGAAACTAAAATCAACCTGTTCCAGCATGATGGGAACAGGAAAGTACAGTAAAGGCTTGGAATGGCTCCTAAACCAAAACACAGCACATCCTCTGCAAAACATGGTGGGGGCAGTGTGATTGCATGGGCATGCATGGCTTCTATTGGCTGAAACACTGCTATGTATAGCACAGGTGATTAGACAATCACAGCTTCAAGTCACCTAAGCAGACTATTAAATAAAATTAAAAGTGAAAAAAAAAGTTTTGGAAAATATGAAAAAATAAAAAAACACAAAAGTTTAAATTGCCCCCTTTTGTCCCACTGAAAATAAAACAATTAAAAATAAAAAATACACATCTTTGGTATCGCTGCTTTCAGAAATGTCCGATGTATCAAAATATAAAATAAATTAATCCCATCGGTAAACAATGTAATGAGAAAAAAAATGTAAACACCAGAATTAAGTTTTTTTGTCACCTCAATACTGCAATAAAATGCCGTAAGAGGCAATCAAAACATTGCATCTACCCCAAAATGGTATCAATAAAAACGTCAGCTCAGGGCGCAAAAAATAAGCCATAACCCAGCCTCAGATCTTATAAATGAAAAACAATGAGTAAGGCTTGCTAAAGCCGAAACACGTAGGTTGTTGTGCCACTGGAAGGACCGCCACCGGCTTTTAAAGTACCCAATAAATCGCGAATTTTATCTCTAAAATGAAAATGTTACGGGTCTTGGAAAATGGTGGTAAAAGTAAAAGCTTATTTCGTACAAATTTAGGATTTTTTTTTCACCACTTAAATAAAAAATAAACTATACATGTTTGGTATCTGCATACTCGTACTGACCTGGAGAATCATATTGCCATGTCAGTTTTATCATATAGTGAACTTGGTAATTAAAAAACTCAAAATACTATTGTAGAATTGCACACCCATAAAAAATAAGCCATCACTCATGGAAGGGGGGCAAAAATGAAAAAAAACAAAAAAAACAACGAAAAATGGCCAGGGGGTAAAGGGGTTAATTAAACCTGAAAGTCTACACTCCAATTGCATCTCAATTGTTTCATTTTAAAGGTAAAATAGTGGCCTACAAAGCCCAAATCACGAAGATGTGGTCACTTCTGCACCTAACTATATTGTCACGCTGTCTAGCAGATGTATAAATATATAATGTCAGTAATCTATCAAGTGGGACAACATACTATCTAACATATAAGTAGGTAACATTAACATGTATATATAGCATAGTATTACCTGACATAATATCCTGTGAGTCAATACTGAATCCTTTTCACGCTGTCTCTGGCTGGAGGTGGACCGGGGTCTATGCTGACCCTAAACTGGGGTCCTGACTAGTCCCTCTACCTGGAGGTACTGTTAATGGTACAGAGGTCCAGGCCACCAGCGTAAACCCTGTCTCCTACTAATCCCTGACCACTGTAATCTAGTCCTTAGAAGGACCCTGATTACCACCAAAGGGAATGGACAGGTAAAGGTTAACAAACAGTATAGACAAACGAGACAGACAGGGGATAAAGTAAATACTGTCTTTCATACAACATATAAACACAGAGGGAACACCAAAGGTCTAGGAGATAAACTATAAGCAAGGAGGGGATGAACAACAAAAGAACTCTTAGCTTAAGTCTTCTCAGAACCGATCCTATCTGCAGTCTGTATGAATGCTTTCACCGGCATCTAACACCCAGACTGGCAGGGATATAAAGGAAGCTAATTAGAACATAATCAAAAGCAGCCGGGCGAGGCTGGACCTAGTCTTAGCAAAGAGCTAGGTAAAATTAACTCTCTCATTACCAAACACAAAGTAACAGCAACTCAGCTGCGAGAAGTCAGAATGTGCAATCGCGACGATCCTCGTGGCGATGCACCCATGACATATATACACTCCCACTTACATGACCAGAGCTGAACATCTCTCACAGCGACTGTCTGTCCACAGTGATCGTCAGCTTTAAAGCCATAGTACCTGGAAATAAAAAATGTTGATAGCAACAGGAAAACTGGCATACTGGCTCTAGTAGCCATAAACACATTGGCATAGCACTTACTACGTAACAACAATGTCCAGTTTGCTTCTCAGATGCCAAAACAGTTCAAGAACAAAACAGCAACAATGTTAAATTGCCTATGCTCAGGGATGCCCACAATCCCCTCTAGTCTTTAACTTGGCGATAGAACCTCTTGCGAGATTTCTATGTAGGAATGACGGTTTTTCGGTATTCAAGTAGGTCGTCGAGTGATTAGAGCGAGTTTATTCGCAGACGACGTGGATCTTTACATGAATGATCCGGTGCGAGAGCTCCCTAGGTTGTTGGGGAAATTGGAACATTTTGGGAAATTGTCAGGGTTTAAAATCAACAAATCAAAATGCGAGATTATGTTCCTTAAGAACCAGGCGGGCACTAAAACTAGCCATTCAGGTTTGTCGGAGACTCTGAGAATTTCATTGGCAAAGGAATCCATAAGGTATCTGGGAATACAAATAGAGAGATCAACGGGATTGATATATATGCTAAATTATGAACCCCTCATTAGTAAAATCGAACATGAATTAAAAAGGTGGGTAGGGCTCCCGTTTTCGGTGTTGGGGAGGTGCCACCTGGTCAACATAGTGAGTTTTCTGAAATTGCTGTATCCTCTCCAAACTCTCCCTCTATTGCTGAAACAGGTTGATTTGGTAAGACTCAATAGAGCAGGGGAAACGGCCAAGAATTAAATTGGGGACGTTAATGTAACCTAAGGATCGGGGTGGGATAGGCTTCCCTGACGTAAGAGGTTACAATTTGGCCTGTTTATCACGTCATATTCTGGACTGGATTAAAGGCAGAAGCAGATACTCAGACTTCGATTTAGAATCTGAGTTAAGGAGACCGTGGAAACTAGCTTCAGTGCCTCATACTTCTAGAATCCAGACCCCTTCACTACTCAAGTCTGCGGTAGTTTTTAGGGACACAATAGCAGCTTGGAAGGCGGTTCTAAAGAAGTTATGTCTCCCCTGGAAAGTTTCTAAATATCTGGACCCGTGGGCATATCCAGGTATTCCCCTGGGGAGGGAAAATAGAATGCTTGCAGCTTGGAGGGAGGGATTCATTCATTGAGGGATTTATTTCATGTATCAGAATCACGATGGCTAAATGGGAAGGAGGTAATAGATAAGTTGCACTTATCAGAAGTACATTTCCTGCAACATTTCCTGCAATATAAGCAGTTGAAACATCATGTCTTGGACGCCCTTATGAAAGTCGAAGCGGAGTATGTGGACAATAGTTGGGATGAAGTGATGTCATTAGATCCAGAGGAAACTAATATATCCTCCATCTATGCGATACTCTATGCGAGCACCTGTTACCCTCGGGTACAAAGAAAATGTTCAGGGGTTGGGAGCGCCAACTTGGAGATCCAGAGATAGGGGACAAAATTTGAAGGGGTTGGAAAGCAGTACGTGAAAATATAATTAATGAAAGATGGAGAGATTCGTACTTCAGGATTATTCATAGGGCTATTATGGGGTTCAACATTCCATCTAAAGGTACCTTGGTCAATAGAATCCAATTTTGCCACAAATGCAAGGTACAGGGCACAGATATGCAGCATGGACTATGGGATTGTAGGGAAATACAGGGAATTTGGTCCAAAGGATAATGAAAGATATGATAGGAGTCTGAATGTCATTAGATCCAAAGATCTGGATTTTGCACTGTTTGGGAGGACTTAGTTTGGGAAAATTAGATACGCAGATGTTCCACATGATTGCATTAGTGACGAAAAGAATCATACTCAGGGTGACTCAATTCAACGGTCCCCACGATTAAAGATGTGGTTGACGAGGCTTGCAGGGCCCTGATTTCTGAAAGGATAGAAGATGAAAGAGATGTGGATAAAGAGGCGGAGAAATTCTTCACTAAATGAAGGAGGTTTATAACGAATTTGCTTTCTAGGTCAGATATCCGGTCGATTGTCCTTCCCTTCTGAGGGTCAAGTTGGTACCTCTTGGAAGAATTGCAGGGGACCTTGGGAAAATTAAAGTTGGACTTTTAAATTTCTTGAGAAATTGATGGAGAGACGCTATGTAGGAAACTGACTTTCATTTGATGATTGGTCTAAACCCTTTTTACTCTAGCAATATGGACCTTGGGGAGGGGCTGGGGGGGTGGGAGGGGAGTGTTTTATTATAGCACTTGATGTTAATCTGTTGTTTTTTCCCGATGTATTATTAAGCTATAATTTGGGGGCTCGGTTTTGTATACTTGTAGTGTTGAGCGATACTGCTCGATATCTAAAAATATCGGATCGGAATGGTATCGCCGATATCACTAAAATATCGGCGATACCCGATACCGATACCGGAAGTCCAATGTAAGTCTATGGGAACCAAATATCGACATTAAAAAAAAACCATTCTTGCCTTGTTGGTTAATTGTACATGAAGGAAAACAACAAAGAGTAATGTAGAATGTATTGGGGGAGGTTGAGGAGACAATAAAGGCATACATGTTTAACCCATTGCATTGGAATAGCATTAATATATTTTTTTTTGGAAATACGTTTGGATTGACGAACAAATTGACAATGTTGTTAACCTTTTTTCTATTTTGGCAAATATGTATGTTTCACAACTTCCATGCTCTTCACTTTTTTAACTTTTGCCAGTGCCACACTTTCTCCTTCATAATCTTCAGCAGCATCATCTTTCTCATCAAATTATTCTTCATCTTCACCTTCTTAATCTTCTTCTTAAACTTCTTGCTATTCATGTTTTTGTTTACATTACTCATATTGTTATTATTAAACTATTAATCTTCTTCATATTCAAATTCTTCATCTACTTCCTCTTCGTCTTCTTCATCATATTCTTATTTGTGACAGAGATTCCTGTACTTGTAATCTGTAAAAGTATGAATTTTTCATCCTTCCGTTCTTGCTGTCACAAAAGATTTAAATTACAACAGTATTTGTCCGTGTTCAGTTTAGCCTGCAGCAGCAGTCATTTTCCAGGGGCACCACGAGGAGGAACGGACTCACCCCCATACACTGCTTAAGGTACTGCCACACTACACAATCCCGCTAGCGATCTCGTTAGCGTCGCATACTAATGAGATCGCTAGCGGGATTGTTTCTATATCGCTAGTAGCTACCTATTTTAGCGATGTCGTTAGGACGCTATCGCGGTTAGCGATCTCCTTAACGACTTTAGCGGTACAAAAGTACCGCTAAATCGCTAAAAAAGGTGCCACACTCAGCGAATAGATACTTACCAGCGGGGCGCCAGCGACGAAAATAGGGTCCGGAACGATTCCAGCGACGAGCGAGATCACAGCAGGAAGCTCGTCGCTGGCAGATGCCGCACACAACAACATCGCTAACGGGATCGCTAAATAGTGACGTTTTTTAGCGATCCCGTTAGTGATGTTGTTTAGTGTGGCATACCCTTTAGTCTTCTTCTGCTTAGAATTTAGAGCATATATTTTGCTCTTCATTTTGGTCTTATACTTCATGTTCTTCTGCTTTTTGATCTTCTGCTTATTGTTCTTCTGTCTGTTGTTCTGTATCTTATAGTTTGTCTTAACCTTCTTTGTCCTGTTGGTGATCTTCTTCAGGGTATTCTTTTATTTTTTCTTTGTGATGGTGTTCAGGCTGGTTGGCATCATGCTCGTCGTCCTTGTTGTCGTCATCTTCTTCTGGGTGGTCTTTAAGGTCGTCTAATTTCCGAGAACCAGCTGACGTTACTGGAACCCGGACGGGTATCAGATGGAACAAGAGACAATGGAAGTAACGAGGACCAGCTGACTGTGCTGGAACCCGGAGGGGCAGCCGAAGGAAAAGAGGCAATGTCACAACCGAGTACCAGCTGACGTTACTGTGACACGGTTACTAAGCAGGAGGTACCTGTGCTCCAAAGCACTACCAAGGACCAGCAGACGTTGCTGGAACTCGTATACGGAGATGGAGGCACCTAGGCCAAAGGCACTGGGGAGAACCAGTTGACGGTACTGGACCCCGGACGGGTAGCAGAAGGAAAAGAGGCAATGTCACAACCGAGTACCAGCTGACGTTACTGTGACACGGTTACTAAGCAGGAGGTACCTGTGCTCCAAAGCACTACCAAGGACCAGCAGACGTTGCTGGAACTCGTATACGGAGATGGAGGCACCTAGGCCAAAGGCACTGGGGAGAACCAGTTGACGGTACTGGACCCCGGACGGGTAGCAGAACGCACCCATGAAAATGTAAGTTGACAGGACGCAAGCCGTCCGCAGTTACCGAATCACACAGTCCTACAGTGGGTGCTTGTCCTATTGTCACAATGGAAACAGCCTTTATTTACATATCCCACAGCACACATAGGAATCACCTAAACTGCAGGCACCATAGAGTCGGCTAACCCGAATGCAACACGACAGCACAACTTATTGGAGGATAATTGACGTTCACACTGCCAGGAAACAGCTGTCGTGCTGTAACCAGGCTGGCCAGGAGTCAGTACCCCTGCCAATTACTTACGAGCAACAAATGGCGGTGTTGTAGCCCAGGGAGTAGAGTTCAGGTGGTAGAAAGATGAACATAACAGGAGACATGGAAAACGTTGCCAAACAGTTATTTAATCTGAAAACGGACAGGCAAATTCAGGTGATATCCATGCCTTATTCATTTTCAGAAAAGTAAGCCGGTCTACATTCTCTGAGGATAGTCGCATGCGACGGTCTGTTAGTACACCACCTGCAGCACTAAAGACGCGCTCAGATAATACACTGGCAGCAGGGCAAGCCAGCACCTCCAATGCATACTGGCTAAGCTCTGGCCATGTATCCAACTTAGAGACCCAAAATTTGAAAGGGGAAGAGGCATCTGGGAGTACACTTAGAGGGAAAGACAAGTAGTCTGTCACCATCTTACGGAAACGTTGCTTCCTGGTGACTGGAGCCGTCTCGGATGGTGTAGACCTTGCTGGCGCTGTCACAAAACTTCGCCACATTTGTAACATACAGCTCTTGCCCTGTGCAGAGGCGCTGCTTGTGCTCCCTCTTGTTGTAGAGGTGTCTACACTGCCTCGACGCACAGAGCTGCTTTGTAAAGCAGTAGCAGCAGCATCTCTCTCGGCTGGAATGTACAACAGTATGGATTGCACCAGTGTGTCTTGGTACTCCCGCATTTTACGGTCCCGGTTCCCCGGTGTGATGAGGGTTTGTAAGTTGTCCCGGTAGCGAGGGTCTAGGAGGGTGTACACCCAATAATCTGACGTGGTGAGAATGTGGGCGATGCGGCGGTCGTTTCTCAGGCACTGAAGCATGAAATCAACCATGTGCTGCAGACTCCCAACTGGCCAACAAAAGCTGTCCTGTGGAAGAGGCGTCATCTCTGCCTCCTCTGCATCACCCCACCCTCGCTCTACATACTGACTAGAGCGTTGTGTACCTCCCTCTGTAGGGATTTCTTCCTCCTCCATTGACTCCTCCTCCTCCTCATCCTCCTCACAAAGTGAGCCCTGCCCAGCCCTTTGTGAGGAACCACGTTGCGCTGACTGTCCTGAAGGTAATTGAATTTGTGACTCCTCATCCTCCACCTCTTCCAAAACCTCTTCCTTTAGTGCTTTCAGTGATTTCTGAAGCAGGCAGATAAGGGGGACAGTCATGCTGACTAGTGCATCATCTGCACTCGCCATCCGCGTTGAGACATCAAACGCACGCAAAACGTCGCAGATGTCCTTCATAGAGGCCCACTCAGTAGTGGTGAAGTGTGGACGGCGCAAAGAGCGACTTGATTGCGCCTGATGCAGCTGATACTCCATTACTGCTGTCTGCTGCTCACACAACCGCTCCAACATATGTAACGTGGAATTCCACCTGGTGGGTACGTCACATATGATGCGATGTTCAGGAAGGCGAAATCGGCGTTGCAGAGCAGCAATGCGCGATCTGGCTATGCTCGAACGTCGCAAGTGAGCGCACTCTAGGCGGACCTTCTGCAGCAGTCCAGCAAGATCCGGATAGTCCCTCAAAAAACTCTGCACGACCAAGGAGATTCGCAGGCAAAAACCACACGTCGCTCTCCTGCTTGATGGCATTCCAGACCTCCTGCGCTGTGTGGCTTAGATTCCCCATTGAAATCATTTTCAGGATGGCCTGTTGACGTTTGGCCACGGCTGTGCTCATATCGGTCGCAACAGGTAAGTGTTCACGGGTCCATGTGGAGGTATACCGTGACGGCTCGTGCAGCGATGATTCTGAGGAACTGGAGTAGGAGGAGGAATCAATGTGTACAGACTGGATTCCTGCAATCCTTGGAGTTGGCAGAACACGTACATCGCCACTGGCAAGATCTGTACCCGGCTCCACAACATTGACCCAATGGGCAGTGAGGGAAAGGTATTGTCCCTGGCCATGGGTACTGGTCCACACTCGGTGGTCAGGTGGACCCTGCTACTGACGGCGTTTAGTAGCGCATGTTTAATGTTTCCCTCTACATGTTTTTGCAGAGCAGGGACGGCTTGCCTGCTGAAATAAAATCGGCTTGGCACATTATATTGTGGGACTGCCAATGCCATTAAGTTCCTGAAACTGTCAGTCTCCACCAGCCTGAATGACAGCATTTCAAGGGACAGGAGTTTTGCAATGCCAGAATTCAGAGTCTGTGCTCGTGGATGGTTTGCCGAGTATGGCCGTCTTTTATCCCATGCCTGTGGTACCGATGGCTGTTTTGTGGCCTGGCAGTGTGACGATGACTGTGAACTTGCTGCTGTGGGTGGAATAACAGTTTGTCTATGGACAACAGTGACCGAGGTTCTTCCATGGAGATCCTGTGAGGAAGCCGAACCAGGTGTGTGTGAGCTGGAGGTAGAGGCTCCAACACGACCTGAAGATGTAGGTGCTGCTGTAGGTTGGCCTACATCTCCAGTGTGTCTTTGTAACTCAGCTACGTGCTTTGTCCGTACATGTTTCCACATATTTGTGGTATTCAGGTTACTGATATTTTTACCTCTTTTAACTTTTTGCTTACACAGCTTGCATTTAACATAGCAAATATCATCTACAAGTCTGTCAAAAAAGGACCACGCAGTGCAAGTCATGGGAGCGCCAATTTTGACATTTGTAAGAGAACTGCTCCCAACAGGTGCCAAACTGGAGGCTACAGGCAAGCGAGTCTGCAGCCTACCTCTCCCTCCTCTTTGTACCGTTGGGCCAATCTCTTCCTCAGAGCTGCTCCCACCACCTTCCTGTTGCTCACGCCATGTTGGGTCTCGGACTTCATCATCTCCACTTAACCCTGTGATGGTGCTGGGCAGCACCATGCTCCACAAAACCTGGCACCTGAGTCTCATCATCATCATGAGATGCGTTCTGCGGTGTGCTGTCCATCGGCACTGGCTCACCCGCCTCTTCAGATTGAGAGAGACACAGCTGTTGCGCATCACTGCATACTCCTCTTCTTCAAATTGCAGAATGCTGCTTGCCTGTGCCCGTGTTTGCGAGCCAACAGATTCTGAGAACAGAAGCAGAGACTCAGCTGGCTCCTGTACAGAACTCTCTGACTGCCTGGGCAATTTGACAGGCGGTGAACAGACAGATGGTTGCTCAACAGTGTTGTGTTCCTGAGAGGAGGTGGAAGGAATTGAAGTCGATGCATTGGCTGCCATCCAACCAACAACGGCTTCAATTTGTTCTTCCCGCAGCAGGGGGGCACGCCGAGCTCCTACCAAAGTGCGCATAAAGGAACGCTCATGGGTAAAACTGGTGGATGCTGTGTCACTGAGGGCGGCAGCAGCCACAGAATCCCCACGTCCTCTCCCTGCTGAAACTCCACGGCCATGACCACGTGCCTTACTCACTGACTTCTTCATCTTGGTAGATTGATAAAGAAAGTCAGAAAAGTTATAAGGCCTAAGTGTGGTTATTACGCAGAGACTGAAGTGAACACTGAAACACAACTGTTCACAATCTGTGAAAGGCTACTCCTTTGTCTACTTCTATAGTGTTTGCAACCAATGTATTGGATATGGATGGAAGCGCGTAACACTAATAGATTATATTTATTTTAAATGGAATGGAGCAGAACCAATTGGAGAGAAATGAAAAGGATGAGGCACTGAGACACGCTCAGCAGAGTACAAGCAGCAGTGCTTGAACAAGTAACTGGAGCGTGATGTGCACTCAAAAAATAAAAAACACAGACTGAAGTGAACACTGAAACACAACTGTTCACAATCTGTGAAAGGCTACTCCTTTGTCTACTTCTATAGTGTTTGCAACCAATGTATTGGATACGGATGGAAGCGCGTCACACTAATAGATTATATTTATTTTAAATGGAATGGAGCAGAACCAATTGTAGAGAAATGAAAAGGATGAGGCACTGAGACACGCTCAGCAGAGTACAAGCAGCAGTGCTTGAACAAGTAACTGGAGCGTGATGTGCACTCAAAAAATAAAAAACACAGACTGAAGTGAACACTGAAACACAACTGTTCACAATCTGTGAAGGCTACTCCTTTGTCTACTTCTACAGTGTTTGCAACCAATGTATTGGATACGGATGGAAGCGCGTCACACTAAAATTTAAATTGCATGGAGCAGCAAGAATTACTCTGAAGAAAAAAAAAAGAGTCTGTGAGTGACACGTGCAGATGCCTACAGACAGCGTTGCATGCAGAGCAAACTGCAGCGTCACCTGCACTCACACACACCTTGCAGAGCTGTTAAAACAACACTGCAGGCAAAAGGAAGCTTTACACAGCGGTTGGTGCTAGCCTGCCTACAGCACAGTACACTAAATCGCAATCTCTAACTGTCCCTCAGAGTCAGCAGAGCAGCGTTCTGTCCCTAACTGAATTCACAGCACAGTGACGCTAAAATGGCGGCGGCGCCTTTTATAGTGCATTCTGACATCATTTCAGCATCCAATCACAGCCATGCCATTAGTTAACATGACCGCAGCAGTACAGGATGTGCCCACACTTCTTAGGATTCCTCATTGGCTGACTAAAATCACATTGCCTCTCAAAGAATTATGGGAACTTCCGATTCCGGTATACGATATATGGAAAATATCGGAACTAAGTATCGAAAGGCCGATACAGCGAATATCGGCCGATACCCGATACTTGCGGTATCGTATCGCTCAACACTATATACTTGTTAAAATACCAATAAATATATTTAAAAAAAAAATTGCCTATGCTAAGATACAGTTTCAGCAGCATATTGTTTTTTTTTACCCCTATTTTCTGTGGATTTATCACATCAAAACCTTGGGTAAAATCAGTGCACACTATGGATTTTGCACTGGAATTTAGACCAATAAATCCAGAAAACATCTCCATGCAATTGTATAATTTATATACAGTATCTCTATGTACTTGCGCGACAGACCTGGATATTCTGAAATACTAAGTTTGGCCGACTCTGTTTAGCTGAAGATGACTCACATTTCAGGTAGAACAAGATCAAAAACATACAGTCAGATGCTCACTCATGGTTCCAATTCCCTTGCTCCAGGCTGCTGTTGTCATTACGCTGATTCTGCACATAAGCTAGGTACCTTTCTTCATGCATCTAAGGCACTACTGAGTGCCACACCTGATCAGTATGTTCGGGATAAAGTGGTCCTTGACATCTTACAAATAAACCTGGAACTTTCATGAACTGTAAAGCAAACCTGTTACCCCCAAAATGTTGAAAACAAAATTCAACAAAAAAATGACAAAATAATTAGACAAATATGGTAGAACACTGGCACAGTGACCTTACTAGCTATTGATCATAGTTTTGGAGAGCCTCTGTTTCTGGTTGTAAAAAATGCCATGATGGTTATGTGTTTTTTACAAGCATTTTTATTGCTGTTTTCTTTTTCAGATTCTCACATTTTCCACTATGAGCTCATTCAGATGAGCATATTTTCGGGGTGTCAAACGGACTGCTCATGAACAGCATTCGGACCAATTCAGCTGAAAGAAGCAGTTTAAATTAACTTTTTTACGAGAAAAAAAAAAATTGCATCCTGCCTTAGGCCAGGGTCACACATGCAAGAAACTCGCACGCATAAACATCCGGCACTGCCGCCAACACTCAGACCGGAGCATGCAGCTGCATAGAATTACATGCAGCAGCACGCTCCAGTCTGAGTGCCAGCGGCAATACCGGTTGTTGATGCTAGAGACTCGCACGAGAATCGTGTGAGTTTCTCGCATGTGTGACCACGGCCTTACACTGATCGATTTTTCCGATCAGACTCATCCACTAAACTCAACGACTGTTTAAAAAATGGATGTCATATGAACACCATTGGTATGGCAGCCAGTTTTAATGGATCCATTACAGTTAGTAAAGTAGGAAACTAATTTTAGTCTTGTGATAAAAAGTTGTGTCTGATATGCCATAAGTATCTTATTGCATGCACCATTTTGATACAATGTGACATTTTTTTTTGCAAAATTATGAATTTATGCATTTTATGACATGCTAAATCTCTTTGGAAACCTGTAGCCATGAATATATTTGTTATGCTAAGGATCCAATGTAACACCCTCAAGTCATATGATTATTGCAATTTCACTGTCATTTTAATGTTTATTTTGCAGGTGTTTTTAATGCCAAATTTCATCGACCTCTTTCCATTTACGTAAGTTTGCAAAAAGATTGCATCTGCGAGATTCAGAATTTAATGTCAAGTGCTACCTTGTACAGGTTCCTTCCAGCAGCTGAAAACAACTTTATTTCATGTTTCTCTCTCTTCCTTGAGCTTTCTGGCTGGAAAGGTCAAATTGTTCCTTAATGCTATATTAACCAGTTGGGGGTCAGCTAAAGATAAATCCTCCAAATGACACTGTAAGTCAAAAACTTCTCTACATCGTCTATATTGGGTCATTTAAAGCTTTGGAACATGCCTCTCTCTGGACCAATTTGTTTCTCAGCTGGATAGTACTTTTGTCCGTTTCGCATTAGTGGATGTTCTGAAAGACCCGAAAAATGATATTTTTTTATTGTGCTATATTTGGATAATAGGATGCTAAATGTCATACATCTCCTCTGGTTGCATAACATGTACCAAGCATACTGCAATACTGAGAAACCTTATTGTCCAACCTGTGTCATACAGAAAGTAATTGGTTCATAGGTCCTAACCCCTACACTGCTAGTGCTGAGCAGTTTGGTGCTGCCGTGCATCAATACACTAGGAACGGAGAGCTATAATAGTTAATGTTTTTCTTCTTTTTCATTCTTTTTGTGTCTGCTGTGAAATTGAGGGTAATTTTCTCTAGCAGGGGGACGGAGAGCTACTGTAGGATTTGTACTGCTTTTAAGGGTGAGCCAGCTGCTCAGGAAGAATACAGAGCAGTCATAAAGCAATATACCACTTGAATCCCAATATTTTACAGACCATTTACAGCCTTTAAAAAAAAATAGAATGTCTAACTTTGTACCTGTTTCGATGCATATCTGATTATTTTATAACACAAGGATCCACAGATCAGTTATTGCTGCAGAATTGGCTTTTGGTTTGTCATTTGCTCTAATGATAGGTGATATATACAGTCCTCAGAATAAGTAAATAGGTAAGATTTTAATCAATACCTCACTGAATACAAGAACATTTTCCAAAATTTTTACAACACTGAGTTTATAGAACATTTTTTTATCCTATAATATGAAAGTAAGGGTAATAATATAACTTTAAGTACAAGATCTTATCTTCAGTTTTATTCAAATTAGTTGATGCAAAAATAAATGCACCCCACATTGAAATCTACTACATATAGTATTTTGTATGACCGCCATGATTTTCTTCTAGGCATGGAATGAACAAGTTGGTGACATGTTGCAACACCTGTCTTCTACCATTCATCAAGAATGAGGTCTTCTAGAGCCTGGGTGCTGGATGGAGAGAGAGATGCTCAACTTGTCTCTTCAAAATGTCCCATAGGTGTTTGATTGGGTTCAGATGAGAAGACGTAATTGGCCACTGAATCACTTTGACTCCAGAAATGCAAGAGATGACCGTTTTGCATCATTGTAATGTTGGAAAATTGCACGTCTACCAAGGGCACAGGGTGAAGGTAGCATCTTCTCTTTCAATATAGGACAGTACATCCTTGAATTCATGTCATCATCAACAAAATGCAGTTCCATGACATCAGCAGCACTCATGCAGACACGAGTACCATTGAGAGCAGGGATGGAAAGACGGCCAAGCAGAGAGAGGTGAGAAGGGTGTCAGTGACTGACACTTGCTCCCCTGTGTGCCCGCGCCCTGGCTGTCAATGTGCTGAATGTCTGTGACCAGATGCAGATGATGGGCAGCTGCAGGCATTCAGCCATGTCACGTTTTTCTCCTTAAAGTGCGCCCCCCGGGGAGGCAAGAGGTAGCGCCCTAGGCAGGTGCCTACCCTGCCTACCTCTCGTCCTGACCCTGCAGGAGAGTACCATCTCTGGATGTCAGAAGGTAGAGCTTTGTAGAGGAAAGGCTTGTTTTCTGTGAGAGAAGTTACATTGTGAAAGAAAAATAGTTTAGTCTTTTCTAGAGGAAAGGCTTCTTTTCTGTGACCTTATGAATTAACCACCTCAAAAAATTGTTTTTCATGCATTGAAATGATCATTTCATGGCATGGTTACATAGATTCTTGGTATAGAACATCAGAAATACATTTGAAAGTTTGTAAAATTACATGGTTGAATGATGATCCAGTCAAAATATTAAAAAGATGTTTTTCTTTTTGGACAGATTAGTGGAACATTTGGTAGGATCAGTGTTATTGCTAAGTAAAGCATGCAATACTCATGAGAAAATTATCAGCAAATCTTACCCATGTGGACTACATTGTCAGACAAACAAGAGTATAGTGGCAGACCTGTTGCCCACTGATGTCTGCAGAAAAGGAAAGCAAATATCTGCCATTTTGTATTCCGACCTTTCTGATCCTTTGTTCCCATTACTTTAATGTAAAAATCTGTCAGATCATCCATTTTTTTATCCCATTCTGTGCTTTGAAAAAATGTATAGGGCAGTATGCCAATAATGCACACATCTGCAGAGTGTGCGCTAAGCTATATATTCCTGCGTGATTCACCGACAGCGGGGGTTAGGAAATACATCTAACCAGTTTCACACATCACAGATTCTCTCTTTCTACTTTCACAGACAATTCTTATTTAATGGAGATTTGTATGCATTTATATTTATAAGATGATATCTTTTCAGAACTAATGTAAGCAGAGAGAAACGCAATATTAACAGTTTCTGTACAAATTACTGCCCATTCCTTGTTTGTTTCCAGCAGCTTTTTATACAGCCGTATATATATATCTATATAGATATATAGATATATATATATAGTTACACCCTTATCCTCTTTACACTAGTGATTCTTAAGGCCCCCATGCACATTGGATTAGAGTCGGATAACTACGCAGATATCATCTAGTTTATTTGACAATGTAATGTGTATTGGGGCCTCAACAAACGGTGGTCGGGGAAGATAGGGATCCGGCATGTCAAATTTCAGAATGACGATCCTTTTGTTCTCTTTACAGCCAACTAGTGGCACTAAACTAAAGAAAAATTTCCGATGTGCTGTGGTTTAATAGTCTGTTTTCACAGGCAAAACAATGCACACTGAATAATCTGTAATACTTATTTTCATCACTGTAGATGGCTCAGTGCACATACAGTCATGGCCAAAAGTTTTGAGAATGACACAAATATTATATTTTCACATGATCTGCTGCCCTCTGGTTTTTATGTGTGTTTGACAGATGTTTTTATCACAGACAGAAATATAATTATTGCAAACATATGAGTAACAAAAGCTTATATTGACAGTTAAGGCTGGGTCTCACATAACGATACACCAGCGATCCCGACAACGATATGCACTTGTCAGGATCGCTGGTGTATCGCTACATGATCGCTGCTGAGCTGCCAAACAGGCAGCTCAGGCAGCGATCTGGGACAGCGACACTGCGGGTAACATCGCTTAGTTACCCGCAGTGTACCTTGGATACCAGCGCGCTGATGCAGGGAGCTGGTATCCAAGGTACACAGCGGGTTTCCAAGCGCTGCGCGGTGCCTGGAAACCCGTTGTGTACCTTGGATACCAGCTCCCTGCATCAGGGCGCTGGTATCCAAGGTACACAGCAGGTTTCTAGGCACAGCCCCGCGCCTGGAAACCCGCTGTGTACCTTGGTTACCAGCGGATCACTGGTCTCCCGCCTGTCACACGCAGCGATGCGTGCCTGTCAGCGGGAGACCAGCGATCAAAAAAATGTCCTGACATTTCAGCGACGATCAGCGATACCCGGCAGGGGGGCTGATCGTCGCTGAATGTCACACACAGCGATATCGCTGGTGAGCTCGGTGCTGCGTCACAAAACTAGTGACTCAGCACCGATCTCGGTAGCGATATCGCTATGTGAGACGGGCCCTTTAGAATGAGTTAATGTAGCAAGTCAATATTTGCAGTGTTGACCCTTCTTCTTCAGGACCTCTGCAATTCTCCCTGGCATGCTCTCAATCGACTTCTGGACCAAATCCTGACTGATAGCAGTCCATTCTTGCACAATCAATGCTTTCATTTTGTCAGAATTTTTAGGTTTTTCTCTTGATGATTGACCACAAGTTCTCAATGGGATTAAGATCTGGGGAGTTTCCAGGCCATGGACCCAAAATCTCTATGTTTTGTTCCCTGAGCCATTTAGTTATCACCTTTGCTTTATGGCAAGGTGCTCCATCATGCTGGAAAAGGCATTGTTGATCGCCAAACTGCTCTTGGAGGGTTGGGAGAAGTTGCTCTTGGAGGACATTCTGGTACCATTCTTTATTGATGGTTGTGTTTTTAGGCAAGACTGTGAGAAAGCCGATTCCCTTGGCTGAGAAGCAACCCCACACATGAATGGTTTCAGGATGCTTAACAGTTGGCATGAGACAAGACTGGTGGTAGCGCTCACCTTGTCTTCTCCGAATGAGGCGTTTTCCTGATGTCCCAAACAATCGAAAAGGGGATTCATCAGAGAAAATAACTTTACCCCAGTCCTCAGCAGTCCACTGCCTGTACCTTTTGCAGAATATCAGTCTGTCCATGATGTTTTTTCTGGAGAGAAGTGGCTTCTTTGCTGCCCTCCTTGAGACCAGGCCTTGCTTCAAGAGTCTCCGCCTCACAGTGCGTGCAGATGCACTCACACCTGCCTGCTGCCATTCCTGAACAAGCTCTGCACTGCTGGTAGCCCGATCCCGCAGCTGAAACACTTTTAAGAGACGGTCCTGGCGCTTGCTGGTCTTTCTTGGGCGCCCTGGAGCCTTTTTGGCAACAATGGAACCTCTCTCCTTGAAGTTCTTGATGATGCGATAGATTGTTGACTGAGGTGCAATCTTTCTAGCTGAGATACTCTTCTCTGTTAGGCATTTTTGTGCATTGCAATGATGACTGCACGTGTTTCTTTAGAGATAACCATGGTTAACAGAAGAGAAACAATGATGCCAAGCACCAGCCTCCTTTTAAAGTGTCCAGTGGTGTCATTCTTACTTAATCATGACAGATTGATCTCCAGCCATGTCCTCATCAACACCCACACCTGTGTTAATGGAGTAATCACTGAAAAGAGGTTAGCTGGTCCTTTTAAGGCAGGGCTGCAATGATGTTGAAATGTGTTTTGGGGATAAAGTTAATTTTCTAGCCAAATATTGACTTTGCAAGTAATTGCTGTTAAGCTGATCACTCTTTATAACATTCTGGAGTATATGCAAATTGCCATTAGAAAAAGTGAAGCAGTAGACTTTGTAAAAATTAATATTTGTGTCATTCTCAAAACTTTTGGCCATGACTGTAGACTACCATAACTTTTGACAGCATGAGTCCTGTTTACACAGAAGAACGATGATCTTTTGTTCTGCACAAGCATTTTGTTCATTCATCAGGTTATCAGCTGCCTGTGTACCCTGAAAGATTATGGAGAAATGGGCGCTATTAAGAATATTAAGAATGCTCGTTCATAATAGTCTTTCAGTGTAAATGCATCTTAAGAGGTAAGCTGCCACCAGAGATGTCTGACAGCGGCTTTGTCATAGAGAACATAGAGAGTGAGTGCTGCTGTGTAGGAACAGTTGGGCAAGATAGGTGCCAAATTACAATCTAAAGTGTTTGGGGGGCTTTAGACTATTGTTTCATTGATAATGCTTTACTGTCCAATGTAAATATATTTCAACAGTTTTGTTTCCTTAAAGGTGTTGTGGCATGAACAAAGTACATTTTAATGAATAGAACTTGGAATAATAGATCAAATAAAATCCATAAGTGGATTTTTAATTTTTTTTGAGTGTGGTATGAAAGTCTTTCAAATGTGCCCCTGCTATATGTACTATGTTATTTGCTCTATCCTAACATACAGAGCTGCACAAGTACATGGTTGGCACAGACCACAGCCACTTTGGGTGACTTCTGTTTGGAAGACACTCAATATTTTAAGTTTAAATTACAAAAATGCCAACGAAGATGTTTCAGGAAAAGTAGCACTGCGTCTTTGCCTTGGAAAATTTGGCGTGTAAAAGATGCCTTCTGCACATACCCTTTTATATTGTTTTTGACATATTTTTTATTTTCAGTTTTTCTTCAACCTTTTGACTTTAATGTCATGTTCCACAAGAAATCTGTTTCAAGAAAAAAGGAATGTTAGTTTCTGATTGGAATCAATGGGAAGCTTATTCAAAGGGTATTCAAAGCAATCAGTCCTCTCCAAAATACGTGTAAAACACCCTCTGGACCCAATGTGGTGGTGTGCTGAAGTCATACGCTCCTGATTCTACTGCCAGAGGCACCTGCCTCTTAATGAATGTGAAGGCTCTAACACATGGCGTGGGCCTCTGTGCGTTACGCTGGAAATCTCACTCCAGTCGTGGTCTGGAGTAAGACTACGGGCATGAACCCACAACCTCATCACAGCCCATCCTGCCCCGAGCTCTGCCCATTTTGTTAGAGCTGAAATGTGGTTTTCTAATTATTTAAAAAATATAAATCTAAAAATTGTTTCTTACATTTATATTCAGCGCCCCACCCCGAATCAATACTTTGTAGGGCCACCTTTTGCGACAATTACTGCTGCAAGTCTTTAGGGGTATGTCTCTACCAGCTTTGCACATCTAGAGGCTGACATTTTTGTCTATTCTTCTTTGCAAACTAGCTGTATCTCAGTGAGATTGGATGGAGACGTCTGTGAACAGCAATTTTCTAGTCTTGCCACAGATTCTGAATGGAATTTAGGTCTGGACTGTGATTGTGCCAATCAATCACATGAATAATCCATTGTAACTCTGGCAGTATGTTTAGGGTTGTTGTTCTGCTGCAAAATTGCCTTGTATTTAGCTCTATCCATTTTCTCATCGACTCTGACCAGCTTCCTTGTCTCTGCTGATGAAAAGCATTCCCACAACATGATGTTGCCACCACCATGTTTGATGGTAGGGATGGTATTTTCTTGGTTATGTGCAGTGTTAGGTTTCTGCCACATATAGCGTTTTGCATTTTGCCATAAAAGTTCTTCTTTAATCTCATCTAACCAGAGCACCTTCTTCCACATACTAGCTGTGTACCCAACATGGCTTTTTGTAAACTGCAAATGGAACTTCTTATGGCTTGTTTTCAAAAGTGGCACTTTTCTTCTTGCCAGGATTGCCAGGTCAGATTTGTGGAGTATATGATTAATAGTTGTCCTGTCCGGGAGCGCACGCCGCATACTGTGGATAGAGCTGCAGCCCTGGCCGATGAAGCCCTTACTATCCGACCGCAATGGAGGGGGCTTCTGGAGAATAAACCACAGCCTGCTCCTGCGCCCCGGCCTCCTCCGATTACATCTACCCTTCCACCTAGTTGCAGGCCAATGACAATCACGCCTCACAATCCTGGCCTCAACAGTTCCAACCACGACGTGGGGGAATCACAGAGAGGAGATGTTATGGGTGTGGGCAACCTGGGCATTTGCAATCCGGCTGTCCCTCAAGAATTCGGAGGGAGCCCCACGCAGCCCCACCTCGTCCAGTGCTTCTTGTGCACTTCATCCCACCTGAGGAAGAGCTACCACCACCCCCACCAGAGTGGACCACCGACTACGGCACCATAGATACCCCTCCTGGAGTGTACGGACTCCGGCCTTTGTCCTTTAGCTACCCAGAGCAACGGCAATGCCACCTGCAGGTTGTCTTAATTGATGGATACAAAGTGTCAGGATTTAGAGACACGGGGGCATTCCAGACTATCACTGAACCCCGTGTGGTTTGACCCGAGGCACTTCACCGGGGCCCAGGAATTCCCATTGTCCTGGTGGGGGGTGCCCGCAAATATATGGTTGGAATATGGTTGTGGAGAAAAACTGTGTTGGATTGGAGTTATGGGAGGACTTCCTGCAGATATCCTCATTGGGAACGACATTGGGGAGTTATAGTGCCAATTTGTGGGAGCAGTCACCCGAATACAGGCCCTTCAAGCACTACGACATCCAGACCTCACCGGGGAGCAACCACCACGAACCGCATCAGAGTTGGTAAGCAATACGTTCCCTGCTACTACATTGGGAGAGTCTTGGGATAGAGAGGAGTTTAGGAGAGAAATAGAGGGTGACACTACCTTAGCAGCCCTTAGGTTAAGGGCAGAAACTGGGCGCGTGGGAGATAATGGGGATGCCTTCACTCGAGAAAATGGACTGTATTATCGTGTAACAAAAGTCAGTGACAAGGGCAACCCTGACACAACGACCAGGCAACTCATTGTCCCTCAGAAGTACAGGGCACAGTTAGTCCAACTGGCCCATGACATCCCCTTGGCTGGGCATCAAGTGAGGAAAAGGACTGAAAAGAGACTCACCCAAAGTTTTTACTGGCCTGGCATCTCGCAGTCGGTAGCACATTATTGCCGCACCTGCGATGTGTGCCAGCGAATGCGGCATCCAGGAGCTTGACATAAGGTACCCCTGCAATCTCTGCCCATAATTGAAGAACCATTTCAAAGTGTAGCTGTCGACATCATAGGTCCTCTGGCCCACCCCAGCCGGTCGGGAAAAAAATATATCCTGACAGTGGTGGACTATGCCACTCGGTATCCTGAAGCTGTGGCCCTGTCCAGTATTACAGCAGTAAAGGTAGCCGAGGCACTTGTTATCATCTTTACCCGGGTAGGGTTTCTCAGTAAAATATTATCGGATCAAGGCACTCAGTTCATGTCAGATCTGGTCCAGTCCCTATGGCATACCTGTGGTGTTCGAGCCATTCGCACCACCCCATACCACCCACAAACCAACGGACTATGTGAACGCTTTAATGGAACCCTTAAAAATATGTTGAGGGCTTTTGCTGACGTTGAAAATGACTGGGAAAAATACCTGCCACATCTCCTCTTCGCCTATCGGGAGGTTCCCCAAGAGTCCACAGGGTTCTCTCCCTTCAAACTACTGTTTAGCTGGAAGGTCCGTGGGCCTCTCACTCTTCTGAAAGAACATTTGGAGGTAGATATCTCAGACACCGGAATGCCCATCATTCCCTATGAGTTCAGAGACCGTCTTACCCAGCTAGCTACCTTGGCTAAAGAACATCAGCGGTGGCCCAGTCCAGACAAAAAACCTGGTATGACCGTAATGCCAGGACCCAGGAATTTATAGAAGGACAACAAGTGCTCATGATTACTACTTCCCCTGCCAACAAGCTTCAAGCAGTGTGGGAAGGCCATTATCAGGTTGTCAAGAAAATTAATGACATTAACTACGTTATTGCCCTGGACTCTAGTGGTCGACGACAGAAAACCGTCCACATTAACATGCTGAAAGAATACCACGACCGATCTCTGCCTGTTCTAGCTGTCTGCCACCCCCTTAGTGATAACGCCGCCGCCGAGTGTCTCCCCGATCTTCTCCAGGTCGCCCAAGCGAGAGGATCACTGGAACAAGTGCCCCTGGGCTCCCATATATCGGATATACAAAAGGACGATATTTTCGCCATACTAAGGCCGAAGACTGCTGCTTTCTCCTCCAAGCCGGGGAAGACTACTCTCACCAGCCACCATGTGGAAACCCCTGGACAACGCCCCATCCAGCAGGCTGCCTACCGGGTTCCAGAGGCTGTTCAAGGCATGAAAAAGAGCGAACTGGAGGAGGTGAAACAACTGGGAGTTGTTCAGCCATCTCACAGTTCTTGGGCCTCTCCTGTTGTCCTGGTCCCCAAGAAGGATGGTACAACACGATTCTGATTCTGCATTGATTACAGACGATTAAATGATGCCACCAAGAGTGACGCTTACCCCATGCCCAGGATTGATGATTTATTGGATCGTCTGGCCAGTGCCCAATTTGTGACCACGTTAGACTTGAGCAAGAGGTACTGGCAGATACCCCTAATGTAGGATGCTCGGGAGCGCTCGGCCTTCATTACTCCATTTGGGCTTTTTGAGTTCCTGGGAATGCCCTTTGGGATCAAAAATGCCCCCACTACTTTCCAGAGACTGGTAGATCGACTGTTAGAGCAATGTCAGGACTTTACCTGTGCTTACTTGGATGGCATTGCCATTTTTAGCACAACCTGGGAGGAGCATCTTAAATACTTGGGCATAGTGCTAGACTGTATCCTTACTGCAGGACTGACCATTCACCCTGATAAATGCCAAATAGGGATGGCTGAGATGCAGTACCTCGGGCATAGAGTAGGGAGTGGGACCCTAAGGCCTGAACCTGCCAAGGTGGAAGCTATTAGCAACTGGTGTAGACCCCAGACTAAAAAGCAGGTACTTGCATTTTTAGGAACTGCTGGTTACTATCGGAAATTTGTTCCTAGTTTCACCACCTTGGCCAAGCCCCTAACTGACCAGACCCGCAAGAACATGCCTAGGAATGTGACATGGACGACTGCATGCGAGGATGCCTTTTCAGCTTTAAAGACCGCCCTCATCACTGCTCCTGTCTTGGCTGCCCCTGATTATAAGCGCAGGTTTCTTATGCAGACAGATGTATCCACCTTTGGGATTGGGTGCAGTACTTAGCCAAGTGAACGCCGCTGGAGAAGAACATCCTGTTGCTTTTGCCAGTCGGAAACTACTGGATCGGGAAGTTGCCTATGCCACTATTGAAAAGGAGTGCCTTTCTATCGTATGGGCGCTAAAAAAATTGCAGCCATATTGTATGGCAGAGACTTTACAACTGTTACAGACCACAACCCCCTCACATGGCTGAACCGCGTATCAGGAGACAATGGAAGATTGCTGCGATGGAGCTTGTCCCTACAAACCTACAGCTTCTCTATCCAATACTAGCGGGGAAGCCAGCACCAGAACGCCGATGGACTGTCTCGACAAGAAGAACCATAGACCCCTCAGGCCGACCTAGCCTTGCCACTGTACAAGGGACTATTGCAGTTGAGCAATGTGGACTAAAGTGAGCAGGCCAGAGGTCTGTGTAGGCCTCATGGCGTGCTCACTTATTATGAGTGGGGAGAGGTTGTGATGGTGTGATATGTTCTGTGGGTATCATTTTGTGTATATTTATATTTTACTGATTTACATGGTGTTCTCTTGTTGCCAGGTATCATTCTGCATATTCCACATATTGTCCATCTGCAGCCTGAATGTGTCTATGCCTCTTGATGAACCCCTGCTGATATCTCCTGATTGTCCATTCATGACCCCTCAGCTATCCAAACGCAGAAAGTCACCTCCTGTAGTGCCTTAAGGGTATGCCACACTAAACAATATCGCTAACGGGATCGCTAAAAAACGTCACTATTTAGCGATCCCGTTAGCGATATTGTTCAGTGCGGCAGCTTCCAGCGACGAGCTTCCTGCTGTGATCTCGCTCGTCGCTGGAATCGTTCCGGACCCTATTTTCTCGTCGGCGCTCCCGCTGGGTAAGTATATATCGCTAGTGTGGCACCTTTTCTTAGCGATTTAGCGGTACTTTTGTACCGCTAAAGTCGTTAAGAAGATCGCTAACGGCGATAGCGTCGTTAACTATATCGTTTAAATGTGGCCGCATTTAGCGATATAGAAACAATCCCGCTAGCGATCTCATTAGTATGCAACGCTAACGAGATCGCTAGCGGGATAGCTTAGTGTGGCAGTACCTTAAATCCCTGAGGCACCTTTCCCAGGTCAGAGAGGTCTGAAAGCCATCAAACCGGTCTGACTACCCCTGGACATAAGGAGGGGGTCTGAGGATGACAGAGAGGTGGGAGTCAGATCCTGTGTGGGAAGGATGGTGTAAAGACACAGCACGTCAGAGAGAAAGAAGGATTTGGTTTCTTTTGTTTATCCTCTGTTGTCTGGATTATTAGACTCATCTCCTGGGACATTTATCCTGTTACTGAACTGCATTCGTGTTCTGGACTATTGTATCGTCAGTGTGGTGGTTTGTTTATGGACCTATTAGTTTTGCCTATAATAAAGGTCTTGGGATTGTTCGCACTTCTCTTGCTCTGTTGATTGTGTGATACTGGAGAAGGACCCAGTGACAAAGACCATGAAATTTAACTTTTGTTTCTATTAATTAAAATAAAGTATATGCAAAGGGTATAAAACATTTTGTCACTAATCTGTCTCAAAAGTCTGCAGTTATTTTATGCAGTATTCCTGCTAATTTATATTTATACATTGTATAGCAGCCGGTATGCTAATACATATTGGCAGAATAGGATAATTTGGAAATTATATATATATCCCACCAAAGACCATAATAGTTCCTCCACTATTTTTGCTATATTAAATTTTAAGACTCTTTCACTTCAAAGTAAAAGGTACATATATGGGGCAAAAAGAAACATGAGAAAGAAATATATTTTCCTGGAGAAAAGGGGCATTTAAAATATGTATATCCTGAATAGTATCATAATACAAAGTTAATGTTTAACCCCTTACTGCCATCCGACGTACTATCCCGTCCATGGTACCTGGGCCCGTATGACCATGGACGGGATAGTACGTCCCAGCGATCGGACGCGCTCCGGGGGGAGTGCAGCCGATCGCGGCCGGGTGTCAGCTGATTATCACAGCTGACACCCAGCACTATGTGTCAGGAGCGGTCACGGACCGCTCCCGGCACATTAACCCCTGGCACACCGGATCAAACATGATCGCAGTGTACCGGGGGCACAGGGGAGGATCGCGCAGGGAGGGGGCTCCCTGCGCGCTCCCCTGAGACCCTCAGAGCAGCGCGATGTGTCGCGCTGTTCCGAGGGTCCTTCCTCCCTGCAGGACCCCGGATCCAAGATGGCGCCGGGGTCCATCTGGGTCCTGCAGGGAGGCGGCTTCCTCAGTGCCTGCTGAGAGCAGGCACTGAGAAGCCTGCAGCGATGCCAGAGCGATCGCTGGTATGACAAAATGCTGTCACATTTTTGTGGAAAAAATATGATTTTTT
The DNA here is from genome assembly GCA_033576555.1 of Oophaga sylvatica. NCBI lineage: Eukaryota > Metazoa > Chordata > Amphibia > Anura > Dendrobatidae > Oophaga > Oophaga sylvatica. Next base: position 154,922,302 of record JARQOD010000003.1, read on the forward strand.
AATTTTACGGCTCTACGTTATAAACTTGTATGAAGCACTTTGGGGTTCAAATTGCTCACCAAAGATCTGGATAAGTTCCTTAGGGGGTCTAGTTTCCCAAATGGGGTCACTTGTGGGGGGTTTCCACTGTTTAGGCACATCAGGGGCTCTCCAAATGCAACATGGCGTCCAATCTCAATTCCAGCCAATTTTGTTTGGAAAAAGTCAAATGGTGCTCCTTCCATTCCGAGCTCTGCTGTGCGCCCAAACAGTGGTTCCCCCCCACATATGGGGTATCAGCGTACTCAGGACAAATTGGACATCAACTTTTGTGGTCCAATTTCTCCTGTTACCCTTGGGAAAATAAAAAATTAGTGACTAAGAGATAATTTTTGTGGGAAAAAAATAGGATTTTTTATTTTCATGATCGGGCATTATAAACTTGTGTGAAGCACTTGGGGGTTCTAAGTGCTCACCAAAGATCTACATAAGCTCCTTAGGGGGTCTATTTTCCAAAATGGGGTCACTTGTGGGGGGTTTCCACTGTTTAGGCACATCTGGGGCACTGCAAACGGAACATGACCCCCATCAACGTCTGCATTCCAAAACGTTACTACTTCCTTTCCAAGCCCTGTCGTGCGCCCAAACAGTTTTCCCCCTCCACATATGGGGTATCAGCGTACTTAGGACAAATTGGACAACAACTTTTGGGGTCCAATTTCCTTGGGAAAAATCAAAAATTTGGGACTAAAAAATAATTTTTGTGGAAAATTGTTTTTTTTATTTTTCAGACCCAGGCATTATAAACTTTTGTGAAACACTTGGGGGTTCAAAGTGCTCACAACAGATCTAGATAAGTTCCTTAGGGGGTCTAGTTTCCAAAATGGTGTCACTTGTGGGTGGTTTCCACATCAGGGGCTCTCCAAACACGACATGGGTCCAATCTCAATTCCAGCCAATTTTAGTTTGAAAAAGTCAAACGGCGCTCCTTCCCTTACGAGCTCTGCCGTGTGCCCAAACAGTGGTTTTCCTCCACATATTGGCTATTGGCGTACTCAGGAGAAATTGCACAACAACTTTATCTGTCCATTTTCTTCTTTTACCCTTGTGAAAATAAAAAAAAAGTTTGTAATAGATCATTTTTGTGGCTAAAAAGTTAAATATTCATTTTTTCCTTCCACAGTTGCTTCAGCTCCTGTGAAGCTCCTGAAGGGTTAATAAACTTCTTGAATGTGGTTTTGAGTACCTTGAGGGGTGCAGTTTTTAGAATGGTGTCACTTTTGGGTATTTTCTGCCATATAGACCCCTCAAAGTGACTTCAAATGTGAGGTGGTCCCTAAAAAAAATGGCTTTGTAAATTTTGTTGTAAAAATGAGAAATCGCTGGTCAACTTTTAACCCTTATAATTTCCTAAGAAAAAAAAATTTGGTTCCAAAATTGTGCTGATGTAAAGTAGACATGTGGGAAATGTTATTTCTTAACTATTTTGTGTGACATATCTTTCTGTTTTAAGGGAATAAAAATTCAAAGTTTGAAAATTGCAAAATTTTCAAAATTTTCGCCATATTTGTGTTTTTTTCAAAAATAAACGCAAGTTATATTGAAGAAATTTTACCACTAACGTGAAGTACAATATGTCACGAGAAAACAATCTCAGAATCGCGAAGATCCGTTGAAGCGTTCCAGAGTTATAACCTCACAAAGAGACAGTGGTCAGAATTGTAAAAATTGGCCCGGTCATTAACGTGCAAACCACCCTTGGGGGTTAAGGGGTTAATTATTCTTATGTATTAGCAATTTGATGCTGAATGTGGTCCTTTCTTACATAAAATTACCATTTATTTAAATCTTAATCTATATTTTTCTCCTACAACAAAGACAAGACTATATGGCCCAGAATAACATTCTGTCCCCAATCCATACATTCCCTTTTTGCTCATGTGCTATACATATATTTAGCATATGCTTCATTTATGGCTGGAGTCAGACGGCCGTAAAACTCATGCGATAATCGCTTTATCGCACTGCACGGACTGGCCTGACACCTCTCCTGACCTGAGCAAGACAGCGTGATGGATTACTATGCAGAGGTCAAGCTCAGGTCAGGAGAGCCGACAGCCAGGAAGAGTTTTACCATGCGATTCTCGCACGAGAAATACAGCAGTGTGTCTCTGCCCTATCACTTACTTCAGTGACAGGGAAATAATTCTAACACTTTATTCAAAGCTCGATTACTAGATATTGTATATGTTAATGGCCTAGCATCCAACAGAACAACCAGCGTGCCATATGGTGCAGCCATTTTGTGCTTTTCTATGAAAAAATATAGCGTACATATATGATGTGGAGAGTCAGAAAATTTATTGGTAGGGTCAGTGCTTGTTCAGATGAACATACTATGTGTATGTGTGCTGTCTGTGTACTGTTTTTTCACATGGACCAATTTTCCATTTTAAAAAAAATTCCAGCATCCACCATTGTCTTCCGAGTTTCAGATAAGACTCAATGATTCAAGTCTGTGGGCAAGCAAAACCTAATGAAAAACGGATACCATATAAATCATCCATATTGCATCTGTGCTTTACAGGTACAGTATATTGCAATTATTAACATAGGAAACTGTATGGGTACTTTCCCATGTTCAGGATCTGTTTTTTTACGTATGTGGATTTTACATATGTGGATTTTCCTCATTAAAGCAAGTTTATGGGGAAAATATGAATGCGTACCCGCAAGAGAAATTGACATGCTGCGATTTGAAAAATTTCTAGAAATCCCATGCACTATGCTATAACATCTGACGGCTGCAGGTTTGGCGCTGCATAAATACGCAGCATCAAAACCGCAGCAAATCCTGAACATGGGAACGTACCCTATTTGGTCTTTTACACTTTTTTAACGGTTGATGTCTAAAAACGGATGCTATACGGATGTAAAAAATGGACAAACATATGACACTAGATGGTATTTGGATGGAATACACACTATTTTTTAAATGATTGTTTTAACCCAGCGGCCTGGCTCAGCTTGAAAGAATAAGAACAATGAAAGCACACATTTATTATTTATCTCATCACGCCTTGTTTGGTGGATTAAATACAATGGAGCATATGGCAATCACATGATTACATGTGTAGTAAAAATTGAGCAGATCTTCAAAGCAGTGACTCAATTACTAACAATGCCCGGTCTGATCGAGTTGTGTTTTTAGCCTGTGCCACAATCATCAACAGAACATCAACCCTGAAATAGTGTGGGTTACCAGTGCCCAGATATGCAAGGATATTACATACACTAACCCGTGAACTAATAGCGCTTCCAGAGTTCTTTTTACCAGTCAAGTATTGATCCCCCAAGTGCATGTATGGTAAGGAAACACATATTTGAGGAAAATACTGATGTCATTTATAGTTTGTGCTTTAACCTTAAAATAGAAAAAGTAAAAGTTGTAAATATTGTGCTTATTTTTGCTTTTTTAATTAATTAGTTTAATGTAGCAATTTTCTTAATCTAGCCCTATCACTAACCCTAGTCCTATAATTAATAATAGCCCTACGCCTAACCCAATCCATAGCCCTGAGACTAGCCCTAGACCTATGCCTAAACTGTCATAGCTGTTTGCATTCTGACCCAAAATCAGATATGCCAGATGACCAGTGAGGCCGAATTAGGAGTTTACGCCCTTCATTGACAAGCGTTTGGAGACAAAGACTGCACACCGATTGTGAATAAGTCACTTTATCTGATATAATGAAACAAGAGGCAGTATTTTATACCATTTACAACAAATATGATTCTATGCAGCTCATGTAGACCCCACCGTCACCTCAGGGTCATACTTTATTTACCATATACCCGGAACATGTTGTAGCAGACTTAGACCATATATGATAAGAAGCATAGTTGACCTTTAAAGAGGAGACTGACAAACTGCTGTCTCATGGGAATAAATTCTAGCAAGAAAGGCAAAAGGCAACTGAAGAATTAAAGGCGTTAAAGGCAAACCATTAACCCTTCTATATCAATTCCTAGTCCTAAGACTAACTTTATACCTAAACCAAATCTCTAACCTTAGTTAGGATTAGAAAATGTGTAAATATCTAAAAGTAGATCTTAGAAATGAGTGAAGACAGTATTAAATCACATGCATTGCAATCTTCTGTCAATCTCCGTTGCTGCTTATGAAGAGTAAAGCAGTGGTAATAGATTTGTCATCGGCTGCGCTCTGCAGAGGCAGCAATTCATTATACTGAGGTTTGTCATTTTGGTCACTGCCTATGCAGGACTCATCTCACCAGCTTTAGGTGGGCATTCACTGTGTGCTTGCAGATGCTGATCACTTCACAGAGTGGGCAGCATGGAGGAGTGGCAGGAGTGGGCGAAATTTGACCACCCATAGACTGTGGTATCTGGGGCATCCGCCTCTTGACTCTCTTATGCTACACCACTGTCGATAGGCCAAATTTCCTTCTGAAGAAAGAGTCTCACCCTGCATGGGTTAGAAATACCAGTATATGCTCTGCTAGCAATAATAAATCTTCCCTATTTTTATTTAATCCCTGGTCTCTCTAGTTCACCTTTTATAGCTCCATTGTTAAAGTCAACTTGTTTCTTCAGAAAACAAAGCATAAAAACCCTAAATATTTTATTGAGTTTCTTATTGTATTTAGATCTAATTCCATTTTTACGAAAACTTAAATCTCTGACACAGACTGTCTATATAACTCTATGAATGAAGCTTAAGCATACTTTCACACAAACAAATTTTCTGCTGCTGATTTTGTAGCTTCTTGCATGCCGATCTGTGGATTTTGATCCGGGTTTCATACAAATTTCACCCTATGCACAGCAAAAATTGAAATCCGCTGTTAAAATTTTTACCGCAGATCAATTTGTTCTGCAGATTAACATATTGTGTTAACGACATTGGGTAAATTCTCCTCCACATTGCTGCTACTTTAATATGCTGAAGTTTTCCCAGCCATAACATCATTCAGAAAATGTGCCATGTATCCCCCATGTGTATGTAGGGATGTGGATTGTCTTACCCGGTTCCTTCCCCTGAAGACAACAGACAAGCTATGTGAATACTGTTGTGCAGTTTTATATGCAAAAGTAACATGTGTCTAATGTAATGTATTACGGTGATGTACAGTATAAGGGGTTAATGCATAGTGTGAATATCGAATAATGATAAACTTAGGACAGCATAGGATATAGCATAAGGATAATAGGTTAGCATGTAAGATAGGAAATGGTTAAGGTTAGGAGTAGCCCAGTGGGTGGGCACTAGTGCTGATAAGAAGGGGGACACTTCCTGGTTGGAGAGAGTTCAGTGTCACCTAGTCAAGCATACAGTGGTGTTTAAGTTCAGGTGGGGTGGGTCGCTAGGGACAGCATGGGCCAAACGTTCGAGGCAGTAGGAGGCCAAATGGAGATCCCTAATGGACATTCCAACAGTATCTGGAGCCTAGGGCTTGGGCCAGGTACCATGGAGCGGGCCTGGTCTTCTGACATCACAAGGTAAGTGGACGTGGAACTACATGGAGAGCAAATGATTGGTCCAGGGTGCACTGCCAGAGTGGACAACGAATCCCTGATGCTAATGGAGTCAGCGGGTTTAGGGGTAGTCCAGAAAAAATGGGTGGCAAAACAGAAGAGGAGTTGAACTAAGGAGTAAGGAAGTGTGAATTGCTGTGCCCTATCCGACTTGTACCCACCTGATGAACTTGGACTGTTTAGCAAAAAATGTGACTGTTACAAAGAACTTGGTGTCTCATGCATTGTGTGCAGAAGCTCCTGAGTACGAAAGCCTGGAAGCAGCAGAGGCCTGCGGCCTGCAAGTGAGTGTGATGCACCCCACACCCTACAGCATAATAGGACTAGAACACCCCTTGTCTTTAAAGTGTCGGAGCACAACCGGACAGCAGTTAGGTCGCGACTACCACTCTCGTCCACTTTACACATACTTTAAAGGTGGTTTAAAAAATAGCTTTTTTGTAGAACTGCTCAGCATTTTTGCTGTGTATTGCCTTCAAGCATTTTTTTCTTTAAATCAAGTAATCTTAAAGTATTTAATTATAGTGCATACTGAATCTTAGCAAATACATGAGGTCATGTGAGAGCCTCAAATAGAATTGTCTATATAATTAATTAAAATGCTAGGCAAGACATTTTTGTGATAAATGATATTAATATATAATTGATGATTTTCTTATCTTTCACAATTGGTACCTATCAAACTTTAATTAATCAATTAATAAAAAATTATTTTGTCAAGGTTTTAACATATTTCTTGGGTGTCTTCAGGAAAAATATTGACACATACCAAACTAGCTATAGCTCCAGAAAGAAGTAAATGCATTTCCTAAATCTCCACCATATTTGTAGATGGTTGCAAACCAAATTTGTAATTATTGCTATGGCCAATGGTACTTGAAATTTTTGAATGCTTCACATATTTCCATATTTCTGCATAACTTAGATCTAAAAGTAGATAAAAAGAACCCAATCAAACAAATGAGTTGCAAATATCTGATGATTCAATATCACATGTGTGTGACTGGAAAACGTATGGGAACTTTTAGGATTATCGGATAATTTGAAGGTGAAAGTAGTCTGCTCTTTTCAAACTATGGAATGACAATCAGGTGTGAGTGGGTGACCTGTTTTATTTAAAGAATGGGGATCTATCAAAGTCTGATCTTCTGATCTTCACAACACATGTTTTTGGAAGTATATCATGGCATGAACAAAGGAGATTTCTGAGAATCTCAGAAGAATTGTTAATATTCATCAGACTAGCAAAGTTTACAAAACCATCTTTAAAGAGTTCGAACTTGACCAATTCAGAGTCAGACAGATTGTGTACAAATGGATGAAATTCAAGACCATTTCTCCCTTCCCAAGTAGTGGTCAACCAACAAGGATGACTCCAAGAGCAAAGCATATAATAGTCTGAAAAGTCACAAAACGAACCCAAGGTAACATCTAGGTAACTAAAGGCCTCTCACATTAGCTAATGTTAGTATCCATGACACCAACATCAGGAGGACACTGGGCAACAGTGACTGTCATGCACATGTATCGTAGACCCACTGCGCCATGGTCCGGGCTTATCCTTGAAGGGGCATTGCCAAGCGATCACCTAGTTTTCGCTAGAGCTCCTGACAGTGGATATAGGCTTGAGCTGCAGGTGACTGCCAGGTTCCACTAAAAGGGCTGTCCCTGGTACTGCAGCAGATGACTCCAAGAGTCTGGATTGCAGAAGTGGACTCTGAGTCAAAGGCAGGACTGGATACTGATGCAGGTTCAGATAGTGCAGATCATTTAACACTTGACAATACGGACACTGGTGTAGGATTAGACAGTGTGGATCCTGGAACACTTGACAGGATGGATACTGATACAGATTCAGACAGCGTGGATCCTGGGACACTTGACAGGACGGATACTGGTACTGGTTCAGGTACTGTTGGAGTGAATGCAGGCTCAGATACCGTCAAAATGGCTTCAGTCTCAGATACTGCTGGAGCAGTTTTCAAGTTTCAGGCTCAGGTACTGCCGGAGTGGTTTCAGGCTCAAGTACTGCCGGAGCGGCTTCAGACTCAGTTACTTCCAAAAAGTCTTTAGGTCCAGGTACTGTAAGTAAAACTACTATTTAACAGTATCAGCATACATGTGAGGAAAGTCAATTGAATCCACATCGTATTAATTGGTAGCAAATGCTGAAACAGATATCATGAAGAAATGGGACAATCGCAACAAGTGCTAAAAAACATGAGGAAACCTCAAGAAAAGCGATCAAGCAGTCCAAAGAGTGCAAATAACAAGTTTTATTCTACAAAAAGTTAATAACAAGTATACGTAATAATAACAGACAGATAGGGCAGGACAGAGGGGAAACAGTGGAATGCACCTATTGCACTGTGACCAGATGGAGATGGAAAAGCAGAAGGGGTTTGTCACGATAGAAGTCCAATATCATATAATATATTGAGGATCACAATAATCACAGAGTGACCACACAGGAAAATAAATTAGATATCAAAACACCAGCAATCAAACGAAATAAGGAACAAAATGGCAGAGATAACATATCATTTCGTATTGTTGTAGCAGCCACCTATGTATAACGTATGGGAAGATAACAAGGCAGATTACATCATATGGAGTTAATTAACTCTACAAGTGCCTACATGTAGAATGAAATAAGTAAATATCAGGGCACGTGGCTGATGGCTACAACTGCATAACCACATATTGCACGCTGCATGTAGACATAACAAATGCCAGAGGTCGGTCAGTATTGGTAGGTCATGTTACCTGGTGGTGGACAGGATGGTGGACGACACCGAGGCAAAACACCCAGGCCCGACGCGCGTTTCGGATTAAAAATCCTTCATCGGGGGCGTGCAATATGCGGTTATGCAGTTGTAGCCATCAGCCTCGTGCCCTGATATTTACTTATTTCATTCTACATGTAGGCACTTGTAGAGTTAATTAACTCCATATGATGTAATCTGCCTTGTGATCTTCCCATACACTATACCTAGGTGGCTGCTACAACAATACGATATGATATGATATTTCTGCCATTTTGTTCCTTATTTCGCTTGATTGCTGCTGCTTTGATATCTAATTTATTTTCCTGTGTGGTCACTCTGTGATTATTGTGATCCTTAATATATTATATGATATTGGACTTCTATCGTGACAAACCCCTTCTGCTTTTCCATCTCCATCTGGTCACAGTGCAATAGGTGCATTCCACTGTTTCCCCTCTGTCCTGCCCTATCTGTCTGTCATTATTATGTATACTTGTTATTAACTTTTTGTAGAATAAAACTTGTTATTTGTACTCTTTGGACTGCTTGATCGCTTTTCTTGAGGTTTCCTCATGTTTTTTAGGTTCAGGTACTGCCTGATCGGCTTCAGATTCATGTACCAATGGATCAGCTTCAGGCTCTGATACCACCGGAGTGGTTTCAGGCTCTGATACCACCGGATTGGCTTCAGGTTCAGGTAACATGGATAACAGGTACAGGTTCGGGTTGACACTAAGCAGGTTCAGAAACAGGTTCAGGTACTAACAGAACAGATTCAGGGATCGATTCAGGAATAGGTTCAGGGACCTGACACCTAACTTAGAGGAACAAACTCTTAACACTAAAGAGGGCATTGAACAGTCAACTCCCTACAGAGGAGGAGGACTTAGGCACTAGATACCTCCCAGCTATTGGGAGCACTAGTGCACGCGAGGCGCGCCGCTGTGAGACCTGCGTGACGAGCGCAAGCCCAAGGTACCAGGAAGCCATGCAGTGAACAAAGACACTGCAGAGTCCCCGGGGCAGTGAGTATGTCGACGTCCCCGCTGGAAGGAGGGAGAGGGAACATGCAGAGTCGCCGGCATTAGCGTTACAGTGGCATGCATGGCAGGATTGTGAGGAGAAAGGCACTGCTCTCCAAAAACAATATTGCTGCCCACCTACAGTTTGCTGAAGATCACTTGGACAAGCAATAAGGCTCTTGGAACAATGTTTTGGGTCGGATGAGACCTTTTCTGGTCACAAACTTTCAAGCACCACTGCATGTGTCTGCACAGTACAGTCTGCACTTGTATCATATGTTCATAACATGATAATTCTCCTTCAAAACATTCTATACACAATTAACATATGCTCAATAGTTCACAAGTTCAAAAGTTTAAAAAATCAGACCAAAAAATAACCTCAGAATCATTTCACATCCTGGAACGTAAATGTAGAATAGATCTCCCCAGATAATAATAAAATCTTATTTATTTCAATACAAGCTATAAAGTGTCAATTGGATGCAATGGACACACTATCACTTAATAAACCTTCCTTTTAAGCTTTGCCTGCACAGTGGCGCACCCCACCACCTGGCTGTACTTGGCCTTATTCGCTTGAATAAGGACTTGCTGCTGTTCTTCTCTACACAGCAGGTGGCTTTTGTTTTGGGGAAAACAAGGAACGGGGCGTAGCTCTGTGTCCCCTTCATTTTCAGGATCAGCATTAAGATGTAGAGAATAGAAAAACCTTTTTAAGGTGTTGGAGTTCTTTTTCTCATGTGTGACCTTGCTTCTACATTCATTAAATGTATAATGATACAATAATGTGAGATAAAAACTTTCTTGGCGGGGGGCATAAATCTGGCAGCTGGTGGTCACAAGTAACTTCATTTATTTTGACAAAACAATAGATTCTGTGCAGGGTAAACTCCTTCATGGCCATATAACGTAAATATAACTGTACGTCATGTGGTCACATAGAGCGAGCTCAGTAGCTTCCTGCAGTTTAACCCTTTGGATTCCGCAGGCAATAGTGTCAGAGATTAAGCAAAGGGGGGGGGTAAGCACTGTGTGTCAACCAATCATATAAGTGTAAAATAATTCATTGCATGAGGGTCAGGATAGAAAATTATCTAGATAATGCTGAACCTCTATTAACTCTATTGTTTTCGCTATGGTTTAGAGTTTGCTATATCACCTCTCCACCAGGATGTGTCAGCATTCATCAAGGTCTGTCTGAATGGTGCATACATGTTACCACGGAGACTGCTCCAATATGGAGATACCGGTCAGTGCGTGTTCCTGTGCACACTGGAATACGCATTGGTCATGGTGCAGTCTGCTTATGGTGAAAGCGGCTTAGTAAAATCACCATGGAAACAGCTGTTTACTAAGTGGTCATTACACAGTAGTCAATGGCAGAGGGATGTGTAGTCCAAATCTAGTGTGGGTATCAGTCCAGCTGTCATTCCCAGGTGCCAGCTTCTCACTGGGTCCAAATTTCCTGAATCTAAGATATTTGGCGGCGTTACTGGTTGGGCAGCGTAGACGCACACTCTACCCTCTAGCCTGGCACTAAATAGGGTGACCATACATGTCTCATGTATAGTCACCCAACCTGGTACCCATATTTTGCATCCCACTGCCTCCTCCACTTAGGTCAGTGTTTCGGTGCTCCTGCATCCAAGATGGCTACCACTGTGGCATGGGGATTAATGGTATGTTTGGACAATGACTACTCACCACAGGAAATGCAGGGTGGTGTGGTTCTGAATAACCACTGCTCCCAACGACGCTGTAGTAGCCATTTTGGATGCTGGAGGATTAGATCTTAATAGAGGATGCAAATGCTGGGCACCATGTAGTCTCATTATATATAACAAATGTATAGCTGCTTTTCAGCACCAGGTCGGAAGGTCACTTCTGTAGCCTGCAATACAAGCTATGACAGCAATGCACTCCCACGGCCTCCATATGCTTCTTTGCACATCCTGGGGGACACATAGCGACCCTCGCATATAACATCTGTCACTGCCTCACATAATACTCACCTCTCTCTCTGACGTCGTCAGTGCTTAGTGGCTCCTCAGGGGCAAGACCGCATCTCTCTACCCTGACATAAATTAAATATTCCCTTCTTCACTTGTGATCTGGTCTCCTGGAAAATTTAACCCACGATATTATATTTGTAGGCAGGAGCTCTAGCTATGAGCCACAGCCAATAATGATGAAGATAGGATAATCTGGTAATCTTGAGCTGTATTGCAGGCAGTGAACCCAGAAGCAGATGATACAGGTACATGGAGATACAGTTATATGAAAAAGTTTGGGCACCCCTATTAATCTTAAGCTTAATGTTTGATAAAAATTGGTGTTTTTGCAACAGCTATTTCAGTTTGATATATCTAATAACTGTTGGACACAGTAATGTTTCTGCCTTGAAATGAGGTTTATTGTACTAGCAGAACATGTGAAATCTGCATTCAAACAAAATTTGACAGGTGCATAAGTATAGCCACCCTTATCATTTTCTTGTTTTAAATACTCCTACCTACATTTTACTGACTTACTAAAGCACATTTTTTGGTTTTGTAACCTCATTGAGCTTTAAACTTCATAGCCAGGTGTATGCAATCATGAGAAAAGCTACTTAAAGTGGCCACTTGCAAGTTGTTCTCCTGTTTGAATCTCCTCTGAAGAGTGGCATCATGGGCTCCTCAAAACAACTGTCAAATGATCTGAAAACAAAGATTATTCAACATAGTTGTTCAGGGGAAGGATACAAAAAGCTGTCTCAGAGATTTAACCTGTCAGTTTCCACTGTGAGGAACATAGTAAGGAAATGGAAGAACACAGGGACAGTTCTTGTTAAGGCCAGAAGTGGCAGGCCAAGAAAAACATCAGAAAGGCAGAGAAGAAGAATGGTGAGATCAGTCAAGGACAATCCTCAGACCACCTCCAGAGAGCTGCAGCATCAACTTGCTGCAGATGGTGTCACTGTGCATCGGTCAACAGATGGCGCCAAACGTGGGGCCCCCATATAGGGACGCCTCTGCCCCCCCGGAGGACAACAAGACAAAGGACCCTCGGACCGGACACAGACACTGGAAAATTGGGACTGATCACCCCCACAACCACGGTAAGTTGGCAGTTATACTGTTCAGACTGACCGTTTGGTGTGGTTTTCCTGTGTTTGTTGCTGGAAAGAGGATCTGAGGTTTGTCCCCGATGGTGGGATGATTCTCGGGTGGAATCGTATAGAGGTGTAGTTCCGTTGGGGGCCCAGTGTTCGAACCGTACCTCATAAGGGACGGACACCCCGGATTGACCAGTGATTGTAACTCTCTTTTTAGTCAAAATATCCTGAAATCCCGATCACTGTTAGAATCGGGCACGATGAAGTGATCGAAGATGGGAAGGATACCGGAAATATATTTATATTTTATATATATACTTATATATATATATATATATATATATATATATAACCAGAGGTGTCCGGAGGGATAGTCTAAGACGCCCTCCTCCTTTCACTGAGTATCGTGTTGTGGGCCCATCCCTGTGGGGGATAGATAGGCCCGGTGCGACAGACTATACGGCCGCTCTAGGACTGGGCACAATTTAAGTAAGGATATTTAATTAAAGAAGAGTTTGGATTTGTGTGATGGATTGGATACTGTCAGTCTTATGGTTCAGAGACGAAAGAAAAAAAAAATCTGTGAGAAATGTAGAGGAATTCTTGAGGGCGGGAGGATAAAGCCTACGCTATGAGACAAAGGTGTTAGAAAGAAAGGCACGTTGATATGGAGGTAGAAAACAGAAAGTGAATTCTGATTGATTGTGTTATGGTTATAATGAAAAAAGGAAAGCTGTCTATTACTATAACAGAGATTGAATGTTTTGTGGAAGGAACTGAGAAAGTAACAGAGTAATATGCTAGAAAAACAAATAATTAAAAATGATGATTTGGAACAAGGGGTTTCTCTGCTAGATAATAAACTCTTTGTTACAGATATCTCAGGATGCTGCTTGGTTCACAGTTATCGATTTTACCAATGTGTTTTTTTTAGTATTCTATTATACCAAGATTGGTAATTTCTGTTTGTATTTATTTATCAGGGAGGACAATTGATGTGGACAGTTTTGTCACAAGGGTCCAAAACAGTCCCAATCAGTTTGCAAAAATTATGGGCGAGTGTCTTTTACCCTGGCAATTGACCACCCCAATGTCACGCTGCTTCAGTATGTGGATGATTTTTGTTGTGTGTATGGACGGAGCAGGAAGCCATGTTGCTATTGTTAGTCTTCTGAAGCATCTGGAAGATCTGAATTGTCGGGTTTCGGCCTCGAAATTTCAGTTCTGTCTTGGTCAAGTGATATTTTTGGGTCACTGTCTCCTTCAGGGTGTCAGATACCTCACAGAAGAAAGAAAAATAGCTGTCAGCTCCCTTCCTTTCCCAAAAGATGAAACTGAACTCCAGCATTTTCTTGGACATGAAACGCATATTTTTGCCCCGCATGATATTGCAGCGATACTAACACTCCAACAGCCAAGACATTTGACTGCACAACGACATTTACAGCTGCAGTGTTCACTCCTTTTGACTCCTATATCAAGTTACATCGCTGTACTACAATCAACCCCGCTACTTTACTGCCGGTCCCCAAGAAAGATGGCAGTGATGAGGATTATCTCCAACATGATTGTCTCCAATTTCTGACTGAAGAAACAGCTACTCCGCCAAATGTCAGTGAGAATCCACTTTCAAATCCCGATCTGGTGTTATACATGGATGGTTCAAGATATGCTGATGAGTTTGGAAGATTCCACACGGGATATGCTGTTACCACAGAGGACACTGTAGTGCACGCAGCTGCGCTCCCACCATTACAGTCAGCACAAGAAGCAGAACTTCAGGCTCTGTCTACTGCATGTACTTTGGCCAAAGACAGACTAATATATACACGGACTCACGATATGTATTTAGTATTGCTCACGATTTTGGAGCTCTATAAGCCAATCGAGGGTTTATTACTACTGCCGGAACTCCAGTGAAAAAATGCTGAAGCTGTTAAAACCCTCATGGATTCGATCAAATTGCCTACTCAGGTGGCCATTATCAAAGTCAAGGAGCACGGCCCTAGGAACAGTCCACATACTATTGGCAACGCATTTGCGGATATGCAAGCAAAGGCTGCTGCTCTTCTGCCTGTTGCATTAACCATACCAATTATGGTGACCACACGCTCTCAGCGTAAACAGTTGCAAGAGATCCTGACTCTACAAGAACCTGATGATCTACAACAGACTGAGGTTTTCTGTCGGACCCACGAGACCGCTTAATGACAATGCAGAGAATGTCTCCAAAAGAAGAGGTGAAGCAGTGGAAGGCTGATGGAGCACGTATGGACAATGGTCTCTAGAAAAAGGACCAACTTGTGTGTCTCCCTAAGCGGATGTACCCTGCTATTGCCATATGGGCACATGGACATAAATGTCAAGAAAAAAAAAAAACAGGCCCTAGCCCTGGTACAAAAATTCTACTGGGCTCCAGGTGGACCATAAATGCCTAAATCTGGAAGGTATGAATATTGTCTGGTGGTTGTCGATATGTTCTCCAGTTGGCCAGAAGCATTCCCTGTTACCAAGACCACAGCAAAGAAACTGGTGATGGAAGTCATATGCAGATATGGTGTTCCAGAAGTCGTTGAAAGTGACCAAGGTCCGGCTTTTTCTTCTCATGTGTATCAGGAGGTTCTGACAATGCTTGGAACCACTGTAGCCCTCCATACTCCGTACTATCCATAATCCAGGGGGGAAGTTGAGAGGTTGAACGACACACTGAAGGGACAATTGACCAAAATGATGCAGGAGACTACAGCTGTATGGCCAGAGCTCCTATCCATTGTACTATACCACATTTGTATTACCCCTATTGCAAAACATGGCCTGTCCCTATATGAGATATTGTTTGGTGCTAGGACCCCAGTTGCAAATTTCCAGTCTCAGTAGTTATCAGAAGAAACTGACTGTGCTGTTCAATATGTTATTCAGATTAGTAAAAATCTTGCTAACACCTATGCTCTAGTTTCTTCTTCTCTTCCAGATTCAGCAGAAACCAATATTTGTTAGTTTGAAGTCTGATGATTTTGTGGTTGTGAAAAGGCATGTCAGAAAATATGGACTAGAGCCCTTGTATGACGGTCCCTATTAAGTTCTCCTCATCACCCCTATGTCTGGAATGAAGACCAACTTGGATCTACGTATCGCACTGCAAGCTGGTTAAACAAGCCAATAGCAAATAAAGGGGACATAATGTTTTGGATTTTCGTATTTTTTATGTTATTATTGGTAACTATATGGGCCAGCCTAAATTCCCCGTTCTTAAATAATGAGTTTATATAATATTATGAAAAATTACTGAGAGATTTGTTGAATAATTCCCAGTCTCTGGCAGATATTTTCTTTTTAATCCAGCCAATTAGTTTAAGGGAATTGGGGGCTAGATAGCTGGAATCTTGAAAAGTTTGTTACACATCACTGCCCTTATTTTTGTTATGTATGTAATACTAAAACTTGTTTTTTTTGGTGTATTTCTGTATGTATTAGGAAATTCTGTACTTGGACAGCTAATGATACCAAAAGGTGTTGTTACCCCTGTATTTCTCTATATCGATTTTAAGAAGTTATCTAATGAAGATGTTGAAGCCAAGCGCATGGCTATTTTCAAAAGATCTCCACCACCGTTATCAAAAATTGTTATTTGTAAATTGTATTTTACAGGGGGGATGGGTACCCCACAACAGCCATGTCTGGTAACATGGCATCAGATATGTGAAGACCAGTACCCCTCGAGCTTATAGCTTGGGATAGTACCTCTGATGCTGGACATAAGTTAACAAAATTTATCTAGGGGGGAATGTGAAGGACTAAATTAAGAAAGATCAAAACTGATTGCTCCATTTTGTGCTTGTAACTCCATTTTGTGGTTTATGAGATAAATTCTGTTGCTTAACAAGACTATAGTTCCTGGCCATTGTAGAGAAGTAGAGTAAAGGTCATGGGCTGTAATAAAACCAGACCGTTCCAAATTGGAAAAGATATAAGATACTATTGTTCGCTTCTATGGTCACGTGGATATGACCATATATGTAGTTTCCTATTTTCTTGTATTCTTATAGGTTAATTTTCTTGTATTCTTATAGGTAAATTTTTTTGTATTTTCATTGGTTAAATGTTGTAGGTGTGGTTTTATACTATTGGTTGAAGTACAAGCTCACTAAATACTATAAAAGATGATGATATAATACATGTGATAGGAATCTTGCTCGATTCTCCCAGACGGAAACACGTGTCTGTTTGGTTATTTATGTTGCTAGCAACGTTCTGTTTATTAATTTGGAAATCACTAGGTCAACCGTGAAGGGTCACTTAGATCCTACCTTAACAGTGGCAGGCCAAGAAAAACATCAGAAAGGCAGAGAAAAAGAATGGTGAGATCAGTCAAGGACAATCCTCAGACCACCTCCAGAGAGCTGCAGCATCAACTTGCTGCAGATGGTGTCTGTTGTGAATGTGCTAGAAATGAATTCTGAGCAGAAGCTCCCTCTGGTGGTTACAAACAGTACTGAACTATCCAATGAAGATTGTGAAGATTGGCGATCAGGTGTTACTGACTGGTCTTATATAAGGGAGGTTCCCTCCCATCAGGGTTGCCGGTGATCAATTGTTCTGGTCTCATCTTTGATTCCTGTTCACTTTGTAGCTTGCTGTTTCGTGCCTGCATCTTCTGCTAACAGATAAGACATTTTCTTCTTTTAGTTTTTTGTGCTTGCTTTTTGCATTTTGTCCTGCACTTCTGTGGGGGTCTGCCGGGTCCCCTCCGGGGGCTTGTGCTCCTCTCAGTTTAGTTCGGCCACTGTTGTTTGTTCATTTGCCTTTTCCAGTTTTTTCAGTGGCTGCTGTTTAGTTTTTGTTACACCAGAGAACTAATTTAGGTGGTAGAGGTCGTGTGATCTCAGGTGTTTTTGTAATTAGTAGAGTTGGTACTTTTCAGGGTTTTTTGGGATTGCAGTAAGTGTCCTTCCTATCCTTTTCTATTTAGGAAGTTTGGGCCCCAACGTTTGCTCATACTATTTTCTGTCTGTGTCTGTATTTCCTCTTGTCTAACCGCCATTGCATGTTTGGGGGCTTTCTATGTTCTTTGGGGATCTGCTCCGGGGCAGATAGTTTTCCTCTTTCTGTCTTTAGGTGTAGTTAGCTTCTCAGGCTGTGACGAGGCGTCTAGGACCAATGTAGGTACGCTCCACGGCTGCCTTTAGTTGTGGTGGTTAGTCAGGGTACTGCAATCCCATAGATTCCAACCTCTCTGGTGTATTTCCTTTTTTGCCTGCTCTCCTCAGCTACCAAATCATAACAGTATCACCGGCCCAAACTGAAAATTATATGGTACTCACAGAAGGGAAAAATATTGTGGAAAGAAAAAAGTTGTCAGAGTTGTCAGAGATTTTTTTTTTTTTTTTCTGATTGTTGCATTTTTTTTTCCCTCTGTATCTCTGGGTGCTGAGGAGGATTTTTTTTTTTTTCTCGCAATGGAGTTTGCACAGTTGTCTGGCCATGTGGATCAGCTTGCCACTGAGGTTCGGAGTATTGCTACCTATCTTGCGAGGTTGCCTGTTGTGGAACCTAGGATTCCCATGCCAGATTTGTTTTTAGGGGATCGAGCTAAATTTCTGAATTTCAAAAATAACTGTAAGTTGTTTTTTGCCTTGAAATCTAAGTCCTCAGGGAACGCAGCACAGCAGGTTCAAATTGTCATCTCTCTCCTGCGCGGCGATCCTCAGGATTGGGCTTTTTCCCTGACACCTGGGGATCCTGTTTTGAGAAATGTTGATGCATTTTTTCAGGCTCTGGGGTTATTGTACGATGAGCCTAATGTCACTGATCAAGCTGAAAAAGCCTTGTTGGCATTAAATCAGGGGCTTGAGGACGCTGAGTTGTACTGCCAGAGATTCCGTAGGTGGGCAGTCCTGACCAAATGGAAAGACGATGCTTTGGCAGCCCTTTTTCGGAAGGGTCTGTCAGAGAATGTAAAGGATGTTATGGTGGGATTCCCTGTCCCCTCTGGTCTCAATGATTCTATGTCATTAGCGATTCAAATTGACAGACGTTTGCGTGAGCGTAGAGGTATGCGTGGAATAGTGTTGCCTTGTGAACCAGCTTCTGAACCCATGCAGTGTGATAGAGTGGCTTCTGGGCACAGCGTCATGAGTTTCGAAAACGCAATGGGTTATGTTTCTACTGTGGTGATGCCTCTCATGCGATTTCAGTCTGCCCTAAGAGGGGAAGACGTTTTGCACGCTCAGTTGTCAAGGGTAGTGTTCAGACTAAATTTTTGTTGACTGTTACCCTGATTTGCTCCCTGTCCACATTTTCTGCTCAGGCTTTCGTTGATTCGGGAGCAGCTATTAACCTGATGGATTTTGATTTTGCTAAACGTTGTGGGTTTCCCTCGATACCCCTACGGAAGTCTATTCCCCTACTGGGGATCGATTCTACCCCTTTGGCTGAGAATAAACCTCAGTTCTCTACTCAGGTGATAATGAGGGTTGAACCTGATCATCAGGAGAGTTGCAAATTTTTGGTGCTGTATAATCTGCATGACATTATCGTACTGGGTTTCCCTTGGTTACAGTCTCATAATCCTGTTTTGGATTGGAAATCTGTGTCTGTAACCAGTTGGGGCTGCCAATGTGTTAATACCAACACTCCTGTTTTTTCTGCCTCCCCCCAGGCTCAGGATGTTCCTGACTTTTTGACTGATTTTTCTGATGTGTTAAGCGAAAGTAAATCTGCATCCTTGCCCCCCCATAGGAGCTATGACTGCGCTATTGAATTAGTGCCTGGTAGTAAATTCCCTAAAGGTCGCCTTTTTAACTTGTCTGTACCTGAACATGACGCTATGCGGTCTTATATCAAGGAGTCATTGGAGAAGGGTCATATCAGACCATCCTCTTCACCCTTGGGTGCCGGTTTTTTCTTTGTGGCCAAAAAGGATGGTTCATTAAGGCCGTGTATTGATTATCGTCTCTTGAACAATATCACTGTGAAATATCAATATCCGTTACCCTTGATTTCTGACCTGTTTTCCAGGGTGAAAAGTGCTACTTGGTTTACCAAGCTTGACCTCAGGGGGGCATATAACCTTATTCGCATTAAGCACGGGGATGAATGGAAGACGGCGTTTAATACCCCAGAGGGGCATTTTGAGTACCTAGTGATGCCCTTTGGGCTCACTAATGCTCCTTCTGTCTTCCAATCCTTCATGAATGACATTTTCAGGGATTTTGTGGATAAATTTCTGATTGTTTATTTGGATGATATCTTGATTTTTTCCAATGACTGGGACTCTCATGTGAAACATGTTCGGACTGTGTTCCAGATTTTGAGAGAGAATGCTCTGTATGTGAAGGGATCAAAGTGTCTTTTTGGCGTACAGAGGATCTCACTTCTGGGATTCATTTTGTCCCCATCTGTTATTGAAATGGACCCGGTCAAGGTTCCTGCCATCTGTGATTGGGTCCAACCTACTTCATTAAAGGCTCTTCAAAGATTCTTGGGTTTTGCCAATTTTTATCGTAAATTTATTGGTAATTTCTCTGTTATTGTTAAACCATTGACTGATTTGACCAAAAAGGGTTCTGATGTGGTGAATTGGCCTCCTGAGGCAGTCTCTGCGTTTCAGGAACTTAAGCAGAGATTCACTTCTGCTCCTGTTCTATGGCAGCCTGATGTTTCCCTGCCATTTCAGGTGGAGGTTGATGCCTCTGAAATTGGGGCAGGTGCCGTTTTGTCCCAAAGAGATCCAGAGACCTCTAAAAGTAACCCTTGTGCCTTTTTCTCTCGAATATTTTCTCCAACTGAACGTAATTATGATGTGGGTAATAGGGAGTTATTGGCCATGAAGTGGGCTTTTGAAGAGTGGAGACATTGACTGGAGGGAGCCAAACATCAGGTGGTGGTCCTCACGGACCATAAGAATCTGGTTTATCTGGAATCAGCCAAGCGACTTAATCCTAGACAGGCCAGGTGGGCCTTGTTTTTCACACGTTTTAATTTTGTGGTTTCCTTTCTTCCTGGCACTAAGAATGTTAAAGCGGATGCCCTCTCGAGGAGTTTCCTTGCGGACTCTCCTGAGTTGTCTGATCCTGCTGTTATTTTGAAAGAGGGTGTAGTTCTTTCCGCCATCTCGCCCAATTTGAGACTGGCTCTGGAAGGGTGTCAGGAAGATAAACCCGAGCGCTGCCCTATTGGGAAATTGTTTGTCCCAGACCGGTGGAAAAAGAGTGTGATGTCTGAGATTCATTGTTCCGCGTTGGCCGGTCATCCCGGAATTTTTGGTACCAGAGACTTGGTTAGTCGGTCCTTTTGGTGGCCTACTTTGTCTCGTGACGTCAGGGAATTTGTGCAGTCCTGCGGGACTTGCTCTCGCTCCAAGCCTTGCTCTCGCTCTAGTGGTTTGTTGATGCCATTGCCTGTGCCCAAGAGACCATGGACCCATATCTCTATGGATTTCATTTCCGACCTCCCTGTTTCTCAGAGAATGACCGTTATCTGGGTGATTTGTGATAGGTTTTCCAAAATGATACATCTTGTGCCATTACCTAAGTTGCCTTCCTCCTCTGAATTGGTGCCTTTGTTCCTTCAGCACGTGGTTCGGTTACACGGCATTCCTGAGAACATTGTGTCTGACAGAGGAGTCCAGTTTGTTTCCAGATTTTGGAGGACTTTTTGTTCTAAACTTGGTGTTCAATTGTCTTTCTCCTCGGCTTTTCATCCTCAGACCAATGGACAAACTGAGAGAACAAACCAGACATTGGAGACTTATCTAAGATGCTTTGTGTCTGCTGATCAGGATGACTGGGTCTCTTTTTTGCCTTTGGCTGAGTTTGCTCTTAAGAATAGGGCTAGCTCTGCCACTTTGATGTCTCATTTTTCTGCAATTTTGGGTTTCACCCTCGATTTTCTTCAGGACAGACGGAGGCTTCTGTCTGTCCAGGTGTTGACTCATTGTGGAGCGTATGCAGCAGATTTGGGACCAGGTAGTGGAGAGGTTGTCCCTCTCTCAGGAGAGGGCCCAGCGGTTTGCCAACCGGCATAGGACTGATGGTCCTCGGTTTGAAGTGGGGGACTTGGTCTGGTTGTCCTCAAGAAATATCCCTATGAGAGTTGCATCTCCTAAGTTTAAGCCGAGGTTCATTGGACCTTATAAGATCATGGAGATTCTTAATCCTGTTTCCTTTCGTTTACTTCTTTCAGGGACATTTAAGATCCATAACGTGTTCCACAAGTCCTTATTGAAGAGGTTTGTCGAGCCAGTGGTTCCTATGGCTGTGCCTCCTGACCCTGTTTTGGTTGAGGGAAATCTGGAGTATGTGGTTGAGAAAATATTGAATTCTCATTTTTCTAGACGGAAACTCCAGTATTTGGTTAAGTGGAGAGGTTATGGTCAGGAGGACAATTCTTGGGTGTTTGCTTCGGACATCCATGCTAGGAGACTCATCCGTGCGTATCACAGAGCTCATCCTGACCGACCTGGTTGCTCAAATGAGGGTTCGGTGACCCCTCCTCAAGGGGGGGGGTACTGTTGTGAATGTGCTAGAAATGAATTCTGAGCAGAAGCTCCCTCTGGTGGTTACAAACAGTACTGAACTATCCAATGAAGATTGTGAAGATTGGCGATCAGATGTTACTGACTGGTCTTATATAAGGGAGGTTCCCTCCCATCAGGGTTGCCGGTGATCAATTGTTCTGGTCTCATCTTTGATTCCTGTTCACTTTGTAGCTTGCTGTTTCGTGCCTGCATCTTCTGCTAACAGATAAGACATTTTCTTCTTTTAGTTTTTTGTGCTTGCTTTTTGCATTTTGTCCTGCACTTCTGTGGGGGTCTGCCGGGTCCCCTCCGGGGCTTGTGCTCCTCTCAGTTTAGTTCGGCCACTGTTGTTTGTTCATTTGCCTTTTCCAGTTTTTTCAGTGGCTGCTGTTTAGTTTTTGTTACACCAGAGAACTAATTTAGGTGGTAGAGGTCGTGTGATCTCAGGTGTTTTTGTAATTAGTAGAGTTGGTACTTTTCAGGGTTTTTTGGGATTGCAGTAAGTGTCCTTCCTATCCTTTTCTATTTAGGAAGTTTGGGCCCCAACGTTTGCCCATGCTATTTTCTGTCTGTGTCTGTATTTTCTCTTGTCTAACCGCCATTGCATGTTGGGGGCTTTCTATGTTCTTTGGGGATCTGCTCCAGGGCAGATAGTTTTCCTCTTTCTGTCTTTAGGTGTAGTTAGCTTCTCAGGCTGTGACGAGGCGTCTAGGACCAACGTAGGTACGCTCCACGGCTGCCTTTAGTTGTGGTGGTTAGTCAGGGTACTGCAATCCCATAGATTCCAACCTCTCTGGTGTATTTCCTTTTTTGCCTGCTCTCCTCAGCTACCAAATCATAACAGGTGTCACTGTGCATAGGTCAACTATACAACGCACTTTGCACAAGGAGAAGCTGTATGGGAGAGTGATGCGAAAGAAGCCGTTTCTGCAAGCACGCCACAAACAGAGTCGGCTGAGGTATGCAAAAGCACATTTGGAGAAGCCAATTTCTTTTTGGAAGAAGGTCCTGTGGACTGATGAAACCAAGATTGAGTTGTTTGCTCATACAAAAAGGCGTTATGCATGACGTCAAAAAAACACAGCATTCCAAGAAAAACACTTGCTACCCACAGTAAAATTTGGTGGAGGTTCCATCATGCTTTGGGGCTGTGTGGCCAATGCCGGCACCGGGAATCTTGTTATAGTTGAGGGACGCATGGATTCCACTCAGTATCAGCAGATTCTTGACAATAATGTTCAAGAATCAGTGACAAAGTTGAAGTTACGCAGGGATGGATCTTTCAGCAAGACAATGATCCAAAACACTGCTCCAAATCTACTCAGGCATTCATGCAGAGGAACAATTACAATGTTCTGGAATGGCCATCCCAGTCCCCAGACCTGAATATCATTGAACATCTGTGGGATCATTTGAAGAGGGCTGTCCATGCTCGGCGACCATCAAACTTAACTGAACTGGAATTGTTTTGTAAAGAGGAATGGTCAAAAATACCTTCATCCAGGATCCAGGAACTCATTAAAAGCTACAGGAAGCGACTAGAGGCTGTTATTTTTGCAAAAGGAGGATCTACTAAATATTAATGTCACTTTTCTGGTGAGGTGCCCATACTTATGCACCTGTCAAATTTTGTTTGGATGCAGATTGCACGTTTTCTTTTAGTACAATAAACCTCATTTCAAGGCAGAAACATTACTGTGTCCAATAGTTATTAGATATATCAAACTGAAATAGCTGTTGCAAAAACACCAATTTTTATAAAACATTAAGCTTAAGATTAATAGGGGTGCCCAAACTTTTTCATATAACTGTATATTCTTTATAGCAGTGTATTTCTAGGTCCCTGTACTCCATAGGCGAAGAAAAAGTAACATTTTTTGTCCTTTAAAACTACTAAAACTTTACTATAACAAAACAATTATAAAATGTGAGTTTTCCCCGGGACATGAACCCACAACCTCTATAATTGCAGCTAAAACTTTGAGTCACAGGCTCCAGTGACAACCCTGGGTGAATTTTGTTTACTTGACCTGTATTGCAGCCATGAACCCCACAAGCAGCCTATACAGGTACAAAGAGATACATCTGTATATAACAGTCTATTTTTATGTCCCTATATTCGTAGAGATGCGCCATTTCTAGGGAGGCTGAGAGCTGGTGTTTTTAGCCAGGAAGGGGCCAATATCCATGGTCCCTTCCTAAGCTATTAATATCAGCCAACAGCTGTCTGCATAACCTTTTCAGGCTATTAATTATAAGGGGACCCCACGTCATTTTTTTGGGGGCCCCCCTATTTTAATAGTCAGTAAAGGCTAAATATACAGCTGTGAGCTGATATTAATAGCCTGGGAAAATCCATGAATATTACCCCGTTCCCAGGCTATAAACATCTGCCCCCAGTTGCTGGCTTTCCCTGTTCTGGTTTTGAAAATTGCGTGGGAGCCCACACCATTTTATTTCTATTTTTTAAAAAAATTAAACTCGCACGAGTCTCGAACCTCAGTACCCGAACAACGGGCTTGGTATTATCTATCTATCTATCTATCTATCTATCTATCTATCTATCTATCTATCTATCTATCTATAGATACAGTGGTACTAAAAGTATTTATAACCCTTTAAATTTTTCACTCTGTTTTCATTGCAGCCGTTTGGTAAATGCAAAAAAGTTATTTTTTTCTCATTAATGTACACTGTGCACCCCATCTTTACTGAAAAAAAAAAACAGAAATATAGAAACTTTTGCAAATTTATTAAAAAAGAAAAACTGAAATATCACATGGTCATAAGTATTCAGACCCTTTGCTCAGTATTGAGTAGAAGCACCCTTTTGAGCTAGTACAGCCATGAGTCTTCTTGGGAATGATGCAACAAGTTTTTCACACCTGGATTTGGGGATCATCTGCCATTCTTCCTTGCAGATCCTCTCCAGTCATGTCAGGTTGGATGGTGAACATTGGTGGACAGCCATTTTCTAGTCTCTCCAGAGATGCTCAATTGGGTTTAGGTCAGGGCTTTGGCTGGGCCAGTCTAGAATGGTTACAGAGTTGTTCTGAAGCCACTCCTTTGTTATTTTAGCTGTGTGCTTGGGGTCAATGTCTTGTTGGAAAGTGAACCTTCGGCCTAGTCTGAGGTCCAGAGCACTCTGGAAAAGGTTTTCATCCTTGATATCTCTGTACTTGGCCGCCTTCATGTTTACTTCAATTGCAACCAGTCATCCTGTCCCTGCAGCTGAAAAACACCCCATAGCATGATGCTGCCACCACCATGTTTCACTGTTGGGATTGCATTGGGCAGAGGATGAGCAGTGCCTGGTTTTCTCCACACATACCGCTGAGAATTATCACCAAAAAGTTCTATCTTCATCTCATCAGACCAGAGAACCTTATTTCTCATAGTCTGGGAGCTCTTCATGTTTTTTTTTTAGCAAAAACTATGCATGCTTTCATATGTCTGGCACTGGGGAGAGGCTTCCATCGGGCCACTCTGCCATAAAGGCCTGACTGGTGGATTGCTGCAGTGATAATTAACTTTGTGGAACTTTCTCCCATCTCCCTACTGCATCTGTGGAGCTCAGTCAAAGTGATCTTGGGGTTCTTCTTTACCTCTCTCACCAAGGCTCTTCTCCAACGATTGCTCAGTTTGGCTGGACAGCCAGGTCTAGGAAGACTTCTGGTGGTCCCAAATTTCTTCCATTTAAGGATTATGGAGGCCACTGTGCCTTGCATACTGCAGAAATTCTTTTGTAACTTTGGCCAGATGTGTGCCTTGCCACAATTCTGTCTCTGAGCTCCATGGCCAGTTCCTTTGACCTCATGATTCACATTTGGTCTGACATGCACTGTGAGCTGTGAGGTCTTAGGTGTGTACCTTTACAAATCAAGTCCTATCAGTGTAATTAAACACAGCTGGACTCCAATGAAGGAGTAGAACCATCTCAAGGAGGATCACAAGGAAATGGACAGCATGTGACTTAAATATGAGTGTTTGAGCAAAGGGTCTGAATACTTATGACCATATGACATTTCAGTTTTTCTTTTTAATAAATTTGCAAAAATTTCTACATTTCTGTTTTTTTCAGTCAAGATGGGGTGCAGAGTGTACATTAATGAGAAAAAAATGAACTTACTTTTTTTGAATTTACCAAATGGCTGCAATGAAACAAAGAGTGAAAAATTTAAAGGGGTCTGAATACTTTCCGAACCCACTGTATATCTAACTATAGATATATAGAAAAGACTGATAGCAGCACAAACTTGAGCAGATTTTAGGTACAATACTTCCTGAGTAATGCGGTTGTCCAACACAAAATATAAATGGAAAAAAATCAGGCAGCACTCCAGTTCAAGGAAAAATTGTGGGCTTTAATCCAGCACCAAGTGGTGCAACATTTTGACCTCACAACACAGTCGGTGCTTGACAAAGACCGTGTTGTGAGGTTGAAACGTTGCACCACTTGGTGTTGGATTAAAGCCCACAATTTGAACTGGAGTGCTGCCTGATTTTTTTCCATTTATCTATAGATATAGATACAGCTGTCTATAGATATATCTATCTATCGATATATCTATGTATCTATATATATATATATATATATATTGTAGTGATAGTAAGACTTCACTATACCTTTGTATGTGGTTTGAGGACCTGTGATGAGGTCACAAGAGCACATGACAGGTCATGGGCTCTGTGTTAGCTGAATGGCTGGTGTATATAAGTGAGCCTGCTGCTGACCACAGTGTGAGTGGCTGGAGGTGTGGAAACCTCCAGTGTGGGAGTTCTGAGGAGACCACCAGTCTGGTTGCTGAAAGAGGACTTTATATCTGTTTTTGTTACTTTGTGCCAGAGAAGGCTGTTTTCTTTTCTGTTTTAAGGCAAGTTTATGAAGTTGTAATAAACTTGCTTAAAGAACCTGGAAGAGTCGCCCTCCTGCTTACCTCCGGTCGCACACCAGCGAGACCACATCCCTACAATTGGTGGCGTAAATGCGGGCAGCATTCCCAGCAGAGAAGTGAGACTGGTTACTGCATGTCGTGGGTCAAGGCTATAGCAATCCAGCCAGCATTGCTGGAGAAAATGGAAGACCTGCTGAAACACTTGGTCCAGGCACAGGTACAGCAGCAACAGGCACAAGAACAGCAGCAAGAAGCCAACAGGATGTTCTTGCAGCAGATGCAGCAGGAGCATCGGCAGCAGATGCAGCTTTTGACAACCGCCATCCAGGCAAGAAGAGCGCCCCAACCCCAGGTCTGGCTGATGACAACCACGTCAGAAAGGCGGTAAGACGCACATTACAAAAAATGACCCCCGGGGATGATGTGGAAGCCTTCCTGGCTGTATTTGAGAGGGTTGCTGAGAGGGAAAGACTTCCCCCAGGGCAGTGGGCAGAGATATTGGCCCCATACCTGACAGGTGAACCCCAGAAGGAGTATTACGATTTGACTGTGCAGGACGCTCAGGAATATCCTAAGCTAAAGGTAGAGATCCTCGCACGTATGGGGGTAACAATGACTATCAGGGCACAGAGGGTGCACCGCTGGGCTTATCACCGGGACAAACCACCTCGCTCCCAAATGTTTGACTTACTGCACCTGGTCCAGAAATGGCTACAGCCAGAGTCCGCTACGCCGGCACAGATGGTAGAAAGAGTCGTCATGGATCGGTTTGTGCACTCCCTGCCAAAACCCCTACAGACTTGGGTTGCCCAGGGTGATCCCCGGAATGCTGATGAACTGGTCGGACTGGTCGAGAGGTACCAGGGAATGGAAGGTGCCTTGGGAAGCAGCCTATTCCGTACTGGCGGCCCCAACAGGGGGCAGAGTCCCAAAAAGGGGTGGGGAGCCCAAGGTCAAAATGGCGGGGGGAGGTGGTGCCCAAGGTCACTACGGGTGATATTATTTGTTGGAGGTGCCGCGAGCCAGGACATATAGCTGCCCGGTGTCCGCAGACCACTGAGCAGATGGACTGCAGCATAGGACACCGTATTTCATGGTATGCATATCCAGCCTGCAGTGGAAACCCGTTCCCCAATCAGGGTCCTCAAGTATGTCCCGTGAAGGTGAACGGTGAAGCAGTAACGGCGCTGCTAGACTCTGGGAGCTTAGTGACCTTGATTAGGGCCACTTTTCCTCTCAACATACTACCAGGGAAAAAAGTTGGTGTTCAATGCATACATGGTGATGTAAAGGACTACCCTATGGCCAGAGTAGACATTGAAACGACGCATGGCACTGAGTCCCATGAAGTCGGCGTCGTTCGGGACTTGGTGCGTCCTATAATTATAGGCCGGGATTTCTGTCTGTTTTGGGATCTGTGGAGAAAGGGTTCTGAGGTCCCTAGCGAGAATGGGGAACCAATAAACCCTAACAAACTACTGCCACACTCAGATGGGGTGGAGTCTCAAGCTGAGTCGATGAGGAGAGGAGAGGTGGCGGCGGATGAGCCGAGGAACTGTTGCCGGGTTCGGGGTTTGAACAATGTATGTCGCGAATGGTGTACTGACTTTACATCTGACCGGGGGGCATTGAACTGTTCTCTAATAGTGAATGGAGAGTGTGTGAGTGGACTTCTAGACTCAGGAAGCCAGGTGACTCTGCTGAGCGACACACTCCCTGTCTATCTGATTCCCGAAAAAAAGATGGAAGTCCCTTGCATTCATGGGGTCACTAGGGAGTATCAGGTAACCAGGGTAATTGTTGAGACGGACACTATTATTTCTACCCATGATGTCCCTGTAGTCCCAGACTTACCATATCCTATAATAATAGGCCAGGATTGTAAACGGTTTTGGGAGGTGTGGGACGAAGCACTGGCTGATTGCTCAGAAGGGAACCAGAATGACCCTAAGAGAGGCCCACCCCTGCAGGAGGCTGTAGTGGTTGCTGATAGTGTGGTGGGTAAAACAGAGGTAGCCACCCCTAAAGTCAAAGATACCCAGTGCCTGGTAGCCGTAAGAAAGGGTGGCTCAGACCAAAGTGAGGACTTTGGGGTGACCAAATATAAGTCCGCAGAAAACTGGGTCCCCCAGGAATAGGGGCCGACACCTGGTTAAGTGGGGACTTGCCGTTCCAAGATGACAGAGGGAGTGTAAATGACTCCTATGCAGACTGTAACTTAACCGCAAGTGAAAGCGAGTGCAGCAAGGTGGAGTCAGGTACAAGTGGCAGACCTTCTCCTCACCACAGGGGCTGCAGGAAGGCCAGACAGCCTATGCTCTCTAAAAAGAGA
Organism: Oophaga sylvatica; assembly: GCA_033576555.1. Lineage (NCBI taxonomy): Eukaryota > Metazoa > Chordata > Amphibia > Anura > Dendrobatidae > Oophaga > Oophaga sylvatica. The sequence goes on from JARQOD010000003.1 coordinate 154,951,474, forward strand.
AAAAAGGGGAGAAGGATGGTGCCACATGTACTGGATAAAAGAGAGCAGGGCCATGAGATAGAGCTGCTTAAAGAGACAGTCATGCGAGAAAAGATACAGAGACAAGAGATTGTGCAACGAATGAAGGACCTGGAGAAAGAACTCTCTAAAGTCCAAGGTCAACTATCAGCGTGCCTGACGGCGAACCAAGTCCTAGTGAAAGATACGGAGATGCTCAGAGAGGCCCAGGAGAAGCATCAGCAGGAACTTCTACGGAGAGAAGAAGAGCACCGATGCTGGGCAGAGAAGCAAGAGAAAATTCTCCAAAAACTCCAGATAGAGAAGGAAGAAAACGCACAGCTCAGGAAATCCACGACAGACCAGGAAATCGAACGGTTGCACTCTCCTGGTCCGTGTGTACGGGAAGAGAGTGAACTGAAGAGGTTGACCAAAGAAGGGGCCTCGACGGCGAAAGAAAGCCAGCAAGGGACCCGCCACCCAGATGGCCACACCCGGAAAGTCACAGTGAAGCGGGAGGCGAACATAAGAGCTATGCCACTACAATACCTCCACGAGAAGCAGAGATATCGGGAGCCAACAAGAAAACCTCCAAGTCGGAGGGCGTTGGTGGAAAGCCTTGGGAAGATCCGGATGCTCTTGGAGGTGAACCAGGGAAGAACAGAGCAGCTAAAACTTGAGAAGAAGCAGACCAACAGACAGCTGCAAGAGTTGAGAAAAAAAAGGCAATCACCTTCAACCCACTGTATAGAGAGGCGCAGAGGTTCGCTGCAGAATGAAGGTCATCGAAGTGAAACTAAGACAGAACATAGATGGCCTGAAATAAGAGCTAGAGGCAGTGACACCTCAATTAGTTCAGGACTCAGTGACCTAAGGCAAACTGTGACAGACCGGCTGATTGTGGAGACGACTGAAAGGAGTTTCAGTCGGTGAATGAAATGTGCCAAGCCCACGGCTTTAGGCAGAGGGGGGAGGTATGTAGTGATAGTAAGACTTCACTATACCTTTGTATGTGGTTTGAGGACCTGTGATGAGGTCACAAGAGCACATGACAGGTCATGTGCTCTGTGTTAGCTGAATGGCTGGTGTATATAAGTGAGCCTGCTGCTGACCACAGGTGTGAGTGGCTGGAGGTGTGGAAACCTCCAGTGTGGGAGTACTGAGGAGACCACCAGTCTGGTTGCTGAAAGAGTGCTCAGTTAGAGTACCAGGACTTTATATCTGTTTTTGTTACTTTGTGCCAGAGAAGGCTGTTTTCTTTTCTGTTTTAAGGCAAGTTTATGAAGTTGTAATAAACTTGCTTAAAGAACCTGGAAGAGTCGCCCTCCTGCTTACCTCCAGTCGCACACCAGCGAGACCACATCCCTACAATATATATATATATATATATATAAATATTCAGTTATATTTGTTTTTTTGTGTGTAAACATCATATTTGAACATGGTATGTGATGAATAATATGGTCTTCAATGGAGTATGTAAAAGAAGAGGTTGGACAAGGAAACGACATCATAATTCTTTTTTTGTTAGATAATATATTTTTATTTAGCTTACAAAAACACATACAAATCCACATGAAAAAAAAGCATGAAAATCCGCATCAAAAACGCATAAAAACGAATCAAATCTGTGGGGATTTTTAACTGCATTTTCTGTCAAGAGAGGAAGAATCTGCGCAGAAAATTCCACAGGCAAATCCACAACGTGTGTACATACAGACAAACCGAAGGTGCAGTTTTCATGAAATCACGTCCACTTTGCTTGGACAGTTAGACCGTGTTCTCATGTAGCGTAAATGCTGCATTTTTTCTGCTGCTTTTTTTGCACAGAAATTCTGGGTTTCAATGTCCAAGCAAAGTGGATGTGAGTTTATAAAAGTGTGACCACTGTACATCTATAGACACGGTTGAACTGCCTGGTTTTGGTGCTTTTTTTCTCTAGAGGCTTCTATGTGGAGCCTAAAAAAACGCACGTAAAGAACTACAGATACTTTAAGTGCCGAATCCAAACTTTTTTGTACTATTAAAAACATATTAGTAATGCCGCTTCACATTTGCACAAAAAAGCATCAAATAAGGGGGAAAAGGCATAAAAAATGCAGCAAAAATGCAATATTCAGAGAACATTGTTGTTCTGTAGTTTGGTGCCGACACCCGCAGAAAACAAAAACGCTATATGCGCAACGTGTGAGCGCAGCCTTGCAGACACAATAAAACCAGATGTCATATAGAGAAGCTATAGAAAAAAGAAAAGTTCTGGCTGCTCTCACTGGGAAAGAATGAACAAAAAATAAATCCACAGATCTCAAGTAGAGAGGAGCATAAATCTTTCTAGATTCTGAAATAGGTGATAGGCCTATAATACAAACAATGTCTGCCATACTGAGAACTTACAAGCTTAGAACAATGTGATTGAGCCTCTTAAATGTCCCTATGAGGAGAGTGCTCCTCCATCCAGGGGACGATGCCTCCCTCCCTCCCGAGGATTCAATGTCTGTGCCTCAGCTGCGAGAACGAGAAAATCTGAGAGTGTAAATAGCATCTCGATTTAGCACACTTGACTGCCTTTCTCTGCCTGGACGCAGATCAATATTCCGCAGCCTCTCTCTGGCTGTATGGCGAACTGGCAGTGTCTGTAAATCTGGATTGATCATGCTGAAGAAAACATTACTTTGAACATGTACATAAACAGTATGTCCTGCCCGATAGAACGTGTAAACAATCCACTAGTTACTCGCTGACAGTGTATGTTGCAAAACTTTGACTTTCTATTGATAGAGGCTTATCTTGCTGTTAATAGAGGACCTATAACCTCTTGGGAAAATTCATTAGGTAGAAGTAGACCAAAATATAAAACCTTTCTCAAATATTTGTAATTGTAAAAGACTTCCACACTGACTAATGTAAGAATAATAGCTCTGGCTTTTTTAAGAGAGTGAGGCTGATGTAGGGCTCTCCCATGCCTTACTAACTGGACAGCTGTGTGAGCCTTTCTGCATCTGAGATGGCGATACCACTGTGTTTGAGAAGACCATGTATAAACAAAGTGGAGAGCTTTGCTGCTGTCTTACTTTCTATTGAATGTTGTGAGAAGCAGTGTACAATGGATTCCTATGTATAATGGATTAACGGGTAGGAGGAGGCAAGAAGAAACAATTGCAGTGGTAAAACCTGTTACAGCTCTCTGTGTATGTATTGAGGGATTCAGATAAACCATAGGTCCCAACCGTCCCGGATTCAGCGCAACTATCCCAATTTAAGGGGCCAGTCCTGCTGTCCTGGCAGGTAAACACTTTGTCCCGAATTACACTCTCTCTCTCAGTGTCACCCCTTAGCTCCTCCTCAGGGACAGCAATTCTACACTGGAATCAAATCCATCACAACCTAAATCATTGCAGGCAGCAGCTAAAGCTATTACCAACAGCTTGTCTGCCCCAATGCGGCAAGATACCATAGCTACCCCTGCTGCTCTGGAGGTCTACTGCTCCAAGCAGCTTGTTTATCCAGCTCTTATTGCATAGGAATGCTGATTATTTGAAGAAGGGCCTGTCAGTACGAGCCGTGCCAAATTACCTAGGATAAAAAGCCGAACCAGACACTATTTGCAGACAAGTGTTTTGAGTGTTTTCCCCTCATCATTGTAAAGTAGGATGTCTATTTTGGATAGATGAAAGGCCTTTGACACTAAGGGGAAACATTTCTCCTTGTGGAGAGTTCCAAGACAGCAGAAAAAGACTTACTGTATAGTGTATATATACTGTGTGGTGCAATGTTTACTATAATATACTTATATATTTATGCGGTCCATTAGCCTGGATTACTCTATATAGTGGGTACGGAAAGTATTTAGACCCATTTAAATTTTTCACTCTTTGTTTCATTGCAGCCATTTGGTAAATTCAAAAAAGTTCATTTTTTTTCTCATTAATGTACACTCTGCACCCCATCTTGACTGAAAAAAAACAGAAATGTAGAAATTTTGGCATATTTATTAAAAAAGAAAAACTGAAGTATCACATGGTCATAAGTATTCAGACCCTTTGCTCAGACACTCATATTTAAGTTACATGCTGTCCATTTCCTTGTGATCCTCCTTGAGATGGTTCTACTCCTTCATTGGAGTCCAGCTGTGTTTAATTACACTGATAGGACTTGATTTGTAAAGGCACACACCGGTCTATATAAGACATCACAGCTCACAGTGCATGGAAGCCTCTCCTCAGTGCCAGACATGAAAGCCCGCATAGAGTTTGCAAAAAAAAAACATGAAGGACTCCCAGACTATGAGAAATAAGATTCTCTGGTCTGATGAGACGAAGATAGGACTTTTTGGTGATACTTCTGGGCTGTATGTGTGAAGAAAACCAGGCATTGCTCATCACCTGTACAATACAATCCCAACAGTGAAACATGGTGGTGGCAGCATCATTCTATGGGGGTGTTTTTCAGATGCAAGGACCGGACAACTGATTGCAATTGAAGGAAACATGAATGTGGCCAAGTACAGAGATATCCTGGATGACAATCTCTTCCAGAGTGCTCTAGACTTCAGACTTGGCCGAAGGTTCACCTTCCAACAAGACAATGACCCTAAGCACACAGCTAAAATAACAAAGGAGTGGCTTCAGAACAACTCTGTGATCATTCTTGACTGGCCCAGCCAGAGCCCTGACCTAAACCCAAATGAGCTTCTCTGGAGAAACCTGAAAATGGCTGTCCACCAACGTTCACCATCCAACCTCACGGAACTGGAGAGGATCTGCGAGGAAGAATGGCAGAGAATCCCCAAATCCAGGTGTGAGCATACTTATGACCATGTGATATTTCAGTTTTTCTTTTTTAACAAATTTGCAAGAAATTTCTACATTTTTGTTTTTTTTAGTCAAGATGGGGTGCAGAGTGTACATATAATGTAAAGGGGTCTGAATACTTTCCGTACCCACTGTGGTTACATTTATAACTTGGGCATGGATGACACAGTCTATTAACTTATATATACTTATACAGCTCATTAGCCTGCTTCATTATGTACATGTATTATTCTTTTACATCTTGCTGTAAATTTTGTGGTGCCATCTGCTGGTTGATTTTTTTTTATCTGTGTTTTTAATTGTTCTTTATACCCTTAAGAAAGATGTAGCATTCCTCTATGATTTCTAGTTCTATGTGCATTTTTTTCCTATAGGCTTATATCTATTCTGTGCTGAACCATTTATATTTTCCATGTTTATACTATATTTTATTATTGTACTCTGATTCTTATATTTTCTGTACACATTTTCCGGCTGTATGTTCCTTGACTTGTTGCTTTATTTGTTTCTGTGTTATAACCTAGCTGAAACATTGTGTTCTATTCTCCTTTTCTATAGCATGTGTATGTCTCTGAAAGAGAAGTTAGCTGTGAGCCTTATTTAGGACAGCCACAGATGTGAGACAACCCTTTCACAAATAGAAGTCTGCTGATCACTAGAGGTTCAGTTTCTTTAACTCCCAGCAGTCAGTAGTGAATGGGACATTCGGCCATGCAGGGGAAATTTAGTCTAATATTCCAGTTATAGTAATTAATGACTTAACACATAGTCAGCCAGAATCTGCCAGAGCAAAACCCACTCTTTGTAAGTGTATGTGCACACGTTCAGGAATTGGCAGCGCTTTGGACGCAGCACATGTCCGCTGTGTCCAAAGTGCTGCTGGCTATTGAACGCAGGTGATTCCACATGTGTTCACTGAACCGTGCATATTCAATGCATCCAATACATTGTACAGGGACATTTATCTTGTGAAGGCTCGTGTCTCCACAAGATAAATTGACATGCTCTGGTCTGGAAAGACGCGCCGCATGTCCGTCTCCACAGGGAAGACGCGGGCGTCTGTGCAGCCACAGTGGACATGGATTTCTTGAAATCCTATCCACTATGCTGCAACATCTTGACGCTGTGGGTTGGACGCTGCACAAGTACGCATCAATTACTGATCGTGTTCACCTGCCTGGTTGTAATCTTTCAACTAACTAGCCTATGGGTTCAGTGATGAGCTGATGAGCTTTACTCACTCTCTCCTGGTCCACTGCTATGTCTCCACCACTGCCCCAGTCTTTTTTGTTTGGCTGCAGGTGTTACGGCAAACTGCTGAGCTCTGGGGCTCATGCTGTCTAAGGCTGTGTTTCCATGGTACGGAAACACAGCGCTTTGGACGGAGCGGAAATTCCGCTCCGCCCAAAGCCCCGCCCCCCTTCTGAACGCGCGCTCATTCCGGAAGTGTTAAGGACACCTCCGGAACACATGCGGAATGATCGCAGGGCTGCATAGCCCTGTGTTATTTCCCTTGCGGCGATGCAGCGTCGCCGCAAGGGACTAGGACATGCTGCGGTCTGAAAAGACGCGCCGCATGTCCGGAAACGCAGGTCTTCCGCCTGCGTGTTTTGCAGCATAGTGGAGACGGGATTTCTTGAAATCCCCTCCACTATGCTGTAACATCTGGACGCTGCGTGTTTGACGCTGCGCCAACGCACAGCGTCAAACACGCAGCAATTCCGGACTGTTTCCTGATAGTGGAAACATACCCTTACTGGTAGAGCCTCTGGGCTCATTGATTGCCTGCAGGGCCGTCAGCCTGACGTTAGTGCTTTAGCCAATTAACATAGTCCAGGGCAGTGGCTGTGATACAGCACTGGTCCCAGGGAAGGGTAAGTAAAGCTCAATTTGTTTTAAAAAAAACAAAAACCTGATCCTGACCTGGTCATGCTGTTGAAAATACCTTGACCCGGCTTTGCCGGTAGTCAGAGCTTCAATTGTACTTGCTCTTAAAAGACGCGAGTACAGTTTAATGCCAGGAGGTGAATTTGTTCTTTGACAACTGTCTCAGAGAATGACCGAATGCCATTCCAAAATGCTGCCTGGGAAACACCTTGGACCGCCGCAGTAGGGGCCTCTTGTTGGTTGCACCTACCTCCACCCCACCCCAGGTACACCTCTGGAGCATGCACACCTCTGCTCCATTCGAGCTCTGGAGAGTCTAGTTTAGAGGTTCTGGGCCCCAATGTAAGTACTACAACAAGCATTAAGTTATCCCTAAAATAGTGGCTAATTTATGATTTGGGGAATAACCCTTTAAAGGGAACAAGTCAGCATAAAGTTTGTATTTACTTGAAGCCATACTGGTATTCTAAGTGAAAATGCTATTTTAAACATGTGCAGGTGTCTAGTTTGAAGTTCTGCAGCAGGGAGAAAATAAAGTTATATTTTCCCTGCAGCCTCACGCTTCCAGCCAATGGAGCTGTGCTGAGGACTATGAACAGTCAGCATTCACTACAATGTGACTGTGCTGTAATCTCTCCCCTGCTCCTCATCTGTTTATCACACTTCCGCCCAATAGTGAGAGTCTGCAGGGAGAAGAAAACTTAATTTACTCCCTGCAGCCATACTTCCTATTAGATTACTGCACATGCTTATTTACTTGCAGCTCCATTTCTGGAGGTAAATACCATTTTTTGCTTTTTTTGCTGACAGGTTCCCTTTAATAAAGGCAGCTCTTCAGAATAAGGTGATGCTAAATAAATATCTGGAAATAAAATGTAGTTATTATTTTACAAGCTGTATTGTGTGTGTTTTTGTATCCAATTAAAGATGATGCTTTCATGCACTTTTGCAGATGCTCCGTCTCCTTTGAAGAAATCGAGGTAATTGGGATCTAAGTTGCTCTTTTTTTCCAAATAAAAGGAGTAACTGCATCATCTGCATTTTGTAATTACCATTAGATATAGAAATATAATTTAGGTATAGAAATATAATAATATAGGAAGCATAAAATTCTAATCTAATGTAAAAATTATTGCGCTTTAAATATATTTTGCCATTCATTAAGTCAAGGATATTTAGTGTTTTCTTATTGTGCATTTAAAAAATGAAGCTGAACTTCCTGTTCTCATGGTTCACTACCCCAAAGAAAGCTAAAACAAGATGGTAAATCAACAGGGACACAAAAGCCATGTTGTTCTTAAATAGTTCTACATCTATTGACAGTAAAATATCAGAATGGGCAGATGGTGCACTGCTAAGCATATATCACAGAGGAACAGGAAAGAACCAAATATATCTGTACACCAACAAATGACTGACTTCTGAATGGAAGGGTTATGTATTGTCTTATGCAATCTCTGTCTGTGGCCTAGATACCTATTATATACAGTACAGTATCAAGAGAATGCCAAGAGTGTGCAAAGCAGTCATCAAAGCAAAAGGTGGCTACTTTGAAGAACCTAGAATATAAGACATATTTTCAGTTGTTTCACACTTTTTTGTTAAGCATATATTCCACATGTGTTAATTCATAGTTTTGATGCCTTCAGTGTGAATGTACAATTTTCATAGTCATGAAAATACAGAAAAATCTTTAAATGAGAAGGTGTGTCCAAAGTTTTGGTCTGTACTGTATATATGATGTACAATGAGGCCTGGGCACTGACAGAGGAACTTGCAAAGGTTATTGTGACACTAGTTACTAATCAATATGACACTAGTCACTACTCACGGACTTACCATGGGGCAGGATAGTCAAAAGGTCTGGGTCAGTACTAAGAGGGCTCGTAATAGACAAAGGAAAAAGAAAAAAGCGTAGTCAGGTAACAGTCCGAGATAAGAGTATCAGGAAGGTAGTGGATCGAGACATAGGGGTAAGTAAAACGGATAGTCAAAGGTAAATCCAAGGTCGGCAACTAAGATCAGAAAACAACGCAGAGCACAGAGCAAACACACACACCACTTGCGCAAAGCTACAAATGGCAATGGTCCGACCATTGTCATAGTGCTAAATAGCCCTGTAATCACCTAGAAGGGATGACACCTGGAGGAGATCCTACAGAGCCAGCCAGACAGTGCGGCAGAGCTGTCACTCACAATACTCACACCTCTGCCTCAAATCGGGTGGTAGAGTTGTCACTCACATTCTTGACAGCCAAGCAAGCCCGTGATCCCAGGGAGACAGAGTTGTCATTCACAGCGTCCATAGGACACTGTGAGTGGTGGACTTGTGACAGCGATAAACACCTGAAAGTGACTAAGCTTGAGACAGTAAAGAAATATGGAATTGCTGATTTTTGGTGGTATCTTGTGGGTAAAGGAAGCAGCAGCCTCATTCCTGTTGGTGAAACAATCGCAGTATTTGGCATGGCAAACATTGGCTGCAATACACTTGGCTGTTCTTCCCAGGATAAAAATGAAACAGCATTGCTCATTTTGTTACTTGTGAGCGGCATTGGGCACGTAGGCTTTAACTGTAGGAGGCTTGAGGAAATGGGTTTGCTATGTAGGAAAAGAATGATATTAGCAATATTCAAAGATATTATAGATCTCTGCCAAATGCCATCACATGTAAAGATATCCAATGTTATTTAATATTTTGTTTGTGACTCGCTCTATTTTACTAATTGAGTATCTATGTCAATTCAGGATAAGGGCTACATTGTGTGGTGTCAGGTGTGATTTTATTCATATTATGATTCTATGGGTAATCTGGATATTTGGCTAAAATAAGGAGTGGATCAAGTTGAACTTGAAGGACGTTTGTCTTTTTTCATCCATATTTACTATGTAACCTGTTCTCAGATTGTAGGTGGTACTAGAGCTCGGTACCATATGCGTTAAGGGGTTGTCTGACAGTTTGCCATAAATGTACGATAGATGCGGGTCTCAACGGGTGCTGTAAGGAAAGAGGATTTGGCCACACTTTTACAGCTGTCTCCATTCATATCTATGGAAATTGCTCAACAAGTCATCTCTCTATTTCTGACAGCACTGGGGACCCGCTCCCAGCAGACATTTATTGTAAATTCTATGATTATGCTATAAATATCCAAAATTGGAACACACTTTTAACTGAGTAAAGATACAATAGCAGAAAAATCACATTTGTAGCAGATATGTTTTTATAAAGAAGCACTCTCATCAAAGTTTTTATCCCCTTAATATTTTGCAATCATCCTATTATATTGCACTGTGTACTTACTATTACTTATTTTGCCTTTCGACCCAGTTAATTCTTCTCTTTTGTCTGTTCTGTGTAGAAACATGAAGTATTTTGTCCCTGCATGAGTCATCTCCCTCCTCAACTCCTCACTCAGCAGCTTCCTCGGCTCCCCACCCCCACCCCACCAGTGAATTATGCAGTGACGCATGAGCTGTGCAGGGAAAATTGACCCCTGTTTCTACATAGAACTCAGAAGAACTCAGCTAGTCAGTTTTTAAACCACTTGGGGTCATAGACCTAATAGAAAAGAGAGGAATTAGCTGTGTAGAAAAGCAAAATTAGCAATTGTAAGTACTCAGTTCTATATAATATGATGACTGCAATATATTAAGAGGATAAAAATTTTGATGAGAGTGCTTCTTTAATCCTAGACAACAGCTTTCACAGAACAAAACTTCATTTTCTTTTTTGTATGGTTCCCATATCAACTTTTGTTAAAAAAAATTAACACAAAGTATTCTAATTTGCTTTGTAATCACCACAACCTGAATGGCAATACTGTTTGACAAAGAATGTGTTTTTAAGTATACAATTAGAACACAATTAGTCTATAAACAGTATATATCTAGAATTAGAATATATTATATAAGTAATATACAGTTATATATTCATGCAGCATCATTTATTTTGAATTCACAAATAAAATGGGTAAGTCGTCTGTACTCTGTAGCAATACACTACAAAAATGATAATTTGGAATAATTTAGTTGCTATGGGCAAGATTTCCACTTTAGTTTGAAAACAGGAATAGTAGAATATTTATCTAAATTTCTTGGCCATAAACATTCCATAGGTCCAGCACAAGACCATTTTACTTGGAGCTGAAATTGGAACCAGTCACGTTACTAATAGGTTCTGTCATGGTTCCATCCCTCAGTGCGTCTGGGAGCAGTCACTGACAGCTCAGTCCTCCAATCTGGTACAGGGGTGTGCTGAAGCTGTCATTACTTTTTTGACAGCTTAGTCGTCCATTCTGGTGCAGGGGTGTGCTGTGCTGTCGGTGTGTTGATTGACAGCTTGGACGTTCAATCTGAGACTGAGAGGCGCTGGTTGTTTCCAGGTGTTCATTGTCCCAGGTGATTGGCTACTTAGCTGAGCTGTTTATTCCAGACCTCTACCAGACATACATTCAGCTTCTTTGTGGATTGTCTCTCTGTGCCTAGCGTTCTGTGTTTTGATCTTTCGTTGCCTGACCTTGGACTTCGTTCTGACCATCCATCTGTTTAACCCCTACTGCTCTGATCTGCTATCTCCTGGTATTCTGACCTCAGAACGTTACCTGACTATGCCTTTATCCCTGCCTTCTATTTTTGACGTACCCTCCTGGATTCTGACCTCAGACTCCTTAACTATCTCATCTTATGGCTTGTCCGTGAGAAGTGACTCAACATCACAGGTTCGTACTGGCCCACAGGGAAGTATGTGAATTCCCCTGTGGGCCCTACCACCTTATATGAGCAGTATTTGGCACAGCACATTTGATTCACTATGAACAATTAAAGGTAGCATCTCACCATTCATTTAGCAAACTACTGGTGTAGTTACCTAGAAACAGAGGTAAAATTGCGAATGAGGGTAATGTAATATTTGCATATAGCTGAACAGTGGGCCCTCAAAGTCAATGTTACTGGTGAAACCTTGGCATCCAAGTTTGACACTGGTTACCAGAGTTTATTATAAGTTGATATACTAAAAATATATTTTAACTTATTGATGATATGCCATAATCACAGTAAAATTGACTTCTTTTATAATAATAATCTTTATTTTTATATAGCACTAACATATTCCGCAGCGCTTTACAGTTTGCACACATTATTGTCACTGTCCCCGATGGGGCTCACAATCTAGATTCCCTATCTGTATGTTTTTGGAATGTGGGAGGAAACCGGAGTACCCGGAGGAAACCCACGCAAAGACGGGAGAACATACAAACTCCTTGCAGATGTTGTCCTTGGTGGGACTTGAACCTAGGAGTCCACCGCTGCAAGGCTGTAGTGCTATCCACGGAGTCACCGTGCTGCCCTTTTATGTAAATTATGCAATATAAAGTGTATGGAGTGTGGTCCATACTATCATTTTTTCTGTAACTAATGTACCCATGTCCAACACTAGCTGTTATTATCTCCTATGGGGTGAAACAGATTTACAGCAGCCTCCACTGTGCCATTTTTCATCTTGGACTGTGATATTAATCAGATTTTTGTCAAAAGAAGGATGAGCCATAGTTGAATATTTGCTTACCCAGTAAAATATATATTAGTATGTGATGAAGTAAATAGCGATGTCCCCATTCAGTCAGCCTTTTTTATTGGGATTTAGCTAGATGACTATAGACTAATTGATATAAAGCACATTAGCATGTGCCACTTCTCAAAGGACATGATCTTCCAGTAAATGGGAAATTACAATATTTCTTCCCTGTCCTTTTAACATTAGTTCCAATTAATAGGGTCTTGAGGGCATTAACCAGGATCACTTTCTTGAATCTCTAGTGCCATCCATGCTTGCAGCATTGCCATAATCCCTCTGCAGTCTTGCAGATTACCTGTCAGAGAGAAGGACATGATAATATTATGTATTCTTCTCTTCTTCTGTTTTGTAATTGCAATCAGCAGTGGATACAAGCTGAGGATCAGGCTTCTTTCTAACAAATCAGCCATGAATTGAGACAAGTGTTTGTATCTAGATTTGCATGTAGCATATGCTTCTCCCGGCTGGTTATGTGATACGTGTTCTGTTCCTGCCTGTGTCCTCCCAGCTCCCCACCCCATCTCTTCTAGAATTACAGGTGTACAGTACAACTGGTTTGCTAAGTCATTTATTTTTCTCGCTTTCTGACAGTCTGAATTTTAGGAAGGAATTAGACATTTCTACAAGCAGCCGGCCCCCTGCTTCTGATCTATTATCAGCCTTACCTTGTGGCGGTGAGTAATCTATAGCAAACTACTGAATGGCACGTTGTACGGCATAAAATTATATCTCACAAGGGAACAGTGTGCAGAAATAAAGCAATAATTTCTACCCATGTTATTCCATCAGTGAAAGTGTTCTAGTTACGACAATAAGCAATAGTTTATCATTTGTTGTTCATTTTATGTTGTTTCATTATTGCTAAAATATGACTGCACTATAAGAAATGTTCCCGTTGATAATATCTTCAATTGTTGTACTTTATATCCAGTTGCAGCCAATAGGGAGGTTAGTATTTTAGTGCAAAGATACTTCTTTTAAACTATACCTCTCTGTCTGTCAGGAGGCCATTCTGGTGATCTTCCAGTATCTACAATGGTAGAATTGGCAGTAAGTTTAGAGACCTATTCTGTTGATTTGGCATTTCACAGGTGGTCGAACTAGTCACCTGAGGAGCAGAGGCATAACTAGGGTCTCATTGCCCCCAGAGCAAAATTTGGACATGGGCCCCCACCTCTATGTTAGTCAGATGTATGGGCCTTTGTTGCGTTTTAGATCCTATAAAGACATACGTGTAATAGTGCCCCCATCATGGTGTGTCTGATTGGCCGGCGGCATGTATTGCAATGCTGGGAGCCGGCAGGTTTCTGCGCTAGAATACACTTCAGCTGAATGTACGTCTTCAGGCACACATCCAGCTGAAGTAGGTACTGGCATCAGCGGGCCTCTCTGCAACAGCATTTATTACGACCTTGCTGAGGAATATGGGAGCCTCACAACACTACCGTGACAGATGACTTCAGGGAAGACTAAGATTAGGCAGTTTTCCCAAAGCTGCCTGGCAGTGATTAATTCCAATCTCCCCATTGGAAGCACATGAATGCTCTGCTGATCTGAATATTTATGAGTATGGAGGAGTCGGAAAGACAGCTTTTAGAAGACAGCCAAAAGCTATCTAAGGGCTTTTTCACACAAGTAAATAAATTGGAATAGTGCAATCTGATAAAAAAATCGGATAGCACTCGGACCAGTTTACTCTACTGGGGCACGTCACATCTGCGATCATTTTCTCATGCCGATTCGGCATGAGACCACAATTGCAGCATGCTGCGAATGGCTGCAAGAATCGAATCACACACAGCCATACAATTCTACGGGTGCGTGTGAAATATCGCACTGCACTTGGATATTACCCGAGTGCAGGGAGATTCCCGAGGATGCCGGTAATGGAGGAGATGGGGAAATTAATTTCTCCTTATCCTCTGCACCTGTGCGCCTATTCTTTCATGTAAGAGCATGGGAGCACAGAGCACTGACACTCGGCTCATGGTCGCAGCAGAATTGGAGCTGAGTGTCACTATCATATTGCATCCGATGCCATACGCTAGTGTGACTCCGACCTAAGGGTGATTTCACATGTGCATGATATACAACCTTCGGGTCACAATACCCAGTCTGAATGGAAGGTCTACTGACCAGAACGAACTGAAGCCTAACAGAACTAACCCTATATGAGGCAGTTGGTTTGGGTCAGGAGACACGCCTATCAAATCTGTTGCGATCCAAGCTTGGACCATAGATTCAGATATGTACAGTCATGGCCAAAAGTTTTGAGAATGACACAAATATTATATTTTCACATGATCTGCTGCCCTCTGGTTTTTATGTGTGTTTGACAGATGTTTTTATCACAGACAGAAATATAATAATTTCAAACATATGAGTAACAAAAGCTTATATTGACAGTTAGAATGAGTTAATGCAGCAAGTCAATATTTGCAGTGTTGACCCTTCTTCTTCAGGACCTCTGCAATTCTCCCTGGCATGCTCTCAATCAACTTCTGGACCAAATCCTGACTGATAGCAGTCCATTCTTGCACAATCAATGCTTTCATTTTGTCAGAATTTTTAGGTTTTTGTTTGTCCACCCGTCTCTTGATGATTGACCACAAGTTCTCAATGGGATTAAGATCTGGGGAGTTTCCAGGCCATGGACCCAAAATCTCTCTGTTTTGTTCCCTGAGCCATTTAGTTATCACCTTTGCTTTATGGCAAGGTGCTCCATCATGCTGGAAAAGGCATTGTTGATACCCAAACTGCTCTTGGAAGGTTGGGAGAAGTTGCTCTTGGAGGACATTCTGGTACCATTGTTTATTCATGGCTGTGTTTTTAGGCAAGACTGTGAGAGAGCTGATTCCCTTGGCTGAGAAGCAACCCCACACATGAATGGTTTCAGGATGCTTAACAGTTGGCATGAGACAAGACTAGTGGAAGCGCTCACCTTGTATTCTCCGAATGAGGCATTTTCCTGATGTCCCAAACAATCGAAAAGGGGATTCATCAGAGAAAATAACTTTACCCCAGTCCTCAGCCGTCCACTGCCTGTACCTTTTGCAGAATATCAGTCTGTCCATGATGTTTTTTCTGGAGAGAAGTGGCTTCTTTGCTGCCCTCCTTGAGACCAGGCCTTGCTCCAAGAGTCTCCGCCTCACAGTGCGTGCAGATGCACTCACACCTGCCTGCTGCCATTCCTGAGCAAGCTCTGCACTGCTGGTAGCCCGATCCCGCAGCTGAAACACTTTTAAGAGACGGTACTGGCGCTTGCTGGTCTTTCTTGGGCGCCCTGGAGCCTTTTTGGCAACAATGGGACCTCTCTCCTTGAAGTTCTTGATGATGCGATAGATTGTTGACTGAGGTGCAATCTTTCTAGCTGCGATACTTTTCCGTTAGGCCATTTTTGTGTATTGCAAGGATGACTGCACGTGTTTCTTTAGAGATAACCATGGTTAACAGAAGAGAAACAATGATGCCAAGCACCAGCCTCCTTTTAAAGTGTCCAGTGGTGTCATTCTTACTTAATCATGACAGATTGATCTCCAGCCATGTCCTCATCAACACCCACACCTGTGTTAATGGAGCAATCACTGAAAAGAGGTTAGCTGGTCCTTTTAAGGCAGGGCTGCAATGATGTTGAAATGTGTTTTGGGGGATAAAGTTCATTTTCTAGCCAAATATTGACTTTGCAAGTAATTGCTGTTAAGCTGATCACTCTTTATAACATTCTGGAGAATATGCAAATTGTCATTAGAAAAAGTGAAGCAGTAGACTTTGTAAAAATTAATATTTGTGTCATTCTCAAAACTTTTGGCCATGACTGTACATGGACACCTTTATTAGAACATCTCCAAAAGCAGACTTTGTAGCTTTATTTTTATATAAAGGGGTGCACCATTTTATATCATGAGGATGCTCCACCTGCAGATGTATAGTATATCCATGTGGCAGTACTCCCTTGACGTAAACCCCCACCAGAGTCACATTGATAGCAGACGTCATCAAGTGGACAAGCTTTTCTTCGCTTAGTGCCAATTTATTAATTGTAAGGTCAGATGTAACAGTGTTATAAGGTAAAAATTACATTTTACCTTGAAGCGAAAAGACTAAAGTATAGAGGGGGATAAATTGTCACCTGGTCTAAACTTCCGTTCTAAATTTGAAA
Source organism: Oophaga sylvatica (assembly GCA_033576555.1). Lineage (NCBI taxonomy): Eukaryota > Metazoa > Chordata > Amphibia > Anura > Dendrobatidae > Oophaga > Oophaga sylvatica. Next base: position 154,967,906 of record JARQOD010000003.1, read on the forward strand.
AGAAACATAATCGATCAAATGTATACATTTTGGATTGCTGATATTGATGATGACATGCAGTGGGGGCATCCATCTTACTGAGTTTTTGTAATAGCAACAGCAAACATTTTCCTTTCAGCAAAAATCTGAAAACACTCATCAACTTTTAAGGGTATATACAGGTTTGGCAGATTTGTGGCAGAAAGTTCTTAAACTAAAAATCTTTTGAATACTTCTTAATGTAAAAGTTTCTTAAGCATGTACATGGATTTCTGCAAGTCCCATGCAAATGTTTTCAGGAATGTTTTGTATAAAAACTTACATTTTTTCAGATAAATATCCATCTATAGATTCCTTTCACAATAATGATGTGTATATTATTGCCATATCTAGATCTGTATATTTTTAAAATGATTTTCTGATATTTTACTATACTTTTATTTTATTTACTTTTTTATCTTGCTTAGTTTTCCATTTTATTATGTTTTACTTAAAGTAATGCATTTATTACTTTCATTTTGATTTGAAAATAGCCTCAACATACATATAATTTTACAAATGACCTCTACTCCTACTCCTATTATTTCAGGGTCATTGGTTTAGGATGGATAGTCTTGATGATTGAAAGTTATGCATGCACTGATTTTTACCCTCGGCCAAAAGAACTTCAAGCTTTCCCTGGTAAAGTGGCCATAGTTAATGTACTGACAAATTTGCTGTTTCAGCAGATATCTAGTTTCTATCTACTTGTATTGTCAGTGAACTCTAGTAGTAGAAAAGGTATTTTTTTATTCTGACGGTTAAATTCCAATCTCAATGCATAAGGCTATGTTCACACGTTGCGCTTTCCCATGCAAATTTTCAGCTGCGTTTTATAGTACCAGTCTTTGATATGTCAGAAATCTCATGCACACGGCTTGATTTTTTACGTCAGTAACCTTGTTTTTTTTCCTAAATGCAGCATGTCACTTCTTTCATAGTTTTTTCAGCAATTTTCAGGATTTTTCACCCATTTAAAGCAATGGGTGCTGAAAAAACACAGGTATCAGTTTTTGCTGCAATTTTGGCGCCAAAACTTGATGAAGTAGAATCAGATTTTTTTTTCTGCACTAAACTTAATCAGGGTGCATAAGAAACAAATGTACCATGCCAAAAACGCAAGAACAAAATGCACCAAAAACGTAGCAAAAAACACAATAAAAATAAGCAAAACCTGCCTTTTGAGGCAAGTTTCTTACTGCTAAGTGAGCAGGTTTTGTCTGCGGGAAAAAAACGCATCACAAACGCAACATGTGAACATAGTCTAAGGGTAAGTTCACGCTAGGTGTTTTTTTTTCTTGCGTTTTTGTGCATTTTGTGCTGTTTTTGTGCGTTTTTTTGCTGTGTTTTTGGCATGCTAGATTTGTCTCTCGTGCATGCTGATAAAGTTTAGTGCAAAAAAAAAGACCTATTCTACGGAATCAGGTTTTGGCACAAAAAATGCAGCAAAGTCTGATACCTGCGTTTTTGCTGCGGGTGAAAACACCTGAAAAAATCATGAAAGAAGTGACATGCATGCTCTATTTTGCATAATAAAACCAAGCAAAGCACAAAATAGTGAGGACACAAGGTGTGTGCATGAGATTTCTGAAATCTCACCTATAGCTGATACTGTAATACAAGCTGAAAATTTGCATTAAAAAACGGCTATTGTGAACTTACCCTAAAGGCCCCGTCACACTAAGTGAGATTGCTGAAGCGTCACCGACTTTGTGACGCAACAGCGACCTAGCCAGCGATCTTGCTTAGCGTGACACGCAGCGACGACCAGCCCCCCTGCTGGGTATCGCTGATCGTCGTTGAATGTCCTGGACCATTTTTTCATCGCTGGTCAGCACACATCGCTGCGTGTGACAGCGGGAGACCAACGATCAGCAAGCTACCAGCGCGTACAACAGAAGCTGGGAACTGGTATCTAGGGTACACATCGGGTAACTAAGCACCGCGCGGCGCTTAGTAACCCGATGTTTAGCCTGGATACCAACTCCCAGTGCGTACAACAGAAGCTGGGAACTGGTATCTAGGGTACACATCGGGTAACTAAGTGTTAGGGTTCGAGTTCCCGCTGCTGCGCAAGGGGAGTCTCGAACCAGTCCCACTGCGGTCCCCCATCCATCTCCAGCCGCAGTGGAGCCTGCTCAGCAAAGATGTCGGTCCCAGCGTCTCGCCCAGGTTAACACTGTGCAGAGGCTTGTTGCGGTCTTTCCTGGTTCCTCTATTATAACCAGTGCTGCAGCAGGCAGTTCGGGAACTAAGTCCCTGCTTTCTCCATCTGAGCATGCCCAGGGTAAGATCTCTCATTGGAGATCAGGGGTCACATGTTCAGGTACTGCAGCAGCTCCTTTTGGTCCGCCAGGAAGGTCCTGAAACTACATGTGTTTTGGAACAGTTTCTCATTGGTCCTTTTCTGGCAGGTCCTGTAGCTGTTACTATAAAAGGGTGGCATGGCTGGGCCGCCATGCGCTAGTATCAATTGCATTATGTGCTTTGCGCCAGTGTGATCATGTACGCATGTGGTTAGGGCTCGGCTGAAATAAGCCCCTAGAATACCGGCACCTCCGGTGAGGAGATTTGGATGCACGTGGTTAGGGCTTGGCTGAAATAAGCCCCTAGAATACCAGCTTCTCCGGTGAGGAGATTGCTTGATTGCGTTGCTGTCTGCATGATCACGGACTTCTATCCGCACAGCAGTTATCTGTGTATCCCTGTGAGTCTAACAGGACACAGTCTTTTTCTCAGCGGCTCTGTGACGCAACAGGGTTCACTTTACAACGCTGGTTCAGCGACCTAGCGTTTTACTTTGCGGCTCACTGAAGCTAAGTGAGTTCGTACTTATCACCATATAGTGCTGTGGCATTCCCGTTAGCGGCTCTGGGGATTAACAGAGTTCGCACTAACTGCCACAAGCGCTACGGCATTTATTTTAGCGACTCTGCAGGATTACAGAGTTTGCTACTTTCGCCATCTTACTAGCAGCGGGCTTCGCCTGCACGGTGGACCCCGGACTGCGAACACACCTCTCTACTATATCTATTAGGTGCGTTCCGCAGACCCTAACACTAAGCACTGCGCAGCGCTTAGTAACCCGATGTTTAGCCTGGATACCAACTCCCAGTGCGTACAACAGAAGATGGGAACTGGTATCTAGGGTACACATCAGGCAACTAAGCACCGCGCAGCGCTTAGTAACCCGATGTTTAGCCTGGATACCAGCGTGCTCGCTGTTCCTGATCGCTGGTGAGTCTGCCCATGTGACAGCTCACCAGCGATCAGTTAACGATGTCCCAGCGATCCCATCCACGTCGGATCGTTGGTGGGATCGCTGGGACATTGAAGAGTGTGACGGGACCCTTAGAGTACAAATAAAATGCTTGTAAACTATAAAATCCTAGCGTGCCTTCAGTAATTACATCAGGTATTTAGTGATACTTCCACTAGATATAGCTGTAGCTGCATAGATATTGTAGCAATTCTGCATCTCTGCACTATTTTCCTGTACAGATATGGATACAACAGCATAAAATGAATACTAGGAAGACGTTACAGTTACTGGTGATGTATGTCTAGACGCATGTATGTCTTATACTCATCCCAATTCTATTGCATGGCTGACAAGCAAATGAAGACTAAACTGCAAGGCTGGTAATTGTGATGTTGTTTAACCCCTTCACCCCCAAGGGTGGTTTGCACGTTAATGACCGGGCCAATTTTTACAATTCTGACCACTGTCTCTTTATGAGGTTATAACTCTGGAACGCTTCAACGGATCTGCGCGATTCTGAGATTTTTTTCTCGTGACATATTGTACTTCACGTTATTGGTAAAATTTCTTCGATATAACTTGCGTTTATTTTTGAAAAAATGCAAATATGGTGAAAATTTTGAAAATTTTGCAATTTTCAAACTTTGAATTTTTATTCCCTTAAAACAAAGAAATATGTCACACAAAATAGTTAAGAAATAACATTTCCCACATGTCTACTTTACATCAGCACAATTTTGGAATCAAATTTTTTTTTCTTAGGAAATTATAAGGGTTAAAAATTGACCAGCGATTTCTCATTTTTACAACAAAATTTACAAAGCCATTTTTTTTAGGGACCACCTCATATTTGAAGTCACTTTGAGGGGTCTATATAGCAGAAAATACCCAAAAGTGACACTATTCTAACAACTGCACCCCTCAAGGTACTCAAAACCACATTCAAGAAGTTTATTAATCCTTCAGGTGCTTCACAGGAGCTGAAGCAACGTGGAAGGAAAAAATGAATATTTAACTTTTTAGCCACAAAAATGATCTTTTACAAACTTTTTTTTTATTTTCACAAGGGTAAAAGGAGAAAATGCACAAACAAAGTTGTTGTGCAATTTCTCCTGAGTACGTCAATACCCAATATGTGGGGGAAAACCACTGTCCGTGCGCACAGCAGAGCTCGTAAGGGAAGTAGCGCCGTTTGACTTTTTCAAACTAAAATTGGCTGGAATTGAGATTGGATGCCATGTCGCGTTTGGAGAGCCCCTGATGCGCCTAAACAGTGGAAACCCCCCACAAGTGACACCATTTTGGAAACTAGACCCCCTAAGGAACTTATCTAGGTCTTTGGTGAGCAATTTGAACCCCCAAGTGCTTCACACAAGTTTATAACGTAGAGCCGTAAAATTAAAAAATCATATTTTTTTCCACAAAAATGATCTTTTCACCCCAATTTTTATTTTCCCAAGGTAACAAGACTCCAAAAGTTATTGTGCAATTTGTCCTGAGTACGCTGATACTCCATATGTGGGGGTAAACCACTGTTTGGGTGCATGGCAGAGTTTGGAAGGGAAGGAGTGCCATTTGACTTTTTCAACGCAGAATTGGCTGGATGCCATGTCGTGTTTGGAGAGCTCCTGATCTGCCTACACAGTGGAAACCCCCCACAAATGACACCATTTTGGAAACTAGACCCCTCAAGGAACTTATGTAGATGTGTGGTGAGCACCTTGAACCCCCAAGTGCTTCACAGAAGTTTATAATGTACAGCCGTAAAATACATTTTTTTTTTTTTACAAAAATGATTTTTTCGTCCCCAATATTTTATTTTCACAAGGGTAACAGGAGAAATTGGACCCCAAAAGTTGTTATCCAATTTGTCCTGAGTACGCTGATACCAAATATGTGGTAGAAAACTACTGTATGGGTACACGTTGGGGCTCGGAAGGGAAGTAGTGATGTTTTGGATTGCAGACTTTGATGGAATGCTCTGGGGGCGTCATGTCGCATTTGGAGAGCCCCTTATGCGCCTAAACAGTGAAAACCCCCCACAAGTGACCCCATTTTGGAAAATAGACCCCATAAAGAACTTATCTAGATGTGTGGTGAGCGCTATGAAGCCCCAAGTGCTTCACAGAAGTTTATAACGTACAGCCGTAAAAACAAAAAAAAAATCATTTTTTTTTTTTAAAAATGATACTTTTGCCCCCAGTTTTTTATTTTCCCAAGGGTAACAGAAGAAATAGGACAAATTGCACAATAACTCTTAGGGTCCAGAGTACGCTGATACCCCATGTGGGAGTAAACTACTGTTTGGGCGCATGGCAGAGGTCAGAAGGGAAGGAGCACCGTTTGAATTTTTCAACGCAGAATTGGCTGGAATTGAGATCAGACGCCATGTCACATTTGGAAAGCCCCTGATGTGCCTAAACAGTAGAAACCCACCAATTCTAACTCCAACCCTAACCCCAACACACCCCTAACCCTAGTCCCAACCCTAACCACAAACCTAACCCTAACACACCCCTATCCCTAATCCCAACCATAACCCTAATACTAACTTTAGCGCCAACCCCAACCCTAACTTTAGCCGCAACCCTAACCCTAACGGGAAAATGGAAATAAATACATTTTTTTAATTTTATTATTTTTCCGTAACTAAGGGGTGATAAAGGGGGTTTGATTTACTATTTATAGCGGGTTTTTATGATTGGCAGCTGTCACACTAAAAGACGCTTTTTATTGCAAAAAATAGTTTTTTGCATCGCCACATTTTGAGAGCTATAATTTTTGCATATTTTGGCCCACAGAGTCATGTGAGGTCTTATTTTTTTGCGGTACGAGTTGACATTTTTATTGGTACCATTTTTGAGCACGTGACATTTTTTGATCGCTTTTTATTTCGATTTTTGGAAGGTTAGAATGAACAAAAATCAGCAATTCATGAATTTCTTTTGGGGAGGCGTTTATACCGTTCCGCGTGTGGTAAAATTGATAAAGCAGTTTTATTCTTCGGGTCAGTACGATTACGGCGATACCTCATTTATATCATTTTTTTATGTTTTGGCGCTTTTATAGAATAAAAACAATTTTATGTAAAAAATAATTATTTTTGCATCGCTTTATTCTGCGAGCTATAACTTTTTTATTTTTTCGTTGATGATGCTGTATGACAGCTCGTTTTTTGCGGGACAAGATGACGTTTTCAGCGGTACCATGTTTATTTATATCGGTCTTTTTGATCGCGTGTTATTCCACTTTTTGTTCAGCGGTATGATGATAAAGCACTGATTTTTTGCTTTGTTTTTATTTATTTTTTTTAACGGGTTCACAAAAGGGGTTAACTAGTGGTACAGTTTTATAGGGGGGTCGTTACGGACGTGGAGATACCAAATATGTGTACTTTTATTGTTTTATTTTTTTTATTTACAGGAAGAAATGAATTTATTGGGAATATTTTTTTTTTTTTTATTTATTTTGGAATTTTTTTTTTACACGTTTAATTTTATTTTTTTTTACTTTTTTACATTGTCCCAGGGTGGGACATCACTGTAAAATGTCAGATCGCTGGTCTCACAGTGTGCACAGCACTCTGTTAGGCCAGCGATCTCACAGGGAGCGCTGCAGGCTTCTCAGTGCCTGCTCTCGGCAGGCACTGAGGAAGCCGCCTCCCTCCAGGACCCCGGCGCCATCTTGGATCCCCCTCCCTGCGCGATGCTCCCCTGTGCCCCCAGTACAGTGCAAGGGGTTAATGTGCCGGGAGCGGTCCGGGTGTCAGCTGTGATAATCAGCTGACACCCGGCGGCGATTAGCTGGGAGCGCAGCTAATCGCTATGACGTACTATCCCGTCCATGGTCAGATTGTCACGGGTTTTATGGACGGGATAGTACGTCAGATGTCAGAGAGGGGTTAAATGGGTTGTCCCACAAAAAGTATTATTCATCAATTAATAGAAGATTTCAAATGAAGTGTATTTGCAAGATAATAGTCTAAGATTTAAGCCAATGCTCCTGAGTTTGATAAAAGCCAAAACTTTTTTTCTTCTTTAAAAATAATGTATGGTAAATTTGGATGATTCTGTACAAAAGCATCATATACAGTGGGTACAGAAAGTATTCAAACCCCTTTAAATTTTTCACTCTTTGTTTCTTTGCAGCCATTTGGTAAATCCAAACAAGTTCATTTTTTCTTATTAATGTACACTCTGCACCCCATCTTGACTGAAAAAAAACAGAAATGTAGAAATTTTTGCAAATTTATTACAAAAGAAAAACTGAAATATCACATGGTCATAAGAATTCAGACCCTTTGCTCAGTATTGAGTAGAAGCACCCTTTTGAGCTAGTACAGCAATGAGTCTTCTTGGGAATGATGCAACAAGTTTTTCACACCTGAATTTGGGGATCCTCTGCCATTCTTCCTTGCAGATCCTCTCCAGTTCCGTCAGGTTGGATGGTGAATGTTGGTGGACAACCATTTTCAGGTCTCTCCAGAGATGCTCAATTGGGTTTAGGTCAGGGCTGTGGCTGGGCCAGTCAAGAATGGTCACAGAGTTGTTCTGAAGCCACTCCTTTGTTATTTTAGCTGTGTGCTTAGGGTCATTGTCTTGTTGGAAGGTGAACCTTCGGCCAATTCTGAGGTCCAGAGCACTCTGGAAGAGGTTTTCATCCAGGATATCTCTGTACTTGGCCACATTCATATTTCCTTCAATTGCAACCAGTCGTCCGGTCCCTGCAGCTGAAAAACAACCCCATAGCATGATGCTGCCACCACCATGTTTCACTGTTGGGATTGTACTGGGCAGGTGATGAGCAGTGCATGGTTTTCTCCACACATACCACTTAGAATATTCACCAAAAACTTCTATCTTCATCTAATCAGACCAGAGAATCTTATTTCTCATACTCTGGGAGTCCTTCATGTGTTTTTTAGCAAACTTTATGCGGGTTTCATATGTCTTGCACTGAGGAGTGGCTTCTGTCAGGCCACTCTGCCATAAAGGCCCAACTGGTGGAGGGCTGTAGTGATAGCTGACTTTGTGGAACTTTCTCCCATCTCTCTACTGCATCTGTGGAGCTCAGCCACATTGATCTTGGGGTTCTTCTTTACCTCTCTCACCAAGAATCTTCTCCCACGATTGCTGTTTGGCTGGACGGCCAGGTCTAGGAAGACTTCTGGTGGTCCCAAATTTCTTCCATTTAAGGATTATGGAGGCCACTGTGCTCTTAGGAACCTTGAGTACTGCAAAAATTCTTTTGTAACCTTGGCCAGATCTGTGCCTTGCCACAATTCTGTCTCTGAGCTCCTTGGCCAGTTCTTTTGACCTCTTGATTCTCATTTGGTCTGACATGCACTGTGAGCTGTGATGTCTTATATAGACAGGTGTGTGCCTTTACAAATCATGTCCTGTCAGTTTAATTAAACACTGCTGGACTCCAATGAAGCAGTAGAACCATCTCAAGGAGGATCATAAGGAAATGGACAGCATGTGACTTAAATATGAGTGAGCAAATGGTCTGAATACTTATGACCATGTGATATTTTGTTTTTTCTTTTTTAATAAATTTGCAAAAATGTCCACATTTCTGTTTTTTTTCAGTCAAGATGGGGTGCAGAGTGTACATTAATGAGAAAAAAATGAACTTTTTTGCATTTACTAAATGGCTGCAATGAAACAAAGAGTGAAAAATTTAAAGAGGTCTGAATACTTTCCATACCCACTGTACACATACTAACATTGCCAACTAGGTGACAAAAATGCCCAAAAGTAATGCGTTTTTTACCTTAATGGTCCGATAGATAGATAGATAGATAGATAGATAGATAGATAGATAGATAGATAGATAGATAGATAGATAGATAGATAGATAGATAGATAGATAGATAAATAGACTTAGGTCCAGAAATATTTGGACAGTGAAACAAGTTTTGGTATTTTATCTGTTCAACAAAACATATTCAAAGTGCAGTTATATAATCAATATGGCTTAAAGTGCAGATTTTCAGCTTTAATTTGAGGTATTCACATCCTAATTGGAGTAAGGGATTAGAATTACAACTCTTTAATATGTAGCTGCTTCTTTTTCAAAGGTATTGTACAATTATCTGAAAAGCTCCTTAAAGAGCTGCATGGGTTATTCCCTCATTAATCATTCATCAATTAAGCAGGTAAAATGTCTGGAGCTGATTCCAGTTGTGGCATTTGCATTTGGAAGCTGTTGCTGTGAACTGACAATATGTAGTCAAAGGAGCTCTCCATGGAAGAGAAATAGACAATTATTATGCTTAAAAAAAAGAACTCCATCAGAGAGATAGAAGAAATGTTTATAGTGGCCAAATCAACAGTTTGGTATATTCTGAAGCAAAAAAGCACACTGGTGAACTTGAGAACTCAAAAAGGCCTGGACGTCCAGAGAAGACAACAGTGGTGGATTTTGCAGAATCTTTTTCATGTTGAAAAAGAAGTACTTCACAACATCCACCCAGGTGAAGAACACTCTCCAGGAAGTAGGTGTTTCAGCATCTAAGTCTACTATAAAGAAAAGACTTCATGAGAGCAAATACAGAGGGTTCACCACAAGCTGCAAACCATTAATCAGCCTTCAAAATAGAAAGACCATACTTGACTTTGCCAGAAACCATCTAAAGAAGTCAGCCCAGCTTTGGAGAAAAATTCTTTGGACAGATGAAGCTAATATCAGAATGATGGGAAGAAGAAAGTAAACAAAATGCTTGGAATGTCTCATGATCCAAAGCACACCACATCCTCTGTTAAACATGGTGGAGGCAGTGTGATGGCATGAGCATGCATAGCTTCCAATGGCAGTGGGTCACTAGTCTTTATTGATGATGTGACTAAAGACAGAATCAGCTGGATGAATTCTGAAGTGTACAGGGTTATACATTCTGCTCAAATTCAACTTAATGCAGCAAGGATGATTGGACAGCGCTTCACGGTACAGATGAACAGTGACCCAAAACATATTGTAAAAGTAACCCACTACATTTTTAAGGCAAAGAAATGGAATATTCTGCATTGGCTGAGTCAATCGCCACATCTGATCCTAAAGGAGTAGCTAGGGGTTTGGTTCAGGGGATGTGAAACTTCTGAGTGGGCCCCTGAACATGTAACCCTGATTACAAATATGGTGGTGCACCCTAATAGTGGATGTAGGAGAATCTCAACAGATGACAGAGCTGTTACTAAAAAAAAATCTCTACACAAAGACCAACACTGATTTTACTGACATATAGTGACATATAGTGGTAGATAACAGTCCTACAGAACTTACAGTATAAGAGATCATAGTACAATTATTGATGGTGGCTTACAGCTGACGTTCTTTCTGGTGGAATCATTCACTTTTCCTGTCTTTTTCATCTGGCCCAGACTGACATGGCATCTTCTTCCAGCCAGGACTCAGCTGCAGAGATTACAACAAAGACACATCTGACTTCTCACATTTCAGGCACCGTCCCCATCTATCCTCAACCTGCACCAACTCCTTATCCTGCTGAGCCGCTGCTGCCATATGTGTCCCTATTACTGCACCTACTTTGTGGTACTGTGTGCCCTCTAATTTTCCTCCTACTCGAGCCCTAGATTCTCCTTTCATTGCACTAGTAAAGTATGATGTCAACAAAAGTGCCCCACAAACACTAAAATACCCCTACAATGAATTCCTCCACAGTACCCTCAACATGCACTGTATGATGACCCTCTGTACCCCACCCCTCAACTACCCAGTATTATGGACCCTACACAAACTTTCACACTGTATAATTGCTTGCATACAGTTTAACACAGTAAGGCTCTCACATAGCTCTTCAAATATTATAATAGCCCCACATAGTCCTCCATGCAGCACAATGCACCCCATAGTCAATACAGCATAATGTACCCTATAGTCCGTACAGCATATGCACTCCTTAGTTTGTACAGAATAATGCACCCCATGGTCCATACAATATGGTCCATACAATACTGTGTAATGCATCACATAGTCCTCAATACAGTTTTATTGCTATCACAATGTTATAAAAAATAATAAAATACAATACTCACCTCCCCTCCTAGTTCCTCGCTTCTCCGGTCTCCGCAGCTTGTCTTCTGAAACATTGCACATATCAGCATAGAGGACATCAGCATACGATGACGTCATCGTGCTGAGACGTCAGACACCGAGGAAGAATGATGGGTGAGGAAGCGTCTGGTGATGCCTCCTCTTCCACCATTGTTTTCAACTTTATCGGCAGATGCCGATACAGTTGAATTTGCAAGGGGGCAGTGCCGGCTCTGACACAGGACCCCCCCAGCCTACGGGCCCCATAGCGGCAGTACAGGGAGATCGCGTCTCCCTCGTCTGTCGCAGAGTTTAACTGTATATGGCTGATACAGTTAAAAGTAGAGTAGCTCGTAGTGGGTCCCTCAGAATGCAGGGCCTGGGGCGGCCACTCCCTCTGCTCCCCTGGTAGCTACTCTGTTGTCTCAACCCCATTGAGCACGCATTTCAGATGCTTAAGATAAGCAGAATGACCCACAAACTAGCAACAACTGAAGTGTGCAGCAGTAAAGGCCTGGCAAAGCATCACAAAGGGGTGTCATGTATAGTGTACAGTTCCTATAGCGTCTTGTGCTTGGGTGCGAGGAAAACACAGGAGACATAGGTTGAAATGAAATGACTTGTATTACTTCATACAAGCATGCTGAAAAGTTCACACAGTTTGCAGGAACAGCGACAGGAGACACAGCAGGCCAGAGTAACTTCAAGCACTACAATAAATCTCCAAAGCAGGTTTAGGATCTCTTCCCTGTACCGTAATTCCTCTGCAAACATGGATTCACCAAACAGCAGGTTTCCAGAGTCCAAAAGTGTTCCAAGGTTCCTCAGTAGGGAATACAAGTCCAAGGCTTCCAGGAGTCAGGTCACAGACTGACTGAGGCTTGATTCAGGAGCACTGATTGTTCAGCTGAGGCTGCTTAAGAAGCAAGAGGGAAGAATCAGGGCGGGAACATGAAAACTGGAAACTCCATATTAACTGAGGGCAAGAGCTGCAGAAAGACAGAAAGCAAAATGGCCGACGGAAAACTGAGTTTCAAGGAACATGTCAACAGAGACAAAGAACCTTACATTACTCCCCCCTTAGGGACAACCTCCGGATGACCTCAGACCAGGCTTGTCAGGGTACCTCTGATGAAACTGGCGGAGCAGGCGAGGAGCATTTACATTATTGACTGGTTCCCATGAGTTGTCCTCCACTGGGTAGCCCTGCCATTTAATCAAATATTGCAACTGATTTCTGTACAACCTGGAATCTAGAATCCTTTCCACCATAAATTCTTCCTGACCATCGACCAGCACTGGGTCAGGGCAAGGAGAAGAACGTCCAGGAAACGTATTGGGTGTTGCAGCCTTTAGTAGGGATACATGAAAGACAGGGTGGATTCTCATAGTTCTGGGCAGTTGAAGACGACAAGCAACAGCACTTATAATCTTATTGATCTTATAAGGTCCAATGTACTTATGTCCCAATTTAGACAATGGAATCTTTAATTTAAGATTTCTGGTTGACAGCCAGACCAAATCTCCTACCTTGAAAGCTGGTGCAGGTTTACGAAATTTATCTGCTGCTTTCTTGTACCTTTCCTGAGCCAATTCTAGATTTTCCTTTAGAAGATCCATATTCTTTTGTAAAGAAGTGATTCTTTCAGCCACTGCCGGCAAGGGCGTATCTATGGGAAATCGAGGAAGAATGTTAGGATGATAACCTAGATTGGAGTAAAAAGGAGACTGCTTAGTGGAGGCGCTCTGAGAGTTATTATAAGAGAACTCAGCCAGTGGAAGTAGATCCACCCAATCATCCTGTAGGTGGCAGATAAAACAGTGGAGATACTGCTCCAGGGTCTGATTGGTTCGTTCTGTCTGTCCATTAGTCTGGGGATGAAAAGCAGAAGAAAGGTTTACTTTAATGTCCAATGCTGCACAGAAATTTTGCCAAAACCTTGAAGTGAATTGCACCCCTCGATCCGAAATGACCTCATCCAGTACTCCATGTAAGCGAAACACATTCTTAATCATCAAGTCTGATGTCTGTTTTGCAGTGGGTAAGCCGACACAAGGGATAAAATGAGCTGCCTTTGTTAGACGGTCAACCACCACTAGAATGGTGTTCTTCCCTTGAGAGGTTGGTAACTCCACAATGAAGTCCATAGAAATGGATCCCCACGGACGGGACGGGTGGGAAGAGGTTGCAACAGACCAGTTGGTGAGGAGCGAGGTGTTTTGCATCTTGCACAGACTTCACATGAAGTGACATAGTTTAAGACATCTTTCCTGTAAGTGGGCCACCAAAAGAAACGAGAAAGAAATTCTTGTGTCTTTAGAATTCCCCTATGCCCGGCTATCTTGGAATCGTGGATGAGTTGCAATACTCTCAATCTGACTGTTTCAGGTATATACAGACGTTGTCCCTGAATCCACACACCATTCTTAAAGACAAGACTTACGTCCCTTGGGGGTTGAGCCAAAAAATAATCCGCATGGTATGCTTCCTTGATGTCCTTAAGTAGGTCTTGATTATGAATCACTCCCAGGAACCTAGAGTCAGGAAGAATAGTCTTAGGAGGAGTAAGTGGACGTGTCTCTGCTGAATGAATCCTAGAGAGTGCATCAGCCTTTCCATTGCGCGATCCTGGTCTATAAGAAATGACAAAATTAAATTGGTTTAGGAAAAGATTCCAGCGAGCCTGGCGAGGAGTCAGGCACTTAGCCGACCTGATAAATTCAAGGTTACGATGGTCTGTCAGGACGACTATTTGCTGTGCAGCTCCCTGAAGAAGGTGTCTCCATTCCTTGAAGGCGGCAATAATGGCCAACAATTCTCTATTGCCCACATCGTAGTTCCTCTCAGCCGAAGACAACTGCTGGGAAAAGAAGGCACAGGGATGCAAGACATTCTTCTCACCTGTTCTCTGAGAGCGTATAGCTCCAACGGCACAGTCTGAAGCATCCACCTCTATTATGAAGGCAAGCTCGGGGTTGGATGTACTAAGATAGGTGCGGTGGTAAATTTATCCTTTAAACAGGAAAATGCTTCCTGAGCTTGCGGGGTCCAGGAGAACCTAGACTGTTTCCGGGTAAGTTGGGTGATAGGTGACACTACCTCAGAAAAATTCTTAATGAAACATCTATAGAAGTTGGCAAACCCGATGAAACGCTGCACCTCCTTCACATTTCTAGGAATTGGCCAATCCTTGATGGCTTGGGTCTTGCTTCCATCCATACTAATCCCTTGCGTAGATAGTACATACCCCAGAAATTGAATTTCGGTCCTATGGAATTCACATTTTTCAAGTTTGATGTAGAGATGGTTTTGTCTTAGGCGTTCTAAGACCATTCTCACATGTCCATGATGTTCCTCTGTGGAGTTAGAAAAAATTAGAATATCATCCAGATAAATCACCACAAATGTATCTAGGAGATCCCTGAAGATATCATTCACGAAGTGTTGGAAAGTGGCTGGGGCGGTACTCAGACCAAAAGGCATAACTAGATATTCAAAGTGTCCATAGCGTGACCTGAAAGCAGTCTTCCATTCATCCCCAGGTCTAATACGGACCAAGTTATAGGCCCCACGGAGATCCAGTTTAGAGAAAATTTTGGCATGCCGCACTCTCTCCAACAACTCAGGGATTAAAGGCAATGGATAACGGTTTCTAATAGTAACCTTATTGAGTTCCCTATAGTCTATGCAGGGTCTCAGAGATCCATCTTTCTTCTTCACAAAGAAGATGGGTGCACCTGCGGGAGATGAAGAGGGGCGTATGAAGCCCTTGGCTAAATTTTCGTCTATATAATCCTTCAAAGCTTTTAGCTCGGGCCCCGCTAGGGGATAGATCTTACCAAAAGGTATCTCGGCTCCAGGCAATAATTCAATTGGACAATCATATGGACGGTGAGGAGGAAGCTGATCAGCGTTCTTCTTGTCACATAAATCCACATAGTCCTGGTATACAGCTGGTAGTTCAGGGACTGACATGGTTCCTTTAGGAACAGAGCAAGCTGAAACTCCTTGACTCATCTGTTTCTCCGGAAAGTGTAATTCCTTGGTCTCCCAGTTAATCGTAGGATTCTGCGCCTGCAGCCATGGTAGCCCTAGAATAATGGGAAAGTGGGGAGAAGAGATAAGCATAAAAGACATTTTCTCCTGATGATCTTTACCCATAAGGACCCTCAAAGGCTCTGTTTCTTGATCCACTGGTCCAGAAGTCAGTAGAGAGCCATCCACAGTCTCCATCTGTACTGGAGTAGCCTTCTTCACTGAACGTATCCCCTGTTTCAGAGCAAAGGAGATATCCATAAAATTTCCACTTGCTCCTGAGTCGATCATAGCAGAGCTAGACACCCAGACTGAGTCAACCCAGAGTTTGATGGAAAGGAAGCAATGAGAATTGTTTCTTTTACAACTCAGCTGGGACACCGCTGAGGAAACTTGAAAAATTGCAGCGTTTATACCGTCATCGTCCCCAGAACTAACAGAGTTTAAGTCCGAGAAATCAAGATCTGTTGCTGCAGATCTCTCTGGAGCCTGAGACTCGGACATGACAGAGCTCCTCTCGCAACACTCACAGTGAATGACTGCTGCAGTAGTCTTACGAGAACGGCTGGGGCAGTTTATAATGAAGTGCCCTGACTTACCACAGTAGAAACATAGATTTTCCTTTATACGATGTTCTTTGCGTGCATCACTAACCCGTCTTTGTAAAGAGTCCACCTGCATGGGTTCAGGTTCTGGTTCCCTTGTGATCCTACTCAAAGGTTCCTTAGCTGAGGAGGGAGGTAGTAAAAGGTTAGTGCGATTATTTTCGAACCATCTCTCTTGTCTGCGTTCAGTCAGACGAGCATCAATACGGATACAATAGTTAATAAAGTCACCTAACGCAGTGGGAGGGTCGGCACGAGCAAGTTCATCCTTAATCAGTGGAGACAACCCTTTCCGAAAAATAGATTTTTTAGCGGAAGTGTCCCAAGTGGTATCAAGAGCCCATCTCCTGAAATCCAGGTCATATTCGGCTACTGAACGCTTACCTTGGCGCAAAGTTAACATGGCTGCTTCAGCTGTTGCACCTCGATTGGGGTCATCAAACACCTGCCCCATGGCTGAAATAAAAGCATCAAGGTGATTCAAACAATCATCCTCAGTCTCAATCAGAGGGTTTGCCCACATCAAAGCCTTATTGGTAAGCAACATGATTATAGTAAGCACTTTGGATCGTTCAGTGGGAAATTGTGAAGCATGTGCAGAGAAAAATAAATTGCATTGATTAATAAATCCCCTGAATTTCTCACGTTCACCGCCAAAACGAAAAGGAGGTAATTTGGGGATCCCAGAACTTGGGGTTATGGAAGGAGCCTGGGCTCGTTCCTCTAGAGCCTCAATCCTGGCTCGCAATTCCTGGGTAGTCTGTCCAAACACTTGCAAATTATGATTAGTGAGGTCCTGTAGGCTTGCAAAACGGGTTTTTAAAGTCTGTACATCTGAAAGGATTGTATCAGTCACTCCGCAAAGTTCCTTTATGCGGGCCTCCATCTTCCAGATCTTTTAAGGCAGAAGTGCTGGAAGGAGAAGAGGAAAGAAAAAAAAAAACAATAGTGTTTACCTGTGGTAACACTCCAGAGTAAAATTTTAAGGGAATGCGCTCACCTGGAATGGTTGTGAGAAGTCACAACCACTGTCATCACATAAGGTATTAAACGGACATCTCCACATATCCACAGTCACAGCAGACACGGCCTTCCCAGACCCAGCAGACACTAAACATTGGCTCCTGAATCTTGTCATGTATAGTGTACAGTTCCTATAGCGTCTTGTGCTTGGGTGCGAAGAAAACACAGGAGACATAGGTTGAAATGAAATGACTTGTATTACTTCATACAAGCATGCTGAAAAGTTCACACAGTTTGCAGGAACAGCGACAGGAGACACAGCAGGCCAGAGTAACTTCAGGCTATGTGCACACGTTGCGGTTTTTTAGCGGTTTTGCCGCGGTTTTTCGCGGCGGAAACGCCGCGAAACCGCGGCAAAACCGCTTACACAATACAACTCATTAAGGCCTATGAGATTCCGCAATGCTGTGCACATGCTGCGGGTTTTTCCGCGGCGGAATCGCATCGCGGGAGAATCCGCAGCATGCTCATTCTTTTTTGCGGAACCGCGGCGATTCCGCCGCCATAGGAATGCATTGAACCGCTTACTTTCTGCATGTGGCTGTGCCCACCATGCGGAAAGTAAGCGGTTCATGTGCGGATGGTACCCAGGGTCTGGAGGAGAGGAGACTCTCCTCCAGGCCCTGGGTACCATATCCATGTAAAAACAATAATTAAAATAAAAAATAATGATATTCTCACCTTCCGGCGGCCCCCGCAGCTTTCCCGCCTCTCAGCGACGCTCCCGCCAATCGCGTTCCCAGGAGTGCATTGCGAGATCACCCAGATAGCGTAGCGGTCTAGCGAGATGCTACGTCATCGGGATGATTGTCGCAAAGGACTCTTGGGAACGGAACTTGCCGGGAGCGTCGCTGAGAGGCGGGAAAGCTGCGGGGCCCGCCGGAAGGTGAGAATATCATTATTTATTATTTTTTTTTATTTTTACATTAGATCTTTTTACTATTGATGCGACATAGGCAGCATCAATAGTAAAAAGTTGGTCACACGAGTCAAACACTTGTTTGACTCGTGTGACCAACCTGTCAGATCGCTTGTAAAACGCTAGCATTCTGCAAGCTAATTCCGCTTGCAAAACGCTAGTGTTTAGCGGGAATACGCATACCTATAATATGCGGATTTCCCGCGGCAGGGAGGTGCGGAATTGCCGCGGAAATTTCCATGGCAATTCCGCAACGTGTGCACATAGCCTCAAGCACTACAATAAATCTCCAAAGCAGGTTCAGGATCTCTTCTCTGTACCGTAATTCCTCTGCAAACATGGATTCACCAAACAGCAGGTTTCCAGAGTCCAAAAGTGTTCCAAGGTTCCTCAGTAGGGAATAGCTGGAGTACAAGTCCAAGGCTTCCAGGAGTCAGGTCACAGACTGACTGAGGCTTGATTCAGGAGCACTGATTGTTCAGCTGAGGCTGCTTAAGAAGCAAGAGGGAAGAATCAGGGCGGGAACATGAAAACTGGAAACTCCATATTAACTGAGGGCAAGAGCTGCAGAAAGACAGAAAGCAAAATGGCCGACGGAAAACTGAGTTTCAAGGAACATGTCAACAGAGACAAAGAACCTTACAGGGGGAAACCCAGCGTTTGGAGATGTCCATAGCTTCCAGACTTCAGGCAGTCATTGTCTACACAGTATTACAAATGAACATTTTATTTAAGATAAAGTTAATTTGTCCAATTACTTTTGAGCCCCTGAACTGAGGAGACTTTGTACAAAAATGGTTGTAATTCCTAAACGTTATGCAAAATAGTTTTAGTCAACCCTTTTAATTAAACCTGAAAGTCTACACTTCAATTGCTTTTCAGTTGTTTCATTTTAAATCCAAAATAGTGGCCTGCAGAGCCCAAATCACCAAGATTCGTTACTGTCCAAATACTTCTGGACCTAACTGTATGTAGACCGAATAGATATTAACTGTTTATTAGGGGGATCACTGGGCCTGTGGGTGAGCAACTACTTTCTCTGCAGGTCAGGAGAGAAACATAGGAGATTAGGAGTTAGCCGAAGCCGACTGAAATTCATTTCTGCGAAATGTTGGTGCCTCCTGGTCTCATGGGACGAACTGGTGCCCATCTACAAGAGGTGAACAGACCAAAGTTGCAGAGGAGTAAAGAGGCCAAAAGGGGTGAACATTACGCTGGAGAGTCACTTGGGGTAGTTAAAATAATTGTGTGCGTTACTCCAGAAATGTTTATTTTTTTAACTAACGGGATAACCCCTAACAGGAGACCTACACATAGACATATATATCTATGTTGGAATCCTTCTTCCAAAACAACAGATTCACACTAGTGATGAGTGAGTAAGCTCGTTGCTCAAGTTTTCTAACAAACAGGCAATCTCCACATGTATTCAGGCTGTCTAGTAGCCGCAAATCATGCAGCTGCAGTGACACAAACTAAATCTCCGAGCACTTCCAAATACTCGGACACCACCCGAGCATGCTCGGGAAAACCCGTGCAACAAGCATACTCGCTCATCATTTATTCACACCTGTCCAGCTATCCACAGGTTCTGTGTGGCATAGCAACTCATTCCCATTCATTTGAAGCTGAGCTGCAATACCAGACACAAGCTGTGGACAAGTGAGGCACTATTTCTAGAGCAACGCAGCTCTCTTTATCCAATCATGTAAGGTCCTGTTTAATATCTTTGTAAAACACTGAAATCATTTTTTTTTCTGCTACGACCTGTTCACCTGAGGTTTCATGTCAGAAACCTGCACTAATGGCAGGTTCTGAAGGTGACAAACTCTTTGCAGTGCAGTGTCCACACATGTTTGGAACAATCTCCTTGCCAAGTTTCTTCAAAAAGTGTCTGCAAGTGTATTTAGATGAATTGAAACCATGATTTTTTCCACGCCTGCCTAAGACTTTTACACAGTATTGTATTTGACACTTTTAGACTTGTTAGGATATTGATTTTGCGATAGTTGGTGATTTAAATCTGCACCATGTTCTATTAACAGCACAGCACCTCGCACAAAACAGAATTGCAGCCATCAGAGGCTCAGTAGTGCATCCTCTATCTTTGGGCTTATAACCGCAAGCGACTTTATCTAGTATGAATATAATAAAGGGTTATTCCCACAATCGCATTATTTTTTGCAAAGCATATTAAATGCATACTTATTGTTAATATACAGGCTAAATCCAACATAATTTTTTTTAATCTCTATCTGCCCCTATCTGCATATAGCTGCACATATCAAAAAGTAGCCCTATTCTTTCCAGCTAAAACTACATTTTCCATCAGCCCTTGGTTTTCTTCAGTAATGAAGAGCCCTCCCTCCCTCTTCTGTGTGCTCCTGACTAGCTCCACATCTCTGAATTATCATCAACCTAATCTAAATATAGAATTCACCTTATGTTTCAGTGCATTGACTGCTCCTGTATAGTGATGAGCGAGTATACTCGTTGCTAGGATTTTCCAAGCATGTTCGGGTGTTCTCCGAGTGTTTTGGCATGTTCAGAGATTTAGTTTTTGTTGACACAGCTGCATGATTTGTGGCTGCTAGACAGCCTGAATACATGTGGGAATTCCCTAACAAACAGGCAATCCCCACATATATTCAGGCTGTCTAGTAGCCGCAAATCATGCAGCTGCGTTGACAAAACCTAAATCTGCGAACACGCCAAAATACTCAGAGGACTCATGAGCAATGGGTATACTCGCTCATCACTACTCCTGCACATTAATTTGTCTGACTGATTTTACCTTCTGTTGTCTACATCAGCATGCCTGTAGCCAGCCTGATGGTTCTTGCAGATCTCATCTTTGATCCACATTGTAGGCCTGTGTGTGTTGCCTTCTGCATGATACATCAGTTTTTTTAAACTACATATGGAGCTCTATTCAGGGTCGGACTGGCCCACCGGAGAACCGGAGGATTCTCCGGTGGGCCCTGGCATCTGGGGGGCCCTGGCACCTGCTGGCATACAGGGGCCAGTTGCCTAGGGCCCCCGCTGCTCCAGGGGCCCCCAGCCGGTGGCGTGTCGCTAATAGTGGCACACCACGCAGCTGCCATGGGGGCCCCGTGCCAGCGGAGCAGCAGCGGGTGACAGGAGGCAGGAGCCCCTGTCCCCACTGCTAAAGAGAAATGAATATTCACTGCTTCCCACACCCACATGGGCGTGGGAAGCAGTGAATATCATTACTTACCTGTCACCCGCTCCAACCGCTGAGCGCCGCTGTGTCATCGCGTCCTCTCTTGCTGCGATGTTCAGGCAGAGGGCACGATGATGTCATTAGTGAGCGCCGCGCCCCCTGCCTGAGCATTCACTGCCGGAGGACCGAAGACAGCGGCGTTCAGCAGTGGACCCGGTGACAGGTAAATATCGCAGGTGCCGGGGCCCTGAACCAGCGGAGACACCGGCACCTGTCACCCATAGCGCGCCGGTGTCCCCGCCTGCTCAGGACACCAGCACCTGGCCCCCAGCGACGAGAGGTGAGTATGTCTTTTTTTTTTTTTTTGCAGCATCTATGGGGCACAGTCTGTGGAGCATTTATGGGGGCATAATCTATGGGGGCACAGTCTGTGGAGCATTTATGGGGGCATAATCTATGGGGGCACGGTCTGTGGAGCATTTATGGGGGCATAATCTATGGGGGCACAGTCTGTGGAGCATTTATGGGGGCATAATCTATGGGGGCACAGTCTGTGGAGCATTTATGGGGGCATAATCTATGGGGGCACAGTCTGTGGAGCATTTATGGGGGCATAATCTATGGGGGCACAATCTGTGGAGCATTTATGGGGGCATAATCTATGGGGGCATAATCTGTGGAGCATTTATGGGGGCATAATCTATGGGGGCATAATCTGTGGATCATTTATGGGGGCATAATCTATGGAGGCATAATCTGTGGAGCATTTATGGGGGCATAATCTATGGGGGCATAATCTGTGGAGCATTTATGGGGGCATAATCTATGGGCGCATAATCTGTGGAGCATTTATGGGGGCATAATCTATGGGGGCATAATCTGTGGAGCATTTATGGGGGCATAATCTATGGGGGCATAATCTGTGGAGCATTTATGGGGGCATAATCTATGGGGGCATAATCTGTGGAGCATTTATGGGGGCATAATCTATGGGGGCATAATCTGTGGAGCATTTATGGGGGCATAATCTATGGAGCATCTATGGCGGAATAATCTAAGGAGCATTTATGGGGGCATAATCTATGGAGCTTCTATGGGGGCATAATCTAAGGAGCACTTATGGGGGCATAATCTATGGAGCATCTATGGGGGCATAATCTATGGAGCTTCTATGGGGGCATAATCTAAGAAGCATCTATGGGGGCACAATCTATGGGGGCATAATCTATGGGGGCACAATCTATGGGGGCATAATCTATGGGGGCATAATCTATGGGGGCATAATCTATGGAGCATCTATGAGGGCACAATCTATGGAGCATCTTGTGGGGCATAATACATGGGGCAGCAAATGGGGCATAATCTCATTTTCCACCCTAGGCTTATACTCGAGTCGATAAGTTTCCAGTTTTTTGTGGCAAAATTAGGGGGGGTCAGCTTATACTCGAGTATATATGGTATCTATCTATTATCTATCTATATATATATATATATATATATAGCATTATACCCTATGAGGGGGGGCAACATTATACCCTATGAGGGGGGCAGCATTATCCCCTATGGGGGCAGCATTATCTCCTATGAGGGGGCTGCTTTATAATCTATGAGGGAGGCTACCCCAACTCCTGCTACATAATTAAGACATGTACTACCTTATATTATACCCTGATATTAGTGTGTTTTACTGCACAATTTGTGGTCTTGTATTTATTTCTATGTAGCTACATAGTGGGCCCCAAGAATGATTTTCTCTGGTGGGCCCAAGGTGTTCCAGTCCGACGCTGGCTCTATTGATGCACAACACAGAAGATAATCTTCTGCCATGTGCATTAAGAGTGGCATTTGTATTTTTACAACACTAATATCTCAGCAGCAGACAGCAAGCACTGCTCAACTAATCTCAGCTCCTACATGAAGCCCCATCCTGCAGTATGTCCTGTTAGTCAATCTATACAGAACACCATCCTGCAGTATGTCCTCTTAGTCAATCTATATAGAGCCCCATCCTGCAGTATGTCCTCTTAGTCAATCTATACAGGGCCCTATCCTGTGGTTCATTGCTCCTTTCAGCCACTACTGTTTTGTATTTTTTCTCTCAGCCCTATGCACAGAGCCCCCTTCTGCAGTATATCCTCCTTTAAGCCCTCTATATATAGTCCCATCCTGCAGTGCATTGCCCCTCTCAGCCCTCTATATATGGCCTACAACCTGCAGTACATTGCCCCTCTCAGCCCCATATATATGGCCTACAGTCATGGCCAAAAGTTTTGAGAATGACACAAATATTAATTTTTACAAAGTCTACTGCTTCACTTTTTTTAATGGCAATTTGCATATACTCCAGAATGTTATAAAGAGTGATCAGCTTAACAGTAATTACTTGCAAAGTCAATATTTGGCTAGAAAATTAACTTTATCCCCCAAAACACATTTCAACATCATTGCAGCCCTGCCTTAAAAGGACCAGCTAACCTCTTTTCAGTGATTGCTCCATTAACACAGGTGTGGGTGTTGATGAGGACATGGCTGGAGATCAATCTGTCATGATTAAGTAAGAATGACACCACTGGAAACTTTAAAAGGAGGCTGGTGCTTGGCATCATTGTTTCTCTTCTGTTAACCATGGTTATCTCTAAAGAAACACGTGCAGTCATCATTGCAATGCACAAAAATGGCCTAACAGGGAAGAGTATCTCAGCTAGAAAGATTGCACCTCAGTCAACAATCTATCGCATCATCAAGAACTTCAAGGAGAGAGGTTCCATTGTTGCCAAAAAGGCTTCAGGGCGCCCAAGAAAGACCAGCAAGCGCCAGGACCGTCTCTTAAAAGTGTTTCAGCTGCGGGATCGGGCTACCAGCAGTGCAGAGCTTGCTCAGGAATGGCAGCAGGCAGGTGTGAGTGCATCTGCACGCACTGTGAGGTGGAGACTCTTGGAGCAAGGCCTGGTCTCAAGGAGGGCAGCAAAGAATCCACTTCTCTCCAGAAAAAACATCATGGACAGACTGATATTCTGCAAAAGGTACAGGCAGTGGACTGCTGAGGACTGGGGTAAAGTTATTTTCTCTGATGAATCCCCTTTTCGATTGTTTGGGACATCAGGAAAACGCCTCATTCGGAGAAGACAAGGTGAGCGCTACCACCAGTCTTGTCTCATGCCAACTGTTAAGCATCCTGAAACCATTCATGTGTGGGGTTGCTTCTCAGCCAAGGGAATCGGCTCTCTCACAGTCTTGCCTAAAAACACAGCCATGAATAAAGAATGGTACCAGAATGTCCTCCAAGAGCCACTGCTCCCAACCCTCCAAGAGCAGTTTGGCGATCAACAATGCCTTTTCCAGCATGATGGAGCACCTTGCCATAAAGCAAAGGTGATAACTAAATGGCTCAGGGAGCAAAACATTGAGATTTTGGGTCCATGGCCTGGAAACTCCCCAGATCTTAATCCCATTGAGAACTTGTGGTCAATCATCAAGAGATGGGTGGACAAACAAAAACCTAAAAATTCAGACAAAATGAAAGCATTGATTGTGCAAGAATGGACTGCTATCAGTCAGGATTTGGTCCAGAAGTTGATTGAGAGCATGCCAGCGAGAATTGCAGAGGTCCTAAAGAAGAAGGGTCAACACTGCAAATATTGACTTGCTGCATTAACTCATTCTAACTGTCAATATAAGCTTTTGTTACTCATATGTTTGCAATTATTATATTTCTGTCTGTGATAAAAACATCTGTCAAACACACATAAAAACCAGAGGGCAGCAGATCATGTGAAAATATAATATTTGTGTCATTCTCAAAACTTTTGGCCATGACTGTACAACCTGCAGCACATTGCTACGCTGGCAGTATACCAGCTTAGAGAAAAACTGCACTGTGCAAGATTGGCCTGGGCTCTTCGAACTACAGGATGGCTCCAATGAGGGTCATCCTTTGGGGGGGTGATATCTACAGAATGGGGCAGATTTAAAATGGATTATATTGGATTGGCGTAAATGAATAAATATATGTGTACATTATTATAAGAACACTTTGTGATTTTAGGAGTAATCCCTTAAACTATTAAAAAAGTATTTCTTACACATGTATCATATTCTAAGGGGTCTTTTATAGATCTTTTACTGGTAGGTCTCCTTTAGAGATCTTGTCCGTGGTGCTCCATGTGAGGGTCCGCCGACTCGCCGAGGCCCTGCCTTATGCTTGGTGTGTAATTCTCCCAGCCGCTGGTGCCTCTTATACATTAGCTAATTATTTGACCACTCACTCAAAATATTGACTACTCTTGTATGATGAGAGATTCTTTAGAAGCAAAGTAAATTTTTGGTGCTGATTGTGCAATTTTTCATGTGCAACCATGGGATTACAAGACTTGATTCTATTCTGCAACAGAAACTATTTGTCCCAGTCATTATTCTGTTCGGTCTATGTGGTTTTCTGTTGACGTTTTTGCCTATTAATTAGCAGATCTCTCACTAACAGCGACTCATGAAATTTCCTAG
Organism: Oophaga sylvatica; assembly: GCA_033576555.1. Classification (NCBI taxonomy): domain Eukaryota; kingdom Metazoa; phylum Chordata; class Amphibia; order Anura; family Dendrobatidae; genus Oophaga; species Oophaga sylvatica. The sequence goes on from JARQOD010000003.1 coordinate 154,993,508, forward strand.
GTTTTGTAAGAAAAAAAAATCATGTTTATGACACGGAGAACATTCATCTCACTGTCCAGAAGTCCTGGTTATCGCCCTCATATACCGCCTAGGCTTTGGTGATTGATAGGTGAGGCCACCTAAAATCCGAGTGTGTAGGCTAACCATAATATAGTAGGTGCACAGGATCAGGTTCATGCTTATACATGTCTTTGATGTGTTGTAGACACAATGGAGAGCACCTTGTTGGCTTTATTTGATCTCCACCATTTTGATCAATATTCTCTTCCCGGCCTTTGTTTGATGATTATTTCATGAAGGCGGTATCTGTAGGGAATCCCAGTGACCTGATGTATTTGAGTCATGCTTATGAATGACATTTGCCATTTGTCTCTCCGTCTTTGGCCCTTCCCCGTCATCTCCGGCTCTTACATTACCAATCATTAGCTTAATGATATTCCGGCATCATTCCAGACACCTTTCAATGTAGGATCCTTTAAGAGAAAGGGAGAGCAAGGAATGATCACTGCCCATTAATGTATCATGAGAGACTGAGCGCTTCCTGTTTTGTTGCCTTGCACATCATCACACACTTGCACACCCTCACTCCTTCTCCATCTCTCCCTCTCTCACATCCACACACCTCCCACCTCAATGCTTGGCTGGGCCTGATCGACTTGCAAGGAGAAAGCTGGAAAGGAAGGAAGCAAAATGGGCAACTCACCTTCTCAAGGCATGTGAACCCCCCTCTCCCAAATTGTGCATCCATTCTTAAGTAGAAGGTATTTCTTTAATTGTGTGTTAAGCAGATGGGTTGCGAACAAGAAGTGGTGATGCTGCAGATGCTCACCTCTGTGCAGAAGAAGGAAGGGATGCTGAGATGCTTGAAGGCAAAGGGATGGCTTTCAGTGGAGAGCAGGCAAAGATGAAGATAAAGGGAGAACAGAGTAGGTTTCCTTTTAGGATGCTCTCACAAAGGAGATTGTAGCGGAGAAGAATGTAGAGAGGAGCGGATAACATAAGGAGAAGGGAAGGTTTTTTTCCGGGCTCTTGGGAACATTCAGCTCTGTGCCCTAGAAACTGTATGCTGGCAACATAATTCTGTATACATACCAGCTCTAGAGCTTTGTCTGTGAGTGTTTGGGCAATGCGTGTGATATTCTTCTTATGCCAGTATTGCTAATTAAACAGGGCCACAGTAGGGGCAGGTTAATAATGTTTCCTCCATTGAATGCTGTCCAGCAACAACACTTCTGTATAACAATAGCTGATCTATCCTTATAGATCTACATGACATCGGCACGGTCACTGCATTGACGTCTTTCCCTTTTTACTGCATTTAAGCATTTCATATATCAATCTAGCCATCATATGATATTTACTGCAACATTGATGTCTTCCCGACGTATGGGATGGTTTTCAGCGCCGTGTTTAGTCTGGGATCCTGGACACAATGAGTAAAGAATGGGATATGTTTTTGTTCTTTGATTTGTGTTGTAGCAATTCAGTGATAAAACAAAGACTGTAGTGATATCTACGGAAAGGGCGTTAAGAGTGAGAAATGTTTTTTTGAGCAGGAGACCTGCAGGGTAAGAAAAAAAATAAAAACCTCATCCGTGAGTCAGGCTGCTGTATGACCCAATTTAAGGTGTCACCTTGGACTGCAAGCTCTTGAGACCATTAAGAATGATGGTATTATTTATTTATACCCGACCATGTTGACTTTAGGCTGGGGAATGCTGGGAGATTAATGGGCACGAAAATAACGTTTCTTTGGTAAAACGGCTTGCAGAATATATGCATTAAATGGATCGACCTTAGTGATTACACACACTCACCCAAGGTGTAACCTTCCGAGGCTACCTGCACTGTTATATGTTTTGCAAAATCCATATTTATCTCCTTGTATTTGTCTGGACGAAATAGTTTGTGATATCTGTTTCTGTACTGAGATTTTAGACTTTTTATGAATCTATCAACCTTTTTTTTAGGACTCTGTAAATCCCAGAGTAATTAACTTGGTAGACGATCGTAAGTCATTTGGCACAATATGACCTGTATGGCGGTATGTGACCGTTGCATTGTTTTGTAGGTGTAATGCAAATGTGTTTCTAAATGTTTCCCTCATCCTATTAATATTAATCAATTCAACTTTTAATAGATGACCTTGGTGAAAAATATTCCACGTGTTGTAAATAAGTTTTCAGCATTTTACCCCCTAGTAGGACTTGTGCAGAGTTTACTTTCTTGGCAGTTTGAGCAGGAAGGTCACTCACATCTGCCGAGCTTTTAGCATATCTTTCTGTTACATTGGATTTGATAAGCTTCCGTCTGTACTATGCCTTATTAAAAAAATTACAGTATAGACATCATTTTTTAATCTTTTTTAAGCAGGAGCATAACTTTAGAGATTGCCGACAGGGTGGTCATACCGGTTCCCCTGCCGTATAATAGGAGACCAATAATACAAATGATGCACGATTGTGGTGGTAAGACTGATCTTTCATTGAGGCCCAGCAGCTTCAAGGTCGCCTTTCTTTCTAAAGTAAGCATCCTACGCTTTTTATTTTGTTATACAGTTTTTTTTTAGAAAAGAAGGGGCAAGAAGAAACAAACCATGTGTCATTTGCGGTAGTGAGATTAATGGGACATACCTATCACCTGCTTTTTCTACTACAAGGCAAAGACTTTCTGCTGACATCTTTTATTTCTCCAGGATTTATAGACATGATGTTCAACATGTTTAATGATTTCAGAGCATTACATCGATCAACCCACTGCAATATTACAAGACCCGTTTTTAAGAGCAATGATTTTGTAAGATGTTAGAATTCAATTTTGTCCTAAGAGTATATTTGATCAATACATGCCTGAGCCCATATGTCTGAATATTTTATATACAACACACTGTCGTTGCCAACTTTTCTGAAACTCCAAAGTATTTAAAGGAAAATCTAGAAAAAAAGTGATCTACTGATACTGTTGGTCTTAGGTACGTGTGAGAGAGTATGTTCATGAACTCTCTTCTCTAACCGCCAGGAATCTTTTTTAGCACTGGTTAGAGATTTCCACTTTCTGAAAATTCAATATCACGTTCTAAGCAAATTGCCACTGATTTGGTCTGAAATTAGACTTTAAAGGAGTTGTCCACTACTCGAACAACCCCTTCTCAATTCCTATGTTTCTGCCTTGTAAAATAATAACACTTATACTCACTTTGGGTGCTGGGAACCATTCCAGCGACACTGGCCCTCCCGGGGATTACATGACATTGTTATGTCACACAATCTCTGTGGCCAATCGGCACTGGCTTCACTCACCCTTCCTGCGGACAAATCACATGCTGCTTTCTCACTTTCTCCAGATGTATATGATTTGTCCAAAGGAGGGGAGAGTGAAACCCTTGCTGATTGGGTGATTGGGCACCAGGATCATGTGTCATAGCAATGTCACACGATCCCCTGGAGAGCGAGTGCAAATATTGCTGGAACGGCACCAGAGGTGATTATAAGTATTATTTTACAAGGGGGAAACATAGAGATTGAGAAGGGGTTGCCCGAGTAGTGGACATTCTCTATAAAGTGAATCTGTCAGCAGGTTTTTGCAATGTAATATGACAGCAGCATGATCTAAGGGCAGATACCCTGATTCCTGCGATGTATCACTTGGTGAACTGGCTAAAAGAATCACAGTTCTCTTTGCTGCAGATCTAGTAGAGCTCAGTTGTTAAGATGTGTATAACCCGACTCACACCACTGATTGACAGCTTTCTGTGTACATTGTATTTTGACAAAAAGCTTCTAATTACTGCTTGGGGCATGGTTGGACTAGCAGGCACAAGGCAAGTTGTCTTGTAGTGATAATCTCCAGCTGATAAAAAACTGATTGTACTGAAACAGCAAAACACAGGAACGTAAATGACACCTCACTAGAATCAGGCTGTCTTCCCTTGCATTATGCTGCTCTCAGATTACATACCAAACCTGGTAACAGATTCCCTTTAACAATGTTAGCTTTCTGTTGGACAAGATTGTCCATTGTGTTGTCCTTGTTTTTTTTTAAACATGTATTGAAATATTAATTTTAACTGTGAACATTCATATATTTACTGAAACTGTGGTCAAAATTGCAGCAAATGCACAACAGAAACAACATATATTTATCTGTGTTTTTTTGTGGGTTAGTATATACCCTATAATGATTTGGGTTTATGTTCCTAGACCTTTAATTTTTTACTGTGCCTTATGGCAGATATGTTACAGAAATGTATGTGGCTCTCCTAGTTATATGAATTAGGCTTGTAGAAAAGCATGAAGATTCTGCATAAACATTCACATATATAAGAATGCTCTTGTCATAATTGGACGGAAAAGTATTCACATATATGGAACAAATTTCCAATTATATGGATTTATGCAATATATCTGCCATGTGTTCTCATACCCTTGAAAAGGCTTGGCTGACAAAAACGACTTATTTTTATATTGATTCAAGGCAATAACACGATCCACTTGTATTGTGTTTTTGCCCAGTGACGCTGGTCACAATCGTTAGATAAGGGAACCAATGATGTATGAGTCGCGACCAAATAGCAGTGAATGGTCCCACTCACCATGAATGGTTATAATATACGGTAATTTAATTTGGATATGATACATGTCAAACATATATGCATTACAGAACCAAATCAGATCCTCTATCAGATGTATACATTTTGTATCGAATCCCTCTTGGGCGAACAGCTAATTGCTACTGCTAATGGCTCCTGAAACCCCCTGATTGAAAGCTGCTGTATGATGTCTACATACCCTAATATAGGAAATGGACACCAGATGTGCAGTCATAACATACAGTGTAGGACACCAGATCCGATCACCTTTGATAATTGTAGATAAACATAAGCACCACGTAGTTTCTTCTTTTTTTCTTTTAGTTAGGTCACATAATGAATTATTTCCTAAGAAATATTAATTTAATCTATAGGCTGAGATTTCATACATACAATATGTTGATAACTTATGTTTGGAGCTTTCCTTAAAGGGGTTTTGGGGAATTCCATCATTAGTGATCTAAGGTCTGTTTACACAGAACAACCAGTGGCACCGCCGATTGATAAACTTTTCCCGACAGTCGGTCGTTTGAATGCCTGTTTACTCAGGCAAACCAAACTAAACGATGTGTACTGAGTGGTCTATACTCAATCACTCAGTGGGCACAGGTTGACATTGTTCTCTGCTATGCAATCCTGTTTACAAAAGGCGATGTACCCAAGTAAAATGAACTTTTATGCTACATAAAAGATTATTTTAGGGTGATCCGCAGCCTGTTTGCACAGCAAGATAATGGGGAAACTAGCATTTTTAACAACGCTCATTCCCGATTATCTTGCAATGTAAATGCCCCTTAAGGGTAGAAATTTCTCGCAAATGAAAAATCGAGAGGTTTACTAATGCAATGGGATGTTTTCAAGGGAAACCTGACAGCAGGATCAACCCCTATTAACTAATTTCATAGCGGCATTTGCAATATGTTTTCAGACAACCCCATTGTTTGGGCAAAGATCACACAATATCAGGATTATCACCTTTTCAAAGTTCTAGTGAAAGGGACTAGTCCCAAGAGGCGTGCACCACATGCAGACCTGTCCTGTACAATTTCCTGATAGCATGCCCACTGAGTCCTGGCTGAGATCTCTGATCTACCCTTGCACTCCCCTCTCTGAATTCTAAATGCCATGGATAGAATAGTAGAGTTGGAAGGGACCTCCTGGTCCATCTGGTCCAACCCCCTGCTCAAACCAGGATTCTCTAAATCATCCCAGACAGATGTCTGTCCAGCCTCTGTTTGAAGACTTCCATTGAAGAAGAACTCACCACCTCTCGTGGCAGCCTGTTCCACTCATTGATCACCCTAACTGTCAAAAAGTTTTTTCTAATATCTAATCTGTGTCTCCTCCCATTCAGTTTCATCCCATAGCTTCTAGTCTTTCCTTGTGCAAATGAGAATAAAGATGATCCTTCTACAATGTGACAGCCCTTGAGATATTTGTAGACAGCTATTAAGTCTCCTCTCAGTCTTCTTTTTTGCAAGCTAAACATTCCCAAATCCTGCAACCGTTCCTCATAGGACATGGTTTGCAGACCGGTCACCATTCTGGTGGCTCTTCTCTGAACTTGCTCCAGTTTGTTGATGTCTTTTTTAAAACGTGGTGCCCAAAACTGGACACAGTATTCCAGATGAGGTCTGACCAAAGAGGAGTAGAGGGCAATAATGACCTCACGTGATCTAGACTGTATGCTTCTGTTGATACATCCTAGAATTGCATTTGCCTTTTTTGCTGCTGCATCACACTGTTGACTCATGTTAAGTCTGTGATCAATTAGTATACCCAAGTCTTTTTCACATGTGCTGTTACTTAGCCCTATTCCTCCCATTTTGTATATGTTTTTTTCATTTTTATTGCCCAGATGTAGTACTTTGCATTTGTCCCTGTTAAAATCCATTTTGTTAGTTGCTGCCCACTGCTCCAGTTTATTTATATCTTTTTGAATCCTCTCTCTCTCTTCTCTAGTATTAGCTACCCCTCCTAGCTTTGTGTCATCAGCAAATTTGATCAGTTTACCCTCAATTCCTTCATCTAAATCATTGATAAAGATGTTGAACAATACAGGGCCCAAAACAGAGCGTTGTGGTACCCCACTTGATACATTCTTCCAACTGGATGTGCAGCCATTTACGACCACTCTTTGGGTCCGATCACTAAGCCAGTTATGAATCCACCTAACAGTTGCCATGTCCATTCCATACTTAGTCAATTTTTCAATAAGGATTGTGTGAGATACTTTGTCAAATGCTTTGCTGAAGTCAAGATATACTATATTTACAGCATTTCCCTGATCCACCCAGTCAGTGATACTGTCATAGAAGGAAATTAAGTTAGTCTGACATGACTTATTAGTTACAAACCCATGCTGACTCTGTTTAATCACTTCATTCTTATCCAGGTACTTACATACATGTTCTTTAATAATTTGTTCAAAGATCTTTCCTGGTATAGAACTCAGACTCACCGGCCTGTAGTTCCCTGGGTCCACCTTCTTCCCCTTTTTGAAGATAGGAACAACATTTGCTCTTCTCCAGTCTTCTGGGACTTCTCCTGTTCTCCAAGAATTTTCAAAGATTATGGACAGTGGTTCAAGAATTTCTTCTGCTATCTCCTTCAGTACTCTGGGGTGTAATTGATCTGGACCTGGAGACTTGAATTCATTTAGGTTAGCTAAGTGTTTCCTTACTGTCTTTCTGTTTATAGATATCCTGGATTCTTCTATTCCTTTAATAGGACAGTGAAGATCAGTTGATGTTATATTTCCTTTCTGAGAGAAAACAGATGCAAAATAGGAATTTAAAAGTTCAGCCTTCTCAACTTCCTGTCTTACCATTTCATCATTTTCATCCTGTAAAACATGGGCATGTACAAGAGGTTATGGTCACACTGCATATGTCCTGGTAGTCTGTCAGACACGTGTTTCTAAATCCTGTAGATTGTGAACATGGCGACTTTGGGCATGCACAGTGAACGAAAAGCCTTTAGTACATAGACAAAGGTCCATTGTGTATGCCAAAGACAACGTGTTCACAAGTATCCGCAGGATTTAGAATCAGGAAATAGAGTGTAGAGGTAGATCAGAGATCCCAGTGAGCGTGCTATCAGGAAACGGGATGTAACTGGTCCGGACTTGGGGCACACTTCTTAGAGTAGTCCTCCTATTCATTGCCATATGCAGTGAAAAAAGGTGAGAATTATGATATACGCTAGTGGCCAAAATTGTGGATGCACTTTAAGTTTTTAATATTTTTCGAGGCTTCTGGAACTTTCGGCGATCTTACCTGCTTGATTATGCAATTATATTTATAGCCCAGGCACGCAATCTGTTACCAAAGCTATCGGGAGACTTGTTTTTGATATTTTGTCGGTAGTTTTTATAATTTTGACAAGAAATACTGGACTTCATTCTCTGTGAGTGAAATTCATAAATTTTTAGCTATATGTTAACTTTTCTTTATGTACGCATTAAATGAAAAATCGTGTTTTAAAGCTACAGTTGTCACTTGATCCTTTCAGTGTAGGACCTACAGGCTTTAATTTCTTTGCAAACTGTTGTGCATTGTTATTTATTTTATTAATATTTAAATAAAAATTTTTAACTGAATAATTATAAATGTCTATTTTGAGCTCACAAACTCCTGAATGATTGTTTTTATAGATTTTAATCATGCCAGCCACAAAGGGGTCTGATTGGTCTCCAAAAAAGAGAGCTACGGCTATAGTTTTGAGGAAGGAGGGATACAGTTTCAGAGAAATTGCTAGGAAGATTGGTGGCGGAGTTACTGCTTCTGGAGTGCAAAAGCTATGTTCACGTTTTGCTGATAGTTGCAGCATCAAAACTAAGAATGGAAAAAGGCAGCAACTCCAAAAACAGACAGAAGAATTGTTAGGTTAGCTTTGCAAAACAGAAGAGCCTCAGCCAAGGAACTCAACCAGTTTTTGAACGATGGAGGAGCTTCGGTATCGGATAGAACAGTACATCGCTGATTACTTGATGACGGTCTGAAAGCACGAACCCCAAGGGAAAAGCCATTCCTAAATCTTAAACAGAGAAGTAAGAGAATTTCCTTGGCCAAAGAACATCATAGCTGGACAACTGAAGATTGGAACAAAGTAATCTGGAGCGATGAAACGAGAATATCAATTTTTGGTAGTGACGAAGTGCGTTTGTTCGGAGAAGGCCAAAGGAAGATTGTCTTCCAGAGTGTATGACAGCTACAATGAAACATCCTGAGAGTGTTCTGATATGGGGCTGTATGTCCTGGCATGGAATTGGGAGAAAACTGGTCCTTGACGGAACTGTAAATGCTTCAAAATATATTCATGATGTCCTTGAACCAAAGCTCATTCCATTAATTCATGACCTTGGCAAGGAACTGTCACGCTGTATAGCAGATATATATATGTGATGACAGTAATCTATATCAAAAGGGCAACATACTATATAACATGCGCATAGATAGATGATAACATAGAATTACCTGACAGAATGTCCAGTGGGTCACTACGGAATCCGTTATACGCTGTCTCCGGCTAGAGGGTTACTGGGGTCTATGCTGACCCTCAACTGGGGTCCTAACTAATCCCTCTACCTGGAGGTACTGTTAAAGGTACAGAGGTCCAGGCCACCAGCGTAAACCCTGTCTCCTATCAATCCCTGCCAACTGTAATCTAGTCCTAAGAAGGACCCTGTTTACCACCAAAGGGAATGAACAGGTAACGGTTAATGAAAAGAAAGACATACAAGAAAGACAAGAAATAAAGTAAATAAAGTCTTACATACAACACTCACACACAGTAGGAACACCTAAGGTCTCAGAGATAAACTATAAGCTATAAGAGTAAAAACAACTAATGAACTCTTAGCTTAAGTATTCTCAGAACCGATCCAGTCTGCTAGACTACATGAATGCTTTCACCGGCATCTAACCAGCAGACTGGCAGCTATATAAAGGAAACTAATTAGAACATAATCAAAAGCAGCCGGGCGAGGCTGAACCTAGTCTTAGCAAAGAGCTAGGTAAAATTAACTCCCTCACCACCAAACACAAAGTAACAGCAACTCAGCTGCGAGAAGTCAGAATGTGCAATCGCGACGATCCTCGTGGCGATGCACCCATGACAGTACCCCCCCTTCTACGAGGGGCCTCCGGACCCTCAGGGCCAGGTCTGCCCGGGTGAGTTGTGTGAAAGGTCCGAACCAATCGATCTGCGTTAACATCAGACGCAGGGACCCACGTCCTCTCCTCAGGACCATACCCCCTCCAATGAACCAAGTACTGAAGGGATCGGCGACTGAGACGTGAGTCAATGATTTTCGACCCATGAAATTCCACGTTATCATTGACCACCACTGAAGGAGAAGGTAGAGGTGACGGTATGACTGGTGCCACATACCTTTTAAGTAATGACTTGTGAAACACATTATGAATTTTAAACGTAGGAGGGAGGTCCAGACGAAATGCCACAGGATTAATTATGGAACTGATCCTGTACGGCCCGATGAATCTGGGACCCAACCTCCAGGAGGAGACTTTAAATTTTATATTCCTGGTAGACAACCAAACCAGATCGTTCACCTTCAGATCTAGACCAGAAACTCTCCCCCTATCAGCCATCCGTTTGTAACGGTTCCCCGTAACCTTCAGTCTTAACCGATCTGGAACTATCAGTCTCCCTGGAAGTCCCACAGGGGCGTCCCCCTGAGCCCCCAATACCTCCCCCTCAAGCTCAGAGCATACAGCTGACACTACAACTCCCTCCTGAGGAATAGGAACCGGATCATCCGTCTTCCCGGCCCCTGGGAAAGTACGAGATAAGGCATCAGGAAGCAACTTTATTGAGCAGTCATATGCGCGATGAGGAGGTAACTCTTTACACCCCTCCTCTGAGAACATCTCCCCAAAGTCCTCCAGAAAAGGAGACAAAGTCCTAGGCACAACCGCACCGATGACCGTTTTCATGCAGTTATTCTTGCAAAATTCACCCCACTGGCTTATCTTTCTGGATTGCCAATCAATCACTGGTTATGTTTAGCCAACCAAGGAAGTCCCAACACAACAGGAGTAGGTAGACCCTCCAACACATAACAAGACAATTGCTCTTTATGTATTGCCCCTACACGAAGATCTATGTTATGAACAGCTTGTACCATGCTACCTTGACCGAGAGGTCTAGAATCAATAGAGACTATAGGGACCGGTTTGGCCAATACACTCAGTTGCATACCATGCACCTGGGCAAACCGAGCGTCCACCAGATTAGCCCCGGACCCACTATCAAGAAAAACAGAAATCCTCTCAGTTCTAGTACCAATCACCACCTCCGCAGGCACGAGAAACTGAGAGGGATTTGGGGACGAAATACACACTCCCAGGTTAACTCCTTTGCTCAAAGAGGCCCGGGATGGACACCCCCCAACAAAATGTCCCTCTCTCCCGCAAAAGAAACACCTTCTAGTCTTGCGGTGCACCGCCGATTCCCTCCTACAAAAAGATGTCCCTCCCAACTGCATGGGTTCCTCAGAACAGACCAGGGGAACCTCAGTAAAAGGACTTTAGTAGTAGGTGGAGTCATCACGGGAGGCGGAGTTACCTCGCGTCTTCCCCGAATTCGTCTATCAATGCGAATAGCGAGGGCCATAGGAGCCTCCAGTGATGAGGAGAATCATACTGAGCCAACACATCTTTTAATTTGTCAGACAACCCTTGACAAAACTGGCTCCTAAGAGCTGGATCATTCCACTGAGTATCTGTTGCCCATCTACGGAACTCAGAAGAATATTCCTCCGCTGGACGATTTCCTTGCCGTATTTTACGTAACTTTGTTTCAGCAAGGAAACTCGATCCGGATCATCATATACCAGACCCAGGGCAGTAAAAAATCGATCCACTGACTGGAGATCTGGGAGCCTGGAGGAATAGAGAACGCCCAAGATTGAGGGTCCCCTTGTAAGAGCGGATAACAATTCCCACCCTCTGCTCTTCACTCCCAGATGACCGAGGCCGCAGCCGAAAGTACAATTTACATGCCTCCCGGAAAGTAAAAAATTTGTCCCGCCCACCAGTGAACCTGTCCGGGAGAGCAACCTTAGGTTCAGATCCGGTTTGCTCCGGGGGGGACAAAACCTTGGACTTAATGTCTGCCAACTCCATGGACAACCCCTGCAACTGCCGGGCCAGCTGGGCTACTGGATTCATGACATCTGGGGAGAAACTTTAGTATTGGCCGGTGAAAATGTCACGCTGTATAGCAGATATATATATGTGATGACAGTAATCTATATCAAAAGGGCAACATACTATATAACATGCGCATAGATAGATGATAACATAGAATTACCTGACAGAATGTCCAGTGGGTCACTACGGAATCCGTTATACGCTGTCTCCGGCTAGAGGGTTACTGGGGTCTATGCTGACCCTAAACTGGGGTCCTAACTAATCCCTCTACCTGGAGGTACTGTTAAAGGTACAGAGGTCCAGGCCACCAGCGTAAACCCTGTCTCCTATCAATCCCTGCCAACTGTAATCTAGTCCTAAGAAGGATCCTGATTACCACCAAAGGGAATGAACAGGTAACGGTTAATGAAAAGAAAGACATACAAGAAAGACAAGAAATAAAGTAAATAAAGTCTTACATACAACACTCACACACAGTAGGAACACCTAAGGTCTCAGAGATAAACTATAAGCTATAAGAGTAAAAACAACTAATGAACTCTTAGCTTAAGTATTCTCAGAACCGATCCAGTCTGCTAGACTACATGAATGCTTTCACCGGCATCTAACCAGCAGACTGGCAGCTATATAAAGGAAACTAATTAGAACATAATCAAAAGCAGCCGGGCGAGGCTGGACCTAGTCTTAGCAAAGAGCTAGGTAAAATTAACTCCCTCACCACCAAACACAAAGTAACAGCAACTCAGCTGCGAGAAGTCAGAATGTGCAATCGCGACGATCCTCGTGGCGATGCACCCATGACAGGAACAGACCGAAATTATTTTTCAACAGGATGTAGCACCATGTCACACTGCAAGGCAATATCTAAAATGGTGGGAAAGCAAAAATTTCTGTGCCGTCATGGCCAGGAAACAGTCCTAATCTGAACCCTATCGAAAATCGGTGGTCAAGATTAAAGCGATTGGTTTCTAGTAAGCGACAGAGCAACAAACAGGCATTGATTGCAGCTGTTATCAGTTCCTGTTACTGAGTCGCCCGCCAGGGCCGTGGGGTACTTGGAACCGAGCCTATCGACTCCTATGGGGGGATGTCACGGTAGCCATGACTCGGTCCATGGCCCTGGGCGCTCACCCAAAAAAAAGGGATTTACAGGGGGTAATGTTTGTATAGTGATTCGTGACGCCACCTGTAGTGTCTGGCCAGGGTGACCAGCGCTGCTGTGCAGATCCTCTGGAAGGGATGATGTTGTGCAGCTAGTTGGTAAACCTCCTACAGGTGAGGCTGTGTCCTTCCATGGCAGGTAGATATTATGGATTTGAGGAATGGTGCTAAGGAATGTAGCAGAGAGATGTGTGACGCTGGAATAATCAGGGAGACAGTCCGAGTGCAGTTTCAGGGTTTTTACTCACAGTTCAGATATGCGCAGTACAGATGCCCGCTTGGCACTGTGTCCTCCGGGCGAGTGGTCCAGCAACCCCCAGGTAGATTGGTCGCACTTCCCAAGACTCCCTTTCAGTGTGTTCCTTTCCTGGCCTTCTCTCTCTGTGCTTTTCTACTCCTTTCTTCCAGCACCTCACCATGCAGTCCTTCAGATCAGATGCTGCGGTCCTGTCGGGAAACAGATTTATTCTGTACGTCCTTGGCCTTTATAGGGGATGCTGCAGGTGGTGGTGGCAATGACCCATAAAGTGATCACTGCCGTCGGCTTACTAGCAGGGCCTGAAGCTTTCCCACTTGTCTAGGGGCCGTTCCCCGATGGCTTGGTCCTTCCTATCTCGGATAGGCTACGGATAGAATAGATCACTGTCCGTGCTGTTGGGACCCTTTCGCTGACTTCAGGAGCTCCTAAGGCTGGCTGTCCTCAGAGAGACTCCCAGGAGAGTTCTACCCTCTAAGCTTCTCTTCTCCTCTTGCTGCTGCCTAAGCTCCACCCACCCATATCTACACTCTTTGCTAACCAATCTGAGTCAGACCATCTTCCCGTAGGGTACGTCCGTATGCTCAGCTGGCATGGTGTGTTGGATTCAAGTGTTGGGTCTAGGGGTGCTCCCTCCTTACCTGGGAGTGGGGTGTCACACCTCTGGATGAGATGCAACACCTCTGTGGAGACTTAACCCTCAGGGGCTCCACCGTACCATGTTGTAACTATAGAGAACCTTAGAAGTCTTGTTGCATCAATGCCAAGGAGATGCAAAGCTATGGGATACCCTACACGCTACTAAAGAAAGAACACATAGAGAAAGCATGAAATTAACATAATAGGATGTGATATTTTGATTCGGCCATTCCACTGTTCTTATAAAAGTAATGAGATATTTTGTATTATGGTAACTTTTTTTCTATGTAGAGGTGTTCTAATCTACCTTAGACTACTTGTGGCATTATTGTAATAAACACTTTGTATGATTGCCTGCTAAAACTTTAAAAAATGACAAAAATTTGAAGTGTATCCACAATTTTGCACACTAGTGTACTATGAACTTTGCCCAACAAATGGGGTTGGCTGAAATCACTTTTAGGGTGTAGTCAGAAGGCCGTATAAATCGGACCAAGATCAGACTGCAATGCTCGGAGTGGCTGGTGGCTCTCCCTACGCGAACATGACAGCTACATAGAAATACATGAAGCTGTCACACTTGGGTCGGAAGAGCCACCGGCCAGTCCGTGCACTGCATTCCGATATTGGTCCGATTTATACGGCCTTCTTGCTACACCCTTAAAGGGCAACTTCTGTCATGTAATTAGTTAATAGGTGTCGATCCTGCTGTCATGTTCCTTTATGCAAACTATATTTAGAATGATTTCTATTTTTTATTCTCCATAGGTGTCAGGCCAGGACTATTGTTGACCTCTATATAACAATCTGCCAGAATTTATCTTCATTATGCACTGGTATTGACAGAATACAAATATTTTGACTACATAATATAAAAAATCTTGCCTGGTCATTTTATAGTCAAAAGATCTGCTATTGTACTACTGTAATTGTATCCCTTGTAGCAACATGGCACTTCCATAAACTTTTATGTTCTTCCCTACACGATATTATGTTAATTGTGCCGCAAACCAGCATGTAGCTGTATTATCACTAATTAGGTCAGAGCTGTACAAGCACAGGACCAAATATTGTGTCTGCTAAGCAGAGAGCTATAACAAATGGTTATTATCATAGCAAAAAGCGAAAAACAAACTAAAATCTGCCTGTAACTTGTGTCTCAGTGTAAAGTGTTACCTGTTATTCAGCAGCCAGATGTTGCTATTAAAACAGCGTACTCAGGTTTTTTAAAGTGAACTGTCACTATTTTTTTTGTGTGCTGCACTCCACTAACTTGTATATTATTCCCTGACTCCACCTGTATAACCTCCAGAAAACCTTTTGGATTGCTCCTGCACACATGCAATTCCAGACAGTCTGGTCAGATTGGCGTCATTGCTCCGGCATCTGTCCTTCCTCGCCGCTGCTAATCGTCGTCCTCCTGCTTTGATTAATGCAAATGGCGCGTCCTACATTATCTAAGCAGCCAAACAAAATCTCGCACCTGCGCAGGAACATCGGCCCGCTCACGCAGGCGCACTCAGCAGGGCTGGAAAAAAGTAAAACAAACCTAGCATTCACCTCACCTATTATCTCCTAGGCACCTCTGCTAAATGTTCTCTCCTGTACAGTCCTCACCACCTTTATCTACTGCCATTAAAACCATAGGCCTCTCCACGCAAGGATGAGACTTCCAGCTGCGACCAGGCCAGGGACATCTCTGGCATGCTTTAAAGTATGGTCCCGGTAACATCTGCCATAAGGGGGTGCGCTGCAACCTTATGTTTCGAACTCTTGGCCGGGACTTCTAGTTGCGACTAGGCTCGATCCTTTTGCACGCAGATCCAGGGCTTAGTTTCTGTGTTCTTTTTTTTTTTTTTTTTTTTTTTTTCTT
>JARQOD010000003.1:155009302-155055359 GCA_033576555.1 Oophaga sylvatica
AAGATGATGATGGGCAGGCATTGATGATGATGGGGAGGAGATGATGATGATGGGCAGGCATTGATGATAATGGGGAGGCCATGATGATGATGGGGAGGCAATGATGATGATAATGGGGAGTCTTTCCACAGCGCCCTTTCCTGAGCTGTAACAGTGCAGAACGCAGTACAGCGCAGAGGAGAGCTCCATATTTTGTATGGAGCATTATATGGGGACCAGTATCCTGTATGGAGCATTATATGGGGACCAGTATCCTGTATGGAGCATTATATTGGGTCCAGTATTCTGTATGGAGCATTATATTGGGTCCAGTATTCTGTATGGAGCATTATATGGGGGTGACATCCTGCATGCGGTATTATATGGGTGATGAGGGGGAGACTGTGGTGCCCATAATATTGTATGGAGGACTGTACTGTCCAGTCTGTACTGTGCGCTGTGAGGATTTGGCGGTTTTTGAGCTATTGTACAATTTACAATAGATATCACTCATGTAATGGAAGAAGTGAAGTGTTTGGCATTGTACTGTACCCATATTTCTCTGCTGTATCTGTGCATCATGAATCGTGGTCTGTGTTAAAGGGGCCCACTGAGGCTCTTTCGCCCGGGGCCCATAAAAACCTGGAGCCGGCCCTGGCACCAACACTACATTTCCCACAATGCACCGGTAGCAGGGCCGGCGTCAGTCCGGCCCTCGGCTTGTAGCAAATTTGTTTTTTTGGCCCTCGGTGTGTTTGACTTTGACATCCCTGCCTTAGAAGATAGTAGATGGGTTTTCCACCACTCTGATATTGATGACCTAGCCTTCCAATAACTGTTTGCAGCAACCCTGCTCTGTCACACTAACGAGATATCAGCTCGTATTATGGAATTGTTTGAACAGGTGATTGGTGGGTATTGTGTGTCTCGGACCCCACCAATCTGATACTGATAATCTATCATAAGGACTCATGCAGACAATCGTGTTATCGGCATTGATCCGAGTGCGATCCATAACATCAGATCGCACTCTAACCAAAGTTATGCTATGGGGCCGTGCACATGTCTGATTATTTCCTTAGACTTGAGTCTGTCCTAGGAAGGAAATCGCTGCATGCCAAAGTTTGATCTGATATTTGGATTGCACTCAGCCATGCAAGTCAATGTGTGTGTGGGAAACCTCAGACTGCACTTGGATGACATCTGAGCGCTGTCCGATTTCCAAGGACTGACCGAATGGAGACGATGAAGACATTTTTTTCTCCATCTTCTCCTCATCTGAGACAATCAGATGACACTATGATCAAACTCAGACCAGAGTGTGGGAAGCATAATTAATCTACTTTCGTCTGTACCTAGCCTAAGGTTAGGTTATCAAAATAGTGAAACCCCCTTTAACCAAATTTACTGTACAGCTCTGTCCCCCATGCTTTAATTGTGTACTCAATGAATGAAACTGATGCTGGTATACGCAGAACCTTGAGTATAATGCTGGCGTTTGGTACAACTGTAGAAATGTTTATGCAGTCTATGAAACATAATTATAAATGTCTTCTTCTTCAGATTCTGAGCACACCAGTCCACGATATCTGATGCTAGGACAGAGCAGTACAGTATATTTATGGTTGTGCATAGTATATAGCCCTATGGAGCACAGCTTGTGGCAGCACTCGTCTTAGAATTAGAAGTAGAAAGCTTTTATGTTTGTTTAATTTTTATTCTGCATTGTGCCGACTGGTCTGTGGCAGCCAACAATTCATCTAATAATAGCCAGGAAAGGCAGAGTACAGCTCTTACGTTGAATAATTAATAATTTACCTTCATTCATGGTTGCCCAGGGCAGCACAAGCATTAGCAGCGGCCAATATCTGCTCATTCTCTTAGATATGAGAGTATTATTGGTTTGTAGTGCCTAGGAGAAGAAACGTTTATATCAGCACTTGTGGTTTGATAATGGAAATTATATTATTGAAGATAATGTGGGATTTATCTGGAAACAGTGCTGAAAACGTTTTCCCAGAAAATATATAAATAACAATATCATAACTATTGGAAAAGTACGGCTCTGATGGCTGTCAATCCCACTAATAAATTGTCATTTTTCTTAGTGTAATAACCATTAAAGGAGTTGTGCAGGATTAGGAAACCAGGGCTGCTTTCTGTTATTTCTTTTAGAAACAGTGCCACCTCTGATCATGGTTATTTCTGGTATTGCAATTCAGCCCCAATGACGTTAATAGAGCTGAGCACAAACCATGGTCAGGGGTGGTGCTGTTTCTGAAAGAAAGCAGCCATGTTTTTCGACTCCTGTACATCCCCTTTAAGGTTTCACTAAAAATAACCAGATCTCACTGATTTCTGCCTTTCTAAAAATGGGATTTCTAAATCAGATAAATTCTTTTTAACTGGCCTTTAAGCTAGTATGTGGATGTAGATACAGCTCAACTGGATTAATACAGTAGCAGTGTCTGATTTCATATTGGTTTGGGCTTAAAGGGAACCTGTCACATGAAAAAAACATTATTAACCTTCACAGATGGGGTTAAAATGCAGGTAAACCCACGCTGCCTAGAGAAAATGAACTTTATTACTCCAGGTAGTATTCAGGTTTCAGTTACGGGGTTGGCGCAGGCGTGGGTTCAGTCACCGCACAGTGTATAACGAGCAGGACTGCCACTGCGTCCCTGTCACTGATTGACTGCCGGCTCTAATGCTGAGCTGCTTTCAGTCAGGGCCAGGGGCATGGTTTCAGCCGTTATCTATACACAGAGCACTAACTGAACCTATGCCGGCGCCAACCCCGTCACTGACACCCGAAAGCTGCCGGGAGTAATAAAATTCATTTTCCCCCAGCAGTGGGCGTCTAAGTGTCGGACCTGGACAGGTTCAGAACGCTATTTACCTGCATATTAACCTTATATCTAATAGTGTTTTTTCAGGTGACAGGTTCCCTTTAACGCGGATGTGTCACCAGATTTCACAATCAAAACTGCACACAATATTAAATACGCCTCCTAAACCTGATGAAGCTGTGTGCTAACTATGAAAACCCCACCTAATACAGCTGTACAGTCTCTATCTAGAGTCATTTAAATACCTGGCTTCAAAGCTTTCAAATAGGATTACACAGACTTTCTTCCATGCACTTTCATAGTAAGTACACCAGTCTAATCTAGTCCAAGAGATTTATTTAATGATTTCTGCAGGTTGTACTGTTGTGATCCGCTTTAAGCAGAGATTACATTACATGAGAATAGTGACACTCCAAGTAAATCTGGTATTATACAAAGACTGGTAACAGCACATGAGACTGGGATTAGAATTTATTTTCATGAATCTAGAATTATATGGTACGTGTAAATGTAGTAGTATACTATGGACGTATGGTAGCACAAGTGGCTGGGATTCTGCATTGTTACTGAAGCAGCGCCTTAAGGGGAATGCGCCATCAAAAAATGACCTATTGTTCAATTCTTTTTGTGTTAAATGTATTTTCTATAATATTTGTACCCCATATCACAATCTATGTATATATATATATATATATATATATATATATATGTATATATATATATTGCATATATATATATATACATATATATATATATATATATACAGTATATATATACAGTACAGACCAAAAGTTTGGACACACCTCTCATTCAAAGATTCTTCTGTATTTTCATGACTATGAAAATTGTAGAATCACACTGAAGGCATCAAAACTATGAATTAACACATGTGGAATTATACATTACACTTTACAAAAAAGTGTGAAACAACTGAAAATATGTCTTATATTCTAGGTTCTTCAAAGTAGCCACCTTTTGCTTTGATTACTGCTTTGCATGCAGAAAAGGTGAACGGCTGGACTCTACTTGCCTGGTTCCCACCGTGAAGCATGGAGGAGGTGGTGTGATGATGTGGGGGTGCTTTGCTGGTGACACTGTTGGGGATTTATTCAAAATTGAAGGCGTACTGAACCAGCATGGCTACCACAGCATCTTGCAGCAACATGCTATTCCATCCGGTTTGCGTTTAGTTGGACCATCATTTATTTTGCAACAGGACAATGACCCCAAACACACCTCCAGGCTGTGTAAGGGCTATTTGACCAAGAAGGAGAGTGTTGGGGTGCTACGCCAGATGACCTGGCCTCCACAGTCACCAGACCTGAACCCAATCGAGATGGTTTGGGGTGAGCTGGACCGCTCACCGCTTCAATTTTGAATAAATCCCCAACAGTGTCACTAGCAAAGCACCCCCACACCATCACACCACCTCTCCATGCTTCACGGTGGGTACTAGGCATGTAGAGTCCATCCGTTCACCTTTTTTGCGTGCAAAGCAGTAATCAAAGCAAAAGGTGGCTACTTTGAAGAACCTAGAATATAAGACATATTTTCAGTTGTTTCACACTTTTTTGTAAAGTGTAATGTATAATTCCACATGTGTTAATTCATAGTTTTGATGCCTTCAGTGTGAATCTACAATTTTCATAGTCATGAAAATACAGAAAAATCTTTGAATGAGAAGGTGTGTCCAAACTTTTGGTCTGTACTGTATATAAATATATATATAGAAATAGAAATTTAGCAACTTTTTCACTGGTCACTGCTACCTTGGTACACTTGTTTTTTTTCAGGATAGGCACATATGTACAGACTCTGTCCCTATCTTTTATATGGAAGCATCTAATGAACGTGTGCAAAGATCATTGTCAAGGAATCCTATGTTACCAGTTGTATCTGTCATTGTAATCCTTCCTCTGATGATAATTAGCCTGCTGAAAGCTCTTTCTGAAAGGACAGGAATTATGAGTCAGAGTGAAATTTGCAAGGCTAATGGAAGGGAACATAAATATTACTGCATGTCTTCCTGAGAAACGTAAGAGCCTTTTTTGATATGTGTCTTATTTTTGTATTCATGTATCAAAATGTGCAATTCATTTTACATTTTACATCATGGCAACAAATGAGAACAAAGAAACTCTGCTTGCATCATTTTATTTTGTAAATGGATATTAATTTAATTATATTGCTCTGATTGCTTACTTTTTTTTGGAACAAAACAGAAAACCTGACATTCTGACATAGGAAATAGAGAGAGTGCATCCTTGAATACTTTTTTTCATTACCTGTGTAGTGATATAAAAAATGTTTTCTTTAAAGCATAGATGTCCAACTTAAGCCCATGGGCCAAATCTGGCCCGCTGTGTAATTATATTATATAGAAAATACCAACTGTCTACTACAGCTGGCCCACCTTTAGGCAGTGCATGCACCGCTAATACTACAAATCCCACTCTGGCACGCTCCCTGGATAATACAAGGCTGCTTTCTAGGGATGATTGAGTAGCTTCGGATAACTCCTAATAGCTATAGTGCTTACCGAATAGCTGCATCGGGTACCCGATACCTGGAGTGCTCCGATAATCAGCTGCATGTGTCGCGGCTGTGACAGTCACACCACATGCATGGAGTACCTGTGTGGTGTGACTGTCACACAGCCGTGACACATGCAGCTGATTATCGGGAGCACTCCAGGTATCCGGGTACCCGATGCAGCTATTCGGTAAGCACTATAGCTATTCAGATAAGGAGTTATCTGAAGCTATTCAATCATCCCTACTGCTTACATCACACCCCGTAGTAACACACTCTCCAGCTACAGCCATCATTCAGCTGAGCCAGAAGTTCCCTCCTCTTCTCCCTACTTCAGCGTGCACTCCCCTTTTGCT
The DNA here is from genome assembly GCA_033576555.1 of Oophaga sylvatica. Classification (NCBI taxonomy): domain Eukaryota; kingdom Metazoa; phylum Chordata; class Amphibia; order Anura; family Dendrobatidae; genus Oophaga; species Oophaga sylvatica. The sequence goes on from JARQOD010000003.1 coordinate 155,015,022, forward strand.
CTCCCATACATCTCCGTGTGCATAGCACCTACTACCCTATCTCCTCCACAACCTGGCACAGGTATGCTATTGAGCCGTGTGTTCATGCCATGATTTAATACAGCTATAAATAACCACAAATAGAGATGAATGACTTGGGAAGGGTATGTTGTCTAAACTTAGCTTTTATTGTACAACATTAAAATAGTTATTTTATGGGGTAATTCATTAAAACGACAATCCTAATTTGCCATAAAAAAGTTTAGTTTATACACATACAGTGAAGAGCAAAAGGGTGACAATGTTTTGAACTTTTGACTTTCAGGCTCCATATCTCACCATCCACTACTTCAAACGTGAGACTACCATCATATTATAGACAATCATCTTGGATATCTCATACATAAATTTGACTTGCAACTATTTGGCATATGATTAGTTATACAGATTCTTGTTATGTCACTGCACTGTTACTGTTTTGCTCTTAAAGATCTGAATTTTATTTTTTATTATTTTGTTAGTATTTTGTAAATCCACCTTTGGCTTTCAACACTGCCTGAATTCTTCTGGGCATGCTCTCGATCAGATTCAAACATGAGTTGACCGAAATTTGATCTCGGGTCTCTTAGACACGTTCCCAATGTTGGTTACATACTGGTCGACTCACTTGGGTATGTATGTAGTTTTTTCTTCAACTCTACCCACAAGTGTTTCATTGGGTTCGGTCTGGGGACTGTGGGGGCCATTCCAGCATCTCTACTTCATTGTTATTGAATTATTTCTTCACCAATCTTGACATATGCTTCGTGTTGTTGCCCTGCTGGAAAACTATATCATCCTTTTCATACCCATAGTACTTGAGTATGTGAAGTAACTCATCTTGTAGGATACTCACATATAACTCAGCATTGAGACCACCATCAATACTGGTCAAGTATCCAATGCTGTGAAACAACTCCAAATTATCAGGCTTCCTCAATCGAACTTGACATTTCCTTCAATTTCTCAATTCGTTATCCCCTTTTTCCCTTGTTTCTTTCAGACCCATTTGCACCTATCAGAGCCTAGTCTATTGACTTTTTTGTCATCGCTCTAAATCACCCGTTTCAAATCTTTAAATGTCCACTTTTCATACTTGTTTGCAAACTCAAACCAACGCTTTTATGACAATATTGAAGTGAAGCTTCTTCACCTTCTTTCGAGCCACCATTCTTGACTTCTCACTATTATGAAGCCTACGAGCCACCTCCACTGTTTGTCACTCCAGAACTGATAAACCTTGGGATGAGCCAACTTGTTGACTCTGATATTTTACCTGGGGTCTTTTTGGGGTCTGAATGGATGGACGGACGGACTTCATTTCGTATTCTTCCAACTGTCATGGCACTCACATGATGCAGTTTGGCAATTTTCTTTTGCCAAGACCCCACTATCGATGAGATGGATGATACTGTTTTTCTTTTCTTGGAAATAGTCTTCATGGCTGCTTCTTAATTCCAACCAATGTCCTATCACTGGGGAATCAACTTAATAATATATTGACTATTGAGCTATTAGGGAATGTGAAAACTGGTTGTAGTTTGTAGTATTCAGGAAGAAAAATATTTTTCCACCACCAGGAGCAAAAAAGTAATAATGCAGTGACATGACAAGAATCTGCATAACTAATCATATGCTAAATAGTTGCAAGCCAAATTTATGTATGATATATCCAAGATGATTGTCTATAAAATGATGGTGATTTCACTCTTCACTGTATATCGATTAATCTATTCTATTTATGGCAAATTAGGATTATCATTTTAATGAATTAATTATCCCATAAAATATCTATTTAAAGTAGTACACTAAAAGCTACATTTTATTGACCTGCTACAGAAGGGTCATTTCTAGTGTGTTAGGCCTTTTTGGATCATGTCATGTTTTATTTTTTTGCCCTATTTAGTCATGTATTCTCTATTTTGTTTTTTTGCACATTGTTACCCTTTCTGTTCATTTCCTGGGGTACCAAAAACCTTGGGACAGATTGCCTTTAAGCTTTGCTTGTTTTATTTGGTGAGAAGAAAAACCTTCCTCAATAGTAGACTTTTTTTTTAATAAGGTTGGCCCACAACTTTGTCCCAGTTTTTAATTTTAGCCCAGTGTTTATTTGAGTCTGACATCCCTGCTTTAAAGGTTGGTGGGGACAACCAGTAAATGCTTGCCTCTTTACTGCACCTCGTTATCGTAATCAAAATCAAGCCTAACAAGTGGACATTCAATATTTTTTGTGCACATTTGCAGGCTTTGGTCCAGAGTTGACAAAGACTCTCAGCATGCTGCTGGCAGCTACATACAGCACTGTTCAATGGGGATAATGAGTATCTCTGTTGGAGCCAGGAGACTACTCAGACGTTTCTGGGAAAATAAGTGAAATATTGGAGTGTACATGTGCTTCAGACTAGAGGTGTGCACATATATTTTATAGGTACATAGCTTTCCTCTGTATTACATATTCTTTCACTTTCTTGTGCATACTGTGTGTTTAGTTTTCCTTTCTCCTTGACAGCTGCTTCATTAACAGTCACAGTGCTCCCTTGGTGCCAGCCACAATCCCTGAGTAATTGGCACAGTCTGACACTGGAACATGCAGATTATGCAAATACTAGATGATGGCCCGATTCTAATGCATCGGGTATTCTAGAATATGTATGTAGTTTATTTATGAAGATGTAAGAATAATGCAATGCTGGCGCCGGTCATCTCCCGGCAGCATCGCCGCTGACCTCCATGCGGCAGGAGATGACCCGCTGCTACCGTCGGGGATCAGCGGCTAGCACCGCTGATCTCCCGACGATAGCGGTGGCATGCGTGGTTCAAATCCTGCGCCAATTCGCAGCCGGACTGCGCCTGTCGCTGATTGGTCGCGTCCGGCTGGGCGCGACCAATCAGCGACGCGGGATTTCTGTTACAGACAGACAGAATTAGACGATTATATAGTAGGATTATATACATGAATGTCAATGTATTCTCAGAAAGTTGTGTATGGCTTTGTGTGCACACGGTCTTTGTGCTGTCAGCCATGACTCCTCAACCAAATAGAACTAAACTTGTTAGCCAAATATTTTAGATATATATTGGCTAAACCCACCAATTTAAATGGGACCAGATAGTCTTCTAATTTGTTTGAAGGCCTCTAAACTTTCCCACATTAGATGCGTAAGGAGATAAGGATGAGGTTTCAACTGCTCCTTCTTTCTGTTAGGCAGTGTCTGGCATTAGCTTACTTCTCTCTCCCTACAGATAACACATGCATGCTTATCTGAGCCAAGTGCACATGTGTATGGGTTGGATGGGGCTCAAAAGTGATAGCTGTTGGACAAACAAGTGCTTCCCAAAGCATAGTCAGCCTTAAAAGGAATCTCTTAGTAGGATCAACCCTCCTAAACCGTCTATATGGGCATGTAGATCATAGGAAGCGGAATAAAATGATACACTGATATCTGCGATCTGATGTCTTATACCAAAGAAATCCACATTTTTCTTAATATGCAAATGAACAGTTAAGATCATTGAGGAAAATGAGGATTAAGACATGAAGCCATCAGCTTCATTCACTGTAAACTGTAAAATGAAGATAATCAGTCATAACAATATATATAACTTTTTTCAGCTTCAAAAAAATCACGGACACCTTACATTTTTTTTACGGACATATCAAAATGACCAATTTTTGTGGACTGTCCTGGAATTTATAGACGGTTGGCAACCATGCCTGATATGAATGGTATGACTTGGTGTAGAATGGTAAATAGGGTAACCTATATATATAGTTAAAACATAACTTTTATTCCTTAATAAAAATCAACCCTCTAAACATGGACATAAATATATAACAATACATAAAGTGCTCATGCTTGTGCTTATTAAAAAGAAAATGGATCAATCTCACCCATTTGATGACATTCTTCAATAGTCAGTTATAGACTTCATCCACCCACTGATATCTGGGTGTACAGTAGATAAGAAGAAGAAGAAGATAGAACAGGAGTCCTGCTGGCAACAATGACCTTCAAGTCTAGGGGTGCAAAGAAAGGGAGTCGTATATTATCAAGCCCAATGCTTACTCCCTGTCGTGCCCCTGCAAAGCTCCTGTCCTTACAAGGATAGTACCCAAATTTGTCCTATGACTAATGTCCCACCAAAACCATAAGTTATATCATACTTCCCAACGCGTTTCCTCCCCTATCATAGGGATTCATCAGGGGATCATTATATTATATGATGGGTATTGAGGGATCTTGCAGTGGCAAATGTCCCATAAAAAATGTGTGTGCATCAATATCTTGATAAGGTGGGAAACTGTGACGTCAGACGCCGATTGGAAATGAGGCAGCATAGAGCACATAAAATCCCTAACAGTTACTTCTATGGAGGTGAATCTTCACCCACATGAGTTGCTGGGCATATTGATGCACACACATTTTTTGTGGGACATTTGCCACTGCAAGATCCCTCAATACCCATCATATAATATAATGATCCCCTGATGAATCCCTGTGATAGGGGAGGAAACGCGTTGGAAAGTATGATATAACTTATGGTTTTGGTGGGACATTAGTCATAGGACAAATTTGGGTACTGTCCTTGTAAGGACAGGAGCTTTACAGGGGCACGACAGGGAGTAAGCATTGGGCTTGATAATATACGACTCCCTTTCTTTGGACCCCTAGACTTGAAGGTCCTTGTTGCCAGCAGGACTCCTGTTCTATCTTCTTGTTCTTATCTACACCCAGATATCGGTGGGTGGATGAAGTCTATACCTGACTATTGAAAGAATGCCATCAAATGGGTGAGATTGATCCATTTTCTTTTTAATAAGCACAAGCACTTTATGTATTGTTATATCTTTATGTCCATGTTTAGAGGGTTGATTTTTATTAAGGAATAAAAGTTATGTTTTAACTATATATATAGGTTACCCTACTTGCTCTAATATTGTTAAATACCTGAGGGTGAAAGTGTTGTCCCTTGAGACATACTTGCTTGTATTTGGTGTAGAATGGCCAACAGACCTTACCTTAGAAAACGTTACCCACCTCTTATAAATGTTATTGCATATTGCCAAAAAATTAGACCATGCCCTAAAACTAAAAACTGTCATTCATAAGGAAAAATTCACCAAGGCTGGCCAGATGTCTCCTTCAAGTCTCCTTTTGTCTTGTTTGCTTTTTGTGATTTATTCTGCATTCTTCACTTATCTTATTCTTGTAGGAAAAGACTGAAAGACTGTAGAGGAGATATTAAACGTGTATTTTGGTGACATGTTCTCATTTTAGAATGATATAAGAAGGACATTTGCACTATAGTTGCTATATTGGACATATACCAGCCCTGCTGGATTAGGAAGCTTGACATCAGTTGGGGACTCGGTTGGCGGCAGAAGTGTAAGAGGATGAACAGGAACAGTGTTGTTGGTTCGAGATGCGCTTTGGAGCCGGAACTATCGTGGCCGTCACCACTGTTGCCAGGGGACGACTTGTCTGTATGCGGAGGGTCTGAACACCTGACAGAAGTGGCGTGGGGGGGATAAAAGGGACTGAGCGCGGGAACACGAGAGACTTGGCGGGAAGGCGACTACAGAGTAGGACAAAGGTTGACTCCCTCTCCTCTTCTCCGATTACCACTTACGCCAGCTCCCGACAGACTGACTCACCCTCCCAGCACTTACTTACTTCATTATTACCGGGTACCCTCCAACCGGCCCGATCCATAACATGCAGTACAGAAGACATTTCTCACCTTCCCGAACTTTGTGAGTTTGTGCGAGGCCTTGCTATCCCTTCGGCCTGCACGGCAGTGTGCTCCCGGTGTACTGCGTCACTCCAGAGGAACTAACAGAAAGAACTTTATCCACACATCAACGGACCCAAGACCAACAGACCCGGATACTTTGGCACGGTCAGGAGACAGTGCATCTCGTTCCTACGCAGCAAAGCCAGAGACTTTGTCCACGGACTACGATGCCGTCAGGAGTTGTTCCAACCACTCCCTAACAGGAACTCAAACCGATAAGTCATTATTCCCATATCCTCTTCCCTCTTTTTGGATGTTGTATATCTGTTTGTGCAAGTTCAGTTTTCAGTTTGAGTGGAGTATTATCTGAATTTGAGAAAGATCTGTTAAAGTAAATTCTTGTTAACCCCTTTTCTGCCTCCTGCTCTTTACTGCATCCGACAAACCTTTACAGAAGAGCAGTAGGGCATCGTTCTTTGTTTTTCCTGCTTGGACTTGCTTTTGAAGAAAGGACTGTACAACCTTTTTAATACATATGGATATTAGAACATGCTTCTGTCTTTCCACCTGATAAGTATTTCATCCATTTCAGTTGAAGGTGTACAGAAAGCTTGTAAGTGTCAGAATTTTACTATTACTCTGAAAAAATGAGTCACTGTTTAGTCGCTTTCACAAGACTAGTAAGTGCGTAGGCATTCTTATTATTTTTTGCATTTTTTTTTACTTAATAAGGCTGAATTCACAGAAATGTTTTACATCTGTATTGTCCCTTTCGCAATAAGAATGTCCTGTATAATGGTGGTGTATACTGAGCGCAATGGCTGCCCTGCTGTATAGCTCTGTATTGGGCATGAATTGTTTGCACACTTAGCATAGGTTATAGTATATATTAACAGCACACACAGTGCCTGTGCTTGACAATACCTGTAGGCCCCTTCATTCTGGATCCATGTAGCACAATAGTGAGACATGATGCTCACACTGTAGTAATTGTCTGGTGGCAGTAACCCCCTACAGGGCCCAATTCAGTGGTACTGGGGAGCCACGGTGCACATTGTGCTGTACATACGTTGCTGAAGGACATTCAAGGACACATCGCTTCTTTCCTGAAATGGCTGTCTTACAAAATGAAGACAAACCGCTGAGCAGGATCACAGCACATTCTTCTACAGTAGCAAGGAGGAATAGAAGAGCTCTGAGTCTTCTCCTTTTTCTACTGCCCTGTTACCTTTCATTTAAAGCTTTCACAGCTTGTGTCTCACCTAGCAGCAAAAGAGTTAACCTTTCTCACCAGTGTTTCGGAAAGGCTGTGCTGTTCTGTGGCCTGTGTAATTAATTTTCCACTAATTTCTCTATCCATAAAGTGTGGGAAGCAGAAGTATGTGCACACCTGGTCAACCATGAGCACCTGAAAATAAAAGTGCTAGGGTTTCCTTAGAACACAAACCACCAGTAGATAATATACTGCTCCCTGTTTAGATGCAAACCATACTGCGTAAGGCCAGGTTCAAGTACTGGATAGTGAAGGCTGGAAAGGTGGTTTCACACACGGTGGAGGGACAAGATTGTAGTTTTTAATACAGTTTTTGAGCCAAAGCTAGCAGTGGATCCAGAAAGAAGTATATAAACCCTTCCTTTATATTTCCCATTCCTCTTGAATTCCCTTTAGGCTGCTTTCACACATCAGTTTTTTTGAATCAGGCATATCCGTCCTATGCCTGATAGGACGGATCCGGCGCTGATTTTAAAAAACTGATGCAACTGATCAGGCTTTTTGCCTGATCCGTCCTGACCTTTTCAACCCGGAAATATAAAATTTCCATGTTGAAAATGCAGGTACGAATGGAGAGAGAGAGAGAGAAAGAGAGAGACCTCTTGGAGTCCGGATCAGTTTTCTGACGGATTTGAGAAAATACTGGTCCGGCGCCATAGGTTTGCATTGTTTCCGGCCGCCTGAAGTGCAGATTCAGGCACTGTCAGGCGCCTCAGGAAAAAAAAAAAAACGTTGCAGCAAGCGTCTTGTCCGGCCGCCGGAATGTACAATTCCGACGGATCCGGCCAAAAACGGATGCAACGCAGTGACATCAGGCGCGATCCGGCGCTAATGTAAGTCAATGCTAAAAAAACGCATCCGGTACCGAATCCGTTTTTTTTAAAACACGCCGGATCGCGCCTGATTCAAAAAGCCTGATGTGTGAAAGCAGCCTTAGGCATTGAGAAAACGCATGATAATTTTCCACAAAAATAGCTGTTTCTTTTTTTTTTTTTTTCTTTAAAAGTCCATTCATTTTGCAGTTTATTTAAGTTTTTGGCATAAACTGATCTCCAAATAGTACTTTGCACAAAAAACTTGCAAAAAGCAGATTGCGCGCAATTTTCAGCTCTTGCACCGTGCTCACTAGACGTTGAAAGAGTGGACATGGAGTATATGGAGGGATGTAGCCACAACTTCTGCGCTTCATGCAGACTCCAGGGATTTTTATTGTGCGACATAAAACAATTTTTCACCACTGTTTTTCATTCTATTTCCATCGATCAGTTTTCACCATCAGTGTTTCCTCAGTGATTTTCATATATGAAAATAATAAATAAATAACTTACAAAGCTTCTTGTATACATTACAATGTTAATCATGGACAGCACACTGATGGGCTTAGATTCATAGACTTATATGGGTAATTTTGATTTGTGATGCAGCTCAAAAACATACATGTCTCTGTGATTTTTATTGTTTACAGAAACGTGGTTCCAAAAAAAATTAGACACGTACAGTACAGACCAAAAGTTTGGACACACCTTCTCATTTAAAGATTTTTCTGTATTTTCATGACTATGAAAACTGTACATTGACACTGAAGGCATCAAAATTATGAATTAACAATTATATACTTAATAAAAAGTGTGTAACAACTCAAAATATGTCTTATATTCTAGGTTCTTCAAAGTATCCACCTTTCCTTTGATGACTGCTTTGCACACTCTTGGCATTCTCTTGATGAGCTTCAAGAGGTAGTCACCGGAAATGGTTATCACTTCACAGGTGTGCCCTGTCAGGTTTAATAAGTGGGATTTCTGGCCTTATAAATGGGGTTGGGACCATCAGTTGTGTTGTGCAGAAGTCTGGTGGATACACAGCTGATAGTCCTACTGAGTAGACTGTTAGAATTTGTATTATGGCAAGAAAAAAGCAGCTAAGTAAAGAAAAACGAGTGGCCATCATTACTTTAAGAAATGAAGGTCAGTCAGTCCGAAAAAACGGGAAAACTTTGAAAGTGTCCCCAAGTGCAGTTGCAAAAACCATCAAGCGCTACAAAGAAACTGGCTCACATGAGGACCACCCCAGGAAAGGAAGACCAAGAGTCACCTCTGCTTCTGAGGATAAGTTTATCCGAGTCACCAGCCTCAGAAATCGCAGGTTTACAGCAGCTCAGATTAGAGACCAGGTCAATGCCACACAGAGTTCTAGCAGCAGACACATCTCTACAACAACTTTTAAGAGGAGACTTTGTGCAGCAGGCCTTAATGGTAAAATAGCTTCTAGGAAACCACTGCTAAGGACAGGCAACAAGCAGAAGAGACTTGTTTGGGATAAACACAAGGAATGGACATTAGACCAGTGGAAATGTGCTTTGTTCTGATGAGTCCAAATTTGAGATCTTTGCTTTCAACCACCGTGTCTTTGGCGACGCAGAAAAGGTGAACAGATGGACTCTACATGCCTGGTTCCCACCGTGAAGCATGGAGGAGGAGGTGTGATGGTGTGGGGGTGTTTTGCTGGTGACACTGTTGGGGATTTATTCAAAATTGAAGGCATACTGAACCAGCATGGCTACCACAGCATCTTGTAGCGGCTTGCTATTCCATCCGGTTTGCGTTTAGTTGGACCATCATTTATTTTTCAACAGGACAATGACCCAAACACACCTCCAGGCTGTGTAAGGGCTATTTGACCAAGAAGGAGAGTGTTGGGGTGCTACACCAGATGACCTGGTCTCCACAGTCACCAGACCTGAACCCAATCGAGATGGTTTGGGGTGAGCTGGACCGCAGAGTGAGGGCAAAAGGGCCAACAAGTGCTAAGTGTCATGACCCAGGATGGGGTTTTGTCTTTGTCCCATCCTGGCCAGACTGGGGTTAATGGTTTCAGCCTCTCTCTGGCAGAGGGCGGCTATTTAGTTGCCAATTGATCTAGGTCTGGTGTCAGTTATACTCCTGCCCTCGGCTGAGTTAGTTGACCTCCTGTGTGCCTGTGCCTTGTGCCTGATCTTGTTGCTTGTTTGGTTTTGACCCATTCTGTCTCTTCGTTGTGAGTTTGTCTACTGTCTTGGTACTGTGTATTTGCCCGTTCTGGTTTTCTGATCCCTTGGCTACGTTCTGGTTATTCTCTGCCTGCTCCTCTTGTACTGCGTTGCTCCCTCTGTGTATGACCTCGCTATCCTGACGATCCGTTTTGTCTATGCCCCTTGATAACTCTGTCCCGTAGTTACCCTTCTAGGAGTTTTCCTTCTGCTCCTAGCTCTTGGAGCTTAGGTTACGCCCACCAGCAGTCACGTGCTTCAGGTCCTCTGGCCTGAAGCATTCTCTATCTGTTACTGCTCCTCTGAGAGACCTGTGGCCAGCGCCGCCCCTTTGCAGTCACGTGCTTCGGGTCCTGTTAGTCTGAAGCACGCATCTTCACCGCTACTGCCCCACTCCACAGGTATCTTTGAGTGCAGTCTGTCTTATTCAGGACACGCGCACTGGCGCAGTGAGCAAGTGCAGTGCGGTGTTCGTGATATTATAACTGACCGCTACTTTTTTTTTTTTCCCCTCCTGTGTGTGTTATGGATCCTATGCACGCCCTTTCTGAGCAGGTAAAGCACCTGACTCAGATGTCTCAGAAACTGAATGAGGAACAACGAGTTCTGGCTCAGTCTCAGCAGCTGATGGCTGACACTGTGTTGGGGGCTTTATCATCTGGTGCTCACGGGACAGGGGTTCAAGCTGTTACATTAGTTTCCCCAGAGCCCCGGTTAAATTACCGGATACCTTTTCCGGAGATAGAAAGGAATTTAAAGTTTTCAAAGAGGGCTGTAAGCTTTTTTTCTCTTTAAGACCGCACTCTTCTGGGGATGAAAGTCAGAGGGTGGGGGTCATTATGTCTCTGTTAAGGGGAGCCCCCCAGGCTTGGGTTTTTTCCCTTCCTACCACCGCCCCTGAAGAGATGACTGTGGATGCATTTTTTGAGGCCCTGGGGCATATTTATGATGAGCCTGATCGAGTGCTGATGGCTGAGGACATGGTGATGAGTGTATGTCAGGGGAAGCACTCAGCCGAGTGGTTTTGCTCAGAGTTCAGATGCTGGGCTGCTGAGGTCGGTTGGGATGATGCCGCCCTCCCGGGCTTGTTCCGTAGAGGCCTGTCTGAACGTCTAAAAGATGCCTTGGCACTTCACCCTCCGCCTGATTCTCTGGAGGACGCCATGACGCAGGCCGTCCGAATGGATCGCAGGCTACGGGCGAGAGGTGTGATGCAGGTTGAGACACCATTTTTCTCCAGTGGAAGGGGAGCCAGTCCTGTATTGGAGTCCATGGAGATGGGAGCCATCGACCTCAAAGAGAAAGAAAGGAGATGGAGGCGTTTAGAAAAGTTGTGTTTTTACTGTGGTGATCCTGGACATTGGAAAAGTAACTGTCCCTCCTGCCCACCGACTAACAAGCGACTGAGTCTGGGTGATCATCTTGGAGGGCACTCAGACTCTCAGGTACCCTTTCCTTCATTTTCTAAGACACTGTTAAAGGTGGAACTTGGTGTGAAGAACTGCTTTTTCCTTACTTCAGCTTTTGTGGACTGTGGGTCATCCTTGAACCTGATTGACTCTAAGCTGGTGGCCAGCTGTAGATTAGGGACAGTTAGGTTGGAGACTCCTATAAAAATAATGGCCATTGATTCTACACCTTTCACCAATGACGGTGTCCATTTTGTTTCTGAAGAATTCACCCTCAGGGTGGGGGCCCTTCACCTGGAGCGTATGTCATGTTTGTGTTTTGGATAACCTCTCTGCTGGCCTGGTGTTAGGGTTTCCCTGGTTGCAACGGCATAACCCGATTATTGACTGGGATTCCCGTGATATTGTTAAATGGGGATCTAATTGTTCTGAAAGATGTCTTGCTACTGTGTCTGTGTTGTCCGTTGGTCTGGAAGGTATTCCGGAGTACCTGAAGGACTATGCGGACATTTTCTCTGAAAAAGAGGCTGAAGTTTTACCACCACACCGCCCATTTGATTGTGCCATTGACCTGGTTCCAGGTACTAAATTGCCCAAGGCCCGCTTGTATAACCTCTCGGGTCCCGAGCGGGCTGCTATGAAAGAATACATTTCCAAGAGCCTTCGTAAGGGACACATTCGTCCTTCTGTTTCCCCCATGGCGGCGGGGTTCTTTTTCGTTAAGAAAAAAGACGGTGGTTTGTGCCCATGCCTCGATTTTCTAGAGTTAAATAAGATAACTGTGAGAAATACTTACCCCCTCCCACTTATTCCTGATTTGTACAACCAGTTGTCTGGGGCTAAGTGGTTTTCGAAATTGGATCTGCGGGGGGCATATAACCTTATCCGGGTCCGGGAGGGGGATGAGTGGAAGACTGCTTTTCTCACTACTGAAGGGTTGTTTGAAAACTTGGTCATGCCTTTCGGTCTGACCAACGCACCAGCAGTCTTCCAAAATTTTATCAATCATGTGTTCTCTGACTTTATTGGGCGTTTTATGGTTGTGTATTTCGATGACATTCTTATCTACTCGCCTGATAAACAAACTCACATTGATCATCTTCGGGCAGTTCTCCAAAGGCTCCAGGAGAACTGTCTCTTTGCTAAGCTAGAGAAATGTTCATTCTTCATTCAGGAACTGTCTTTTCTGGGGTTCATTGTGTCTGCTGAGGGGTATCGCATGGATCCTAATAAGGTACAGGCCATTGTTGATTGGGTACAACCTCGTGATTTGAAGGCTCTGCAGCGTTTCTTAGGATTCGCAAATTACAATCGCAAGTTTATAAGGGGGTTCTCGCAGGTAGTTAAACCTCTCACAGATCTGACTCAAAAGGGGGCTGATATCAAGAATTTGTCAGCCGCAGCGGTGGCGGCGTTTCAGTTTTTAAAAAAATGTTTCATGTCTCCTCCGGTTCTTATTCAACCGGACCCGTCTGAACCATTTATTGTTGAGGTGGATGCCTCAGAGGTCGGGGTGGGGGCGGTGTTGCCCCAGGGACCCGCCACTTTGACTAATTTGAGACCCTGTGCCTTTTTCTCTAAGAAATTCTCTCCTGCGGAGAGAAACTATGATGTTGGGAATCGAGAACTTCTGGCCGTGAAGTTGGCCTTTGAAGAATGGAGGCATTTTTTGGAGGGTGCTGTCCATCCTATTACCGTGGTTACGGACCACAAGAACCTAGCTTACACTGAGTCTGCTAAAAGGTTGACTCCTAGACAGGCAAGATGGTCGCTTTTTTTCCCGATTCCAGTTCTCCATCACCAGGATCCAAAAATGTCAAGGCTGATGCCTTGTCACGCAGTCTGGATCCGGTGTCTCTGCCCGAACCTCCATCCTCCATTCTTCAGCCTGGGGTGGTGGTGGCAGGTGTTTCTGCTGGGTTGGAGCAGGAGATTCGGGAAGCTCAGTCTCTTGCCCCTCCGGCTAAGTCGGTGGATAAACTTTTTGTACCAGTTTAATTTAGTCTCAGGGTCCATCGGGAATTCCACGACTCAGTTCTGGGTGGACATCCTGGGATCTCGGCTAGCCAGAGGGCCATCGCTAGGATATTCTGGTGGTCTTCTTTGGCCTCTGATGTTGGGGAATTTGTGTCTGCTTGTGGGCTATGTGCCCATGCGAAACCCCCCCATAACGGCCGGCCGGGGAATTGGTGCCACTGCCAATTCCTGATAGACCGTGGACCCATTTGTCCATGGATTTTATCACCAACCTTCCTCCTTCCAAGGGTAATACCGTCATTTGGGTAGTGGTGGACAGGTTTAGTAAACAGGCACATTTTGTACCCTTGGCGGCTTTACCTAATGCGGAAACTTTGTCCAGATTGTTTGTTGAGCATGTGGTGCTGTTGCATGGAGTACCCTTGAATGTGGTGTCTGATAGGGGGGTACAATTTGTTTCCAGATTTTGGAGGGCATTTTGTAAGAGGTTGGGTATTGGTCTGTCTTTTTCATCCGCTTATCATCCAGAGACTAATGGGCAGACTGAGCGGACCAATCAGTCTCTAGAGCAAATCCTGCGTTGCCTGACCTCAGCCCGATAGGATGATTGGTGTACTGCGTTACCTTTGGCTGAGTTCGCGATTAACAACCGCATTAACCAGTCTATGGGCACATCTCCCTTTTTCTGCAATTATGGGTTTCATCCACATTTTGGGGAGTTCTCCCTTTTGGACTCTGGGTGTCCTGGGGCGGATGGGACAATCCAGCGGTTGGGGGAGTTATGGCAGGAGGTCCAAAGGAACATTACGAAGGCTCAGTCTAAATATAAGTTTTTTGCTGACAAAAAAACGGTCTGTGGGGCCAGTGTTCCAGGTTAGGGATAAGGTATAGTTATCTACTAGGAATATAAGGCTCAAGGTCCCCTCTGCGAAACTTGGACCTAAATTTATTGGTCCTTATGAAATTACGGAAGCAGTTAACCCTGTGGCATTTCGGTTGCGTCTCCCTCTGTCTCTACGGATTCCCAACGTTTTCCATAGGGCCCTTTTGAAACCTCTTGACTCTAGGTTTGTCCGTCGTGCTCTTCAGTTTCTGATACATTGGAAAGGCTACGGTCCGGAGGACCGGTCGTGGGTTCCTGCCCGATCTGTTTATGCGGATCAGTTGGTCCGGGCCTTTCATGCCAGGTGTCCTGAGAAACCCGGGGTCCGATGGCCCCCCGTTGAGAGGGGGTACTGTTATGTTACGGTAGCTGAGGAGTGCAGGTAAAAAAGGAAATACACCAGAGCAGTTGGAATCTATGAGATTGCAGTACCCTGACTAACCACCACAACTAGAGGCAGCCGTGGAGCGTTCCTACGATGGTCCTAGACGCCTCGTCACAGCCTGAGAAACTAACTACACCTAAAGATAGAAATAGGAAAGCTATCTGCCCCGGAGCAGAACCCCAAAGATAATAGAAAGCCCCCAAACATGTAATGGCGGTTAGACAAGAGGAAATACTGACACAGAAAGAAAATAGTATGAGCAAACGCTGGGGCCCAAACTATCTAAATAGAAAAGGACAGGAAGGGTACTTACTGCAATCCCAGAAAACCCTGAAAAAACACCAACATACTAATTTCAAAATCACCTGAGATCACACGACCTCTACCACCTAAATTAGTTCTCTGGTGTAACAAAAAACAGCAGCCACTGAAAAAACTGCAAAAAGCAAAAGTACAAAACACAGTGGCTGGACTAAACTGAGAGGGCAAAAGCCCCCGGAGGGGACCCAGAAGGCCCCCACAGAAGTGCAGGACAAAATGCAAAAATATAGCAAAAACACAAAATAAGAAATTGTCTTATCTGACAGCAGGAGATGCAGACACGACACAGCAGGCTACAAGGGAAACTGGAAAGAAGGATTCAGACCAGAACAATTGATCACCGGCAACCCTGATGGGAAAATGATTCCCTTAAATAAGACCAATCAGTAACACCTGATTCCCAATCCTCACTAGTACCGCTTGTAACCACCAGAGGGAACCTCTGCTCAGAACTCATCTCAAACCCATTCACAACAGTACCCCCCCCTTGAGGAGGGGTCACCGAACCCTCATTTGAGCAACCAGGTCGGTCAGGATGAGTTCTATGATACGCACGGATAAGTCTCCTAGCATGGATGTCCGAAGCAAACACCCAAGAATTATCTTCCTGACCATAACCTCTCCATTTAACCAAATACTGGAGTCTTCGTCTAGAAAAACGAGAATCCAATATTTTCTCAACCACATACTCCAGATTGCCCTCAACCAAAACAGGGTCAGGAGGCACAGCAGCAGGAACCACTGGCTCAACAAACCTCTTCAACAAGGACTTGTGGAACACGTTATGGATCTTAAATGTCCCTGGAAGAAGCAAACGAAAAGAAACAGGATTAATAATCTCCATGATCTTATAAGGTCCAATGAACCTAGGCTTAAATTTAGGAGATGCTACTCTCATAGGAATATTCTTTGAGGACAACCAGACCAAGTCCCCCACTTTAAACCGAGGACCATCAGTCCTATGCCGGTTAGCAAACCGCTGGGCCTTCTCCTGAGAGAGGGACAACCTCTCCACTACCTGGTCCCAAATCTGCTGCATACGCTCAACAACAGAGTCAACACCTGGACAGACAGAAGCCTCCGTCTGTCCTGAAGAAAATCGAGGGTGAAACCCAGAATTACAGAAAAACGGAGACATCAAAGTGGCAGAGCTAGCCCTATTATTAAGAGCAAACTCAGCCAAAGGCAAAAAAGAGACCCAGTCATCCTGATCAGCAGACACAAAGCATCTTAGATAAGTCTCCAATGTCTGGTTTGTTCTCTCAGTTTGACCATTGGTCTGAGGATGAAATGCCGAGGAGAAAGACAATTGAACACCCAGTTTAGAACAAAAAGTCCTCCAAAATCTGGAAACAAACTGGACTCCTCTGTCAGACACAATGTTCTCAGGAATGCCGTGTAAACGAACCACGTGCTGAAGGAACAACGGCACCAATTCAGAGGAGGAAGGCAACTTAGGTAATGGCACAAGATGTATCATTTTGGAAAACCTATCACAAATTACCCAGATGGTGGTCATTCTCTGAGAAACAGGAAGATCGGAAATGAAATCCATAGAGATATGGGTCCATGGTCTCTTGGGCACAGGCAATGGCATCAACAAACCACTAGAGCGAGAGCAAGGCTTGGAGCGAGAGCAAGTCCCGCAGGACTGCACAAATTCCCTGACATCGCGAGACAAGGTAGGCCACCAAAAGGACCGACTAACCAAGTCTCTGGTACCGAAAATTCCGGGATGCCCAGCCAATGCGGAACAATGAATCTCAGACATCACACTCTTTTTCCATTGGTCCGGGACAAACAATTTTCCAACAGGGCAGCGCTCGGGCCTATCCTCCTGACACCCCTCCAGAGCAAGTCTCAAATTAGGCGAGATGGCGGAAAGAACTACACCCTCCTTCAAAATAACAGAGGGATCAGATAGCTCAGGAGAGTCCGCAAGGAAACTCCTCGAGAGGGCATCCGCCTTAACATTCTTAGTGCCAGGAAGAAAGGAAACCACAAAATTAAAACGTGTGAAAAACAAGGCCCACCTGGCCTGTCTAGGATTGAGTCGCTTGGCAGATTCCAGATAGACCAGATTCTTATGGTCCGTAAGGACCACCACCTGATGTTTGGCTCCCTCCAGCCAATGTCTCCACTCTTCAAAAGCCCACTTCATGGCCAATAACTCCCGATTACCCACGTCATAATTACGTTCAGTAGGAGAAAATTTTCGAGAGAAAAAGGCACAAGGGTTACTTTTAGAGGTCTCTGGATCTTTTTGGGACAAAACGGCACCTGCCCCAATTTCAGAGGCATCAACCTCCACCTGAAATGGCAGAGAAACATCAGGCTGCCGTAGAACAGGAGCAGAAGTGAATCTCTGCTTAAGTTCCTGAAACGCAGAGACTGCCTCAGGAGGCCAATTCACCACATCAGAACCCTTTCTGGTCAAATCAGTTAATGGTTTAACAATAACAGAGAAATTACCAATAAATTTACGATAAAAATTGGCAAAACCCAAAAATCTCTGAAGAGCCTTTAATGAAGTAGGTTGGACCCAATCACAGATGGCCTGAACCTTGACCGGGTCCATTTCAATAACAGATGGGGACAAAATGATTCCCTTAAATAAGACCAATCAGTAACACCTGATTCCCAATCCTCACTAGTACCGCTTGTAACCACCAGAGGGAACCTCTGCTCAGAACTCATCTCAAACCCATTCACAACAGTAAAAGAAGGATTCAGACTAGAACAATTGATCACCGGCAACCCTGATGGGAAAATGATTCCCTTAAATAAGACCAATCAGTAACACCTGATTCCCAATCCTCACTAGTACCGCTTGTAACCACCAGAGGGAACCTCTGCTCAGAACTCATCTCAAACCCATTCACAACAGGGTACTGTCATGACCCAGGACGGGGTTTTGTCTTTGTCCCGTCCTGGCCAGACTGGAATTAATGGTTTCAGCCTCTCTCTGGCAGAGGGTAGCTATTTAGTTGCCAATTGATCTAGGTCTGGTGTCAGTTATACTCCTGCCCACGGCTGAGTTAGTTGACCTCCTGTGTGCCTGTGCCTTGTGCCTGATCTTGTTGCTTGTTTGGTTTTGACCCGGTCTGTCTCTTTGTTGTGAGTTTGTCTACTGTCTTGGTACTGTGTATTTGCCCGTTCTGGTTTTCTGATCCCTTGGCTACATTCTGGTTATTCTCTGCCTGCCCCTCTTGTACTGCGTTGCTCCCTCTGTGCATGACCTGGCTATCCTGACGATCCGTTTTGTCTATGCCCCTTGATAACTCTGTCCCGTAGTTACCCTTCTAGGAGTTTTCCTTCTGCTCCTAGCTCTTGGAGCTTAGGCCACGCCCACCAGCAGTCACGTGCTTCAGGTCCTCTGGCCTGAAGCATTCTCTATCTGTTACTGCTCCCTCTGAGAGACCTGTGGCCGGCGCCGCCCCTTGGCAGTCACGTGCTTCGGGTCCTGTTAGTCTGAAGCACGCATCTTCACCGCTACTGCCCCGCTCCACAGGTATCTTTGAGTGCAGTCTGTCTTATTCAGGACACGCGCACTGGCTCAGTGAGCAAGTGCACTGCGGTGTTCATGATACTAAGCATCTCTGGGAACTCCTTCAAGATTGTTGGAAGACCATTTCCGGTGACTACCTCTTGAAGCTCATCAAGAGAATGCCAAGAGTGTGCAAAGCAGTCATCAAAGCAAAAGGTGGCTACTTTGAAGAACCTAGAATATAAGACATATTTTCAGTTGTTTCACACTTTTTTGTTAAGTATATAATTCCACATGTGTTAATTCATAGTTTTGATGCCTTCAGTGTGAATGTACAATTTTCATAGTCATGAAAATACAGAAAAATCTTTAAATGAGAAGGTGTTTCCAAACTTTTGATCTGTACTGTACGTGAAAAAACGGTAGTCTGAATGAAGCCTTAGGCAGAACTATTAAATCTTAAGCCAGAAAATGTTACAGTTGCTTATAGCAGTTGTAGAAATCATTGTCTATCTTTAGGACAGTCTAAAATTTACCAGAATTATCAAGAGATTAAGGGTGCAACTTACTCAATATTTATTTTTTTTAGTCTACGGTATAAAACATCAGTCTTAATAAACTTGTCTCATTTTATGCAGTGTCACCCAAATAGCCAGATGGCATTTTGGCTTCAAAAATACATGAGAACTGCACTCATTAACTTATCCATAACTAAAACAGCCAGAGTGCTTCCATAAAGGCACACCAAAAAATGTCATCCATTGTCATTGACCAAAGGCCTCAAAACCCCCATTATAGGTGACATGGCTCATGGTAGATGTGAGGAGGGGTCTGTTACAAATTTGGTACAGCGGCTTAAGAACTAGGCCTCTGACATGGCACTTAGTTTGGTGGCTAATTTTGCATATTAGCTGGGAATGTGACAATACTTTCCTGGAATATTCAGGTGCTTCTCACAAAATTAGAATAGCATCAAAAAGTTAATTTATTTCAGTTCTTCAATACAAAAAGTGAAACTTGTATATTATATAGAGTCATTACAAACAAAATGATCTATTTCAAGTGTTTATTTCTGTTAATGTTGATTATGGCTTACAGCCAATGAAAACCCAAAAGTCATTATCTCAGTAAATAAGAATAATTAACAAAAAAAACCTGCAAAGGCTTCCTAAGCATATAAAAAGGTCCCTTAGTCTGTTTCAGTAGGCTCCACTATCATGGGGAAGACTGCAGACTTGACAGATGTCCAGAAGGTAGTCATTGACACACTCTACCAGGAGGATATGCCAGAAAAGGTCAATCGCTGACTAGGTGTTACATCCAAACTTGTCTTCCCTGCAACCCTTCCTCTTCCTGTTAGTTCCGCATGGTCCTGGTCCTGTCTGAATGGTCGATGTGAGCTTTCTTGCACCAACGACACAGCGCGGGGGTTTTTCAGCAGTATCATCTCCTTTTCTTGCACATGTATAATTTTCTCCTCTTAACAATATATATTATATCTCTGTATGTCCTCCTGTCTTCGTACCCTTGTTTTTCCTGCTTACACTGGCATCCAAAAAGAAGCCAGGCCTATTTTATACCCATACTGCTTGAGAATGAATTTCATAGTGCCGTACAGTGAAACGCAGCTTGGTTCTGCATGACAGCCACTCGCTCTGTGTCCTCTGTAGGACACGCTGAGAGCCCAGCTCTTGTAGATGTCACCTAGCTAGGAAACGGCTGCTTGTCATAATAATGTAGCTTATCTTTCTTCCAGCCTCCTCATGGCTGCTGACCCAAGAAAGCTGTGATGGGAAGATTAATGTCCTTGTGTCTTGACATCAGTCCATCAGCTCAAGGGTGATGAAACTCTCTCACACAATTCAATCTACTTTTTTCAATGCTAGTCCTTTTGGACTACCTTGACATATCTTTTCATTATTAATATTACCATTAGGCTGGTCATATACAGATGATTTTCATCTCCTAATCAGTTATTCTCATGCAAATTGAGCGCACAGAAAACATACAATGATCAGGGATGACATTAAAAGGGTTGATCTGTGGTAAGTTTTATTACCACATAGGCTCAGAGATATTAAATAACAAACTGAGCCTTTACTTACCCTCTCCGATCCCGCGCTTCCTCTCCGCCATTGCATCCTGCAGTCTTTGTTGATCAGCTGCAGCAGTGACGTCACGTCTACAATGCTGCAGTCAATCACATCGGCAGAGCCGCTGTACTTGGTGATTAGCTGCAGCAGTTTGAGCACTATACACGTGATGCCACCACTGCAGATGAACACCAAAGAGCGGAGCAATGGCGAAAAGACAGCGCTGGGCCTAAGGAAGACAAGTAAAGCCTCAATTTGTTATAGTATAAATCCCTGAGACTATGGAGTTATAAAGTCAAAACAGCAAAATCCCTTCAAAGGTATGTTCCTATCAACTGCAAAATAATAATAATATAAAAGAAAGGCACTAACCATTATAGTAGATACTGATTTATCTGGTGGCAAAGTCACGAGTATTATTGTGTGCAACTTTATCAGATCCGCTCTGTAATCTGACATAAGCTCTAAATAATCGCTAAAAATTCTGAACATTTTACAATGTAAAAATGGCTTGTTCATCTATTCAATCTTTTGAGGGTCCTTTTAACAGCTTCAGGTTTCCAAAGATGTCAAGAGGTATAAAAGAGTGAGCTGACTATTATCCAGGCGGCATCAGCTTGGAATCCGTTCACTAGTTTATTCAATGAGGTACAAAAATGTGAGGTAAAAAAATGACCCAAAAGACTCTTCAGGGCAAAACACGCCGACATGTTCTGAAGCGTCTTCCTCCTGAAAAACTAACCTGGTCTGCAGACATCTAAAAGACGGCGTGTGCACATACCCTTGATGAACATTTCATGTTGAGGTTCTTGAGATGCAACAAGGGCTGGGCCCAGGTGTCTGAGGAGATTGAAATGCTCCTCTGCGAGCAGTGACACATAGTACGTAGGAGTGACACTTTGGTACAGGTTTGCAGTAGCAGTGTGACTTTGTGCAGCGCTATATTGTGCTAGCGTGTCAGCCTAGTAGGTGCCAGTCAGCCATCCTGCCCTCCGGCCTGTAAGCTTACTGCACGCTTAATAATATCTGTCAGCGATAATGGTGGCCTCGCACTCTCATTGATTCTCAATATATCCTAACTACCCAGACACGATAGACGATTATGATTTAACATTATCACCGAGACAGACTAATTATTTCAGTAATTAAAAGCCATGTTGTTTATTCAGTTTTTATTAAATTTTTTTGTTGTTCTTATTTTGGAAGATGGAGCCCCCCAGGGTAAACTGGATCCTGCCTGTACTTAGTGTGCGCAGAACCTTGGAAGATGCCTTGAGAGGGAGAAAGGGTAATTGTGTAAAACAAACGAGAGTCTTTAACATTTCACAGTCATCAGACCTAAGCATGGCTTGGGAGAACGAGGGATTTTTTTTTTTTTTTTTTTAGCCACATGCAGTAAACGTACACTGCTCTCCTGGATTAGAACCCACTAATTATGACAGAAATTGGTTCCAGGGATAATTCTCTCTACAAATAACCCAGTTTGTGAAAGAAAAGCATTTCTATAAATTATGAGATCCTTTTATACAAGATTACGTGGTAATATTGTTCCGCATAAGACAAAGTGTTGGATTCTGAGTGCCCTTGTTATCTGATCTTAGGAAAACTGGACATGTGCAACCTCTGGTGGTGAAGAACAGAACTGCAAATTATTTATACAGTCATCTATTCTATTATTTCTAAACACTGTTTTTCGGTGATTACTTTGTATCTACGATCATACTGCACACACACACCATTGATACACCATTTGAAAGGTAAAATTGCCCCCTTCAGCAAGAAAATAGCCAAACAAACCACATATCCACGATTTGATCACAAAATACAGTTTAAACATTAATTTTCATAAACCTACAGTAAGGAAAAATGACCTGCAGGTGGCAGCACACTACCCCAAAGCACACTACCATAAAGCTGCTTACAGACATCACAAACAAATCCAAACATTTGCCTTGGGGACTTTCCAGCTTGTTCAAGTGCTTGCCCAGCCTATTTCAGGCACATTGAAGGATTGCACACTTCACTGCAGGTGAGTCACATGTGCAAACACATTTGTAAACATGCACTGCTTTTTCGCTGATTACATTCACGATTTTATCACTAAATACAGTTTAACCCCTTAACGACCGCCGATACGCCTTTTAACGGTGGTCATTAAGGTTACTTAAACCACAGCACCGTTAATTAATGGCGCTGTGGAAAAGCCTATAGTGCCCCCCAGAGTCAAATTTTCTCCCCCAGAGAACATGATTCGGGTCGATTTTTACCGACAACCGCTTTTGCGATCGCCGTTATTAACCCTATAACGCGATCGCAAAAAAAAGCGATTTTCCCTTTAATTTCTCTCTCCTCTGATGTGATCGCACATCAGAGGGGAGAGAAATGAGGTCCCCGGGACCCCCGATCAACCCCCCGTGCCTCCCGGTGTCCCCCCAGGCCTCCTGTGCCTCCCAGATCTTCCGGCGTCTTTTTCCGGTAAAGAAAATGGCGGGCGCATGCGCACTGCGCCCACCAAGCCCGGATTTTCTCCGGGGTCTCGGCTACCAGGGGTAGCCGAGACCCCAGAGAACATAATCAGGGTCCCCCCCAGCCACCCTGCTTTTGCGATCGCCGGTATTAACCTTATACCGGCGATCGCAAAAGAAAAAAAAAAAAAAGCGATCCTGCCTGTAAATTTCTCTCCCCTCTGATGTGATCGCACATCAGAGGGGAGAGAAATAGGGTCCCCAGGACCCCCGATCCCCTCCCCCGGTACCTAGGGCTCTTCCCAGTGTCCCCTCCTGGCTCCTGCAGCGCCCCCTGTGGTCCGATCCTCCAGCGTCTTCACCCTGTAAAAAAAAATGGCGGGCGCATGCGGCAGATTCAAAAAATGAATGATTTCATTCATTCTGTAAAAGTACATTTTGATCACTGTGATAAACTAATAAAATAAATAAACAATAAAAAAAACAGTACATAAACCCCCCTTTATCATCCCCTTAGTTAGGGACATATAATAAAATAAAGAAATTTTATTTATTTTTATTTTTTCATTAGGGTTAGGTTAGGGTTATAATTAGGGTTAGGGTTACAATTAGGGTTAGGGTTAGCATTAGGGTTAGCGTTAGGCTGGGTTCATACTGCGTTGTGGCAGTCCATTAGACGGACTTAGGGTTACAATTAGGGTTGGGATTAGGGTTAGGGTTGGGATTAGGGTTAGGGGTGTGTTGGGGTTAGGGTTGGAGCTAGAATTGAAGGGTTTCCACTATTTAGGCACATCAGGGGTTCTCCAAACATGACGTGGCGTTCAAAAAGTCAAATGGCGTTCCTTCCCTTCCGAGCCCTGCCGTGCGCCCAAACAGTGGTTTACCCCAACATATGGGGTATCAGCGTACTCAGGACAAATTGCACACCAATTTTGGGGTTCTAATTTCTCTTGTTACCCTTGGGAAAATATAAAATAGCTGGCTAAAAAAATCATTTTTGAGGAAAAAAAAAATTATTTTCACGGCTCTGCGTTTATAAATTTCTGTGAAGCACTTTGGGGTTCAAAGTGCTCACCACACATCTAGATAAGTTCCATAGGGGGTCTAGTTTCCAAAATGGGGTCACTTGTGGGGGTTTTCCACTGTTTAGGCACATCTGGGGCACTGCAAACGGAACATGACCCCCATCAACGTCTGTATTCCAAAACGTTATTACTTCCTTTCCAAGCCCTGCTGTGCGCCCAAACAGTTCCCCCCCCACATATTTGGTATCAGCTACTCAGGACAAATTGGACAACAACTTTTGGGGTCCAATTTCCTTGTGAAAAATCAAAAATTTGGGACTAAAAAATCATTTTTGTGGAAAATTGTTTTTTGTTTTTTTTTCACACCCAGGCATTATAAACTTTTGTGAAACACTTGGGGGTTCAAAGTACTCACCACAGATCTAGATAAGTTCCATAGGGGGTCTAGTTTCCAAAATGGGGTCACTTGTGGGGGTTTTCCACTGTTTAGGCATATCTGGGGCACTGCAAACGGAACATGACCCCCAGCAACGTCGGCATTCCAAAACTTTATTACTTCCTTTCCAAGCCCTGCTGTGCGCCCAAACAGTTTCCCCCCCCCATATATTTGGTATCAGCGTACTCAGGACAAATTGGACAACAACTTTTATGGTCCAATTTCCTTGTGAAAAATAAAAAATTTGGGACTAAAAAATCATTTTTGTGGAAAATTGTTTGTTTTTTTTCACACCCAGGCATTATAAACTTTTGTGAAACACTTGGGGGTTCAAAGTGCTCACAACAGATCTAGATAAGTTCCATAGGGGGTCTAGTTTCCAAAATGGTGTTACTTGTGGGGGGTTTCCACTGTTTAGGCGCATCAGGGGCTCTCCAAAACTGCGACATGGTGGTCCCAATCTCTCAATTCCACGACCAATTTTGGTTTGAAAAAGTCAAAAACGGGGTCGCTGCTTCCCTTCCAAAGGCCCTTGCCGTGCGCCCCAAACAGTGTCCCCTCCCCATTATATGGGGTATCAAGCGTACTCAGGACAAATTGGACAACAACTTTTGTGTCTAATTCTCCTGTTACCCTTGGGAAAATAAAAATTGGGTGAACTAACGATCAGGTTTGTGGAAAAAATGATTTTTTTATTTTCACTTCAGGCCGTTATAAACTTCTGTGAAGCACTTGGGGTTCAAAGTGCTCACCACACATCTAGATAAGTTCCTTAGGGGTCTAGTTTCCAAAATGGGGTCACTTGTGGGGGTTTCCACTGTTTTGACACATCAGGGCCTCTACATATGCGACATGGCGTCCAGCCAATTCTGCATTGAAAAAGTCAAACGGCGCTCCTTCCCTTGCGACCTCTGCCGTGCGCCCAAAAAGTGGTTTACCCCCACATATGGGGTATTGGCATGCTCAGGACAAATTGCACAAAAACTTTTGTGGTCTTGTTACCCTTGGGAAAATAAAAATTAGGGTGAAAAGATCATTTTTGTGGAAAAAAATGATTTTTTTTTCACGGCTCTACGTTATAAACTTGTGTGAAGCACTTGGAGGTTCAAAGTGCTCACCACACATCAAGATAAGTTCCTTAAGGGTCTTGTTTCCAAAATGGGGTCACTTCTGGGGGGTTTCCACTGTTTAGGCACATCAGGGGCTCTCTAAACGCGACATGGCATCCAGCCAATTCTGCGTTGAAAAAGTCAAACGGCGCTCCTTCCCTTGTGACCTCTGCCGTGCGCCCAAAAAGTGGTTTACCCCCACATATGGGGTATCAGCGTATTCAGGAGAAATTGCACAACAAATTTTGTGGTTCATTTTTTCTTTTAACACTTGTGAAAATAAAAAAAATTGGTTCAGAAGTAAAGCTTTTGCAAAAAAAGTTAAATGTCAATTTTTTCCTTCCACATTGCTTCAGCTCCTGTGAAGCACCTGCAGGGTTAATAAACTTATTGAATGTGGTTTTGAGCACATTGAGGGTGCACTTTTTAGAATGGTGTCACTTTTGGGTATTTTCTATCATATAGACCCCTCAAAGTGACTTCAAATGTGATGTGGTCCCTAAAAAAAAATGGTGTTGTAAAAATGAGAAATCGCTAGTCAACTTTTAACCCTTATAATTTCGTAACAAAAGAAAATTTTGTTCCCAAAATTTTGCTGATGTAAAGTAGACATGTGGGAAATGTTATTTATCAAGAAATATGTGTGACATATCTCTCTGATTTAACGGCATAAAAATTTAAAATTTGAAAATTGCAAAATTTTAAAAATTTTCGCCATATTTCCATTTTTTTCATAAATAAAAGCAAGTCATCTAAAAAAATTTTTACCACTAACATGAAGTACAATATGTCACGAAAAAACATTCTCAGAATCAGCTGAATTCGTTAAAGCGTTCCAGAGTTATAACCTCATAAAGTGACAGTGGTCAGAATTGTAAAAATTGGCCCGGTCATTAAGCTGCAAAGTGGCTCTGTCACTAAGGGGTTAAACATTTATTTTCATAAACCTACAGGAAGAGACAATGACCTGCAGATGGCACCTCAACCGGCAGACACTTTTTTGGCCTCTACTTATCAAACCAATTTATTGTATTACCAAGCTACATATATAAATACCTGTCTGTGTTCATCATCTCATGAAATACATTTACATTTGACCAGCTTACTTTTTCTGAAATTACCTGTGCCCACAGCGACCAATGTGCGAACATTTTGCAAGGGCCAAGCTAGTATTATCTATAAGAAGAAAGTGAGAGCAAACATCGAGGACTTATTCACACAACTGATATTTTCCACGTTCAATAAAAAATAGTTTTTCAATAGTTAATTTTTTAACATGTTTTTTAGGAAACTTTTTTTCCTTATTACAGAAAGTAAGAATTACAATCAGAATTGCAGATTTCCTACCAGCTACCACAATGGTGTTGTGTGTTCTAATGCAGTATAATGTCTCACTCTTCAAGTAATATATACAGGTGCTTCTCACAAAATTAGAATATCATCAAAAAGTTAATTTATTTCAGTTCTTCAATACAAAAAGTGAAACTCATATAGAGTCATTACAAACAGTGGTCTATGTGTTTATTTCTGTTAATGTTGATGATTATGGCTTACAGTCAATGAAAACCCAAAAGTCATTATATCAGTAAATAAGAATAATTAACAAAAATCACCTGCAATGGCTTCCTATGCATTTAAAAAGGTCTCTTAGTCTGTTTCAGTAGACTCCACAGTCATGGGGAAGACTGCTGACTTGACAGATGTCCAGAAGGCAGTCACTGACACACTCCACAAGGAAGGTAAGCCACAAAAGGTCATTGATAAATTGATAAAGAAGCTGGCTTTTATATATATAAATATAATATATATATATATATATTATATATATATATATATATGTCTAAAGTCTTTAAAGGGGATACACAGGACTATTTAATTTTTTTTACTACATTCTTAAGAAGTAACAGGCAGGTAGTTGCTAACTACCTGCTTGTGCCCGGTGGCAATCTCTGCTGGCACAGAGCGGTCACAGACCACTCCTACCAGTGGTTCAGCGGCTTCACGTTAACAAAGAAGCAGCATAACTGTTAACGAGGCATGAATACTGATTGAAAGTCGACTCTCCGCTGCCTAACAGCATATTGTCAGCAGTGACACCCGGTCGACAGAGCATCCCAAAAGAAGAAGCGCTGCACTGGATCACCAGCAGGAATGGTCGGTGACAAGTCTTAGCCAGCACCAGGTAGAACAGTCAAGTAGTTGCCACTTTTGGCAACTACCTGCCTGTTAGGCCCATAATAAACAATAATGTAAATCGTACTGTGTAACGTCTTTAAGTTGGAGTAATCTCAGTCCTGAAATAAATTAGGGGAACATGCAAAATATAGGATTAAAATATTATTAGAGAAAAATCACATTGGAAACAAGATAAGGCAGTGGGGAAAAGGAAGCAAATCAAAACTTTGAACCTGTATATCATTAGGTGGCTAAAAGAATCAACGTTATTTATCATCAAATTTTCACTTTAGTTATTTTACTTTTTCCTTAACTATGATTTTCCATCTCCTCCCGCAACAATTTGTTGTATCCATATTTCATGTTTTAGGCCTGTGTGTTCAGTTTTACCATCCATGTCCCATCCATTTCTCTTGTATTCCAAAAATAAAAAAAATTATGTAAGTTTCCTAAGCTTCTCCTGGGATTCTGCTAGTTTCACACGTCCAATTTTTTTTACATACAACAAAACGTATTGGTTTTCATTAGTGTGCTGGATCAGATTTTCATTGATTTTTCATATATGTCCATTTTTATCGTACGTTTTTCTTGTATGCAAGCTTCTCTTATGCATTAGAGTAGTAAATCAAGGACAGTACTTAGATGATGGCATCCATGTGTTTTTCTTTTTCACAGATCCATTGATTTGAATGGGTTGTCCAGTGGCCTATATTGCATACGTATTCTATCCGTGAAAAAGTTCACATGCACATATGAAAAATCGTCTATTTTTCTTTTTTTATCCATATTGTCATCCATATGACAGCTGTATGACATCCATTTTTATACATCACTAATTTAAAAAATATACAAGGCCAAATACAGTTTGCAATGAACCCATTAAAAACAGATGAATGGTGTTTGTATTGCACCTCTCTTTTTTTTGCTCTCCCTAAAGTTCATTTTCCCACCCTCAAGAGTTCACCACGGGTCTGGCTGCGAGGCTGCACAGCATCAGTGACATCAGCGCTAGTCACTGATGCTGCCGCCGGCAGCTTCTCATTCTTTCATCAGTGTTTTACAGCCGAGCCAGTTACATTAGCACAGTTCTCAGTTGTAAACTATATATCCCCAAGATATGGATTACGGAGTGGGACAGATCGCCGGACAGGTATGGTATATTGTTGTTTTGTTATTTTTTTCTTTATTACAGGAGATTGAGGGCATCGTTTGGATTAGCAGAAGAATAAAGATAGTAAAACTGTGTGGTCTTTCATTTAATTAAAATACTTTATTCTGCCTGTGTGTGTTTATTTAACTCTTTACAAACTTTAGGATTAGTGATGGATAGGTGTCTTATTGACACCTATTTATTACTAAGCCAGGCTTAATGTCACCTTACAATACAAAGGTGACATTAAGGGTATGTGCACACGTTGCGGATTCACTAGCAGATTTTCCTTGCAGATTTTGCTAATTCCGCAGGTAAAATGACATGGGTTTCACCTGCGGATTTACTGCGGATTTTCTGCGTTTTTTGTGCGGATTTCTTTTGCAGTTTTACACCTGCGGATTTCTATAATGGAGCAGGTGAAAAAACGCTGCATATTCCGCACAAAGAATTCACATGCTTCGGATTCAAATCCGCATGTGTACAGCAATTTTTTTTACATTGATTACAATGGTACTGTACAATGCAGCAGAAACTGCTGCGGATCCGCAGGGCCAAATCCGCTGCGGATCCGCAGCAGAATCGGAAACGTGTGCACATACCCTAAGCCCTTATTACCCCATATGCCACCGCTACAGGGCAGTGGGAAGAGAGAGGCAAAGTGCCTTTTCTGGGGTGGCTAAGGCCAGATGTTTTTAGCCAGAGGGGGGCCAATAACCATGGTCCCTTTCTAGACTATTAATATCTGCCCTCAGTCACTGGCTTTCCCTTTCTGGCGCAGAAAATTGCACGGGATCCACGCCATTTTTTTCAGTGAATACATTCTTTTATTAAATACATGCAGGTCCCAAATTTTACACACACATACTACTAACAGTATTAGTCACTGACATATATAAATCGACCTGTTCTGCAATGGTTTACTGTATGTAAACCATGTCTACTATCCTGTCAGCTTCTGCAGTGATTTTACAGAAGCCGACAAATGAATTAACAGCTATTCTGTTATCTATCTCTCTATGAAATATAAAGATATACACTGCTCAAAAAAAAAAAGGGAACACTCAAATAACACATCCTAGATCTGAATTTATGAAATATTCTCATTGAATACTTTGTTCTGTACAAAGTTGAATGTGCTGACAACAAAATCACACAAAATCATCAATGGAAATCAAATTTATTAACCAATGGAGGCCTGGATTTGGAGTCACCCACAAAATTAAAGTGGAATGTAATGTCCTTAAAACAAGTCAAAATGATGCTCAGTAGTGTGTGTGGCCTCCACGTGCCTGTATGATCTCCCTACAACGCCTGGGCATGCTCCTGATGGGTTGCGGATATTCTCATGAGGGATCTCCTCCCAGACCTGGACTAAAGCATCCGTCAACTCCTGGACAGTCTGTGGTGCAACGTGACGTTGGTGGATGGATCGAGACTTGCTGTCCCAGATGTGCTCAATCGGATTCAGGTCTGGGGAACGGGCAGGCCAGTCCATAGCTTCAATGCCTTCATCTTGCAGGAACTGCTGACACACTCCAGCCACATGAGGTCTGGCATTGTCCTGCATTAGGAGGAACCCAGGGCCAACCGCATCAGCATATGGTCTCACAAGGAGTCTGAGGATCTCATCTCGGTACCTAATGGCAGTCAGGCTAACTCTGGCGAGCACATAGAGGGCTGTGCGGCCCTCCAAAGAAATGCCACCCCTCACCATTACTGACCCACTGCCAAACCGGTCATGCTGAAGGATGTTGCAGGCAGCAGGTTTACACTCAGCACATGTGACAGATGTGACAGAGTCTGGAGACACTGAGGAGAGCATTCTCTCAGAACGTGTCTTCACCGCTGCTGGTTGTGTCCTGACGATAAGCACAGCCGGCTGTCCCCTGAAAGTGTAGTCTGCTAGAGTTGAGCGAAACAGGTCGGTCAGATTCAAAAGTCGCCGACTTTCGCCAAAGTCGGGTTTCGCTCGTGAAGTCGGCCATGTGGTTGTCAAAACGAGCGCCAAAGTCGGATTTCCCAGAATGCTTGCAGGCGCCTTTTTTCAGCCATGAGCAAGGACGTACACTGTGGGCAACGAGATGACATGGGCAGCGTCCACCACCATCTTAGAGAAGGGCATTGCAGTGATTGGCTTGCTTTGGGTGGCGTCATAGTGTCTAAAAGACCTGACCGCCGACCTCCATTTTACTTCTGCCGATCTTAACAGTAGGTAGAGGTTGCTTGCTGTTTATCAGTAGGGAGAGAGTTAGGGCTGGAAAGAGAAGTTCTTATGTGCTTGTGCTGATAGCAATTGTGCTGTACAGTTAGTGTTCAGTGACAGGGAGGATTTTCTTGTGTGCAGCAGCGCTGGTTATTAGGCTGCCTGATAGCTGTATTGCTGTGTGTACACTGCTGTGCAGACTGCTTTTTACACAGCATTAATACTTTTATACTTTTTTTCTGCACAGTTACCGAGCGTTCATTTTTTCCCACACCGTATAGAGCTGTACGCTCCTCACACACTATCGTGTACCGGCTGGTATCATGGACAAATAAATGCATACTATCTGTGTGTGACTCTGGAAATATATACGGAGATTTACATTTTCCCCTACACTGTATACAGCTGTACGCTTCTGATACAGTACCGTTTTTCTGCCTTTTGTATTACGGTCAAATCCATACTGAGTGAGCGTCTGTGTGTGACTCCGGAAATATATACAGAGATTTAACTTTCCCCCTACACTGTATACAGCTGTACGCTTCTGATACAGTACCGTTTTTCTGCCTTTTGTATTACGGTCAAATCCATACTGAGTGAGCGTCTGTGTGTGACTCCGGAAATATATACGGAGATTTAAATTTTCCCCTACACGATATACAGCTGTACGCTTCTGATACAGTACTGTTTTTCTGCCTTTTGTATTACGGTCAAATTCATACTGAGTGAGCGTCTGTGTGTGACTCCGGAAATATATACGGAGATTAAAATTTTCCCCTTCACCGTATACAGCTGTACGCTTCTGATACAGTACCGTTTTTCTGCTTTTTGTATTACGGTCAAATCCATACTGAGTGAGAGTCTGTGTGTGACTCCGGAAATATATACGGAGATTTAAATTTCCCCTACACCGTATACAGCTGTACGCTCCTCTTAAAGTACCATATATCTGCTGGTATTTTTGTTACATTTTCCCAGACATGAGGAAGTATGGTGGAAGAGGCCTGCGGACATGGGCGGGGGGCCAGCTGGTACTGATGGTGGTGGTGGTGCATCTGCTGGTAGTGCCAAAAGCACAATAGCACCTAAGGCAGGAGGTGTTGAGGCTGCGTCATCGTCTGGCTCCAGAAGGCCTGGAAGGCTCCCTTTTCTGGGAGTAGGTAAACCGCTTTTAAATCCGGAGCATCAGGAACAGGTTTTGGCTTACATTGCCAAAACAGCCACCAGCTCTATTGCCTCCTCTTCTGAAGTTTCAAAAAAATGCAAGCACTGAGTCGTCAGTGCAAGCTCCTGGTCAGGAACAACACCTTTCCTTGTGTCCTTCACCCTCACCAAAAGTGAAGGATGCGGCAGGCCACACTTCATTACTCCCTGGAGCTCTTTTCACATACCATGCCTGGGTTATCAAGTGAAATCCTGAATTCCCCAGTTCAAGATGAATATGACATGGAGTGCACTGATGCACAGCCACTGCTATATGATTCTGCTGGTACATTCACCCAGAGCACTGCATTGCCCTCGCAGTCTACTGAGCCAGATTCTGACCCTGATGAAACTCAGGTGCCCCTTCCGGCATACTATACCACCTTACACGGTGACACAGAGGAAGGTGCAAATGAAATTGAAGAGGAGGTGATGGATGACCCAGTTGTTGACCCGGATTGGCATCCATTGGGGGAAGAGGGTGCCGCTGGCAATAGCTCAGAAAAGGAGGAGGATCCGCAGCAGGCATCGACATCGCAGCTGCGGTTATCTGGCAGGCCCAGCACACAGCAGCGGTGCAGGTTCTACCACGAGCCGTACTGGGCCAAATGGAAGAGGTGTTCATGGTGCACACAGCCGAAGTGGCGTTGGAGACATGACCATGTTGTGCACTGATTTCTCGAGTAACGCTCACACGACTTGTAATACTGAATCGATTGCAACAGACAGCAGTTGTCAACTATGGTTCAAAATTACCTCTCCTCCCCTATCGATGTTCTCCCTCACAGTTCATTCCCCTTTGACTACTGGGCCTGTAAACTGGACACCTGGCCTGAATTGGCACAATATGCCTTACAGGAGCTTGCTTGCCCTGCTGGTAGTGTGCTATCAGAAATATTCTTCAGTGCTGCTGGATCAATCCTGACAGAAAGAAGGACCCGGCTGTCGACCCAAAATGTTGGTGATCTCACCTTCATTAAAATGAACCATGCCTGGGTTTCAAAGGATTTTGTATCACCTTCCCCTGATGACACATAGGTTGCCAGCAAAATGGCTCGCTTTGTCCTCCTCTTCCTCCGACTTCTCCAATTCCTCCATTTGCAGCTGCTGAATGTCCAGCCTACACCTCAACATATGCCAGTTTTTCCACCTCCCTAACTGGGCTGTACCCCCCCCAGGGCCGGCGTCAGCACCTGGTGCACCCGGGCAAGTGCCAAGGCCCTGAGCAGGTGGGGGGGGCCCACTCGCGTCAGAGACACCGGCGTACTATGAGGGGCCCTGTGCCAGTGCCGGCGCCCATGAGTTGGACCCCCCTGCTTGCTCAGTGCCCCAGCACTTGCAATACTTACCTCTCCCTGTTCCACCGCTGTGACGTCTTCCGCGTTTCCTGACAGTGACATTCAGGTCAGAGAGCGCGATGACGTCACGTCTGTGCGCCCTCTTTCTGAACAGTCACAGTGCAGAGAGCTGGAAGATGGCGATGCTGAGGAGTCCAGAGTAAAGCAGTGCCCAGTGAGGAGAGGTATTTCATTTTTTTAATGTTTGGAGCAATATATGGGAGCATTATACACTGGAGAATTATATATTGGGCCCATCATACACTGGAGCATCATATACGGGGCCCATTAAAAACTGGAGCATCATATGGGGCCCATTATATATGGAGCATTATATATTCCCATCATACACTGGAGCATCATCCATGGGCACTGTTGTGAATGTGCTACAGATGGTTTCTGAGCAGAGGCTCCCTCTGGTGGTTACAGACAGTACTGAACCTTCCAGCGAGGAATGGCAGTCTGGGATCACTGACTGGTCTGATATAAGGGAGGTTCCCTCCCATGATGGTTGCCGGTGATCAATTGTTCTTGTCTCAATTGTGGTTCCTGGTTCATTTGGAAGTTTGCTGGTGTCTTGCCTTCGTCTGCTGCTTTCAGATAAGATATTTTTGCTTTTCTTTTTGTGCTTGCTTTTT
Source organism: Oophaga sylvatica (assembly GCA_033576555.1). Taxonomy (NCBI): domain Eukaryota; kingdom Metazoa; phylum Chordata; class Amphibia; order Anura; family Dendrobatidae; genus Oophaga; species Oophaga sylvatica. Next base: position 155,049,373 of record JARQOD010000003.1, read on the forward strand.
GCATAGTTTTCTGCACTTTTGGAGTGCAGCCGGGTCCCCTCCTGGGGCCTGTGCTTCTCAGTTTATCTGTAGCCACTGTTATTTCTTCATTTGCTTTTTCCTGTTTTTTCAGTGGCTGCGGCTTGGTTTTGTTACACCACAGATCTGATTTAGGTGGATGAGATCGTGTGATCTCAGGTTTTTTGGCAATCAGAAGTGTTGGTATTTTTTAGGGTTTTTTTGGATTGCAGTCAGAATTCTTTCCTGTACTTTTCTGTCTAGATAGATTGGGCCCCAGCGTTTGCTCATTCTATTTTCTGTCTGTGTCCGTGCTTTCTCTTGTCTAACCGCCATTACATGTTTGGGGGCTGTCATGGGTGCATCGCCACGAGGATCGTCGCGATTGCACATTCTGACTTCTCGCAGCTGAGTTGCTGTTACTTTGTGTTTGGTAGTGAGGGAGTTAATTTTACCTAGCTCTTTGCTAAGACTAGGTCCAGCCTCGCCCGGCTGCTTTTGATTATGTGCTAATTAGCTTCCTTTATATTCCTGCCAGTCTGTGTGTTAGATGCCGGTGAAAGCATTCATACAGACTGCAGATAGGATCGGTTCTGAGAAGACTTAAGCTAAGAGCTCCTTTGTTGTTTCTCCTCTCCTTGCTTATAGTTTATCTCCTAGACCTTTGGTGTTCCCTCTGTGTTTATATGTTGTATGAAAGACAGTATTTACTTTATCCCCTGTCTGTCTCGTTTGTCTATACTGTTTGTTAACCTTTACCTGTCCATTCCCTATGGTGGTAATCAGGGTCCTTCTAAGGACTAGATTACAGTGGTCAGGGATTTATAGGAGACAGGGTTTACGCTGGTGGCCTGGACCTCTGTACCATTAACAGTACCTCCAGGTAGAGGGACTAGTCAGGACCCCAGTTTAGGGTCAGCATAGACCCCAGTCCACCTCTAGCCTGAGACAGCGTGAAAAGGATTCAGTATTGACCCACAGGAAATTATGTCAGGTAATACTATGCTATATACACATGTTAATGTTACCTATTTATATGTTATATAGAATGTTGTCCCACTTGATAGATTACTGACATTATTTATTTATATATCTGCTAGACAGCGTGACATTTTCACCGGCCATACTAAAGATTCTCCCCAGCTACCATGGATCCAGTAGCCCAGCTTGCCCTGCAGTTGCAGAGTTTGTCCATGGAGCTTACGGACATTAAGTCCAAGGTTTTGTCCCCCCCGGAGCAAACCAGATCTGAACCTAAGGTTGCTCTCCCGGACAGGTTCACTGGTGGGCGGGACAAATTTTTTACCTTCCGGGAGGCATGTAAATTGTACTTTCGGCTGCGGCCTCGGTCATCGGGGAGTGAAGAGCAGAGGGTGGGAATTGTCATCTCGCTCTTACAAGGGGACCCTCAATCCTGGGCGTTCTCTCTTCCTCCGGGCTCCCCGGCTCTCCAGTCAGTAGATCGATTTTTTACTGCCCTGGGTCTGGTATATGATGACCCGGATCGGGTCTCCCTTGCTGAAACGAAGTTACGTAAGATACAGCAGGGAGATCGTCCGGCGGAGGAATTTTCTTCTGAGTTCCGTAGATGGGCCACAGATACTCAGTGGAATGACCCAGCTCTTAGGAGCCAGTTTTGTCAAGGGTTATCTGACAAATTAAAAGATGTTTTGGCTCAGTATGATTCTCCTCCGTCACTGGAGGCTGCTATGGCCCTTGCTATTCGCATTGATAGACGGCTTCGGGGGAGGTGCGAGGTAACTCCGCCCCCTGTTATTACTCCACCCACTACTAAAGTTCCTTATATGGAGGTTCCCCTGGTCTCTTCTGAGGAACCTATGCAGTTGGTGGGACATCATTTTGTAGGAGGGAATCGGCGGTGCGCCGCAAGACAAGAAGGTGTTTCTTCTGCGGGAGAGAGGGACATTTTGTTGGGGGGGTGTCCCTCCCGTGCCTCATTGAGCAAAAAAGTCACCGAAAAACTGTTAATCCCAGGTTGTGTGGTGGACGACAACCTGGGAGTAGGTATTTCGTCCCCAGGTCCGTCTCAATTTCTCGTGCCTGCGGAGGTGGTGGTTGGTGTGAGAGTTGAGAGGATTTCTGTTCTTCTTGATAGTGGGTCTGGGGCTAATATGGTGGACGCTCGGTTTGCCCAGGTGCAAGGTATGCAACTGAGTGTATTGGCCAAACCGATCCCTATACTTTCTATTGACGCCAGACCTCTCGGTCAAGGTAGCTTTGTACAAGCTGTTCATAACATAGACCTTCGAGTAGGGGCAATACATAAAGAACAGTTGTCTTGTTATGTGTTGGAGGGTCTTCCTACTCCTATTGTGTTGGGACTTCCCTGGTTGGCTAAACATAACCCAGTGATTGATTGGCAATCCAGAAAGATAAGCCAGTGGGGTGAATTTTGCAAGAATAACTGCATGAACACGGTCATCGGTGCGGTCGTGCCTAGGACTTTGCCTCCTTTTCTGGAGGACTTTGGGGAGATGTTCTCAGAGGAGGGGTGTCAAAAGTTACCTCCTCATCGCACGTATGACTGCTCAATAAAATTGCTTCCTGATGCCTTATCTCGTAGTTTCCCAGGGGCCGGAAAGACGGATGACCCGGTTCCTATCCTTCAGGAAGGAGTGGTGGTGTCGGCTGTGTGCTCTGAGCTTGAGGAGGAGGTGTTGGAGGCTCAGGGGACGCCCCTGTAGGACCTCCAGGGAGCTGTTTGTTCCTAATCAGTTAAGACAAAAAGTTATCGAGGCACATCATAGTTCTGCTTTAGTAGGACATCCAGGGAGTAAAGCAACTGTGGATCTCCTTTCTCGCCGATTTTGGTGGCCTAACTTAAATAAAGAGGTAATAACTTTTGTCGCGTCCTGTGGAGTTTGTGCTCGCTCTAAGACCCCACATACCCGTCCATCTGGGGTTCCTGAAGAGGAACGATTCTCGTCGTCACTTGCTTCAGTTTGGAGAGGAGTGCTGAATGGTCTGAGTGCTATGGGGAACCGTTTCAAGCGGAGGTCTGATAGGAGGAGAGTGTCTGGTCCGGACCTAAGTGTGAAGGATCTGGTATGGTTGTCTACCAAGAATTTAAAACTCAAGGTTCCCTCCTGGAAACTGGGTCCCAGGTTCATCGGTCCATACAGGATCAGTTCTATAGTTAATCCTGTGGCATTTCGTCTGGACCTCCCTCCTATGTTTAAAATCCACAATGTGTTCCACAAATCGTTGCTTAAAAGGTACGTGGCACCAGTTATACCGTCGCCTCTGCCTCCTCCTCCGGTGGTGGTCAATGGTAGCTTGGAGTTTCAGGTGTTGAAGATCATTGACTCACGTCTGAATCGTCGGTCCCTTCAGTACCTGGTTCATTGGAAGGGGTATGGTCCTGAGGAGAGGACGTGGGTCCCTGCGTCGGAGGTTAACGCAGATCGATTGGTTCGGACCTTCCACACAACTTACCCGGGCAGACCTGGCCCTGAGGGTCCGGAGGCCCCTCGTAGAAGGAGGGGTACTGTCATGGGTGCATCGCCACGAGGATCGTCGCGATTGCACATTCTGACTTCTCGCAGCTGAGTTGCTGTTACTTTGTGTTTGGTAGTGAGGGAGTTAATTTTACCTAGCTCTTTGCTAAGACTAGGTCCAGCCTCGCCCGGCTGCTTTTGATTATGTGCTAATTAGCTTCCTTTATATTCCTGCCAGTCTGTGTGTTAGATGCCAGTGAAAGCATTCATACAGACTGCAGATAGGATCGGTTCTGAGAAGACTTAAGCTAAGAGCTCCTTTGTTGTTTCTCCTCTCCTTGCTTATAGTTTATCTCCTAGACCTTTGGTGTTCCCTCTGTGTTTATATGTTGTATGAAAGACAGTATTTACTTTATCCCCTGTCTGTCTCGTTTGTCTATACTGTTTGTTAACCTTTACCTGTCCATTCCCTATGGTGGTAATCAGGGTCCTTCTAAGGACTAGATTACAGTGGTCAGGGATTTATAGGAGACAGGGTTTACGCTGGTGGCCTGGACCTCTGTACCATTAACAGTACCTCCAGGTAGAGGGACTAGTCAGGACCCCAGTTTAGGGTCAGCATAGACCCCGGTCCACCTCTAGCCTGAGACAGCGTGAAAAAGATTCAGTATTGACCCACAGGAAATTATGTCAGGTAATACTATGCTATATACACATGTTAATGTTACCTATTTATATGTTATATAGAATGTTGTCCCACTTGATAGATTACTGACATTATTTATTTATATATCTGCTAGACAGGGGCTTCCTATTTTCTTTGGGGATCTGCTCCGGGGCAGATAGCTTCATCTTTCTGCCTTTAGGTGTAGCTATCTCTCAGGCTGTGACGAGGCGTCTAGGATCAACGTAGGAACGCTACCTCTAGTTGTGTGGTTAGTTCAGGTTACTGCAATCCAATAGGTTCCAGCCTCTCTGGTGTATTACCGTTTTTGCTATTTCTCCTCAGCTACCTAAACATAATAGTATCACCGGCCCAAAACTAAAATTATATGGTACTCACAGAAGGGAAAAATAGTGTGGAAAGAAAAAAGTTGTCAGAATTGTCAGAGATTTTTTTTTTTTCTCTGTTTGTTGCATTTTTTTCCCTCTTTCTCTCTGGGTGCTGAGGAGGATTTTTATTTTTTTTTCTCTCAATGGAGTTTGCACAGTTGTCTGGCCGTGTGGAGCAGCTTACCACTGAGGTTCAGAGTGTTGCTACCTATCTTGCTAGGTTGCCGGTTGTGGAACCTAGGATCCCCATGCCAGATTTGTTTTTAGGGGATCGGGCTAAATTTCTGAATTTCAAAAATAACTGTAAGTTGTTTTTTGCCTTAAAGCCTAAGTCCTCAGGGAATGCAGCACAGCAGGTTCAAATTGTCATCTCTCTCCTGCGTGGCGACCCTCAGGATTGGGCTTTTTCCCTGACACCTGGGGATCCTGTTTTGAATGATGTTGATGTATTTTTTCAGGCTCTGGGGTTTTTGTACGATGAACCTAATGTCACTGATCAAGCTGAAAAAACCTTGTTGGCATTAAGTCAGGGCTGTGAAGCTGCTGAACTGTACTGTCAGAAATTTCGAAAGTGGGCAGTCCTGACCAAATGGAATGATGATGCTTTGGCAGCCCTTTTTCGGAAGGGTCTGTCAGAGAATGTAAAGGACGTTATGCTGGGATTCCCTTTCCCTCAGTCTCAATGATTTTAAGTCTTTGGCTATTCAAATTGACAGACGTTTTCGTGAGCGTAGAGGTATGCGTGGAATAGTGTTTGCCTTGTGAGCCAGCTCCTGAGCCCATGCAGTGTGATGGAGTGACTTCTGGGGCACAGCGTCATGAGTTTCGAAAGCGCAAATGGGTTATGTTTCTACTTGGGTGACGCCTCTCATGCTATTTCCCTCTTTCCTTAAGCGGGGGAAGACGTTTTGCCGCTCAGGTGTCGTTGGGTAGTGTTCAACTAAATTTTTTGTTGACTGTTACCCTGATTTGCTCCATATTTAACTTTTCTGCTCAGGCTTTTGTTGATTCAGGAGCAGCTATTAACCCGATGGATTTTGACTTTGGGCCCAAAAGTTGTGGGTTTCCCATGATTTCCCCCGCGGAAGTCTATTCCCCTACTGGGCATTGATTCGGAGAATAAACCCCAATTTTTCTACTCGGTGATAAGAGGGTTTTAACCAGATCATCAGAGAGTTGCAAATTTCTGGGTTGCATAATCTGCATGACATTAAATTTTACTTTGGGTTCCCTTGGTTACAGATTCATAATCCTGCTTTGGATTTGGAAATCTGGGTCTGTGACCAGTTGGGGCTGCCAATGTGTTAATGCTGACACTCTGGTTTTTTTTTGCCTCTCCCCAGTCTCAGATGTCCCTGACTTTTTGACTGATTTTTCTGAGTGTTTAGTGAAAGTAAGTCTGTGCCCTTTTCCCCTCACAGAAGCTACGATTGCGCTATTGAGTTGGCCTAGTGGTAAAATTTCCTAAGGGGCACCTTT
>JARQOD010000003.1:155055459-155085136 GCA_033576555.1 Oophaga sylvatica
GCATCAAAACTATGAATTAACACATGTGGAATTATACATTACACTTTACAAAAAAGTGTTAAACAACTGAAAATATGTCTTATATTCTAGGTTCTTCAAAGTAGCCAACTTTTGCTTTGTTTACTGCTTTGCATGCAGAAAAGGTGAACGGATGGACTCTACATGCCTGGTTCCCACCGTGAAGCATGGAGGAGGTGGTGTGATGATGTGGGGGTGCTTTGCTGGTGACAGTGTTGGGGATTTATTCAAAATTGAAGGCATAGTGAACCAGAATGGCTACTACAGCATCTTGCAGGAGTATGCTATTCCATCCGGTTTGCGTTTAGTTGGACCATCATTTATTTTTCAACAGGACAATGACCCCAAACACACCTCCAGGCTGTGTAAGGGCTTTTTGACCAAGAAGGAGAGTGTTGGGGTGCTACGCCAGATGACCTGGCCTCCACAGTCACCAGACCTGAACCCAATCGAGATGGTTTGGGTTGAGCTGGACCGCTCACGGCTTCAATTTTGAATAAATCCCCAACGGTGTCACCAGCAAAGCACCCCCACACCATCACACCACCTCCTCCATGCTTCACGGTGGGAACCAGGCATGTAGACTCCATCTGTTCACCTGTTCTGCGTGCAAACCAGTAATCAAAGCAAAAGGTGGCTACTTTGAAGAACCTAGAATTTAAGACATATTTTTCAGTTGTTTCACACTTTTTTGTAAAGTGTAATGTATAATTCCACATGTGTTAATTCATAGTTTTGATGCCTTCAGTGTGATTCTACAATTTTCATAGTCATGAAAATACAGTACTGTATATATATATATATATATATATATATATATATGTGCCCTCCATCCTGGTATATATATGGCTCTCATCCTGGCCCCGTCCTGGTATATATATCACCCATTCTGGTACTTGTCCCTTATCCTAGGCCCTATCCTAGTATATATATCCCAAACCTGGTATATGTCCCCTGTTCTGCCACTGTTCTTTAATATATAGAAAAAAAAAATAAACCATTATACTCACCAGGGGCGTACATTGAAGTCATGGGGCTCCATAGCAAAAGTATAATCCACCCCCCATAATCCTCCATATAGTTTAATGCATCCCATAGTCCTCCATATAATATTGTCATGATCCAGACCGGGTTTTGAGTCCTGTCTTTCCCTTTTTCCCAGGCTGGTCATGTCAGGGGTTAACTTTCTCAGCCTCAGTCTGGTTTTAGGTTTGCTATTTATCTCCGCTGCTTCCTGCAGGCGGTGTCAGTTATAGTTTCTACCTACAGCGTGTGTACTTGACTCCGTTTGCCCTGATTTGTCCTGCTGCTTGCTGACTGAACCCGTGTCTGTTTATCCCCTCTTCCCGCCCCGTCTGTGTTCCCCTTTCATGTATTGACTCCCTGGTTTTGACTTGGCTTGAACCCTTGACCTGCTGTTTTGTCTTTTGTCTTGGCATATCTGCTCCTGACCGATACTGACCTATTTGGCTTGTTTTTGACACTGTGCTTGTCTATTCCTTCTGTACTGCGCTACAAACTAATATCGACCCGGCTTGTTGACTATTCCGCTGCCATCTGGTGGTGGCCTCGCTGCTGCTTTGCAGATCTGCGTTTGCTGTGTACAGTCCTTCCTCCACTCTATTGCCATCTAGTGGAGCTTGCATCTACCTGCATTGCAGCAGCGTGACAATATACTGCACAGCCCATAGTCATCCATGTAGTATATTGCACAGCCAAGTCATCCATATTAGTATAATACACAGCCCATATCCTTAATATAACTCTTGACATTAAAGCATTGAAGTCTACAAGTGTTAAGTCTGAATATTGTGTATATTCAGCATTACCCACAGTGTAAAAGTTAGATATGATTGTATTACACTGTATGGGCAGTCATGCCATTGATGTAACCTGTGCAGCTGTACAAGGGCCCAACAGATAAGGGGGTCCACTTCTAGCTCCAAAGCAGGAGAGAGTGTGTGTAATGATGAGCTTTTGGACTGCGAAGGACCCATATACTGTTCTTGCAGCGGGACCTCTTCTGTCTGTGTCCGCTTCTTTTACATTACACCAATGTAGAGTATTTGGTAATTATAAGTGTGCCCTTTATGCTGTAATGCTCGCCTCTTACATAAGCGTGTTCAGTAGGAAATCTGATTATGCTCACATTTGCAGGATGCTACCTGCTGCTCCAAGGCACAGCTGTTTTTACTGTGTACATTGTCATGTGGTCAGTGGACAGAAATAAGACATTGGTTGGTGACATTGCATTGTGTGCTGTCTTGTGATGATCTTACTCATTGATGTTGGAGATGAATAGATGAATTATTCCAACACTATGACCTGATGGGGATTTTAGCATTATAAAACTACTGCTGATAATTCTGCTGCTATAATCTGTTACTGACAAGGTACCTGATGCATTTTTGCATATATTTTTGCTGGAATTGCAAATATGCATTCAGATATCGTTAGGCTCAGATGATCATATGCAAAATCATCTATTTTTCATCCTGAAAAAACTGATGTTTCTACATCTGTATTGTATGCTATGTCAGTTTTTCATATATCTATTGCATCTGTATGTCAGTTTTTTACGTTTTTGTGCCATAATATGTCCGTTTTATACGTACACATGGTATCCAGTTTTACATGAACACTTTAACAAATAAAGATGAATTACTGATTTATATCTTAATAATTGTAATGTTATGTAACCATAAAAAATGCATGACATATGGATGGTAACCCATATAGGATCCGTTTTCCGCGTACCCACTGATTTTTAATGGGCGAGTCTGATCCAGAATACAAATCAGAGTAGTGCTGTCACGGCTCCCGGGTGTAACTGCTGCGGGGATGGCTGCGCGCCACAGCAAGGAAGCTGAGAGCAGAGCGGCTGAGAAGTCACCGGGTAACAAGCAGGACTTGAACCACGTGACCGGGTGGGAGGTGGCCGAGGGCAGCGCCAGGATGCAGAGGAGATGATAGACACCGGAGAGTAGTCAGACGTGCCAAGGTCAAAACCAGGAGATAACGAGGTACCGGAGGGGAGAGGCAGAGGGATTGTCAAAAGGAAGCCGGAGGTCAGAAAGCCAAGAGAGTTAACAAACCAAGTCAAGCACAGAGAGCAAAACAAACAGACGTAAACCGAGCACACACACCAGGGGGTCAGGCACACAGACGAAACGATAGACAAAAGTATTGCTGACAGGGAATCCTAGTTCAGAGTGTGTATAAATACCCCTCCCAGATCCAAAGGGAGGCCACCGAAATTAACCATGAGAGGGCAGGGCATTAAACCTGTCCAAACCATGGCAAGTGCATGCTGCAATTATTTTTAGACACAAACCATTGATGTGTAGGTAAAAACATTCATGTGAGCTACCACATTGACTTGTATTGGTCTGTGTGCTAACCGTATGCTGCCCATTTTGCATATGTATGGTACAAAGACGTTTAATACACTCATCTAAACGAGTGCTTAGACTAGAGCTACATGTCAACTTGTGACTGCGGGACATAAGCTCACAATGTTGCGCTGCTAAAGTATAATGATAGTAAACATTAGTATAAAGGAGCAGTGTGTGAATATAATTAGCTAGGCTAAATTTTACATTCCCCTGCATCAGTGGTCCCCAACCTTCCTTACCTTGAGAGCCACATTCAGTTATGATAGAGGGTCATGAGCCACATCCAGCACCCCGAGTAGTAACATCCAGCTCCGGTTCTCACTCTTCCCTACATTAGTGACATCCAGAGCTCCCATTACTGGTATGATGACAGCCAAAGCTTCTCCATAGATATCACCCTGAGGGTGTGTTCATAGATCCAGGGTTTTCCATCTTACCTACCGTTGGTATTCTTGTTTCAGGCATTCCCACCACACTATCACATCCAGCTTCAAGCACCTCCTCTTACTAGCAATATCATCCTACACCAAGTCCAGTGTTATGTTTCGGTAGCTGAGGAGTGCAGGTAAAAAAGGCAATACACCAGAGCAGTTGGAATCTATGAGATTGCAGTACCCTGACTAACCACCACAACTAGAGGCAGCCGTGGAGCGTTCCTACGTTGGTCCTAGACGCCTCGTCACAGCCTGAGAAACTAACTACACCTAAAGACAGAAACAGGAAAGCTATCTGCCCCGGAGCAGAACCCCAAAGATAACAGAAAGCCCCAAACATGTAATGGCGGTTAGACAAGAGGAAATACTGACACAGAAAGAAAATAGTATGAGCAAACGCTGGGGCCCAAACTATCTAAATAGAAAAGGATAGGAAGGGTACTTACTGCAATCCCAGAAAACCCTGAAAAGCACCAACTCTACTAATTTCAAAATCACCTGAGATCACACGACCTCTACCACCTAAATTAGTTTTCTGGTGTAACAAAATAAAAACAGCAGCCACTGAAAAAACTGGAAAAAGCAAAAGAACAAAACTCAGTGGCTGAACTAAACTGAGAGGGCAGAAGCCCCCGGAGGGGACCCTGAAGGCCCCCAAAGAAGTGCAGGACAAAATGCAAAAATATAGCACAAACACAAAAGAAGCAAAAGTCTTATCTGTAAGCAGGAGATGCAGACACGACACAGCAGGCTACAAGGGAAACTGGAATGAAGGATTCAGACCAGAACAATTGATCACCGGCAACCCTGATGGGAAAATGACTCCCTTATATAAGACCAGTCAGTAACACCTGATTCCCAGTCCTCACAATCTTCACTAGCACCGCTTGTAACCACCAGAGGGAGCCTCTGCTCAGAACTCATCTCAAACCCATTCACAACAGTCCAGTATATGCTCATCGAGATCTGTTCTTCTGTGCAGGGCTACTCTCAAAAGTCACCATCTGGAAACCTGATATTCATGGTTGTGTTCTAGACCTGATGCTAATGTAACAAGCTGACAGACAGCCACAAGCCACACATTAAGGGCTCCCAAGCCACAGGTTAAGCATACTTTCTCTACATAGAGCGACTTACTTGCACTCTTTATTTTCATGTATGCTGATTTGCTAGAAGTTTAATTGACAATTATAACTTGACACTAATTTGCTGGTTTCTGTATAAATTAGTATTTGCATTAATTCATTGTTCACTGATGGGAAGATATTCATTTTGAAGATATATCAAAAATATTAGGTGGCCTTTTTTAAATTATAAAAGTCAAAATCTATTACGACACTGCCCCCAAATAAGTAAGGGAACATTGAAACCACACATAGTGAATGAAAGACTCAAGTTGACAATCCTTACTAAATTATGTAATTTGTTGAGAACAAAATTTCTTCTCAAAGATCAATGGAAACCAAGGTCATCAGATAATTGAGGGATGGATTCCAAATCACTTAAAAAATCAAAGTAAAAATTTAAATCACAGGCAGATTGAAAATATGTGAATTTTATCGAGACTTCTCATGATGTGACCCAGTAATGAGTAAGGACCCTTCACAATCCCCACTACATGTGGTGTAATGGGGGGGAAATCTCCTCCCAGATCTGAATTGGGGCGTTAGTGAGATCGTAGTCAGGTTGTTCAAAGTTGGAATCTCTGCACTACTCATATAACTCTATTATGTTTAGAAGTGACAGTCCACCAACCCACTTATCTCAGGAAAAGGAAATGGATTTCTAAGACACTAGATATTTCCAAATCTTCCTGTTTTGCATCATTATTAAAAAGTTACATGCCATACCATGCCATGTCTAAACTTTTTATTGATGAGAAGTAAAGGAAGATTTGAAAATATCCAGTTCCTCAGAAATCCAGTTAATGTTTCTGGACAGGGTGTTTTGCTACTTGGATTCCTTGGATGTGTTGATACATATTGCCTCAGAGTTTCTAAATTGGATTCAGGGCTAGGGAATGTGAGAAGCAATCAATAGCATCAATTACTTCCCTTTGGCTATCGTGTTGAACATTGTGTAGCCGTCTGAAGGTATGTCTCACCAGATCATCACTGACCTGCAGTCAAACTGCTGGAAATGTTAGAGGCAGCACAAAATTCACCAGTGAGACAGCTTAAGCTCTTGTGGTGGCGCGTATGGATGTGCCATCCTGGAGGAGCTGGCTACCAGTATGCTACCAGTAGTGAGGTGGACACTTGCAAAATTCAAGACTAGAGAAGAATAAGGAAGGATAAGGAGAGAATAACTGTCTGTGGCCACCACTTGCAAAACCATTCCCTTTTAGTGGGTTGTCTTGCTGATGCCACCTGGCCCGTTTTCCCTTTTGTTTACACAAAAGCAGGTGAAGTTGATTCACTAGGACTTCTGCTTTCTAAATGGACTGAATGATATACCTGAAGCTTAACTATCTTGGGGTTATACTGGGATGTGCATAACGTTGGTTAAATGCCTTTGCGTTAGCTTTTTATCTGCCCAGGTTTTATTTTACTACATGCATAAGGATGCAATACTTTTCTGAAACCACCCATAGGTAACACCTATTATTATTTGCAAATTATCTTCTGAATTCTACTGTTCCAGGTGTTTTTATGATCCACATACACCTTTCTGTGGATATTCCTATGGAGCTGACCACCAGCCCTTATTGTTCTGCATACCAGCACTGTGCACCTGCAGCATAGTTGTTTTCAGGGAACACTGCTTACTGTCCAAGTACAAAAAAACAATTATGTGTTTTAGCCTACAGAAGGTAACTCCGCTCACAGTCTGGATTAATTATGTGTAAATAATGAACACTTCGCAGTTTTCTGACACCTATTATGAAAACGGTTTGAATAAAGCTGCAGGGAATAACCATTTTGCTTCACTGCCTGAATAAATTGAGGTGACTGATTCTTTGCAAGGAGTGTATGATCATGGAAATAGTTTGTTTTACTGATGTCCAATTACCCATTAAGGTTTCCTGGGTACACAGAAAACTTTTTTTTCTTTTTTAAAGGTGAATACAAAGCCTAAGCTATACATGCTAGATTATAGCATGTGCAGTAGTAGCAATCATATTTGGGACTACACCATCACAAATCCATCAGACATATGGTGAACATCGTAGAGCTATTGGTGATATTAGTTTCAGTGGTACTTGAAAGTTTGTAAACTCTTCCGAATTTTCCATATTTTTAGATTAGTGTGACATAAAATTACATTTGGTTATCACACAATTCCTAAAAATAGATAAAGAGAACCAGATAACAAATGAGTAAAAAAAATTAGATGTCATTGTTTTATTGAGAAAAATGATCTAATATCACATTTGTGAGACTTCAGGATTAGCAGATAACTTGAAGGTGAAATGAAAGTCTTGTATTTCCAATCAATGGCATGACTGTTGTGATGGGTGACCTGTTTTATTTAAAGAAAAATAGATGTTGGTGTGCACTCTGAGTTTCACTAACGGAGGTGCCAGTTGAGGGGATTGGTGAGATCTCTCGTAGATCATGTAGAATAAAATATCAATTGCACACTCCTTTTGAATGCAAACAAGATTTCCTTTATTAAAGTTCAAAATATAAGAGCAACCTTTGAATGTCAACTTGTTTCGGCTAGATAGTCCTTTTTCACAACAGTTGCACTCAGTAGGTATTCTCTTCTACTCAAGGATAACTCTTGAACGATACCTTCCAGACTTAACAAATCGCACCTCCAGGGTAGAGAAATCCCTGTCTAGAAGAGAATACCTACTGAGTGCAACTGTCGTGAAAAAGGCCTATCTGGCCGAAACGCATTAAAATTCAATGGTTGCTCTTATATTTTGAACTTTAATAAAGGAAATCTTGTTTGCATTCAAAAGGAGTGTGCAATTGATATTTTATTTAATGTTTTATTTAAAGAACAGTGATCTATCAAAGTCGGATTTTTTACAATACATGTTTGTAGAAGTGTATCATGGCACCAACAAGAGATTTCTGAGGCCCTCAGAAGAAAATTTGTTGATGCAAATGAGACTGAAAAAGGTGACAAAACCATCTCTAAAGAGTTTGGACTCCAACTGAACAAAAAAGGTGTGCATGCATAATGGCAAGGAGAAAGCTCTTCAACATTCCTGTCCATCTGCAATTTGCTAAAGACCTGTTCGAACCTGAAGGCTATTAAAAAAATCTTTTTGGGGCAGATGAGACCAAAGTAGAGATTTTTACTCTAGATGAGAAGAGTTATATTTAACCCCTTCCCGACCTGCGATGTATACAGCAATGCAGAAGCTGTGTTCCCGCAAAGCGCCTTATATATGCAGCGTGGTGATCGCTTGGGGTCACACTAAGAGCCACAGAGATCAAATGCAGGTGTCATCTCTACATGACAGCTGACTTCCTTCAGAAATGCACACAATCGGTGCTAGCACCGCTCGCGGGCATTTAACTCCTCTGATGCCGCTGTCAATAGTGACAGCGACACCGAGGAGCATCACAGAGGGAGGGAGCTCCCTCTCTGCTGTCATCTGCACAACGCAATTGCGATCGCGTTGTGCTGATGGCCTCCATAGTAACCCCAGGCCGAAAGATGGCCATGGGGTCACCCAGGGATGTGTGCCTGTCATCTCATGCTCAGAGCAGGAGCTGACATCTCCTCCCTGCATCTGAGACGCTGCATTGCAGAGTATTAGATCAGCGATCTGTCAGTATAAAGTTGATGTCCCATCCAGGGACAATGTAAAAAAGTAAAAAAAAAAATTCCTGTATTGCTGGTTTTTGTTCATTCTGACTCCCAAAAATTGGAATAGAAAGTGATCAAAAATCGGTCATGTGCCCGAAAATGATACCAATAAAAACGTAAACTCATCCCGCAAAAAACAAGCTATCATATATCTTTTAGTGTGCGACTGCAGAAAGACATAAAAACTATATAAATCTGGTATCTCTGTAATCGCACCGACCAGAAGAATGAAGTCGTCTAAACACTTATACCGCATTAGGAGTGGCATAAAAAATAAATAGAACCAATTCTTCATTTGATGTTTTGCTCATTCTTCCTCACAAAGATCACAGTAAGGCTTGGTTCACATTTATCCTGCGCTGAGCGCTTACACCAGGGCTTCCATGTAAATCTCTGAAATACGTGATTCATCACGAACCCCCTATGGAAGATTCCCTTTGTAAATGGAAATATAGGGGGCTTCCACGTTACTGTTAGTGCAAAGGCTCTGGAAAAACCAAATAGCTCCGCGCCCCCCCAAAAGAAATTCAACAAATTTTGTTCTCCCAAATCCAAATGCCCCCTCCTTTCTGAGCCCCACAGTGTGCCTAAACCACATTTAGAGTCTACCTGTTTCACATTCTGTAGTGATGACAGCCCGCCTAATTTTCAGGTGCATGTCTCCAGAAGCATGAGCTGGGCACCACAACGTACTTGGCGCTACAACGTTCATACTAGTGACTACAGCTTACTGGCACTATAATAGCAGTTTTGCAATTTTCACTCAGCAACATCCACTGCTGCTTGTTTCTAGAGAAACACCCATGGAGTCAAAATCGTCACTACACCTGTAGAAAAATTCCCAAAGGTCTTTAACTTCCAAAATGTGGTCACTTGAGGGGGGATTTTACTCTTCTAGCACTTAGGGGCTCTGTATATGGAGTTTGCAAGCTATTCTAAGAAAATCTACGCTTCAGTAGCCAAATAGCGTTCCGTCCCTCTCAGGTCTTGCCGTGTGGCTAAGCAGTACTGTACAGCCACATATGGGCTATTTATACATTCAGCAGATAATTGTGGGACACATTTTTGGTGCAATTTGTATGCATTTCCCACTGTGAAAATGTAAAATCTGGGGCTAAAACACAGTTTTGGTGGTAAAAATGTAATAATTATTTTTTCCTGCCCAATGGTATGCAATTCTAAGACACACTAGTGATGTCAAGATGATCACTGCACCCATAGAGGAATTAATAGAGAGTCATGGTTTGTAAAATAGGGTCACTTATGGGGGGTTCTGCAGTTCTGGCACTTCAGGGTAACTCCAATATGGTGCTTTTTTCCTTCTGAGCTTTGCACAGCGCTTCAAAAGTAGTTTTTTGACTACATATGGGGTATCAGAGTACTAAGGACAAATTGCACAACAAATTTCGGGGTCCATTTGATCCTGATATCCTTGTGAAAATGAAAAAAATGGGACTAAAGCAACATTTTTGCTGGAAAAATATATTTTTTTCAATTTCACAGATCACCGTTGTAAAATTCTGTGAAGCACTTTGTGGTTCAAAGTGTTTACCACATATTTAGATAAATTATTTGAGGAGTCTAGTTTCCAAAATGGTGTCACTTGTGGTTGGTTTCTACTGTTTAGGAACATCAGGAGCTCTCCAAACACAACATGACACCTGCATAACATTCTATCAAAATCTTTGTTGCATCACTTTCTGAGCCCTGCCTTGCACCCAAACAGTAGTTTTCCTCCACATATTGGGTATCGGCATACTCAGGAGAAATTGCAAAAGAAATTGTATGTTGCATTTTCTTGTTCTTGTTAATATAAAAAAATTGGGGCTGAAAGAACATTTTTGTGGGAAAAATGTGATTTCTTTCTTTTATTTTCACTGCTCAACCTTGTAAACTTCTGTGAAGCACCTGAGAGTTCAAAATGCTTACCACACATCTAGATAAGTTCCTTGAGGGGTCTAGTTTTCAAAATGGGGTTACTTGTGGGGGATTTCCACTCTTTAGGCACATCAGTGGCTCTCCAAATGCAACATGATGTCCGGTAAAGATTCCAGAAAATTTTGCATTCAAAGAGTCAAATGGTGCACCTTCTGTTCTGAGTCATGCCGTGTGCCCAAATGGTAGTTTTCTTCCACATATGCATATTGGTGTACTCAGAAGAAATTGCACAACAAATTGTATGGGCATTTTCTCGTTATTCTTCTGAAAATAAAAAAATGGGGCTAAAAGAATATTTTTGTGAGGAAAATTAGATTTTTTTTTATTTTCACAGCTCAACTTTATAAACTTCTGTGAAGCACCTGGTGGTTCAAGGTGCTTACCACACATGTAGATAACTTCCTTGAGGGGGTCTACTTTACACAATGGGGTTGTGTATGGGGTTTCCACTCTTTGGACACATGAGGGTCTCTTCAGATGCAATGAAGTACCTACTGCTATGGGGATGTATAATAATTTCCTAAGGGTGGTAGAAAATAATGACTGATGGCTGGTGTACTAATGTCAATTAACATTGTCTTATATACACCTGAACTACACACTTTTATTTATTATGTAATGTTGGTACACCTGTGCAAGATTTGTGTCCTAATATTTTATGTACTGCTGTTTGTATTGCTGCTGTAATACTGTAATTTCCCCCCGGGATCAATAAAGTGTATCGTATCGTATCGTAACAGGGCGTCCGGTAATGATTCCAGCAAATTTTGCATTTAGAAAGTCAAATGGCACACCTTCCCCTCCGAGTACTGCCGTGCAGTAGTTTTTTTTCTCACATATGGGGTAACGGCATGCTCAAGAGAAATGACACAACAAATTTTGTGGTCTATTTTTCCTGCTACCCTTGTGAAAATAAAAAAAAATTGTGTCTAAAATAAAATTTTTGTGAATAAAATTAAATATTCATTTTTTCCGTCCACATTCCATTAAGGACATGAAGGGTTAATAAACTTCTTAAATGTGGTTTTGAGCACCTTGAAGGGTGCAGTTTTTAAAATTGTGTCACTTTTGGGTATTTTCTGTCATATAGGCCCCTCAAAGTCACTTCAAATGTGACGTGGTCCCTAAAACAAACAGCTTTGGAAATTTTGTTGTAAAAATTAGATATCGATGGTCAACTTTTAACCTTTATCACTTCCTAATAAAGAAAAATTATGTTTAAAAAATTGTTCTGATGTAAAGTAGTTATGTGGGAAAAGTGTGAAATAATGTTCTGATTTAGGAGCATAAAAATGAAAATTTGAAATTTGCTACATTTTTGCCAAATTTCCAATATTTTCAACAAATAAATGCAAGTCATATAGAAGAAATGTTACCACTATCATGAAGTACAATATGTCAAGAGTCGATGTGAATACTTCTCCGTCCAATTATGACAAGAGCATTCTTAAAGTGAAGTCACTTTAAGAATGCTCTTGTCATAATTGGACGGAGAAGTATTCACATAGATTTTTCTGGCTAACACGGTACCACAATATAATTTATTATTGTACACCATGAATATGTCAAGAGCAAACAATCTCAGGATCTCTAGGAATCCTTTGACGTGTTCCAGAGTTGTTACTTCATAAAGTGACACTGGTCAGAAATGAAAATATAGGCCTGGTCAGGGAGGTGAAAGGGGTTAAAAGAGAAAAACACAATGAATACAAAATTTTATTAGCAAATTCTAAAGTTAAATGTCAGGACATCAGTCCTGAGCCGAATTTCAAGAGAATGTCAGTCATGCAGCAAGACTACAAACCAAAGCACACAAAATGTTCTACAAAAGAATGGTTAAAGGAGAATAAAGTTAACATTTTGTAATGGCCAAGTCAAAGTCCTGATTTTAATTTTATAAATACTGTGGAAAGACCTGAAGCGAGCAGTTCATGGAAGAAAACAGCAACATAACAAAGTTGACGCTGTTTTGTCAGGAGGAGAGTTGTAAATTCCTGCAGGTCAATGTGTAGGCCGAATCAACTACGGTATTACCACAAACATTTAGATGTACTTATTGCTCTATAAGGTGGTTATACCAGATACTGAAAGCAAAGGTTCACATACTTTTGCCACTCACAGACATGTGATATTGGATTATTTTTCTCAATAAAAAAAATTATTAATATTTTTTACTCATTTGTGTGATTTGTTTCTCTTTATCTACAGCTACAATTCCTAAAAAGTTGGTATGCTCTGTAAAATGCAATGAAAACACAGATTTGGAAATCTCTTATAGCCATATTTTATTCACAACAGAACATAGACTCATAGCAAAAGTTGAAAGCTAAACATTTTTCCATTTCTTTAAAACAAAATGAACTCAATTTACAAAGTAAGTGATGCTAGTGAAAAATAGCTGAAGGGTGAATTTTCAACAGTCACATGGCAGTGTATAAAAAGAGAATGTTAGAGAGGCAGAGTCTCTCAGAAGCAAAGATGGTCAGAGGTTCCTCAATCTATGAGCAAGTACATCTAAAAATTATGGAACAATTTCAGAAAAATGTGTCTATATATATTAATTTGCAAAGATTTTGAATATCCCACCATCTACAGTAAATAATGTTATCAATATACAGTCATGGCCAAAAGTTTTGAGAATGACACAAATATTATATTTTCACATGATCTGCTGCCCTCTCGTTTTTATGTGTGTTTGACAGATGTTTTTATCACAGACAGAAATATAATTGCAAACATATGAGTAACAAAAGCTTATATTGACAGTTAGAATGAGTTAATGCAGCAAGTCAATATTTGCAGTGTTGACCCTTCTTCTTCAGGACCTCTGCAATTCTCCCTGGCATGCTCTCAATCAACTTCTGGACCAAATCCTGACTGATAGCAGTCCATTCTTGCACAATCAATGCTTTCATTTTGTCAGAATTTTTAGGTTTTTGTTTGTTCACCCGTCTCTTGATGATTGACCACAAGTTCTCAATGGGATTAAGATCTGGGGAGTTTCCAGGCCATGGACCCAAAATCTCTATGTTTTGTTCCCTGAGCCATTTAGTTATCACCTTTGCTTTATGGCAAGG
This sequence comes from Oophaga sylvatica, assembly GCA_033576555.1. Taxonomy (NCBI): domain Eukaryota; kingdom Metazoa; phylum Chordata; class Amphibia; order Anura; family Dendrobatidae; genus Oophaga; species Oophaga sylvatica. Next base: position 155,069,092 of record JARQOD010000003.1, read on the forward strand.
TGCTCCATCATGCTGGAAAAGGCATTGTTGATCACCAAACTGCTCTTGGAGGGTTGGGAGAAGTTGCTCTTGGAGGACATTCTGGTACCATTCTTTATTCATGGCTGTGTTTTTAGGCAAGACTGTGAGAGAGCCAATTCCCTTGGCTGAGAAGCAACCCCACACATGAATGGTTTCAGGATGCTTAACAGTTGGCATGAGACAAGACTGGTGTAGCGCTCACCTTGTCTTCTCCGAATGAGGCGTTTTCCTGATGTCCCAAACAATCGAAAAGGGGATTCATCAGAGAAAATAACTTTACCCCAGTCCTCAGCAGTCCACTGCCTGTACCTTTTGCAGAATATCAGTCTGTCCATGATGTTGTTTCTGGAGAGAAGTGGCTTCTTTGCTGCACTCCTTGAGACCAGGCCTTGCTCCAAGAGTCTCCGCCTCACAGTGAGTGCAGATGCACTCAAATCTGGCTGCTGCCATTCCTGAGCAAGCTCTGCACTGCTGGTAGCCCGATCCTGCAGCTGAAACACTTTTAAGAGACGGTCCTGGCGCTTGCTGGTCTTTCTTGGGCGCCCTGGAGCCTTTTTGGCAACAATGGAACCTCTCTCCTTGAAGTTCTTGATGATGCGATAGATTGTTGACTGAGGTGCAATCTTTCTACTGTGATACTCTTCCCTGTTAGGCCATTTTTGTGCATTGCAATGATGACTGCACGTGTTTCTTTAGAGATAACCATGGTTAACAGAAGAGAAACAATGATGCCAAGCACCAGACCTCCTTTTTAAAGTGCCCAGTGGTGTCATTCTTACTTAATCATGACAGATTGATCTCCAGCCATGTCCTCATCAACACCCAACCTGTGTTAATGGAGCAATCACTGAAAAGAGGTTAGCTGGTCCTTTTAAGGCAGGGCTGCAATGATGTTGAAATGTGTTTTGGGGATAAAGTTCATTTTCTAGCCAAATATTGACTTTGCAAGTAATTGCTGTTAAGCTGATCACTCTTTATAACATTCTGGAGTATATGCAAATTGCCATTAGAAAAAGTGAAGCAGTAGACTTTGTAAAAATTAATATTTGTGTCATTCTCAAAACTTTTGTCCATGACTGTATTCATGTTTTACTGGAGAAATCCATGTGCACAGCTATTTCTGCCAACCTCCACATACAAGCATATATTTCTTACTGCGGCTCCAGTAAAAGTAGTTGTGCGTTATTTGCATTACTGCAGTTCCGTTATACAAGGTTACGGGCCTATTCCAGGCTTCCTAATATGCTTCCCTATGAATTCTAGTTATATCCTCATTAAGGTATTATAACTAAGCTCGGTGACAAAATGCCACAAAAGCCATGAAATTTTGAGATGAGCTCACTAAACCATATCTACCATTTTCTTTCACTGTAATATCGAGCCGTCGTATTATCCGGAAAATGACTGAACTATATCATCTCCTTGATATAATCACCAAATTTCTGTGACATTGATTCAGTGTGACAAGGACTTTTTTTTAATAACTTTGCTATAGAATCTGCAGAGAACGCAAGCTCCTCATAATTAAAATTATCTCTGGAGAAACCGCCATGGATGAATCTCTATTTCTCTCCTTGCTGTTTTCTGCCTGTGCTACAACATTCACAAATTGCTTGCCTTCTCCCCGTCATTGGAATGGCTGTCACCAGCTATGCTGCACTGGTAGTCACTAGTCCTGGTGTTGAAATGTTAGGGATAATCAGTTTCTCAATGTCATATTTTGCATGGATACGATGTGTCATTGGAAAAGTTGCTATAAATCTATACAAATATTTCAACTTTTTAATAGTCTTAATATTAGAGCCTAATTTAGACTCCTGATTTGCGTCTGCTTACTTGACCCAGACGTGTAGTGATGCATTCATTATTGGGCCTGCGACTGTCTGATATTCAGATTCTTGGAGTTGTGTCACTAGATTTCCTGAATGGGTTATTGACTCATGTAAATACGGAAATGGACACGGGATAGATTTATTAAGACTGGCGTTAAACGCTATTCTGAAGACTGAAAATTAAATCTGACCCCCGTTATTGCACCATTTTCTATCTTTAGAAGTGCTAAATTCTTCCAAACACTTCTGGTCACGCCACTTTTATCCTGTCACATCGATTGAAACTTTCAGAATTTTAGTACAAAAACGGTGAAAAACAAAATTTGCACCTTTCGTTGCGCTAGAAAGCAGTCATAAAGATGTCAATAAATTTGCCCAAAAACTTTTATATGCTACTGAACACAACTCAAAACTTCATTTTTTAGCTGTACAAACAGCAATTTTTTTTTTGTGAAAGACAACTAAACGGTCAGCTATTTATTAAATCACAAAAACAATTTCGTACCATTGGGCTCTTTTCATACAGATGTGGATTTCATTGGAATAAGACATCTGAATGGAGATATCAAGGTATCATTTTATTCAACTTTCTATAACCTGCATGACATAGATGGTTAGTAGAGCTGATCCTACTTACATATTCCCTTTAGAAGCTCTAAGGTCCATCATAAAATAAAAATGCTGCATAGTTACCTCCTGGACCAGTGTTGTTCCTCTGATAGCAGATGTGGTCACAACCCACAGCTGTTCTGCTGGAATACTGAAGGCTACAGATGATCAGCGGGCGTTGATTGATTGCGGTAGTGATGTGACAACTTTTCAATTGGATATTTCACCAGCAGTGTGGATGGTAAGTATGCCGCGATTTATTCTTTTGATGGACAGTGGAACTATTAAAAAGGGATTGTCCAATAGTGGGTCTATCCACAGGATTGCTGAAGGTCCAATGCTCATCAATGATCCCAAGAACAGGGTTGTGAAAAACATCTTATTAAATGGAGTACAAGTACGCATACTTGGCCTCTGTTCCATTTATTGTTAAGTGGAACTGCCAGAAATAGAAGCGCACGCACTGTACTCAGCTTTGTCTGACAGAGACCGAGTATAAGCATGTCTGCTCCATTTAAAACTGGGCTCTGTAGAGCGTAATTACCGGTGGAACAGGCCAGATTAACCCCCCGCCCAGAATATACCCGGGGTTAAAGTGGCCTAGGCCAGACTATACCCCTCCGAGTCAGAATATACCCCAGCTGCTGTAGGCCAGATTTTTCAGGCTTTTGAGAACCATTGAGTGAAATACTCAATAACAAGGCCCCCCGTGTGCTGCCTGGGACCACATTCACTGTCTATGCCCCCGTGTGCTGCCTGGGGCCCTGTGTACTGCCGGGAACCCCATTCGCTGTCTCTGCCCCCGTGTGCTTCCTGGGGCCCCTGTGTGCTGCCTGGGGCCCCTGTGCACTGACTGGGGCCCATTATTAATTATTAAGTATATCACTTCATGGTTCTCAAAAGTGTGAAAAATCTGATCTACTATACCTGGGGTATATTCTAGCCCAGAGGGGTTTAAACTGGCCAATTTATAGTTTGGCCTAGACCAGAATATACCCGGGGTATAATCTGGCCTGGGCTACTTTAACCCTTGGTATATTCTGGCGGGGGGGTTATTCTGGCCTGTTACACCAGGTTCCAGAGCCTTGTTCTTGGGATCGCTGTGGATCTCAGATATTGAACCCCCTTCGATCAGCAAATTATCCTTAGTCCTACTATCCCCTATCCTAAGCAACTAATAAAATCATATTCCAATGTCCTACTACCAAATCTATAGTTAACTACTGTAGCTTTACACTGCAATAGGTTTTATATATTTGCCTGCAGTCATTTCCCAAAAGTTGTGAATCGTAGATTTATCTATTCGGGATGGATTAGAGATCACAAGCAGCATAAAGCAGAAGCAACTATGTATTCACAGCAGCATGCACGACCGGTGGCCACTGTCTTCCAAAGCGTCTTGGCAAAGTCTTACTGTTATAATTCATCTTTTGGGACCTTGTTTACAATTTATGGGCACAGATGCAATTAGTTAGGTCTTACTCACCTCAAGGATAAACTTGGCAGCTTATATCGAGCCGTCATCAGGGGTGAAACAAAGTATTCTCTACAGGAGTGTTATTGTACAGAATGTAGCTTAGACAAGGTTCATTGGAACATTGTTTGGGTCTGCAGAAAAAATATCAAACTTTAGAGCCACAAATCTGCCAACAGGCAAGTATGCCAGCGTACCGGCGGTGCCGGAGCCAGGAAATGTATGACTGGATAAAAAAAAGCAGATACGTTGTTCAGGAATTCAACCCTTGTGGAAGCTGTAACAACAATCTTATTAATTGTCCCTAAAGCAGAAAGAAATGGATTATAAACAAGTGAAGCAGCACTGAGTGCACTAAGGTATATGCCAACAATACATATACCAATATATCAATGCTGAACTGCATTACTGCTATGTAACTATAATTATAAAATAAAGGTACTTAGTGCACAATTTGGCCAACTTGCGTGTGCTCATCTGCTAAGATAAGGTGTACCCAGGCTCGGACTGGCCCATAGGGGAACAGGAGAATTTCCCGGTGGGCCTCTACGCAGATCAGGGTCCCCAACCCACTGTATGGGCAGTACTTGGGATATTTCACTTGATTCACTTTGTACAGAAAAAAGCAGCATATCATCACTCATTATCCAAACTACCCAGTTTATTATTATATAGAGAAATTTGTGAATGAGGGTAGTGTAATATTTGTATGCAGGTGAAAAGTGGGCCCACAAAGTCAATGTTACTGGTGGGCCCTTGATACCCCAGTCCTGAGTGTACCCTATTGTAGAAGTGAACCTACACTATCAAATTTACATCTCCTTGGTCAAGTCCTATAAATCCTAGAGCAGGCACTGTAATTTCAGCTGTAACTAAAACCAGTCTTGGCGATTGTTCAGACAAGCATACAGTTGATCTCTGTGATGTCCATATGCAAAACTGATAACGTGCGGACAGCACACAGGCCAATGCAATTTAACGTGATAGCTCACATGAACGTTTTTACACAAGGATTGATGGTCTACATGTAAAAAATTGTAGCATTTGCTACTTTCTTATTCATTACAATTATTAGGACAGGAAACTGTATTTGTCCTGTAATTATTAAATTGTTCATGTACAAAAACGGATGTCATACAGATGTACAAAACGGGCATACGGACTGCATGTGGATGTAAAAAACCGACACACGGATGGCATATGGAAGAGAGTACAGATTAAAACGTGACAGTTTTTTTCTGGATGAAAACTTGACAATTTTGCAGAGTCATCTGAACCTGGCCTTATACAGATGTGAGGAGTACTCAGCCAAATGTAAAGGCAGCCAATACCCCCAAACTAAAAAGATTAATTATGAATCTTGATCATAGAGAAAAACATTAATTTTTTACTTATTTGCATGTGTTCTAAAGAGAACGTGTTTGTTTAAAGAGAGCCTTTCACCTAATTTTTCATGTTGATTTGGACCGCACATTATAATCACGGCTGCAGAGCAGAATAAAACTTTTTTATTTTGCCTCTCCACTGCCGAGTTATTACCGATCAAGGTATTTGGCACCCAAAAAGTAGTTAATTTTTTTAATGTCCAGTTGGGCATTGCTAGATAAATTGTAGCAATGCCCAATTGGACATTGGTCACTGGGCAAAGAATCGTTGATCCATCAGGAGCAAACCTCCCCCCACCGTAACAAGCAGGAAGTCGGGAGGCAAAGGAGCGGTGCGCACCAGAACCGCGGCCATCAGAATCCCATTGTGGCTGTCTTTATCAGCTGCAGCATTGTAGAGCTATTCTACCTCAGTACGTTGCCCTATGGCAACACAATTGGTTACTCTGCGAGCATAGTACTGCAAGAATCTATTAACAGTAGAATATAAAAACAGTAACAGCTTTATTTCGGGAACTGCTCCTTAAAGAAGCACTTCCATCAAAGTTTTATCCTCCTTAATATATTGCAATCATCATATAATGTAGCACTGTGTACTTACAATTACTCATTTTGCCTTTCCGCCCAATTAATAATTCTCATTTCCATTAGGTCGATGACATCACATGATTAAAAACCGATTAGCTGAATCCTTCTAAGCTCTATGTAGAAACAGGTGGTACAGTGGTGGCCAAAAGTATTGGCACCCCTGCAATTCTGTCAGATAATACTCAGTTTCTTCCTGAAAATGATTGCAAACACAAATTCTTTGGTATTATTATCTTCATTTAATTTGTCTGCAATGAAAAAACAAAAAGAATTGACCTAAAGCCAAATTGGATATAATTCCACACCAAACCTAAAAAAGGGGGTGGACAAAAGTATTGGCACTGTTTGAAAAATCATGTGATGCTTCTCTAATTCGTGTAATCACCAGCACCTGTAACTTACCTGTGGCACCTAACAGGTGTTGGCAATAACTAAATCACACTTGCAGCCAGTTAACAGGGATTAAAGTTGACTCAACCTCTGTCCTGTGTCCTTGTGTGTACCACATTGAGCATGGAGAAAAGAAAGAAGACCAAAGAACTGTCTGAGGACTTGAGAAACCAAATTGTGAGGAAGCATGAGCAATCTCTAGGCTACAGCTCCATCTCCAAAGACCTGAATGTTCCTGTGTCTTCCATGCGCAGTGTCAACAAGAAGTTTAAAGCCCATGGCACTGTGGCTAACCTCCCTAGATGTGGAAGGAAAAGAAAAATTGACGAGAGATTTCAACGCAAGATTGTGTGGATGGTGGATAAAGAACCTCGACTAACATCCAAACAAGTTCAAGCTGCTCTGCAGTCCGAGGGTACAACAGTGTCAACCCATACTATCTGTCGGCGTCTGAATGAAAAGGGACTGTATGGTAGGATACCCAGGAAGACCCCACTTCTTACCCTGAGACATAAAAAAGCCAGGCTGGAGTTTGCCAAAACTTACCTGAGAAAGCCTAAAACGTTTTGGAAGAATGTTCTCTGGTCAGATGAGGCAAAAGTCGAGCTTTTTGGGAAAAACATCAACAAAGAGTGTGCAGGAAAAAAAAGAGGCATTCAAAGAAAAAACACGGTCCCTACAGTCAAACATGGCAGAGGTTCCCTGATGTTTTGGGGTTGCTTTGCTGCCTCTGACACTGGACTGCTTGACCGTGTGCATGACTTAATGAAGTCTGAAGACTACCAACAAATTTTGCAGCATAATGTAGGGCCCAGTGTGAGGAAAGCTGGGTCTCCCTCAGAGGTCATGGGTCTTCCAGCAGGATAATGACCCAAAACACACTTCCAAAAGCACTATAAAATGGTTTGAGAGAAAGCACTGGAGACTTCTAAGGTGGCCAGCAATGAGTCCGACTGAATCCCATAGAACACCTGTGGAGAGATCTCAAAATGGCAGTTTGGAGAAGACACCCTTCAAATATCAGGGACCTGGAGCAGTTTGCCAAAGAAGAATGGTCTACAATTCCAGCAAAGCATTGTAAGAAACTCATTGATGGTTACCGGAAGCGGTTGTTCGCAGTTATTTTGGCTAAAGGTTGTGCAACCAAGTATTAGGCTGAGGGTGCCAATACTTTTGTCTGGCCCATTTTTGGAGTTTTGTGTGAAATGATCAAGGATTTGATTTTTGCTTCATTCTCTTTTGTGATTTTTCCTTGCAAGCAAATTAAATGAAGATAAAAATAGCAAATAATTTGTGATTGCAATCATTTTCAGGAAGAAACTGAGTATTATCTGACAGAATTGCAGGGGTGCCAATACTTTTGGCCACCACTGTACATTTCCTCTGCATGAGTCATCACTACAAAAGTCACTGGCAGGTTGGGAGGAAGGAGCAGCTGGGTCAGAAGTTGAAGAGGAGCTAAAAAGCTGGGTTGCCAGGAACTTTGCAGTGAGGTAGTATTGTAGTTCTAGTGATGACTCATGCAGGGAATAAAGACTTCCAATTTCTACATAGAAAAACTTCCAATTTTTACATAGAGATTAAGAAGATTCAGCTAGTCAGTTTTTAATCACGTGATGTCATAGACCTGATGGAAAAAGAGAAGAATTAACTGGGTAGAAAGACAAAATGAGCAATTGTAAGTCCACAGTGCTATATAATATTATTATTATTATTATTATTATTGCAATATATTAAGAGAATAAAAACTTTGATGGAAGGGCTTCTTTAAGGAGAAGTTGTCAAGCTAAAGTTGCCCATAAATATCAATGTTTTTATATTCTAGTGTTAACAGAGTTTTGCAGCACATGGAGTAACTACTTTGATCCGAGTGCTTATTTAGCTCAGCTTTGGAAATGTGTAATCACAGCTATCTAAACGTTCTATTCTGACTGCATTAGTATGTATTATTTCTCTTTAATCAATATTCATTTTATTTTACATCTTGGGTAACCATTCGGTCTCTACAGCTTCATTGAGCTATCTTTAAGCAGATGCTTCCGTGCTTTCCTCAGTATTTGGACATTACTGTGAGCTCAGAAATCAGCCGCAAATATAGTGAGCAGTCCATTATTTTTCATCTCAGTATCTATAAAGGTGATGTACTATCAGCTGCGGGGTTATGTTCCTGGGATGGAAACACAAGAACTGTCCCTTATTATCAGTGTAGATCTATTATCTATTACCCCTGTCTCGCTGTCCTTTCTCAATGGGCTTCATGAGCTGAACAAGAATATTAAACTTTTCATTGCAAATCTTCCTCTTTCATCTGACTTGGTGGAGTGATGTGGGTGATAAAACATGAATACATCTGAAATTCAGTCCTATGTGATTCTTTTTACAGGACAGGGTGATGTAAAATGGATATACGCTGCACCTTGTGTTGAATTATTCAGCATGGTTACAAATTTATACCAAACGCATGTAAAATCTGACTTGGATCCCTGAGAGTACAGGGATTGCAATTCATGTCTTAGCATTAAAGACAAAAATCACCAGCAGATATATCTAATATATAAGCCCTCCGTTTGTTGCATCTAGGTCTTACATGTTCTCTTCTGGTGTTTCTTGGTTATACTAGTTATATCCTTTTGTGTTTTTCAAAATGACACCTCCAGGAGCTGGAATTGCTAGATAATAGAAATGATAAAATCTTTTAAAATTTTAGTTTGCCAGATTCAACAAATTTTCCAAGGAAATTCAATTAACAATGAATAAAAAGTAGTCCAAGTCTCCGATAGCCCTGAATAAATGTGTATTGCACTGTTCTCTGATCCTCACACATTAATTTTCTTCACCACAGTGCTGTCACATACGCTGATTTTAGGCTGTGTTCACACCTCAGGGCACATTACCATTAATTATCATTTTTTTACATTTGAAGCAAAAGAACATGGCTTTGTCTCTTTATTTCTATGGCAAAGCTTTGAACTGCAGATTTACCATAAAATGGCTGCTGAATTTTCTGCTCCTGCTTTTATACTGGCTATCATAATAATAACTTATGATTGCCTGCTGTGCTGTGTGATGAAATAACTGCAAGGTATTATGGGAAAGCATTCCTAAAGTCATGTGACCCTTCTCTGGTTGATAAAAATCTGCAATGTACAAAATGCTACAAGCCATTTTAGGCAATTCACAATAAGTGAATCGCAAATTGTACAAGTTCACCGTGTTCACTCAATTTCCAAAAAATTAAATAAGTTCGATCTTTTCTAATAGATAGATAAATCAGATGGGTTTTTTGCATAGGAAAGTCAATCAGATGACCTTTTTTAAAGTGAATTTGTCAACTGCGTTTTGCATGTAATTCGAGAGTATCATGATGTCTGTGCAGAGTCCCTGATTCCAGCAATGTGTCACTTACTGGGCTGTGTGTTGCTCTTTCAATAAAAACATAATTTTGGCAGCAATAGATATCATTACAGGACTCAATGTCTCATGCCTCCTAGTCCAAGCACACCCACAGCACTGATTAGTATCTCACTATACAATGTACACAGGAAGCTGTGGTGTGGACAGGGTTATACACAGCTGAACAACTGCTCTGCTAGACCTACAGCAGAGAAAACTGTGATTCTATAGGAACTGCTGCACCCAGTAAACTAAATGATACATTGCTGGAATCAGGACCTCTGTACCTTCCTCATGCTGCTGTCAGATTACATAGCAAAGACTTGGTAACAGATTCCCTTTAACAATAAGAGTAGACAATAAGCTCCCCCAGTGGTAGCAGAAGGTAGCCCGAATTTTAGCAGTTTTAATTGGAACTCTGTATGAGAAAAACTGACCAATATGTAGCTATATTAAAAGAAAACTGGAACAGAATTAAGTATAATTATATTTTGGATTAAAAAAAGGATATTTATGTATAGACATTCACGTGTAAAAAAAAAATCAGAGATGAGGACATGTGGCATAGAAACGACAACTTAGAAAGAAATTGCAAAATCAAAACAGAAGTAAAATTGAAATAAAGATGGAATAAAAGCAGCAACATTTGTAGGGTTCCATGCTAGACCCAACCAAGCCTTCACTAAAGCAGCTAGGTTGCTTTGATTTAATACACATAAAACCTTGACAGAAGTTTTATTTTAGAGGAAAAGTCTTTGATTTTGTAGCCCGGTGACACGGAGGTTTCAGTCTACCACGGTCATGCTTATGCATGACAATCCTTTTGTATGTAACATATGATCATGATTTATGCAGGGTCAACCAACAGGAGGATTTTCATATGGCGCACGATGTGAGCAGCTCTTTGGCACAGTAGGACTTTTATCGTTTTGGACAGGGTTCTTAAAAACATTGAAAAATAACCTTTAAAATATATAGCTTGTTTTTTTTTCTTTACTTAATGATATATTTTAATTTATTTTAATTTCCCCAATATTGTCTGATTATTAATGGAGGACTAAACAGCAGAGGAACGCTCAATAGCATGTGGCTACTATTACTCTCCCTTCCAGGTCTATAGTTTACAAGATGCAGAGAAGCTGCAGCTTCTGTTTGCTCCTACCTTGGTTCCACTTATTTGTTGTTTTCCATGTGATAATTTAATAGACTATCTCCGCCTGAACCTATGGCCAAGTAGGTGCTTAGCTGGGTTGTCCCCTGGATGCTGAGTGACAAAGAAGGAGCCTAAAACCCCTCTCTGATGCCACCATATAATTTACACACAGAAGTAGAGCAGCAGACAGAATTTGCCCTGGGTGATGGGAAGCCTAGCTTTGCTCTGGTTATAGTTCTGTTATAGGCTGTAGCTGAAACACAATGATGGTGACTTCTTTCTATATCTAAAGGCTATGTTTTCTGGCATCACATTTATAGAAGTAACAAGTAATGGAAACTAATGATAATAGAATTGTATTTCATGAGGTGTAATGCACTTTTTACATAATGAATCTCTGATCATTTCATTGAATATACAGTTTTTTATCTATGCGTAAGTGAATTAAATTTCACTTTATCTAACAGTTATCATAGAATCATAGAATGGTAGAGTTGGAAGGGACCTCCTGGGTCATCTGGTCCAACCCCCTGCTCAAAGCAGGATTCCTAAATCATCCCAGACAGATGTCTGTCCAGCCTCTGTTTGAAGATTCATTGAAGGAGAACTCACCACCTCTCGTGGCAGCCTCTTTCACTCACTGATCACCCTGTCAAAAAGTTTTTCTAATATCTAATCTGTATTTTCTCCCATTCAGTTTCATCCCATTGCTTCTCGTGTTTCCATGTGCAAATGAGAATAAGGCTGATCCCTCTACACTGTGACAGCCCTTCAGACTTTTGTAGACAGCAAAATAAGTCTCCTCTTAGGCTACTTTCACACATCAGGTTTTTTTGTGTCAGGCCTAATCCGTCGTATACCTGACAGGACAGATCCGGCGCAGATTTTGAAAAAACTGACGCAACGGATCAGTTTTCTTGCCGGATCCGCCATGAACTTTAGAACCGGAAAAATAAATTTTCTATGTGGAAAATACAGGCACGCATGTCCGGACAGAGGAGAGAGAGAGACCTTGGTTTCCAGAATCCGGATTAGTCTTTTGACGGATTGCACAAAAGACTGGTCCGGTTCCATACATTGTATTATTTCCGGCCGCCTGATGCGCCGCTTCAGGCAGTATCAGGCGGCTCCGGAAAAAAAAAAAACGTTGCAGTGAGCGTCTTGTCTGGCTGCCGGAATGTACCTTTCCGCCGGCCAAAAACGGATGCAACGCAACGACATCAGGCGCGATCCGGCGCTAATGAAAGTCAATTACAAAAAAACACGCCGGATCGCGCCTGACGTCAAAAAACTGATGTGTGAAAGTAGCCTTAGCCTTCTATTTTGCAAGCTAAACATTTTCAGATGTTCCAAATGACCATAATGCAGCCAAATTTTACACCCACAATATCCTACCCAGGCAAGCTTCTTTGTCACTGGATTTAAAGGGAATCTGTCAGCAGGTTTTTGTTGTGTAATATGAGAGAAGCTTAATGTAAGGGGATAGACCCTGATTCTAGCAATGTATCACTTACTAGACGGCTTGGAGCAGTTTTAATAGAATCTCTGTTTAACCTTTTGGAGGTGTAGCAGTGGTCAGAATGATGAGCTCTGTATAACCCCGCCCACACCCCGATTGCAGCTTCCTGGGCACAGTGTACATTGCACTGTCAGAAAGCTGTCAATTAGTGCTGGGGGCGGGGTTACAAGATTAGCTGGACTGCTGTGCATGTGAGACCTTGTCAGGCAGTAATAATCTCCTAGTGATAAAATACTGATTGTATTGAAACAACAATACACAGCCTTGTAAGTGATACATACTTCGAATCAGGATCTCTTGCCCTATATTATGTTGCTCTCAGATTACATATCAAAACTCTAATTAAACTGCTAATGAGTCATATAGGAGACTATAAAAATCATGCCTGTACTAAAAATATTACTGCTTTTTCTATCCAAAAAAAAGTGTATTTAATATGTAAACCTGGGCTCCTCATTGCAATTTTAGCGTAGCCAAGGGCTTATTGTACCATTCCACCCAATTAGCATGGTGTATACTGCCCCTTTTCTTGATTGATAGCATTTGTTTGACCATTGCTAGTGCTGCCTTACACATGAATTACACAAGCGCTGAATCACACATGAGCATGGACGCTTCTGGAACCCAGAACTATTTTAAGTTAGAAATTAGATCATTTTTATAAACTTGAATTTGCAAAATTCTATGAATTTTCCAAGGAAATTTGATTTGTGGCAAATCAAAAAGAATGCCAAAACCTCCATTGCCATGAAAAACGTATATGACACTAATCTCTTATCCTCACATACTAATTTTCTTCATTGCAGTATTGCCACACACAGTATAGCCCCGTTTCTGGATTTTTGGCATAAAACTTCTTGAAATGTTGCTAAATGTTTGCACACCTCGTAGTTGCACAAAAATGTTGCCACTTTTGGCATTTTTTATGCCAGTCCTAGACAGCTCTGCCCACTTTTAAGGTAAGTGGTGCGAGTTCTGTAGATAATGTTTTCCTAAGATTTGTCATACATAAAAAAAATATCTAAATTACGGTAGTATACATCTTGTGGTGGCGCATTGCACCTCAAAAATTTACCAAATTTATTAAGTGTTAGATGCCTCTTGGTGATTTTGGCGCATCTCTATCAATACGACGTCAGTCTGATGAACTGTACAGTTTCTTAAGTGTTTTATAGCTTTCTCTCCATTTCTCTAAAATTAAGCTTTGAGCTGTGACAACCTCTCACTATCCAGATTCACCACAAAATGACTGCTGCATTCTCTGCTTCTGCTTTTAAACGGCTATCATAATTCATCCTAATTGTGCTATACCATGAGATGTGACAACTACAAGGCATTATGGGACAGCTCTCCCAGCTGCACTCAAGGACATGTGAGCCTTCTCTAATTGATGCAATCTTCTGCATAGCAGTAGCCATTTTGGGCAATTTACGTAAAGTGAATGCATTGCAAACTGCTTTCAATGGGTTGCACAAATTTTTAAAAGTTCAACACACTTTTCATTCATATCGAATCTAATTAATTATCTTCTAATTCTAGAAACTTCAAAATAAAAAAAGATGTCACATTTTAAAATAGACTATTGTAAGCATCACTGGGTTATCAAGGAGACCAACCATGCTACATACTAGAATGCCTAGCAAGTAGCAAAGTGACCTGAAAAAGATGTCACTGACACCTGACCACTTTTAGATGGATATTCCATGTGTGCTGCTTTAGAGACCTCTTTTTTAGGTAAATAATAGTATGGAGTGAATTGAGTTACATCATGTTCTAGACAGATGTATGTGTCTAAAGCCGGTGTCACACTTGCGTGTGTGATGCGAGAAACTCGCACGAATCTCTCACATCAACACCTGGCGCTGCCACCGGTACTCGGACCGGAGCGTTCAGCTGGATGTATTTCTTTGCAGCCACATACTCCGGCCTGAGTACCAGCAGCAGTTCCGGGCAAGTGAGACACCGGCCCAACACAGAAGATCCATCTACTGCCAATAAACTGGGAAAGGTTCTTCAAAGGTGGAAAACATACTCATGTCTTCTCTGCCATCCACAAGCAGAGCTGCTCTCTTCTTGGCACTTGGTATGAATGAAACTATTCTGCTTTTTTTGAAAAGAACAAGCTATGCCATGCTAGGAAACTGTACGCTTTATACTGTGGGTTTTATCAGAATAAACATGGAGCAGCTATTTTTGCCATGAGAAAATTACAACCTGGCACTGTGACCAACACAAGTGACTGTCTATGGCAGGAAAGCTTCCGGATCTTTATTTCTGGAATCATGAGATTGATTACCAAGAAAACAGTATCTGGGAATTAATGATAGCAAAATAGTCTGGTCCATAAATAAATATTTTTATTTATTAAATCCATATACAAAACTTTAATATGGCTGCCTATCAGTGATTTCAGCTATTTGATGCTGTTCCCTTTCTACCAACTCCTGTTACTTGCTGCCTTCCCTACCATTCTCCATCACTTCTTTCTACCATCACATTGCAACAGTCCATAACATAAGGCATTGGTCTCCAATCTGTAGCTCTTTAGCAGTTGTGAAATTGCAACTCCCAAAATACACAAATGCTCTCTAAAAGCATGCTGCTAGTTGTAGTCTCGGGACAGCTAAAGAGCCATAATTTAGAGACCACTTACACTGTACATAGCAGAATTATATTAGTGACTATAAGACAGGAAAAACTTAAAACATCTCAATGCATTTTTCCGTATTTGATAATCAAAAGGGTGGTTGATTGATCTGCACCTACACCTCGTGGCGTACCACCAATGGTGGCAGGTCACCACCTAAAATGGGACTTGTGATCAGGAAGGGGGCCCAGTGCTGAAAGGCACCACCTCCTGGCACCTACCCACTTCTCCAGACATCTGTTGTGTATATATATGGCAGAAGTAGGAAGGATTTCTATGGAGAGGGCTCACGCACTGAGTCCGCCCCATACCTCACAGGTGTTGGCTGTTTTACACAACAGACACCCACAAGTAACTTCAAAGTTTGAAGCTAGCTTTGATCACAGCAATTTCCTTAGATACCATGGTAAACAGTAATCATGACATATAAGTGGTTAGACGAGGGGTCCATCTGTCATTCCCTTATTCCCCCATAAAGTGTTCACAGGAACACAATGGGTTGTTTAGTGACAGCAGGGAGTCAATGAGGGGCCCGGTTCAAACCACTGGCATGAGGTCCTTCACATTTCTATGTACACTTCTGCCTGCACCCACATTCTGGCGTTAGATGACCATTCCCTGTGCTTCCTTGACAGAAGATCTGTGCATGTATGTATTGATTTACAGACATACAATAGAGTCCAGTGTACAGGTGTCCTAAAGAGCAGGGCCGGTTTTAGACAAATTGGGGCCCTAGGCAAAATTCCCATGTCCATATAAAACACATAGATGTTACACCGATATCAGTTTCACCAGTGTCGTCAGTCAATGTGCCGTCCATGTGCCATCCGTTGTTTTTCCGGTTTGGATAATGGAAATGGAATTACAAAGCTTTTCATATACTTTTCATGTTAAACACGGACGGCACATGGATGGCAGCACACGGACAGCATGTTTACACAGACCCATAGACTTGTATTGTCCCTTGTCATCTGTGCTGCTGGGAAAACACGGACATGAGAGCAGCACTGTAGGTCAAATAGGGTACACCTGGC
>JARQOD010000003.1:155085236-155152103 GCA_033576555.1 Oophaga sylvatica
AGCATATACAATGAGGAGAGTGGCCAACACAAAACAGCTGAGCAATTCAAGATGGAGAGCTCCAGGAGATCAATGAACTGATTAACCCTTGCAATGACAGAGCAAAGGAAAAACTGCACTGTTTAATAGGATGGTAAAGCAGTTCTAATCAGTGCAGGATTTTATGTGACTAGATGCTGCGATCTCTGGCCATCTCTGTCAAGGTATGCCCATGACACTTTAGTCCACGAGTCTCTGAGCATATCCTATTCTGTCAGACTCGGCCATTAAAGTCTATGGGGATCCTTGTAAAACGGATGACAGACTGAAGAAATATTTTATACTTCATTTTTCCATCCGAGTTTTTCCTCCATCTTCAACTGATACATTGTTATATGGCCATGTTCACATAGCAGTATTTCGTCAGTATATCGCATCAGTACTTGTAAGGTTACTTTCACACTTGCGTTTTTTTTGCGCTGCGTTTTCGAGCGCACATGAAGCGCATTAAAAAAACCGCATGCAAACGCTGTAAACGCTGCAATATTTAGTCGCATCAGCATGCGCATTTCGACAAAAAAACCAGCGTTTGTCTGCGATTTCATGCTTTTTGCATGTGTTTGCGTTTTTTTGGCGCATGCGTTTTCTATTTGTCACATTATCATCTCTGCCTCCATCAGCTGTCTCCATCATCTCTGCCTCCATCACTGTCTCCATCATCTCTGGCTCTATCATCTCTGTCTCCATCATCTCTCCTCCATCATCTCTGGCTCCATCATCTCTGGCTCTATCATCTCTGTCTCCATCATCTCTGCCTCCATCATCTCTGGCACTATCATCTCTGCTCCATCATCTCTGTCTCCATCATCTCTGTCTCCATCATCTCTGGCTCTATCATCTCTGGCTCCATCATCTCTGCCTCCATCATCTCTGGCTCCATTATTTACAGAAAAATTGCGTGCGTGCAAAAGCGCTGACGAGCGCAAAGCCATGCGCACGCCAGCGCCCCCATAGACTGCAATGTTATTTTTTTGCTCATAGCATGCGCACCCGTGCGCACGCGTTTTTTTAAAGCGGTTGGGCGGAAAAAAAATGCAACATGTAGCGTCTGGCGCGTATGGGCGCACACCGGGAAAAATGCGCAGCGCACGACAAACGCACATGAACGCGTGCAAGCGCTAGACCCTGCGCCCGCCATTTAAAGATAGGGGAACATTGCGCATGCTCCGATAGCGCAAGATGCGCTGCGCAAAAAAACGCAAGTGTGAAGTAGCCTTAGCCAAAACCAGGAGTGGGTCAAAAATGCAGACGTGGTGAAAATGTTTTATTATTACTTTTTCTCTATTTGCTACACTCCTGATTTTGCCTTACACATACTGATGTAAAATACTCACCAAATAGTAATACGTGAATGTGGCCTAAAGTTAAGAGTAAATGGATAATAAAAAAGTTCAGTGAAAAATGAGGATGAGAATAGCAACCAGTGACACTTGCAGTTTGCTACACATGGCCTTTCATCTCCTGTCAGAGATACTGACTTGTCTCTCTGCAACTTCAACACAACCCCTCTGCTCAGTTTCCCCAGCTAACTTCCCCCATGAACACATGGCCTGGTCCTAGACCTAGTTAGCTTGGTGCAGTGAATCATACTTCTAGTGCTAGGATTTAAACCCTGCCCCAGCTGGCTTTCGTATAGATGCAACCTGAGAACAAAAATCCGTAGGTTTTTATCATATGGTAACACTCATATGAATGTGTGAATGTAATCCAGTAGGAAAGGGTGTGGGTTAGGTTCTGTTTATATCTGCTTCAAAGCCTCCATTGTAGATTCCATCGAATCTTGGTGGAAATCCAATTGACACCATTATGTTATGGGATCCGTTAGCGTCAGATCATTGGTTTGAACAGAAACCCCAATACAGAAATAAATGAAGCTCCATGGGGTTGCCCCATAAACAGCATTTATTGGCTATCATAAAAACATATTTAATACATCATTACCGACGCTCCAGTTGATGAAGGGGAAATCCCAAAGTCTCCTTTGTAAATTAAGTGGAAGTGATGAGCATGTGTGAACTCCACTCATAGATAGTGAATGAATCAGTGGTTGCACATGCTCACTATTGCTTTATTCACAGAAGGGATTTTGGGGGTCCCAGTAGCTGGAATATTACAAGTAACATTGACACACTAGGTACATTAGTATACTCATATTATTACTGGTTCAGCAATATAGTCACGCTATGAATATTTTTAGCTAAGATTTCTAGAGAACAGGCCACAATTAGGGTAACTAATGACATTGACGGAAAACAATTTGTTACAGGTGTGTCAGAGGCTGAAGACCGTCGCTCTGCATCTGACAGCAGAAGGTCTTAGCAATTTGCTTTGCAGACCTCTTACTGGTCCTTCTGACTCTTGGACCCAGTGGTAGCCTTCCCCCAGCTCTAGTTGACACACCTGTACCAGTTGTTTCTAACTCCCAGCTGCTGCTGGAAGTTGCTGGTGATATTTCCATTACCCCCCCTGTTAAGGCTGGAGCTATAGCAGTCGGCTATCTTCCTCCTTGGTTTTGCTGGAGCACGTCTTTGTTACATCTCTGAGTCTTTCCAAGACAAGTGTTTCCCTTGTTTGTCTACCCCTGCTGTCTTTAGTGGTATGGGGATTGAGTATCGCACATCCGTCCTTCCCTATGCAGGCTTATCTCCAGGGTAAGGCAGAGATTAGGTACCTGCTCGGCGATAGGTGCAGAACCTATATAGGGACGTTTCGGGCAGACAGGGTGGTATTAGATCTGCCTAGGGTCTCCACTCCCCCCTTCCCAAAGTGTTGGGTTCCTTCCTCTTATCCATTCGTGTTGCACATAGTCTTTCCTACACTGTGCCTGACACAATTGCTTTGCTAATGGAACAGGCATTACATAAGCTGTTTTTATGCTGTTATTGAAACAAAAGCAAGAAGTGGATAGTAAATGGAGGGGAACTACAGTATACACCACGTTGTGTGAAAAAAGTATACTACTCTCTCTTTTTCTCATTTCAAAAACTGCATTAAAACATTACAATTAAGGCAGAAAACAATTTAGATGCTATCTGACTACAATAATAAAGTGCAAAGAGCTCCAATTTAAATTTTTCATGTAAACTTGTCACAGCATATGATTGCAGTAAATGACTATAGGCTTCCTAACAGTGAACAAAAGTAAAGTATATTTGCAGTTTTAGGGCTCAAGCTTTATTGTGGCTGTGTATAAGCCCTAAGCTGTATAAGGAGTAGCTAGTGAAGTCCTGCTAAATGTTGTTATGCCTTTGATTTCTTATAAAGGTTTCATTTTATTATTGATTCTATAGAATGTGAGAAAAAAATCGTAGGCATGCTCTATTGCATGCCAATCATAGATGTCATAAGGCAGTGAGAGCCCCATAGAGAACCACACCTGGCACACATAGTGTCTATGTCTCCCTGACACATAGCTGTGGGGACTCGATGTGCAGCAATACAGGCCCTGCGCCCACAGATCTGTAAGATTGAAGAAGACCAGCACCCCCTGAAGATCATATGCTAATTATAATGTTATGTTGATGCATTTCTCAGCTGCTACAATGATTTATAAGTGTAATGTGAAAACTATTGCTAGCTGCAGGAGTTTTTGTAAAGAAAGGGTTACAATAATTGGGAACTCAGGGAAATGGTTCTTCGATATAAGATGCTCTGTCTTGAGGCTTAGTAGACCAGAGTGCCTGTAGTTACAGCACAGTGGAGAATCAGTCAGACAGAAAACCGATTCTGTTAAACAGGAACCCAGAAAAGTAATAAAGGTGGAGCAGAGCACAGTGCCGGCAAAAAAAAATCTTACAAGTTCAATGAAACCAAAAAATCTTAATATTCAAGTGGATTCAAGTTTTTATTGTGGATATTTTATTACAATAGTATTTTGTCATTCACCCTTACATTTTATCACCATCTGCAGTCGTTTAGGCATGGATTCAGCAAGGCTGGCTAAGTATGTGGAGTCCATGTTTACCCACAGTGTCTTCTTCAGCACCTCCTTTAGATTGTTGATGTTGCTGGGTCGTGTCTCTTGAACCTTGTTTTTTCATTAAATTCCAAGCATTTTCTAGGGGGTTATGCCCAGGGGAATTACCTGGCCACTCTAAAATGTTAATGTTATGGTCACTGAGGATCTTTTCTCATGGCCTTGGCTTTGTGGACAGGGGCTCCATCATGCATAAAGTAATCACACTGATGTATGACCCAAAAACGACGACGCACAACTTTTGAGCCTCCCCTGACCAGCCTGAAAGTGCCTCATCACTAAACATCACTTTCTTCCACTCTTCAGATGTCCAATCTTGATATTTCTTACAAAAGGCAAGCCTTTTCTTCGTCATTGCTGCTGTGAGCAGGGCTTCTTTGCGGCACGGCAACTTGGTAGACCCAGGTCCTTCTGCAGGCGGTGACGAATTGTCCTAGTTGCGATGTTCTGGAGGAGCATAGGGTACTTTTTTTTAGTTCAACGGCAATTATAGAAGCATGTGACATCACTTCACGCTTCAGAAGCTTATCAGTCCTTGGTGAAGTCTTCTTAGGTGCGCCAGAGCCTGACTTCCTCTGCGGTACCATCCCAGGAGGCATGATGTTTGCCGACCCTTCAGTTGATAAATTGCTTCTCTTACACTCCAGATCTCTAGCTGCAGCATCACTGAATCCGCCTTCTCGAGCAGAGTCAAGGCACGGGATTTCTCTTCCATTTTAAGCTTCTTTCAAACTGATTGTTGGAGATAATAAAAAAACTTAGGGAGAAAAATAAAAACTGCCTAAATAGAAAAAACTGGCTGAGCTGCACATAACAACCAAACAGAGTGCAGCTTTTCGCTTTACCAGAGAAGTAAAAAATTGAGCTTTGATTGGCTAATAATTGCCAAAAAGCCGGCTTTAATATTAGACAGTTTTTTATTATCTCCCCTATTGTGTACACTTTTAAAAAGTGAAATTATGATGTGGATTTTATTTTGAAAATTTTTTTTTGCTGCACAAGTGTAAAGATTTTTTTTGCCGGCACTGTATTAGTAGTCCTTACTCCTGAGACCGCTGTGGGCTGGCCAAGCTCGCCCTGATATAGTGGTGGCTTGCAAACATAGTGTGGAAGATTTGGGAAGGAATTCTGTATCTTGCCTCATGGGAACATCTACATAGTAACATATTTTATCCAAAACCTTCTAGGCCTATAGAGATGGCACTTCAATGATCAATTATGTATCAAAAGAGAAATACAGGGATTTATTTGACAGAATATAGTACGAATTGGATGGACAAATGTCTTTTTTCGGCCTTGCTAACTATGTTACTATGTATCAAAAGAGAAATACTAGATGATGCTTAGATGTGTATATATTATAATCTTTGGCATATTGCACATTGGCAGAATATAATTTTGATATAGACCTTTGTGGCATAATTTCTGAGATGTATCTTTTTTAATGGTTTTTAAAAAAAAATTTTGTTTCAATAAAGCTTGTTTATATCATGGCAATACTTCTAGTATTTCTCTTTTGATACATAGTAACATGTTAGCAAGGCCGAATAAAGACATTTGTCCATCCAGTTCGTACTATATTCTGTCAGAATAATCCCTAGATCTACGTCCTTCTAAAGAACCTAATAACTCTAAGATACATTATTGTTACGTGCCAGAAGACATCCAGGCCTCTCTTGAACCCCCGACTGAGTTTGCCATCACCACCTCCTCAGACAAGGAATTTCAGATTCTCACTGCCCTAACAGTAAAGAATCCTCTTCTATGTTGGTGGAAAAACCTTCTCTCCTCCAGGCGCAAAGAATGCCTCCTTGTGACCGTCACCTTCCTGGTAAAACAGATCCTCGTAAGATATTTGTATTGTCCCCTTATATACTTATACATGGTTATTAGATCGCCCCTGTCGTCTTTTTTGTAGACTAAATAAATCCTAATTTTGCTAATCTCTCTGGGTATTGTAGTTCCTCCATCCCCTTTTTCATTTTGTTGCCCTCCTTTGACTCGCTCTAGTTCCATTATATCTTTCTGAGCATTGGAGCCCAAAACTGTACGCAGTACTCCAGTGCGGTCTAACCAGGAATTTGTACAGAGGCGTATAATGCTCTCATCATATGTACCTGATCTCTTTTAAATGCACCCCATGATCCTGTTTGCCTTGGCACCGCTGCCTGGCACTGGCTGCTCCAGATAAGTTTATCATTAACTAAATCCCCAAGTCCTTCTCCATGTCAGATTTACCCAGTGTTTCCCGTTCATGTGTAATGGTGATATTATTCCTTCCCATAGTAAAACCTTACATTTTATCATTCTTAAACCCCATCTGCCACTTTCGGCCCAAGTTTCCAACTTATCTAGATCCGTCTGTAGCAGAATACTATCTCTCTTGTAATTGACTGCTTTACATAGTTTTGTATCATCTGCAAATATTGATATTTACTGTGTAAACCTTCTACCAGATCATTAATAAATATGTTGAAGAGAATAGATCCCAATACCGACGCCTGGGTGCCCCACTCGTCACAGCAACCCAGTTAGAAAATTTACCATTTATAACCACCCTTTGCTTTCTACACTAAGCCAGTTACTTACCCATTTCACACATTTTCCCCCAGACCCAGCATTCTCATTTTGTGTACCAACCTCTTTGTGTGGCACAGTATCAAACGCTTTGGAAAAATCGAGATATACCACGTCCAATGACTCACCATGGTCCATCTATAGCTTACCCCTTCATAAAATCTGATTAGATTGGTTTGACAGGAACGATTCCTCATAAACCCATGCTGATATGGAGTTACACAGTTATTCTCATTGAGATAATCCAGAATAACATCCCTCAGAAATACTTCAAATATTTTACCAACAATAGAGGTTAGACTTACTGGCCTATAATTTCCAGGTTCACTTTTAGAGCCCTTTTTGAATATTGGTACCACATTTGTTATGCGCCCAGTCCTGTGGAACAGACCCAGTCACTATAGATTCCTAAATATATGAAATAATGGTTTGTCTATTACATTACTTAGTTCTCTTAGTACTCATGGGTGTATGCCATATGGACCCGGATAGTTATCTATTTTAATCTTATTTAACCGGTTTCGCACCTCTTCTTGGGTTAGATTGGTGACCCTTAATATAGGGTTTTCTTTGTCTCTCGGCATTTCACCTAGCATTTTATTTTCCACCGTGAATACTGTGGAGAAGAAGGTGTTTAATATATTAGGTTTTTCCTCGTCATCTACAACCATTCTTTCCTCACAATTTTTTAAGGGGCCTACACTTTCACTTGTCATTCTTTTACTATTGATATAGTTGAAGAACAATTTGGGATTAGTTTTACTCTCCTTAGCAATATGCTTCTCTGTTTCCTTTTTGGCAGCTTTAATTAGTTTTTTTAGATAAAGTATTTTTCTCCCTATAGTTTTTTAGAGCTTCAACGGTGCCATCCTGCTTTAGTAGTTTAAGGCTAAGTGCACACATTCAGGGTTATTTGCGTTTTTTTCGCGTTTTTTCGCGGGAAAAAATGCGTCAAAAACGCATGAATTAAGCATCTATCATTTAGAATGAATTCCGCAATTTTTGTGCACATGGTGCATTTTTTTTCCGTGAAAAAAACGCATCGCGGAAAATCTAGCACATGTCCATTAATTTTGCGGATTTTCTAGTGTTTTTCCCGCATATTATTGACCTAGAAGTTCAGGAAAAAATCGCGTCAAATTCGCGAAAAAAAAAAAAACACGCGTTTTTGCCGCGAAAAAAGTCCGGTTTTGCTCAGGAATATTCTGCAAACATTCCTGAACGTGTGCACTTAGCCTAAATGCTTTCTTTTTACTTTTTAATTGCCCCTCTACTTCTTTGTTTAGCCACATTGGGTTTTTCCTATTTCTTGTCCTAATATTCCCACAAGGTATAAACCGCTTACAGTGCCTATTTAGGATGTTCTTAAACATTTCCCATTTATTATCTGTATTCTTATTTCTGAAGACATTGTCCCAGTCAACCAGATTAAGGGCATCTCTAAGCTGGTCAAACTTTGCCTTCCTAAAGTTCAGTGTTATTGTGACTCCCCGACAAGCCCCCTAGCGAAAGACAAGTGAAATGTATAATATTGTGGTCGCTATTTCCTAGATGCCCGACAAACTGCAGATTTGTTATTCTGTCAGGTCTATTAAATAGTATTAGGTCTAAAAGTGCTGCTCCTCTGTTGGATTCGGCACCAATTGTGAAAGATAATTTTTCTTGGTTATTAGCAGAAACCTGTTGCCTTTATGGGTTTTACAGGTCTCTGTTTCCCAGTTAATATCCGGGTAGTTAAAGTCCCATAACAAGGATTCATTATGGGTTGCAGCTTCATCTATCTGCCTTAATAGTAGATTTTCCATGATTTCTGTTATATTTGGGATTGTAACAGATCACAATGAGAATTTTATTTTTCCCTCCATGTATTTCGATCCATATGGACTCGACATCCTCATTCCCTTCACTAATATCCTTCCTTAAAGTGGACTTTAGACAAGACTTTACATAAAAACAAACCCCTACACCTCTCTGATTTTTACGATCCTTTCTAAACAGATGGTAACCCTGTAAGTTACCTGCCCAGTCATCTGGAAAGGTGGCTGATGCGGTGTGCAGGAAGTAGCATAGAGGGATTTTGCTAATATGGAACCAGCGTCGGACTGGAGAACCTTGGGTCCACCAGAGAAAATCATTCTTAGGGCCCACTACATAGCTACATAGAAATAAATACAAGACCATCCATTGTGAGGTACAACATACTACAATCTGAGTGCAAACTCATTAATAAATGTCCGCTGTATGTGTATTTACCACTAAACCCAGGCTCGGAGGTCCATAAGGGAACAGGGGAATCCCCCGGTGGGCCCCTGTGCAGATCTGGGCCACCAATCCTATTGTATGGGCAGGACTTGGCATAATTCACTTGATTCACTCTGTACAGAAAAAGCAGCATCTCATCATTCAGTAACCAAACTACCCAGTTTGTTATTATATAGAGATATAGGTAAATTTGTGAACAAGGGTAGAGTAATATTGGTATGCAGGTGAAAAGTAGGCCCCCCAAAGTCAATGTTACCGGTGGGCCCTTGGCACCCCAGTCTGACACTGACTAAACCAATGTTTTATAGCAGTGGATGTGATTTTATGACATCTCATCCATACTCTTTTTAGGGAAATCTCTCTGCCACCTATGAGGTCATAATGAGTCGCACAACACCAGGTTATGGGTACTCGGCACCGAGTCCGTTGAAGTCTATGGGGAATGTCACAAGTACACAGCTCGGTCCGTTGCCCTGGGCGCTCATTCAAAGGGGGATATTTACAGGGATAGTATAATAGTTCGTGACGCCACCTGTGGTTTCTGATCTCATTGACCAGCGCTGCAAGGTGAATCTTCTGAGGGGATGTTATGGGGCAGCAAGATGTTAATCTCCCACAGGTGAGACTTTTCCCTCAAAGTCTATGGTGGTGCAGGGTTCAGGCAATAACGCAGTCACACACTGTTGTTCTCTTTCATACCTTTTACTGATGTTGTTGGCAGGTATATCCGGAAAGCTGGTCCCGGGTGGAGAATGCACATTCAGGTAATCGCTGAGTGAGTTTAAGGCCTCCTTTTCCTTTTAAAGTGTGAGTTTCCAACCTGCGTGAAACGAAGTTCAACTCTATGTATAACAGCTACGCCCGGTCGACATTGTGGTGGAGCCTTTCTATCTCTGGTGACCAGATGTTGGAAAGAACTAAGCCGTTGTGGCTGATCAGGCCGACTCCGTCCTGTTCCCCCTGACTCCTGTTACGTATCGACACTTAGGGCTACCTTCTGTGACATTGAAGTCCAGCAAGGATTCCGGTGTTTCTCTCACTAGCCGTAAAGGTTCTAGCAATATTCGGACCCCGGTGTCGTTAGTCGAGTGAAGGTGGTCTGTCACCGAAGTCACTCCTTTCTTGGGTAACCACTTGCCCGTCGCCTCACTCTTACCCTTAACATAAGCATGGGTAGCAGTGGGTGTAGTTGTCAGCTTTCTTACTTTCCAGCTCACTGACTGTTCTCAGTTAACTCGATGTTTCAGCAAACTGTAGTCCCCTTCCTTCTTTCCTTCAAAGACTCTGTCCAGAGCAGCCTTCAGGACATTTCGTCAGACTGAATACACGCTTGCTCCGAGAGTCACTTTCCACATTCATGGGATACTAGCAGTCTGTCTGTTCTGAGTAACAGCTCAACCTCTCTCCTTCTATCTGTGACAGGAATCACTTCAGCTCTCCTGAGCTCTGACAGGAACTAACCCCGCTCTCTTGAATTCTTGAATAATGGCTACTGCTACCTAACTCACCCTTAAAAGTCTAAGATTCCTCTAGTGGTAGTGTTGGGAAGTGTGAGATGTGAATGAATATCAGGTTTTGCAATTACCTTTTTGTGCATACTCCTGGGAACATGTGTCCCCCTCCCTAACATAATGTATATAGCTAAGTCACTCTCCCCAACATGCATATAGCATATACAGTTATGTCCTCCTCCATCACATGTAGCATATATAGCGAAGTTCCCCTCCCCACATACATATAGCATATATAGCCAAGTCCCCCTCCCCCACATAGCATACAGTATATAGCCAAGTCCCCATTGCCAAAATTAATATAGATCCACTATTCTATTACACATATCAATTTCACATAAAATAATTTTACAAATGAAAACTGCTTCTCATAGTCTTCTGAAATCCAGGAAAGAGTCTTCTTGATGATAGCATTAGCAGCAGAAGATGGAGGAAGTCCAGACAGCTGCAGTACACTGTGTAATGACACAGCACCAATGGTACCATAGCCTCATCAAGCTCCTCCTGCAAGAGAGGAGTGAAAAGTATGTAAGGGTATGTTTCCACGGTCAGGAAAAAAGTCCGGATTAGCTGCGTGTTTGACGCTGTGTGCTGGTGCAGCGTTAAACACGCAGCGTCCAGATGTTACAGCATAGTGGAGGGGATTTCAAGAAATCTCGTCTCCACTATGCTGCAAAACACGCAGGCGGAAGACCTGCGTTTCCGTACATGCGGCGCGTCTTTTTTAGACCGCAGCATGTCCTATTCCCTTGCGGCGACGCTGCGGCGCCGCAAGGGAAATAACACAGGGCTATGTAGCGCTGCGGTCATTCCGGATGTGTTCCGGATGTGTTCCTGAACACATCCGGAATGAGCGCGCGTACAGTAGGGGGCGGGGCTTTGGGCGGACGGACTTTCCGCTCCGTCCAAAGCGCTGTGTTTCCTGAACGTGGAAACACAGCCTCAGACAGCCAGGGAGGTAGTCGTGGCGACGGTTAGACCTGTTCCCAGTCCTGTTGTCTCATATGAATAACAAGTCTTTTTTAATGCAGTATGCAACACTGTACTCATTCAGTCACTGGAATTTCCATGATCACTGCTGCTTCAGTCTCTGACAACTGAGTTCCAATAAACACGCTATACTCCTGGTTCGTTCAATGGTGCAACTTTACTGAACATCAAAACTGTAATTTCTCTGGCAGCATACATCTTATGCAGTGGCACTTTCCTTCCTTTCCTTGGCAATCTGACAGGTTTTTCCCACTGCTACAACTGTTGGTAACTCTGGTGTATCCTTAGGACTAACCGTGTTCCTATAAATCTTTTTTTATGATCAGCTTCTGATCTGTTCCTGACAACTTCTTCCACCTCCTGCACTTACTTCGTTCCACAAGTGTTCCAGGCTCACCAGTTCGACTCGTGTCACAGGTCCGGTTTCCTTAGGAAAAGGTGCTAGGTACACTCTTCTCAGCTCCACCTGCCCCGGTCATAGACCTCGAATATCCTTGAGTTGACCTTTGTTCACTGGTGGCCGTCCACACTAGTCCCTATCCTGAGACCACCTCAAGCCATAGCCACTCCATTCTCACGGCTATCTTAAATCCTGTGAGCTACAGGCATCTTCCCTTCGGGCAGGATGCCCGGGAACTGCCCTCTAACCAGGAAATGTTTCTCTAAGGCTATGTGCCCACTTTTCAGAAATGCTGCAGAATTGTCCGCAACTCCCCGCCGCGGGTAAAATGCATGCAGAATTCGCATGTGTTTTCCTGCAAAGCTAGGAAGCATCGCTTGGAAAAGTGATTGACAGGTTGGTCACACTTGTCAAGCACAGTGCTTGACAAGTGTGACCAACTTTTTACTATTGATGCTGCCTATGCAGCATCAATAGCAAAAGATAGAATGTTAAAAATAATTAAAAAAAAAATATGGGTATACTCACCTCCTGGCGGCCCCTAATCTCCTCAGCGGCGACACCGATCCTCAGCGGCTCTGCCGGCAAGTTCCGTTCCCAGGCGTGCTTTGTGAGAATGACTTTTGTGACGTCGCAGTCGCATGACCACTATGTCATCAGAGGTCATTCTCGCAAAGCACACTTGGGAACGGAACTTGCCGGCAGCGCCGCTGAGGACTCCGGGGGCCGACAGAGGGTAAGTATATCCCTATTTTTTATTTTGATCCTATTTTTTACAGGAATATGGTACCCAGGGCATGGAGGAGGGTCTCCTCTCCTCCAGACCCTGGGTACCATCCGCACATGAAGTGCTCACTTTACGCATGGTGGGCATAGCAAAATGCGTAAAGTGAGCGTTTCAATGCAATCCTATGGCGGCGGAATCCGCAAAATTAATGGACATGCTGCAGATTTTTACACTATGAGATTCCGCAGCGGAAAAATCCGCAGCTATGGCACAGCAACTGTGGATTCCCATAGGATTGCATTGGATGTGTTTTGTTAGCGTTTTTTAAGCGTTTCCACAACAGCAAAACGGAAACGCTTAAAAAACGCAACATGGGCACACAGCCTCATATTTTCCTGCTGCTCTGCTCACTGCCCCTCCCATCTGCTTAACTCCTTTACTGACTGGAGCTAATTAACACTCTTATCTATCCTATGCTCTATCTCTAATGTACCCCCTTTATTCTAATCCCCTATAATCCTGCACTTTCTACTAATCTATCCCTAAGCAAGGCACAATACAGGACAAATACATTTACATTATACTGCATGGCAATTAATCAAACATTCACATTAATAAAATGTCAGGGTGCCGCATGTATTACAGGTGCACATCAATAAAGGTGGGAGGCACATGATGTACCTAGTCACCTCCTTACACGTATGCAAACTGCTGTGGTAACTATCGTCACAGCCTTGGCAGAGGAGGTGGGGCTATGGAAGCTGGTCAGATTGACACCTGTGCAGGAGAGATGTCACTTAGAACATTAAGTATCTATACACTGATCACTAATCCACAGCCATACATGCATTCTCCCTCATTCCCCTGCTGTGCTCACACTAGTTCTGGAAGTCAGACTGACACCTGTGCAGGAGAGGTGTTACTGTTACCTAAGACACCTAGTGTCAGCACAGCAGGGCGCATGCCACTATGGATGCCATTTAGCCTAGCGGGACATAGCTGTGCTAGGGTATGTGGGAGAGTAACCTTCTATCTCGTTCAGAGCTGGCCCTGCAGTGGGGCCCATCTGAGGATTCACCGATTCCCGGGTAGGCCAGTCCAAGCCTGTATGGAGCTGTATGATTGTGTTGAAGATGAAATGTAAAGTACTGCCATTGATAGCCATCTATAAGAAAACTTTGTCAAATCCAAGTGTGAATACCATCCAGTCTGATGCCAGTTATCTGTCTTTTCAACTTTTACCTCAGTAAAAGACTTTCTGTAGTTTACCAAAATGGCCTCTCCTGCTTCCTTGTTCGTCCACTCCAACACACTACATCATAGACTGTTGCCAGGGCTGCCATACTGGCAAACTTTTCGGGGCCCCCTTGAGACTCCGCCCAGGCTCCACCCCAGCCCCGCGTCCACCCCTTGAACTGTCCACAGTCAAAAGATTTTTTAAGCCGCCACCACAACAAGGTAGACTCTTTTGGCCGTGCCCTACTCTACTCTAACTCATTAAACATTTGTTAAAATATCCAATACCATTTAGGTATATTTTTATTTATTTTTCAATTTTTAAAATGATTAATAATATCACATACAGTGGACAAATACCACCGCACCATGACTAGACACCATATTACCACCACATAGTGACCAAATAATAGCACATACAAGGAACAAATACCACCACACCATGTCCAGACCACATATTACCACCATATGGTGACCAATAATACCACGTACACGGAACAAATACCACCACACCATGTCCAGACCACATATTACCACCATAAGGTGACCAATAATACCACATACAAGGAACAAATACCACCACACCATGTCCAGACCACATATTACCACCACATGTGACCAATAATATCACATACAAGGAACAAATACCACCACACCAGGACCAGACCACATATTACCACCACATAGTGACCAAATAGCACATACAAGGAACAAATACGGCCACATCATGGACGGACAACATATTACCACCACATAAGTAAATCCAAAAAGACCTTGGAAGCATAATGCCATAAAAGTACAAACTTTATTGAAAAATAGAAACATGAAAGACAAAAAACACAATAAAAAATGCGATGCCCATCCAATATGCTCCCATAGGTACGTGCATATAAATATCCAGTTATCTCCAATTTGTCAAAAATATATCACGCTATGTATACAGGCAGAAAATCGTCCAGGCATTAATAAGATAAGTTATATTAATTCATGCCACTGTATGGTTCAAACTACAAGTATCTAAACACACTCAATGTCGGGCAGATAATGGGCTGATATATTATCAATGAAGGTCCAGGGCTAAAATAATAAATTATTCAATAATGCATGTTACAATGTTCTCAATGTACAATGCAATGACACTAGTGTAGAAGATATGATAAACATGCATATATGCCCTGAATGCCCAAAAAGCCAATAAGATGTATATAGCTAGGAGTAGTTCCAATTGCCCTGAACAAGAGCGCTGATAAAGTACATAGTGTATGAATACCACAGAGGACTGCACGAAAAAGCATTAGCAGTCACAACATAGCTGTAAAATTGAAAGTATCACAGGAGTAATACACGACCTGGAAATGGGAGCAAAGGTTCCCCGACGCGCGTTTCGCGTTAGCTTCGTCCTGGGGGATGTGTATGACACATACACATGTGGTGGTAATATGTGGTCTGGACATGGTGTGGTGGTATTTGTTCCTTGTATGTGGTATTATTGGTCACCTTATGGTGGTAATATGTGGTCTGGACATGGTGTGGTGGTATTTGTTCCGTGTACGTGGTATTATTGGTCACCATATGGTGGTAATATGTGGTCTGGACATGGTGTGGTGGTATTTGTTCCTTGTATGTGCTATTATTTGGTCACTATGTGGTGGTAATATTTTACAGCTATGTTGTGACTGCTAATGCTTTTTCGTGCAGTCCTCTGTGGTATTCATACACTATGTACTTTATCAGCGCTCTTGTTCAGGGCAATTGGAACTACTCCTAGCTATATACATCTTATTGGCTTTTTGGGCATTCAGGGCATATATGCATGTTTATCATATCTTCTACACTAGTGTCATTGCATTGTACATTGAGAACATTGTAACATGCATTATTGAATAATTTATTATTTTAGCCCTGGACCTTCATTGATAATATATCAGCCCATTATCTGCCCGACATTGAGTGTGTTTAGATACTTGTAGTTTGAACCATACAGTGGCATGAATTAATATAACTTATCTTATTAATGCCTGGACGATTTTCTGCCTGTATACATAGCGTGATATATTTTTGACAAATTGGAGATAACTGGATATTTATATGCACGTACCTATGGGAGCATATTGGATGGGCATCGCATTTTTTATTGTGTTTTTTGTCTTTCATGTTTCTATTTTTCAATAAAGTTTGTACTTTTATGGCATTATGCTTCCAAGGTCTTTTTGGATTTACTTATATGATGGGAAGTGCCATCTATCTAGGCTAGCTATCATAGGATATATATTACCACCACATAGTAACTGAACACTACAATACTGATCAGTAATAAAAAAACACAATACTAATATCACCATAAGTGCCATTATACACAGGAGATCTGTACTTAGTATGCAGTGTCTGTGTACAAGTAATAGTGATCACCAGTGATATTATACACAGGAGCCCCGTATATAGTGTATAATGTAAAGGTAACACAGTGATCACTGGTGACATTGTACACAGGACCGCTGTATATAGTATACAGTGTATAGTGTCAGTATACAGGTAACACACTGACTCACCAGTGAAGTCTCTAGGTGAAGTCTTTCATCTTCGCTTTTAATCTTCATCCAGCACAGACCACCGTCACTTCTTCCAGGGCTCATCTCTGCAAGAAATAACACAGTTATCTAGAGAACCGCTTGCAGAACACATTACTTATTTTTTTCCCAAACTGTAAACTACACCAGATGAAAAAAAAGTCAACAGTGTCGCTCTGCACAGTAACAGGACCGCCCTCCCATTTAAAACGGTATCCTCAAAAAATAAAATAAATACATCACTGCAGTAATAATATCCCTAAATTAGCATCTATTGTAATAATATCCCCCATCCTGGCCCGTGTGTCTCATTTCTGGCTCCAGTCATATGTTCTCCTATCCTGCCACCATGTGATGTCCTATCCTGCCCCATGATCCTGCCCCAGACCATCTGTCCCATGATCCTGCCCCATCTGTCCCCATCGTATCCATCCTGCCCCATGATCCTTGACCATCTGTCTCCATCTTGCCCAATGATCCTGCTCCATCTGTCCCATGATCCTGCCCCAGACCATCTGTCCAATGATCCTGCCCCATCTGTCCCCATCGTATCCATCCTTCCCCATGATCCTGCCCCATCTATCTCCATCCTGCCCCATGATCCTGCCCCAGGCCATTTGTCCCATGTATCCTGCCCTATCTTTCCCATGATCCTGCCCCATCGTATCCATCCTATCCCATGATCCTGCACCATCTGTCTCCATCCTGCCTCATGATCCTGCCCCATGATCCTGCTCCATCTGTCTCCATCCTGCCCCATGATCCTGCCCCATCTGTCTCCATCCTGCCCCATGCTCCTGCCCCATCTGTCTCCATCGTGCACCATGTCTCCAATCCTGCCCCGTGTCTCCATCCTGCCCCCGTGACTCCTTCCTGCCCCAGTGATTCCATCCAGCACCAGTGACTCCATCCTGCCCCCCGTGACTTCATCCAGCCCCAGTGACTCCATCCAGCCCCAGTGACTCCATCCTGCCCCCGTGACTCCATCCAGCCCGTGACTCCATCCTGCCCCGTTGACTCCATCCAGCCCCCCGTGACTCCATCCTGCCCCGTGACTCCATCCAGCCCCCCATGACTCCATCCATCCCCCCGTGACTCCATCCTGCCCCCCGTGAATCTATCCAACCCCAGTGACTCCATCCAGCCCCAGTGACTCCATCCTGCCCCCCGTGACTCCATCCTGCTCCCCGTGACTCCATCCTACCCCCGTGACTCCATCCTGCCCCCGTGACTCCATACTGCCCCCTGTGACTCCATCCTGCCCCAGTGATTCCATCCTGCCCAGCGACTCCATGCTGCCCCAGTGATTCCAACCTGCCCCTGTGACTCCATCCTGCCCCCCGTGACTTTATCCTGCCCCAGTGATTCCATCCTGCCCCAGTGACTCCATCCTGCCCCAGTGATTCCATCCTGCCCCACGTGACTCCATCCTGCCCCAGTGATTCCATCCTGCACCAGTGACTCCATCCTGCCCCAGTGATTCCATCCTGCCCCCGTGACTCTATCCTGCCCCCCGTGACTCCATCCTGCCCCAGTGATTCCATCCTGCCCCAGTGACTCCATCCTGCCCCAGTGATTCCATCCTGCCCCAGTGATTCCATCCTGCACCCCGTGACTCCATCCTACCCCAGTGATTCCATCCTGCCCCAGTGACTCCATCCTGCCCCAATGATTCCATCCTGCCCCCCGTGACTCCATCCAGCCCCAGTGACTCCGTTCTGCCCACATTGCCGATTTCAATAAATAAATAAATTGAAAAAAAAAAACGTTCTTCTTACCTGGCTGCGGCGCTCCCTCTGCGTTGATATCTCCCGAGTCCCGACGTTTCAAGCGCGCACTTACCGGCGAATGACAGTGCAAAATCCTGTCGTTGGGGCCCGATCAGCAGAGGGGGCCCACATTGGGCCCCGTCTCTTCTACTGGGGCCCGATCAGCAGAAGAGATGGGGCCCGATGCGAGCCACCTCTGCTGATCGGGCCCCATACGCCAGTCAGGGCTGTAATGCCCTGATGGCAGCCCTGACTGTTGCCACCGGCCTCCAATGGAGCAGTACCACTAATGTGAGGGAAGACATCGGCACTGTAGCACGTGTCTCATTGGTGTTCAGGGTTTCCAAATCATACGAGACCTTACAGATCTACAATGTACATGAGGCCTCGCACGAGTTTCTGCAAGAGGCTCCGTAAAAACTGCTGCTGCCAATATGTCAAAAGGTACGCACAGCTCAGATGAACAGGTTAATTAACATCAGCAGGAAAATTGCACAGGAAATTAGAGAAATTAGACTTATCTTAGAAACTGTTAATTTATATCAGACTGAGAAAGATGACATGTGTCATGGGCGGCTGGAAGTGACAGCTGACGAAAATCACAAATAATCAATCAATCAGTGTAATTGCGGAACACAAATAGACAAATTGACATATTTCCGTAGCCACCGGAGAAAGCAGGTGTTGTGCAGTTTCAATGGGTGACATTTACACCCTCCACCACCCTCTTGTTCTGGCACGTCATTCAGAGCCGGAAACCCAACAGGAAAAAGAACTTGTCTTAATTGCTGTCTTTAGAAATGAGAGAACAGGACTACACATTCTTACTCTGAAAGAGCCAAGAAACAGCTGCATCATGTTGTGCTAGAAAACGCGGCAACAAAATGATTCCATCTACCCATGTGCCTACTGAAATTCGGGATATTTTTCTCTAACTCACATTTCCTCATATATCCTTAAATGGCTTTTTTTTCTTTTTTGCAAATATTATTTTAAATGTTTTACCTGTAAGTAAAGTGTAGCAAAAAAAAAAAGAAAAAATGCAGCAGTTTATATTAAAGTGTGTGCCTTTTTGCAATGCAGTATTTTAGCATGTAACATCTTAATGGCATACATACTGTAAATACGCCCTTTGTGCAGGTCAGGTGTAAAAAAAAAAAATCAAGAAAAACCTACATTACATTTTCTAAGAATACATTTATTCTAACACCATTTACCCGATTGCATGCCTAATTCCTATTCTCAAGCTTGCACAAAGTAATGAGCGATCCTAAAATAAAGGACTCTAACCTTAATCATAGATGGGAAAATTAGCTAACCAGTGATTTGGCCAAGGTTTTTATAAATATTTTCTTGTTGCCTAAGACCACATTCAAACATTCAAAACAACGCGAACTATATATGGTTATTACCGTACATTATCAATAAAAACACTAAAATTACTAGCATTTTCCTGCGAGTTTCAACAAAACAAATTTACTTGCGTTTAGACTGATTATTTTAGGATCATAGACAATTCAATAAGTATTACCAGTAGGTTTATTGCTAATTTAGGTCTAAATTTTAGCCTTGTGAACAGTTGAATACATTATACACCGTGGTGTAGCTTATTGGTCCTGACTCCTGGGATACAATGTAAAATAGGCCTTCTGGGCCAGCACCTACCACCAAATTTTCATGTGCCATAGTATGTTATGTCATCATATTGTGTAGGAACTATAAACATCAACAATGCATTCATTTGTATGGTACAATATCTCTGTCTTTGGTTTCTTCAATGGGTTGGTCAGGCATCACAACTTTACTAATCGCACTTGTCTCCGATTACTCAAGTCCTCAGATTATGGTGGACTTGAGCCAGTCAACCTCAAGAACCTGGCCGGACTTTAGCTATCCATACACTTTAGATAGACATTGGCCAAATACTGCTTGTCTTCTTTTATAGATCCACAGATCCTGTTAAGGCCCTGTTCAAATTGCCGCCGTAAAACTTGACCCAGTCATGTCCATAAATTGCAGCAGTGACTGGTTACATGTTCTCCTCCATATGATCGTTCACACAAGTTTAGGAGCTGTTTGTTGTTGTTATGTTCTAGTCTGGTCTATAAATCGGACCTAACTAGTGCATGCCTCAATTTTTTTCGCAATGACCACTGGTCTGTGTGAAAAATTGTTGTGTACTGGCACAAGGGATAATATTAGATCAGTATGGTGTCTGCAGTTCACACAGACTGCACAATGACCAAAAATACAAACGTCTGAACTCAGTCTGAAAGTAATGATTTTTAAGTCTCAGTATGGCCTTGAATCATTCTTTACAATAATTTAGGAGCAAGTCATTTTTCTGATACTGTTTGTCATACTAGCCCTTTAAGCATTTAGTAGAGTAGTAACTTTTAGTGCAGGCCTATTCATCATCTGTGTGCATGAAAATCCCTTTTAAACTGGGAGCTGATAGAAATCATAACCTATTTTCCTTCATAGCTTTAGAGATAAAGGAAGCGAGCATGACTTTTTTGAGGGCAAGTGATGTGGTTTATCAGCTCTTTAGAGACATGATGATCAATAATATTACTCTGCAGTTAAATATGATGTTAGTGTCTGTAATGAGTGTTTTTCAGTACTGATACCATCCATTTAATTTTCAATTTTCGCAGAACTTTTGAATTCAGAGACATCCCAGATTTAATTACTGTTTCTTGTGGAAATAGACTGATTCAACGGAGAAACATGGTGATTCACAGCAGACAAGTAGATTTGTTTAGCTCTCATATCTTTATGGGAAAATTGTAGTCAAAATGCTAAAAATGCTAAGTGTTTCTTTTTTTAATTTTTTTACTACAGTAGGTGCCTAAAGACTAACTACCTGTCTGCTGTAACAGGCACAAGCTCAAAGCGATTCCTGACCGCTCCTGCCGGCGATTTAGCTGCTCCATGTCAACAGAGCAGCTCTTCCACTTCTGGGCTGCTCTGTTGATGGGGCGTGACTGTCAGCGTTATGCTGATTGACACTACACATCCTGGTGCTCCACTGGTCCCAAGTTCTGGTGACACATCGTGTTGGTGCCTGGCATTATCCTCCACCATGGCACAGATCAACATCAAGATCTCACCCCTTACACAAACAGATCAGCACAGCTTTCCCGTGCTTCTTATAAGCAGCTGCTATCTTAGGCCTGTTTCACACTTCAGTCGTTTGGCGTCAGTTAAAATCCGCCAAAATGTAAAAAAAGCGGATCTGCCACTGATCCGTTTTCAGACAGAACCGTCATGAACTTTTCAATCCGGAAAATGTATTGTACGCATGTCTGGCACGGAGGAGAGAGAGAGAGAGAGAGTCCCCGGACAGTGTTCTCAGCATTTTCTATGGAAGCAACGGATCCGCTGGCGGATTCCGTCAAAAACGGATGGCAGCAGATCCGCCACCCATAGTCGCCCATTATACAAAACGGCAGATGCGGTGGATCTGTCATAGTCCGCCATTTTGACGCACACAAAAAACGTTACATTGGACGTTTTCAAAAAAAGGCAGACGCCAAATTTATGTCGGATCCGTCAAAAAACGGATCAAGCGGACGACCATCTGTCAAAATCCGTCACTAATGCAAGTCAATGGGAAATAAGCGGATCCGCCAAAAAAAATGGCGGATCCGTATTTTTCATACTTTGGCGGATTTTGACTGACTTCGCACGACTGAAGTGTGAAAGAGGCCTTAGAAGTCAATCAACAAATAAATGATAGAACAGAAAAGCAAGAGGGGGAGGGATGTAACTGCTACGCATACAGTATTGTCTCAGGTGTAAATAAACACTGAGTCCGATACTCAAAGCTCTGCACAGAATCCTCGCAGGGACGCACAAGTTTTTGATGACAGGGATGCTTGCTCACCTTACATCACTAATGCTCTGTGATATCCCACAGCTGCCACCAGTTTGTCATGGATAACCACAGGCAGAATCCGCATATCCCACCCCTGTCTCCAGGTTGTCAGGAGACACAACTCAACTGCCTCCAATCGTCAGGACAATTGTGCAATTGACTCATGAGTGATGGACATGGCCTTAGCTGCTTCCACCACTAGGTCAGTTTTTGGAGAACTCCCAGTGAGCATACGATAAAGTGGGTTTGGAAAGTATTCAGACCCCTTTAAAATGTTCACTCTTTGTTTCATTGTAGCCATTTGGTAAGTGCAAAAAAGACAATTTTTTCTCATTAATGTACACTCTGCACCCCATCTTTACGAAAAAAAAACAGAAATGTAGAAATTTGTGCAAATTTCTTAAAAAAGAAAAACTGAAATATTATATGGTCATACGTGTTCAGACCCTCAGTATTGAGTAGAAGCACCTTTTGGGCTAGTACAGCCATGAGTCTTCTTGGGAATGATGCAACAAGTTTTTCACACCTAGCTTTGGGGATCCTCTGCCATTCTTCCTTGCAGATCCTCTCCAGTTCCGTCAGGTTGGATGGTGAACATTGGTGGACATCCATTTTCAGGTCTCTCCAGAGATGCTCAATTGGGTTTAGATCAGGGCTCTGGCTGGGCCAGTCAAGAATGGTCACGGAGTTATTCTGAAGCCACGCCTTTGTTATTTTAGCTGTGTGCTTAGGTGTTATGTTTCGGTAGCTGAGGAGGACAGGAACAACAGCAGGACAGCCGAACACCTGAGATGTTGGCAACTGATGGGTTGCAGATTCCTAAACTAATGACACAACTAGAGGTAGCTGTGGAGCGCTCCTACGTTGATACTAGACGCCTCGTCACAGCCTGAGAGATAACTACACCTAAAGGCAGAAAGATGAAAGCTATCTGCCCCGGAGCAGATCCCCAAAGAAAATAGGAAGCCCCCAAACATATAGTGGCGGTTAGACAAGATGAAAATACAACATAGGCAGAAAATAGACTGAGCAAACGCTGGGGCCACAAGCTGACTAAATAGGATAGGACAGGAGAGATTACTTTCTGCAACCCAGAAAACCCTACAAAAATCCAACAATTCTGATTACAAAAATACTGAGATCACACGATCTCGCCACCCGCTAAATCAGATCTCAGTGTGAACAAAAACCAAGCCGCAGCCGCTGAAAAAATAGGAAAAAGCAAATGAGCAATTAACAGTGGCTGCAGACAAACCGTGAGGAGTACAGGCCCCAGGAGGGGACCTGGCTGACCTCCACAAAAGTGCAGAAAACAATGCAAAAAGCAAGCACAAAAAGAAAAGCAAAAAATATCTTTTCTGAAAGCAGGAGATGCAGACAAGACTCCAGCAAACTTCAAATGAACCAGGAACCACAATTGAGACAAGAACAATTGATCACCGGCAACTATCATGGGAGGGAACCTCCCTTATATCAGACCAGTCAGTGAACCCAGATTGCCACTCCTCGCTGAAAGGTTCAGTACTGTCTGTAACCACCAGAGGGAGCCTCTGCTCAGAAACCATCTCTAGCACATTCATAACAGTACCCCCCCTTGAGGAGGGGTCACCGAACCCTCACTTGTGCAACCAGGCCAATCAGGATGAGCTCGGTGATAGGCACGGATCAGTCTCCTAGCATGGATGTCCGAAGTAAATACCCAAGAATTGTCCTCCTGACCATAACCTCTCCACTTACTACTGGAGTTTCTGTCTAGAAAAACGAGAATCCAATATTTTCTCAACCACATACTCCAGATTGCCCTCAACCAAAACAGGGTCAGGAGGTGCAGCCATAGGAACCACTGGCTCGACAAACCTCTTCAATAAGGACTTGTGGAACACGTTATGGATCTTAAATGTCCCTGGAAGAAGCAAACAGAAGGAAACAGGATTAAGAATCTCCATGATCTTATAAGGTCCAATGAACCTGGGCTTAAACTTTGGAGATGCAACCCTCATAGGGATATTTCTTGAGGACAACCAAACCAAGTCGCCCACTTTAAACCGAGGACCATCAGTCCTATGCCGGTTGGCAAACCGTTGGGCCTTCTCCTGAGA
Source organism: Oophaga sylvatica (assembly GCA_033576555.1). Classification (NCBI taxonomy): domain Eukaryota; kingdom Metazoa; phylum Chordata; class Amphibia; order Anura; family Dendrobatidae; genus Oophaga; species Oophaga sylvatica. The sequence continues at coordinate 155,109,270 of JARQOD010000003.1, forward strand.
GAGAGACAACCTCTCCACTACCTGGTCCCAAATCTGCTGCATTCGCTCCACAACAGAGTCAACACCCGGACAGACAGAAGCCTCCGCCTGTCCCGAAGAAAATCGAGGGTGAAACCCAAAATTGCAGAAAAATGGAGACATCAAGGTGGCAGAGCTAGCCCTATTATTAAGAGCAAACTCAGCCAAAGGCAAAAAAGAGACCCAGTCATCTTGATCAGCAGACACAAAACATCTCAAATAAGTCTTTAAGGTCTGGTTTGTTCTCTCGGTTTCTCCATTGGTCTGAGGATGAAAAGCAGAGGAGAAAGATAATTGAACACCAAGTTTAGAACAAAATGTCCTCCAAAATCTGGAAACAAACTGGACTCCTCTGTCAGACACAATGTTCTCCGGAATGCCATGTAACCGAACCATGTGCTGAAGGAACAAAGGCATCAATTCGGAGGAGGAAGGCAACTTAGGTAATGGCACAAGATGTATCATCTTGGAAAACCTATCACAGATTACCCTGATAACGGTCATTCTCTGAGAAACAGGGAGGTCGGAAATAAAATCCATAGAGATATGGGTCCATGGCCTCTTGGGCACAGGTAATGGCATTAACAAACCACTAGAGCGAGAGCAAGGCTTGGAGCGAGAGCAAGTCCCACAGGACTGCACAAATTCCCTGACGTCACGAGACAAAGTAGGCCACCAAAAGGACCGACTCACCAAGTCTCTGGTACCAAAAATCCCGGGATGACCAGCCAACGCGGAACAATGAATCTCAGACATCACACTCTTCTTCCACTGGTCTGGGACAAACAATTTCCCAATAGGGCAGCACTCAGGTTTATCCTCCTGACACCCTTCCAAGGCTAGTCTCAAATTGGGCGAGATGGCGGAAAGAACTACACCCTCTTTCAAAATAACAGTTGGATCAGATAACTCAGGAGAGTCCGCAAAGAAACTCCTCGACAGGGCATCCGCCTTAACATTCTTAGTGCCAGGAAGAAAAGAAACCACAAAATTAAAACGTGTGAAAAACAAGGCCCACCTGGCCTGTCTAGGATTAAGTCGCTTGGCTGATTCGAGATAAACCAGATTCTTATGGTCTTTGAGGACCACCACCTGATGTTTGGCTCCTTCCAGCCAATGTCTCCACAACAGAAATTTAGTCTGAACACTACCCAAGACAACTTGTGCATGCAAAACGTCTTCCCCGCTTAGGGCAGACTGAAATAGCATGAGAGGCATCACCACAGTAGAAACATAACCCATTGCGCTTTCGAAACTCATGACGCTGAGCCCCAGAAGTCACTCCATCACACTGCATGGGCTTAGGAGCTGGCTCACAAGGCAACACCATCTCAGGCATATTTCTGCGCTCACGCAAACGTCTGTAAATTTGAATAGCCAATGACATAGAATCATTGAGACCAGAGGGAGCAGGGAATCCCACCATAACATCCTTTACATTCTCTGACAGCCCCTTCCGAAAAAGGGCTGCCAAAGCATCATCATTCCATTTGGTCAGGACTGCCCACTTTCGGAATTTCTGACAGTACAACTCAGCGTCTTCAATACCCTGATTTAATGCCAACAAGGTTTTTTCAGCTTGATCAGTGACATTAGGTTCATCGTACAATAACTCCAGAGCCAGAAAAAATGCATCAATATCATTCAAAACAGGATCCCCAGGTGTCAGGGAAAAAGCCCAATCCTGAGGATCGCCGCGCAGGAGAGAGATGACAATTTGAATCTGCTGTGCTGCGTTCCCTGAGGACTTAGGCTTTAAGGCAAAAAACAACTTACAGTTAGTTTTGAAATTCAGAAATTTAGCCCGATCCCCAAAAACAAATCTGGCATGGGAATCCTAGGTTCCACAACCGGCAACCTAGCAAGTTAGGTAGCAATACTCTGAACCTCAGTGGCAAGCTGATCCACACAGCCAGACGACTGTGCAAGCTCCATTGAGAGAGAGAAAAAAAATCCTCCTCAGCACCCAGAGAAAAAGAGGGAAAAAATGCAACAGACAGAAAAAAAAAAAAAAATCTCTGACAACTCTGACAACTTTTTTCTTTCCACACTATTTTTCCCTTCTGTGAGTACCATATATTTTTCAGTTATGGCCGGTGATACTGTTATGTTTCGGTAGCTGAGGAGGACAGGAACAACAGCAGGGCAGCCGAACACCTCAGATGTTGGTAACTGATGGGTTGCAGATTCCTAAACTAACGACACAACTAGAGGTAGCCGTGGAGCGTTCCTACGTTGATCCTAGACACCTCGTCACAGCCTGAGAGATAACTACACCTAAAGGCAGAAAGATGTAAGCTATCTGCCCCGGAGCAGATCCCCAAAGAAAATAGGAAGCCCCCAAACATATAATGGCGGTTAGACAAGATGAAAATACAAACATAGGCAGAAAATAGACTGAGCAAACGCTGGGGCCACAAGCTGACTAAATAGGATAGGACAGGAGAGATTACTTTCTGCAACCCAGAAAACCCTACAAAAATCCAACAATTCTGATTACAAAAATACTGAGATCACACGATCTCGCCACCCGCCTAAATCAGATCTCAGTGTGAACAAAAACCAAGCCGCAGCCGCTGAAAAAACAGGAAAAAGCAAATGAGGGAACCTCCCTTATATCAGACCAGTCAGTGAACCCAGATTGCCACTCCTCGCTGAAAGGTTCAGTACTGTCTGTAACCACCAGAGGGAGCCTCTGCTCAGAAACCATCTCTAGCACATTCATAACACTTAGGGTTATTGGCTTGTTGGAATATGAACCGTCAGCCAAGTCTGAGGTCCAAAGCACTCTGGAAGAGGTTTTCATCCAGGATATCTCTGTACTTGGCGCATTCATGTTTACTTCAATTGCAACTAGTCGTCCTGTCCCTGCAGCTGAAAAACACCCCCATAGCATAATGCTGCCAGCACCATGTTTCACTGTTGGGATTATATTGGGCAGGTGATGAGCAGTGCCTGTTTTTCTCCACACATACCTCTTAGAATTATCAGCAAAAAGTTCTATCTTCGTCTCATCAGACCAGAGAATCTTATTTCTAATAGTCTGGGAGTTCTTCATGTGTTTTTAAGTAAACTCTATGGGGGCTTTCATATGTCTTGTACTGAGGGGAGCCTTCCATTGGGCCACTCTGCCATAAAGGCCCGACTGGTGGAGGGCTGCAGTGACAGTTGACTTTGTGGAACTTTCTCCCATCTCCCTACTGCATCTGAGGAGCTCAGCCACAGTGATCTTGGGGTTCTTCTTTACCTCTCTCACCAAGGCTCTTCTCCCACGATTGCTCAGATTGGCTGGACGGCCAGGCTTAGCAAGACTTCTGGGGGTCTCAAACTTCTTCCATTTAAGGATTATGGAGGCCACTGTGCTCTTAGGAACCTTGAGTACTGCAGAAATTCTTTTGTAACCTTGGCCAGATGTGTGCCTTGCCACAATTCTGTCTCTGAGCTCCTTGGCCAGTTCCTTTGACCTCATGACTCTCATTTGGTCTGACATGCAGTTTGAGCTGTGAGGTCTTATATAGACAGGTGTTTGCCTTTACAAATCAAGTCCTATCAGTTTAAATAAACACAGCTGGACTCCAATGAAGGAGTAAAGCCATCTCAAAGAGGATCACAAGGAAATGGACAGCATGTGACTTAAATATGAGTGTCTGAGCAAAGGGTCTGAATACTTATGACCATGTGATATTTCAGTTTTTCTTTTTTAATAAATTTGCAAACATTTCTACATTTCGGTTTTTTTCAGTAAAGATGGGGTGCAGAGTGTACATTAATGAGAAAAATGAACTTTTTTGCATTTATCAAATGGCTGCAATGAAACAAAGAGTGACAAATTTAAAGGGGTCTGAATACTTTCCGAACACACTGTATATACACCTCCGATTCCAGCTATATATACATAAACGTTAACGGTAGCGCTGGTAGTGTATGGCTTTAGGAGTGTGATTTACAGAGCAAGAGGAACAGAGCTATTAAATTTTATATATTTAATCCAGAAAGGTTGGCACTGTTTATAAAATATATACAAAAAATATACAAAATGGGAACAAAACAGTATATATAATTACATAGAATAAAAGTGATAACAAAGAAGATGTCACGGAAATGTTTCAGAGCTTAGCAGAGGGATGTACTGCTTAGGAAAACAGACAGAACCCACAGAAAGCTGTAAGTTCCAGGACTGACAAAATACAAAAACCCAAAATTCTGCTTTTTATTAGATCAAGGTTACAGCCACATACCTTGGTATTACTCTATGCACTTCATGAGCCGGAAGTTTCTTTACAATGTAAGTCTGTAGAGCCTAATCCTGAGCCTCGTTCTGATGCTCCATAGACTTACACTGTAAAAGCCACTTACGATTCAAGCAGAGCACAGTGTGATCCGGAGAGTCTGCAGATGCAGAGGGATGATGTCACTGAGAAGAGAAGAACAACCGCGCTGGATCCTGGAAGAGGTGGAATGTGGTTAAAAAAAGAGAAATGTCCATTTTTTGTGCATGGAGCTCAACCATTTACTTGGCAAATCATACAATAGGCAACTGGCATGCAGATATACAGAAAATAGCATAACATTTGTCATAAAATATTATAAAAATAGTAAAATAGATGGCTTGTAAATCGCATTCCTGCTAATATCATGGACAAATATGAAAAAAAAAAACATGAAGAGCTGAGGACTTGAAATTTCTGAGATAAAACAAAGGGGCGCAAAACAACACCATCTGAGACAGAGACTCCTGACGCAGGTGTGAATGTAGCCTTACTTCTCCTTGACCATGAATTGTTCATACTGTAACTGAGAAGAATAAACTGTACTCTATATTCAACACAGCCAATAGTGAGGTCATAGACTTTACATGTGTTACTGTCATGTACTAGTTACCTGAATATTTTTGATAATTTTATAAACAGCGTCTTCTATGGGTCATATTTTTCTCTTCCCTGTCTGTAAATATTTTATCACCTCTCGAAACTGTTAGCATTTGACAACTGGTATATGAAACAATCCAGACGCCATTGAAAATTCACAGATTATATTTACAAGCGCAAGGAGCACAAGTTGTGACTTACACATCTATCAAGCCGACTGTACCGTTAAATTGTATACCCTGCGGCGGTGCGGTGTGTCCACTCAGTACTGATATATAGCCACACTCCTGAACAAACTTTAGAAGTTCAGACTCAATATAAATCTTTTAAGGTACTCATGAAACAGCTTTTTCATTTGCAAAGCATATAGAGCCAAGGACTAAGGGTTAAATTCTGTAGTATAAGATGGTATATAGTGCAAATACAAGTAAATGTATGGTCTTGTACAATGTGTAATACAAGAGCTGATCATGGGGCAAAAAATGGGTGATGTGAGGTGGGCGGCAATTGCATCACTGATACAACTCTTTTTCTTACGCTCTGTTAGGCATATGAACATCATGAAACCACATCTATGAAACAGCATAGAAAGTCATGACTATGGAACGGCTGACCTTTGGCTTTTCATCAAACAACCTGTTTCGCTTTTTTCCTGTTCCACAGCAAAGACAGACACTGCATTACTTGAATGAAATGACCACAGTAGCTTTCATTAAGTATCATTATAATGGTAACAGCATATCATATTAAACCAAAAACACAAAGAAAGGGTGTTTAGAGGTCTACCATACAAAACCCGGCGCTATGTCTTTAAAGGTCTATCATACAAAACCAGGCAATATCAGCTGCTCTTCTTTGCACACACTGCGCCAATTTTTAGGGTCCTCCTGCTGAATAGTATTCTAGATATTGTCTCTCTGGGACCTTTATTAAAGACCCTGAATATTTTCCACCTCATGCAGAAGAGTGACCCTTATCCAAAATGGGTCCCCTTTACCACAAAACTAATTGGTTTTCCAAAGACATGTTCCCACCAGCTACCATGACATAAAGCTCAATCTATGCAGCCAAACTAAACTAAATTCCATATCCTAAGCCAACCTTATGGTAGATGAAGAAGATACTACTCCAGAAACTGACTTTTCCTGCTCAACCTTAGCTACTCTTCATACCCTTCTACAGCCACTAATCAGGTATCTTCTCATCACCTCTTTGTATCCCTTCCCCCCCACTTCTATTCCTTTTCTCATCTTGAAATGGTTTAACGTATGTCCCATTAAAACCCCTACCCTATTAACCAGCCCTGGTATACATTCTAATCATATGACTCTCCCTTCTAGCCCCTCTGGGTCACAGATACGGGCCTTCCTTTATGTATCATCGGCAGTGGCATGACATGAAGCTCGTGGGCATCAATGCAAAATCTCCATGAGGCCCCCAACTATCAGAGGTCTTTAATAGTATCGGTCTTCTTATATGAGCCACCCTAGGCGCCTGTGGGCCTTGTGAGACTGCAACCACTGCACCCACTCCTTATCATAGGCTCAGTGGACAGGCATTTGAATACAATATTTTCACTAAAAATGTAGGGATGACTGCAATATCCCTCAGCTGGGGTCTCCAAAGCTAGTTGCCAGGCCAGCTGTATTTAAAAAAAATACACTTTTTCTTTTTTGTTTGTAAAGTGTTTCACTTAAATACATCCTGCTCTGAAGGCAAAGTAAGAGCATATTCAGAGCTATAAAATTAGCTGCTCCACGTTCCTCCTATATATTCCATCTCACGACAGTTTGACATTACCACATTAAACTGTATTAAACAAGCTGCACGTCATAAGCACCTTACAGTTCTGCATTTTTAGGCAATGCACAGAACATGCTAATCACTTAATTTACATGATTTATGTAGAATGGCAGTTATTCCTTGTACATTTGCATGAGGTGCTCTCATAAAGTTACCTCGTGTGTAATTGATGCCCTTGTGATTTAGGCCAATGAGTACAAATGTTTTAGCTCATGTCATGATGTTGTCCTTGAAAAATTCCCATTTTTCTCATAAGCTTTTGAACATGAATAGGAATTTGATGGACATTAAATTTCTTTAAGCCAATTACTCATAAGAGCATTATACGGAGACATTCATTAGCAAATCATATTTTCCAGGCTTTTTATGAGTTAAACAATGGTGCAGACATGGCTGATATTTCTAACTTGCTTCAAAGGGAACAAGAATTTTATATTTTCTAATGGTTTAAAGCAGGTCGGTCACTAGAATTTTCTACATAAATTTTATACTAGAATTAAGCAAAAAGATTTGCATAAGTAGCTTATTCAGTAGTCCGTAGTCAGAATAACATAGCACTGTGAACCACCTACTACCTGCGTCATCCCTGACTCCTCTTCTAATTAGTAAGACATGTGACATCATTAAGTTGCAGCGCAATACAGCCATGATGTGGCGGAGCCACACTGACAAAAAAAGTCCTAGGAATGCCACATTTAGTAGGATGTTATCAGTGCCTTGTTCTGGTAGCCATGGATTATCAACATGGCCACTGTACCAAGATCCCGCAACTCTTTCTGATCAACTCTACATTACATATCATGCTTTCAGTGGATATAAAAAGTCTACACACTTGTAAAGGTTCGTCGGACGCAGCAAAGAGCAGGAGGCAGAGAAGGGGTTAGCAAGAATTTACTTTAACAGGTTATCTTAGAATTCAGGGGGAACTCCACGCAGGGAGAGGAGTAGACAACGACACAACTGATATGAAGAATTAACTTGCACAAACAAATATGCAATATCCCAAAAGAGGGAGGAGGATAGGAGAGATATGACTTATCGGTTGGAGTTCTTGTCTGGGGACGGTTGGAACAACTCTCGACGACGTCGTAGTCCGTGAACAAAGTCTCTGGCTCTGCTGCGTAGGAATGAGATGCACTGTCTCCTGACAGTGCCGAAGTATCCGGGTCTATGGGCTTTGGATCCGTTGACGCATGGAGGAAGTTCCTCCTGTTGGTTCCTCGGGAGTGACGCTGAACACCGGAAGCACGCCGCCACAGGAGAAAGGTCTCGCACAGACTCACAAAGTTCGGGAAAATGAGAAGCGTCTGCTAAACTGCACATTATGGAGGGACACTCAGTAATGGCTGAGAGGGTGAGTCAGTCTGTAATAAGGTGGCGTCAGTGGCAGTAGTAATCCGAGGAGAGGAGAGGGAGTCAACCTTCGTCCTACTCTGTAGTCGCCTTCCCGCCAAGTGCCCCGTGTTTCCACGCTCAGTCCCTTTTATCTCCCCCACGCCCACTTCTGTCAGTTTTTCAGACCCTTCCCATACAGACAAGTCATCCCCCGGCAACAGAGGTGACGGGCCCGATAGTTCCGGCTCCAGAGCGCATCTTGGACTGACAACACTGTTCCTGTTAATCCCCTTACACACTCATGGTGAAATGCAATATTTTTGTGATGTAAAAGTATCATATCTGGAAGAATCATTTCTGAACTTTTTCCAACTTTAACCCTTAACCCCCAAGGGTGGTTTGCACGTTAATGACCGGGCCAATTTTTACAATTCTGACCACTGTCTCTTTATGAGGGTATAACTATGGAACGCTTCAACGTATTTTCGGAATTCTGAGATTGTTTTCTCGTGACATATTGTACTTCACGTTAGTGGTAAAATTTCTTCGATATAACTTGCGGTTATTTTTTAAAAACGCAAATATGGCGAAAATTTAGAAAATTTTGCAATTTTCAAACTTTGAATTTTTATTCCCTTAAAACAGAGAAATATGTCACACAAAATAGTTGAGAAATAACATTTTCCACATGTCTACTTTACATCAGCACAATTTTGGAACCAAAATTTTTTTTTGTTAGGAAATTATAAGGGTTAAAATTTGACCAGTGATTTCTCATTTTGACAACAAAATTTACAAAGCCATTTTTTTAGGGACCACCTCACATTTGAAGTCACTTTGAGGGGTCTATATGGCAGAAAATACCAAAAAGTGACACCATTCTAAAAACTGCACCCCTCAAGGTACTCAAAACCACATTCAAGAAGTTTATTAACCCTTCAGGTGCTTCACAGGTGGGGAAAACCACTGTTACAAGAAATTACTGCAGCTCCTATAATGTTGCTGTAGGTATCTTAGCAGCCTCCCCGACCAATTATTTTCTTGTCATTTCATCAATTTAATCAATCAATCACTTCTTGATGACCATCTTAAAATGATCCATAGTATATCTAATGCCTTGGAAATTTGTTTGTACTCTTTTTCTGACTAATAACTTTTAACGTAGTAAGCTGTTTATGGACCAGGTCTTTTGCTGTAAAATGCAAGTAAGAAAATGTCACGAAAATCCTACTAGAACAGTTAAAATTTATATGGAATTATCCAGAACCACTTTAAATGATGGCAGCTGTGTACTGACTACTATTTAACAAGAGTTTAAATGTGATTGGCTAATTTAGAACACAACCACATCCCCATTTTACACACCTGTCCCTGGTCTGGGCTCTGGTCCATCTGTCCCGGTCCGTTGAACTTTTCTTGTGCTCCATGTCAGACTTTGCAGGTGGCCTGGTGTGCTTCTATGTGATGAGCTGCCTGGGCCTATTTAAGGGCTTCTAAGACACACCTTAGTATTGAATCAAATCTTGCAGTTTGCGTGTGCACAGCAACCTGGTTGTGGGCTGCAGGTCATCTCCTGTATTGTAGCAGCTTCTAGTTCTTCCAACTTGTCTGCGGCTTCTAGTGACTTCAGAGTTCTGTTGGCTCCCTGTCCCCGGGTCACCCAGACTTCTCTCTGTCCACCTGCGGTTTTTAGGACATCTTCCTGGCTGTTTGTGGCTTCCTTGGTTGCTAACTTACTCCAGAGTGTTATCTGCTATCAGCCTGCGGTTTCTTGTACTCCACCTGCTTGTCTGTGGTTTCCTGACATACTCTGCCTGCCTGCGGCTTCCTGCACTGCACCTGCGCAGAAGAAACAAGGCACCAATACCCTAGAAAGGCGGAATATCGCAATTGCATGGCGCATGTGCGGGTCTACCACTAGATGTAACATGGCCCTGTGACGGGGATGGGAGGCGGAAGGCATGCAAATGAAGACCAAAGTTAGGAGTTTTCTTCCAGGCACCACACGCCCCAGAGCCTGAAGAATGCATTAATATAAAGGATTAAAAGATGATTTCTGAAGAACAAGACTGCAGATATGAGACATACAGGTATGACTATTTTAAGTATTTTAGAACCTGTATGCCCATTTTAATAGCTTAGGTACATCCAAGGGGGAGAGAGATTCCCTTGAAAAGGCACATCTTGTAAAAAAAACAAATATTTCCAATCTTTGTCCATTTATACTAGATTCACACTGCAGTCTGAAAAGTTGTGTTTTTCCATGAGTGATCTCTTGACATACACAGTATCAAATATAGCCTGACATCCTGGGGCCTTGAAGTGTAGCAATGTCTTCCATTCTTTTACACTTGGATAGAATTTGAATAAAATGTGACAGGTTTTAAATTTTGCTGCTTCACAAACTGTCTGTTGTGTCACTTTGCAAAATTGACATTTGTAGTGTAAAATTGGCATTGTCAGAGACCGAAGAAACCAGGCAGAAACTCACTTGTTGTGGAAAGCAGCAGCAGTGGTGGCACAAAACATGGGTCCTATTTACATGAATGGAAAATAAAGGACTTAAAAGTATGAACATTAAAATAGGCATGCGCAATAGTAGTGATTAAGAAAATTACTTTCAATGGATATAAAAAGTCTGCACGTGACAAGAAAAATCATTTCAGAACTTTTTCCACTTTTAAATATCACCCATATTTTGTACAAATCTGTTGAGAAACAAAAATGAAATCATTTTGAGAAATAAGAAAACTAAGATAATGTGGTTACAAAAAGTGTAGACACCCTCTTATAAATCTTATGAACCCCCCTAGTGCACGCACTGTGTGCTGTGGGGATTCGCCGGTCCATGCGCCAGAACCAGAGGGTATGTATGCATTATATATATTCCCGATCAGAGCCCGTCCAGTGGGCCCTGCCTCGCTCTGTACACTTGTATGGAGCAATGCTGCGCCCTCTTGTCGGCCACATCCACTGGATTTGACGTGTTACTAGACGGGGTGCAGCTTCTCTCAATACAAGTATATGGAGCAAGGCTATGACTACTAGTCGGGCTCTAACCGGGAGTATGTATAACGCATACATAAATTCACTGATTGTAGTGGACTATAAAAATATATAACCTTCATTTAATTATTATTAACATATATAGCCTTATCCACTGTGCTTATGGCAGTCTGTCCACTATGACCTAATAGTTAAGTATCAGGGTCATGTTGTGAATACTAATAAATATAAAATTGACAGCTATGTGCTCTTTAATATTTTTGAAACCGCGCACTTTATAATCCTACAGAGGGGTACCAAATAATAAGTTGGGACCTACCTATAAAAGGCTGTATCAAAGACTTTGTAGAGGATTTTGTATAAAGCCCCTCACAAGTATAAAGTGCATTACTCTAATTAGAGTTTTATTATTATTATATTATTTTGCCCTATCATTGAAGTAAAATTATTACCTTGCACCCTGGGACCAGATAAATTCCCTCCAATCTATATCCTCCCTATTTGGATACTCTAATATATGTATATTAGTAATGAGAGTTTAGACTATTCAAAAAAACCTTCTGTCTATTCTATCTAATAGGTTATCCGGTTTATTAACTGCTTATAGAAACTGCTCCTATTGTACTAGAGGATGAATCACTTATGATATATGGAGAGATTGGGATGCATTATCACCATTTGTTTACACATCATCCCCAGACATCCATTGCCCGTTTCTAATCATTAGGAGGTTAACGAATATTCTTTGTATCACTAACATAGCTGAGAGTCATTACTATCAAATCTCTGAAAATTAGAATGCCTCGACACGTTTCACTCATAACTAAATTTTCCTTGGACACATCAGGAGGCTTATTCAAATATTTGTGCTTATAAAATCAATGATATAGTTAATCTCAGCGCACTACTCCCAAGCCACGATATGAGCCGCTCGTGGCAGCACGGACGCCCGACATTTATAAAGAATCCTCCACCCCCCCACTCTGAAGCTTACTTACTCCAGCAACACAAAGGCTCTGCAAGCTTATCGATTTGGACCAGACAACCCCTTTAAATCGTAATAGTACACAGCTGCTATCATTTACAGGGATTCTGATTAACTCCCATATATGGTTTTGCAGTTCTAGTAGAATTTTCCTGATATTTTGTTAGTTGCATTTTACAGCAAAAACCATGGTCTGTAAACAGCTTAAAACATAGCAAAGGGATCTCGTTGTTGAAAGTTATCAGTCAGTAGAAGGGTATACAATTTTTACAAGGTGCTAGGTATACTATGGAACACTTTGAAGACAGTCATCAAGAAGTGTCTTCAATTTGGCACAACAGTGACATTATTTAGAACTGGACGTTCCTCAAAAATTGATGATAAGAAAAAAACTGGTTTAGAAAGAGTCTGCCAAGAGGCAACAGCAACATTAAAGGAGCCTCAGGAATCACTGGGAAGTACTTGTTATGTACTGCAAGTGACAATAATCTTCCATTTTCTTTATGTCTTTACGTAAGCATGTGGGAAAATGTATATTGTCTGATGAAACCAAGTTTGAACTTTTTAGCTATAATTCCAAAAAGTATGTTTGGCACAAAACTAACAGTGTGCAACACCAAAAGGACACTATACCCACAGTGAAGCATGGTGGAGACCATATTATGCTTTGGGCCTGTTTTTTGGAACCTGGAACTAGGCCTTTACTCAAGGTGGAGAGAATTATAAACAGTTCTAAATATCAGTCATTTTTTAATCAAAACCTTCAGAACACTGTTAAAAAGCTGAAGTTGAAAAGGAACTTCACCTTTCAGCATGGCAATAACCTAAACATACCTTCAAGTCTACAAAAAATGGCTTCACCAGATAATTTGGAATAACCCAGCCATAGTCAGGACCTGACTCCAATTAAAAATCTTTGTGTCAACCTGAAGAGGGCACTGTACACAGGAGATGCTCTCACAATCTGACAGATGAGGAGCTCTACTGCAAGGAGGAGTGGGCACAGATTGCCAATTCTATTTGTGCCATGCTGAAAGACTCCTACCCAAAAAGACTGAATGCTGTCATAAATTCAAAGGGTACTTCAACAAAGTATTAGTTAAAGAATGCAATCACATTGATTTAGTTCTTTATTTTTCTTTCTCAGAAATTTTTTAATTTAGTTTTTTTATTCTCTGAATTTGAACAGATTATGGGTGACATTAATTGTGGAAAATGTTCTGAAATGATTCTTCTTTGTAGGATTTTGTATATGACAAATATCTGAGGTGTGTAAAGGTTATTTATATCCTATTTGATTTGACATCCATCAGATGATTATTCTTGTATTGCACAAAAGTTATATTTTCATGCAAAAGTTTTGCTAACAAAAAGGGCAGAAAGAATATTCATATAGAAACAGGTAAGCTGCACCTGACCCCAGAATAAGTGACACTATCCTACCTAACCCAGATCAAATCAAGTGAAGGGCAAGAGCTTGTACAAATATGAATACATTCTTAGGGTATGTTCACACAGCATCTTTTAGATGCGGGTGTACCCACATCATTTTTGAAGCAAGACATTTCAGGAAAACGCCATAAACGTTGTTCATAGAGCATCTTTTCTGCGTCTTTGTGGACATCTTTTGCTGTGGCTTTGCCACCGATGTCTTTTATTTTAAATTCCATATATAACATAGCGGCGACGGCGACTTCCAAGCAAAAGCCACCAGGCGAATGGACCAGTCACTTCTTTTAGCTGCTTCACAGCTTTCAAAGCCTCAATCAGTTGAAAGAAGTTACAAAAGCATTTTGATATTCCTGTGCATATATTCATTCCTTTTGGTGCTTTTTTAGCATTTTTATAGGTGGATTCTAGGAGGAATATGCCTGAAAAAGATGTCATGAGTCATGACATGAGCACATACCCTTAAAGAAGCCCTCCCATCAATCCTCTTAATATATTGCAGTCATCATATTATTATTATACAGCACTGTGTACTTACAATTGCTCACTTTACCTTTCTACCCAGCTAATTCTTCTTTTTTCCATTAGGTATATGACATCACGTGATTAACCCCTCTCTGCCATCTGACGTACTATTCCGTCCATGTGACCTGGGACATAATTACCATGGATGGAATAGTACGTCATATGTGATGAGCTGCGCTCACAGGGGGAGCGCGGCCGATTGAGGCCGGGTGTCAGCTGATTCTCACAGCTGACACCCGGCACGTAGTGGCAGAAGCGGTCACAGAATGCGAATGCTTCTGGAACTTTAACCCCCGGAACACTGCGATCAAACAAGTCCCACTAGTTAACACCTTTAGTGAACACCATAAAAAAGGCAAAAAACAAATGCTTTATCATCATACCGCCGAACAAAAAGTGAAATAACACGCGATCAAAAAGACGGATATAAATAAACATGGTACCGTTGAAAACATCATCTTGTCCCGCAAAAAATGAGCCATCATACAGCGTCATCAGCAAAAAAATTAAAAAGTTATAGCTGTCAGAAAAAAATGATGCAAAAACAATAATTTTTTCTATAAAATAGTTTTTATTATATAAAAGCACCAAAGCATAAAAAAAGATATAAGTGAGCTATCGCTGTAATTGTACTGACCTGAAGAATAAATCTAGCTTATCAATTTTACCACACATGGAACGGTGTAAACGACCCCCCTAAAAGAAATTCATGAATTGCTGGTTTTTGCTCATTCTGTCTCCCAAAAATCGGAATAGACAGTGATCAAAAATGTCATGTGCCCGAAAATGGTACCAATAAAAAAGTAAACTCGTCCCGCAAAAAACAAGATCTCACATGACTCTGTGGGCTAAAATTTGTAAAAATTGTAGCTCTCAAAATGTGGTGATGCAAAAACTATTTTTTACAATAAAAAGCGTCTTTTAGTGTTTGACAGCTGCCAAACATAAAAACCCGCTCTAAAAACCCACCATAAATAGTAAATCAAACCCCCCTTTATCACCCCCTTAGTTAGGGAAAAATAATAAAATAAAAATAATGTATTTATTTTCATTTTCCCATTAGGGTTAGGGCTAGGGCTAAAGTTAGGGTTAGGGTTGGGCTAGAGTTGGGGTTAGGGTTGGGGTTAGGGTTTGGATTACGGTTAGGGTTGGGATTAGGGTTGGGATTATGGTTAGTGGTGTGTTAGGGTTAGGTTTGTGGTTAGGGTTATGGTTAGGGATGGGATTAGCGTTAGGGTGTGTGTTGGGGTTTGGGTTGGAGTTAGAATTGGGGGGTTTCCACTGTTTAAGCACATCAGGGGCTCTCTAAATGCGACATGGCGTCTGATCTCAATTCCAGCTAATTCTGCTTTGACAAAGTCAAACAATGCTCCTTCCCTTCCGAGCTCTGCCATGCACCCAAACAGTGGTTTACCCACACATACGGGGTATCAGCGTACTCAGGACAAATTATACAACAACTTTTCGGGTCCAATTTCTCCTACTACCCATGGGAAAATAAAAAATTGGAGGCAAAAATATCATTTTTGTGAAAAAAATATGATTTTTTATTTTTACGGCTCTACGTTATAAACTACTGTGATGCACTTTGGGCTTCAAAGTGCTCACCACACATCTAGATAAGTTCCTTAGAGGGTCTGCTTTCAAAATTTATGTCACTTGTGGGGGGTTTCTACTGTTTAGGCACATCAGGGGCTCTCCAAACATGACATGGCGTCCGTTCTCAATTCCAGCCAATTTTGCATTGAAAAGTCAAACGGCGCTCCTTCCCTTCTGAGGTCTGCCATGCGCTCAAACAGTGGTTTACCTGCATATATGGGGTATCATCGTACTCAGAACAAATTGTACAACAACTTTTGGGGTCCAATTTCTCTTGTTACCCTTGGGAAAATAAAACAAATTGGATCTGAAGTAAATTATATGTGAACAAAGTTAAATGTTCATTTTTTTAAAACATTCAAAAAAATCATGTGAAGCACCTGAAGGGTTAATAAACTGTTTGAATGTGGTTTTGAGCACCTTCAGGGGTGCAGTTTTTAGAATGGTGTCACTTTTGAGTATTTTCTATCATATAGACCCCTCAAAGTGACTTCAAATGTGATGTGGTCTCTAAAAAAAAATTGTGTTTTAAAAATGAGAAATTGCTGTTTAATTTTTAACAATATAACTTCCTAATAAAAAAAAAATTTGGGTTCCAAAATTGTGCTGATGTAAAGTAAACATGTGTTAAATGTTACTTATTAAGCATTTTTGTGTGAAATATCTCTGTGATTTAAGGGCATGAAAATTCAAATTTGGAAAATTGCGAAATTTTCAAAATTTTCGCCAAATTTCCGTTTTTTTCACAAATGAACGCAAGTCATATCAAAGATATTTTACCACTAATGTGAAGTACAATATGTCATGACAAAAACAATGTCAGAATCGCCAGGATCCATGGAAGTGTTCCAGAGTTATTACCTAATAAAGGGACAGTGGTCAGAATTGGCCTGGTCATTAACGTACAAACCACTCTTGGGGGTAAAGGGGTTAATAACTGATTAGCTGAATCCTTTTAACCTCTATGTCAGGGGTGGGCAATTAATTTTGCCAGGGGGCCGCATGAGAAATTGGGATGGTTTTAGAGGGCCGGACTAATATAATTAACTCTGTTCTACCCAATACTGTATATATACATATATATATATGTATACTGTATATATACATACCTGCCCATTATCATCATCTTCTCCCCATCATCATCAATGCCTCCCCATTATCAGCAATGCCTGCCCATCATCATCTTCTCCCCATCATCAATGCCTGCCCATTATCATCAATGCCTGCCCATTATCATCATCTTCTCCCCATCATCATCAATGCCTCCCCATTATCAGCAATGCCTGCCCATCATCATCTTCTCCCCATCATCAATGCCTGCCCATTATCATCAATACCTGCCCATTATCATCATCTTCTCCCCATCATCATCAATGCCTGCCCATCATCATCATCATCTTCTCCCCATCATCATCAATGCCTGCCCATCATCATCATCATCTTCTCCCCATCATCAATGCCTGCCCATTATCATCAATACCTGCCCATTATCATCATCTTCTCCCCATCATCATCAATGCCTGCCCATCATCATCATCATCTTCTCCCCATCATCAATGCCTGCCCATTATCATCAATACCTGCCCATTATCATCATCTTCTCCCCATCATCATCAATGCCTCCCATTATCAGCAATGCCTGCCCATCATCATCTTCTCCCCATCATCAATGCCTCCCCATTATCAGCAATGCCTGCCCATCATCACACACAGACAGCACATAAGCACTCTCTCACATACACACACACACACACACACACACACACACACACCACCGCACTACATAGACACAGACACACACAGAGACACGTCTTACCTGTCCAGCGTCCCCGCTCTCTGACACAGCCGGCCGCTGAATGATGACGTCATTCAGCGGCCGGCTGTGAGAGGAAGCGCCGGTGGAGCCCGGAGCTGCAGCAGCGGAGGCACGGGAGAGGTAAGTATTGTGCCAGCTGATGCCGGGGCCCTGAGACTGCCGGAGCGCCTCCGCGGGCCGGTCACTGACAGCCGGCGGGCCGGATGCGGCCCGCGGGCCGCCCCTTGCCCGGGTCTGCTCTATGTAGAAACAGGAGGTCAATTTTCCCTGTATGAATCATCACTGCAAAAGTCTCTGGCAGAGAAGAGGAGCAGAGCAGATGGGTCAGGAGTTAACAAGGGGGATGACATACAGGGACAAGAGACTTATTGTGTTTACATATTGCCAAGAAAAAAAATAATAATAAATTGAGTAGAAAGACAAATTGAGCAATGGTGAGTACACAGTGCTATATAATATGGTGATTGCAATATATTAACAGGCTAAAAACTTTGATGGGAGTGCTTCTTTAAAGACAATACAAATGTAATGAATATTTTGGGCTGTTAACAACTGTGTTTTTGGAAATCTTCCCATGTAGTCATTAATATAAATACATCTCACTATGGCCATTATGCCGCTGCCGTTACATTACTTTCTGACAGGCTTTTGTTTGCTGCCTTTACTATCATTTTGATGATTTATGACATAAATACAGTGTTTCAGAAAATCATATATTCTACAGAATACATCTTTAGAAACATAATTCCTCTTCTGAAAAGTAAATGTTGCAAACTGTTAGCTGATTTACCCAAATTACTCCAAGATCCTTACACCGAAAGCTATATTTTCTGTGTTTTTCAAAACTGAAATAACACATACTGCCGAAGAATAATAATAATGAATGATTGTAAAAAAAAAGGGAGGTTATATAAAATAATTGGTTTCATTTGTATTTCTGACTGTTATCCTTATAGCAGGAAATCTGGAATACAAATGCAAGAAAGACCTCCAAATGTATTTTCTTCTTCACAGCTTTCGATCTGTGGAATGATCTTTAAAGCTTGGTCATTATGCCTGATTAAGAGCCTCAATTATGTTCCTTAAAAAATGTGTCTCCCTGCCCTACGCACTCCGAGCCCTGTATTATTGATATTATATATATTATATATATATATATATATATATATATCTCAAGGTTCCAAATTCCATGCAAAATCAAATTGTATTATTAGGGTATGTCAATACTTTATTATCGATAGGTTGGGCCTACCAATTGGATACCCACTGATCCTGAGAATGAGGGGGATGCTGGTATGGTCTTTTAATTTTCCCTCACCTGAGGGACCATATTGCAGTTGCCAGCACAGCTGAATGACTGCAGGCTGATGTGCAGGGAAAAAATGTAAAATGGATGCTGCACTACATTAGTGCTGTATTCCCTTAATTCTCCAATCTTGAACCCCCACCAAAAATAACCTGATGGCATATTCTAGTGATACAGCATCACGTTATGAAATAGGAAATCCTCTTTAAAAGGAATCTGTCATCAGGTTTTTGCACCTAATCTGAGAGCAGCATAACGTAGAGACAGAGATCTTGATTCCAAAAACATGTCACTTATTGGTCTGCTTAGTGTAGTTTTTGCAAAATCACTGTTTTATCAGCAGGAGATTATTCATGAACTTTGTATAACCCCGTCTCAACCACTGATTGGCAGCTTTCTGCCTATGCACAGTGTACACACAAAGCTGCCAATCAGCAGTGTGGGCGGCGGGGTTATACAGAGCTCAGCATTTAGAGAACTGCTAGATCTGCAGCAGACTTTATCAAAACTGCAGCAAGCAGCCCAGCAAGTGATACATTGCTGGAATTAGGGCCTCTGCTTTCAGTTGTGACTGTTGACTGGTTTCCTTTAAAGAAAAATATGGCCACTTTTGGCATGTTACACATAATTTGGAGCTGTGTCAAAGCTATTTATTAAAATGGGCTATTTTTTTGTTAATAAATAAAATGCTCACTTGTTATGTAAAACACCTCTTAATCGTATTTGTATAAAACAGGCAATCCCAAAAAACAATGGATCGAATGTTCCTTAAAGCTTGCAATCTAAACTTATTTTCTTTCTATTACAATGGGTTACTATTATTCCAATTGTTGTTTTCTATGAACACATTCCTCCTCCCCTTTGTTAGTGAAGAGGAAGGATGCTTTTGACTGTTCATGAACCATCAGCTACACCTATTATCTCTTCTGCTGACACCCTTGGTTAATGAAAAGGTAGTCTTCTCACTGACCATCGCTGATGGCTAACTCTATTCAGAGACTAAACTATTACTTCCCTGTATTTTGGCTGACATCTGTTAATCTAGAACCATTTTCTACTAGATTCTGGGTCTTAGGTCTTATTATTAAGGAAAGAGATGTTTGTTAGGTCTTGGTTTGTAGGGACTTTATTCAATCAAGAGGCCTCACAGCACAGCAGGAGGACACGTATACAGTCAATATACACAGCAAGGTCTATACACACTGGAACATGTACTCCGGGGCATAATTATAATAGCTGTAGGGTTTGCAACCACATCCGGGCCCTGGAGTCTAGAGGGCACAAAAGTTACCTTTGGTCCGTATGAAAAGACTATAATTATTATTACTATTGTTATTATCATATCTGCGAGATTTTGTATTATTACGCCACTATATGTACCACATCATATGCTAAAAGTAATGGTGAAGTAATTGTAGGGAACATGGCAGATGAAATGCCTTCAATGTCTATGGACCAATTTAATCAAGATTTGACAACTTCAAAAGAGCCTTCCACTTTTGCAAAGTGGATCCCAAATGCTCTAAAATATCTATACAATCACACTCCCGTGTTCCAATGCTGTCTTTTTGCCACTGCTCAGGCCTTAGTGTTTCGGCTGCAGTGGTGATGTCACATGGACAACACCCGTCACTGCTGTAGCCAATCACTGAACTCAGCGGCATGTGCCAAGGTAGATGGCATGAACCGCCAAGCTCAATGATTGGCTACAGTGGTGATGCGCGCAGTCAGCGTGATGTCACCATTGCAGCCAAAGCACAGACCAGAGCAGCAGCGGAGAGCGAATGTGGGACCCCTGAAGTGTTTGTACCTGGTCTATACATTGTTTCAGGTACTGTAGAGTGTTTGAGGTCCACTTTCCTGGAAGTGGAAAACCCCTCTAACATATTTCCAGTCGATTTGTGAAATAGAGTACAAAAGTTGGCTTTACTGTTGTTTTCGGTAACATTACAATGCCAGCACCATAAACCTTCAATGTACAGGATATTCGACCATATCTATGCAGGTAAACATAATGCATTCACATGTGCCAGTGCTGTTTTTACTATCACCTTGCCATCACATTTACTTGTATGTGTTGTGAACCTGGCACATGGTTACAGATGTGTCTCCACGGACCATATGTGCCTAACGTTGCATCATCTTGTGCCTGTCACAGCTGTGACCTCGAGAAGAAAGTGCCTTCCGTGCTTGTTAATTAACACTATACACGCCTTTGAGGTAATCTCTGTGGCACGACGAGAACCTGCTCAACGACTCTGTTTTTTCTCTTTGGCCTGTCGTCACCTATACTGGACATTTTATGACTACACTGCCTGTTCCATCATTTTGGTCAAATGAGATTTTCCACATCCAGGAGCGCTGCAACATCTATTGAAATGGAAATCCCTTTCCAGCAATACTGGTCCTGCTAAATCTAAATGGAAATTTGGCCTGGGAGAATAGATGATAATTTATTTTAGTGGCTTGTGGTATGTCCTCTAGCATCCTTTAAACCTAGTCTCAACTCCTTCTTAAGTAGTTGGGCTTGGGGCTTTTTTTTTTTAGTGCACAGTATTTGTGATAAAGACAGAACGTAGATTATGAGTGGCAGCAATACACTGGATGGGGCCCTGGTTATATTAAAAGTTTTAGTTGTGCACAGAAATTTGTTTTTGTATGTATTTATATTTGTATTATAAAAAAAAAGCTGAAGATCATAGATAATAGAGGTAGCAGCAATCAATATGCAGTAAAAGTCTACAAACCATAGTAATAAGTCACACAGTCTCGAAGGAGACATCACAGCAGGGGTCTCAAACTGCATTCCTCGAGGGCCGTAAACCGTGTGTGTTTTGAAGATTTCCTTAGCATTGCACTAGGTGCTGGAATCATTATCTGTGCAGGTGATAATTGCATCACCTGTGCAATACAAGGAAATCCTGAAAACATGACCTGTTTGCAGCCCTTGAGGAATGCAGTTTGAGACCTCTGCGTTAGAGAGTGACAAGGGAGTATACACTCTATTTTCTGACATTCAGTGGTGTAATCCTGCCTATCTAGTCTCCAGCAGACATACTGTATAGGCCTGTCAACCAAATTTGGCTTGAATCATGTTACTGCATTTGACATATCGTCCTGTAGGAGGTTCTGCAATTCTGTGTGGTAGGCCGCAATCTCAGTATATCTTAGGCCTTATCCACATGTCTGTGTTTCCAGTACGTGTGTTATCGTTTTTATTCACAGATGCAACAAGCTACCCATTATAACCTATCATGCTACTCACATGTCTGATATTTTACAGGGACCGTATGTCCCTACAAAACACAAGTAGACATGTCTGTTTGGATGGATGACAAGGCCAAATACAATTCTATGGGTCAATGAAAAACATGTACAGTCTAGCGGTGCCCGAATGACACCGCAGGGCAGGACTCAAAAATGGTACAGTAGACGAGGAGGCAGAAACAAAACCAGCTTTATTGAAAGACAGAGGATTATATGTTGGAAAATAAGACTAACAGTTATTGTAATGATAACACTAATAATAGATATAAAGAGAGAAACTGCGCTCCAGCTATGGCAATGAAAGATTCAATACAAATAGTTTAAACAATTTCTACAACCTACTAACTTTCTACCTGGCTTCCGATAATCGGGCTATGCTGCTACAGTGCCCTAGCTAAAGAACCCTGCTCTACAGCCTAACATAGTTGAACACCAGTGTCACACTCACAGTTCTGTAGCACTTAGAATACAGTCTGGTAGCTGCTACTTGGTCCTATTGTATCAGAGCCAATTTTGTTGTGTTGAGTTCTTCCTTCAAGCTAACTGATCCGTCTTCTTCTGGATTTGGGCAAGTCTCATTCCCAATCTCAATGTTGAGAGATTTCTGGTACCACAGCATTGCTTTCTTTCTCAGGTTGCAGGTCCTCCAGGAGAACCAGCCTGGCTGTGCGATGCGACTCTTTCCTTCGGACACGGTCCTTGTGATCGATCCTGTGGTAACCGGGCACTATCTTCTCCCTTGAAGCCGATAGTTCATGTACCAGTCTCTCGTTGTTAGGACACACTGCATGTCTTTCACAGACATGAGGCTCCATCTCTCATTCCTGACCTGACACACTTCCTGCTTCTTGTCCAAAACCAACACAGCAATCTGCAGGGGAGAAGGGACTAGACCAAGTGCACACAAATCAGAGGGGAGCATTGTATCTTACAGTCACAGTGTCATTCAGTTCTTAGCAAGGGCTGACCCCCTACAACAGCACACAGATGACATTCATGTGTGATCCGTGTGCTGTCCATGTTTAACATTGCAAAGAATAGGAGAAGCTTTTGCAATTTAGTTATTTATTTATATCATACCGGAAAAACACTGAGGGTAAAAACAGACACATGAATGACACACTGATGACATTGGTACAATTTTTCACGCAGTTGTTTAAACACAGGCGTGTGAATGAGGCTTTGCATTTTAAAAATTACAAAAAGGAAAATTGGCTGATGCAGATGTTTGGGCACCCTGCATGGTTAGTACCTAGTAGCACACACTTTTGAAGGTATCACAGTTTATAAATGCTTTTTGTAGCCAGCCAAGAGTCTTTCGATTCTTGTTTGGGGCACAGACTTCACATAATCTTCTTTAACAGTGGTACCTTTGTTTGTTTCATGTGGAATTTAAACATTTCAGCAACAACCTATGTACAGGCTCCATATAGACACTTCTTCCACACAGGCCTCTCATATGCCAAAACCAGGGGTGGGTGATAAATACAGAAGTTGTGACATGTTTCTATTATACTTTTCCTCTGATTGTTTCACTCCTAGTTTTGGCTTACATATACGGAGGTAAAATACTGACCAAATGCTCAACGTTTGAACGTGGCCTTAGGCTATGTTCCCATGGGCAGAAACCAGCAGCGCTTTCAACATAGCACATGTCCGCTCCGTCCAAAGCGCTGCCGGCTTCTGAACGCAGGTGATTCCGCATGTGTTCATTGAACCATGCGGAATCACCGCATCCAATACATTGTACGAGAACTCCGTCTCCGCAAGATAAATTGACATGCTGTGGTTGGTAAAGATGCACCGCATGTGCGTCTACGCAGGACTGCCAGAGGCGGCCGTGCACACATAGTGGAGATGGGATTTCATGAACTCCCATCCACTATGCTGTAACATCTGGCCACTGCGGGTTTGACGCTGCGGATGTACGCAGCGTTCAACCCGCAGCGTTTACTGACAGTGGGAACATACTCTTACAGTGTGGATTAGAGCAAACTCCAATCTCTGTTTTAAAAAGGAGAAGTATGTAGTCAGTAGTGACCTTTAGGATTTATTCATAGTGTTGTTTTTTTTTAACTAAAACTGCCATAAAATAGCACCAAAATGTTTTCCAAAGTTTTCACACACATTTTGTGGTAGGCACAGAAATCATGGTCCCCTTTGACATCACTAAGAAAATATGCATTTTGTTATTTTTAGTTGTTTTTTTAAAAGGCTGCTTCTGCGGCCAGCAGAGACCAAGATGACATTTATATTGTAGCTTGGAAGTCAGAGCCATATGACAATACATGGTCCCATTTGACCTTTGCTTTATACTCTATATTGATGATATTCCTTGATGGGGGCTACAGACTACTAAGATAGGAGCAAGCTATTTCTTTTTCTTGACAGTCTTACAATCTGCTGCGTGTGATCACTAAAGTAAGTTTCCGTAAGTGTCTTTTTCAACATGTAGTATGGATCGTTTGCCAATATACTTAACCCGAAATTAACCTAGTTCTGTGGGTAGAATATTTTCATCCAGTAAAGCATACAGTTGTGTCTACAGGTCATTCACCTGAGCTGTCAGCAATATAGTTATAATTGGGGACATATTTTTTACATGATGCCGTAATTTTTCATTTTAAGATTCACACTGCCTGTAAAAAAAATGAAGAAAACTGCTACTGGGAAACCATATTTAAGGACAAGTAACAAAATGCTCAGTTCCCTCACAGCCATACATCCTAGTAGATAAGGTTTGGATATATTGCATGTCAGATATTTTCTGTACTGTGCTATCGACTGTTACATTTGTTACCTACCAAGCATAGAAAAACAATGTGAATTTTTCTGCAGCTTTTACTTCTTTGTAGACTGTATCAGAATAACTGTGCAGCAGCTCAGCTGATACCACCCACATGAAAAATGTCCTATAGTCTGGAGCCTGGAGAACATGTTGTGCTGAATGACACATCCCTGAGATTCACAAATGGCAGGCTCACACAGAATTGCAGAAATAACAAAAGCATGGCGTTACTATTGCTGAGCCTTCCAGTAATTGCAGAACTTGTGTACGTCATGTTATTGGAAAATAACAATCTTTAGTTTTCTTATAGGGTGCCGTTAAAAAATTTTCAGTCCATATATAAAGTAATTGGAAAATTTTGACTATAATATTTGCTCCATTTATTAATGTTTAAGCGCAGCTACTTTTTATATTGGAAAATATGTGCACTTTGTTCCCTTTATTAATGTATAAATGATAATATTAATAATATAAATTGTCATGTACTTACTCAGGTTTCTTTTGTTTAATCCCTAAAGGAACCAGGAATTTTTCCTCCCTTTGTTCCAAGAGCCATTACTTTTTTATTCTTCTATTGACACAGCTGTACAAGGGATATTTTTTTTGCAAACAAGTTTTAGTTTTGAATGACATCATTCAGTTTACCAAACAATGTACTGGTGTAGGGGGTACAGGGTCAGTTTGCTGTGGGCCAGAACTGAGTTCTGGTTGCCCTGCAGCCCCTCTTCTAAACGGATGTCTGGGTGGAGTGTGTGGTGTGGTGTAATACGTTCTTTTCTCACATTTGCTTTGTTGCTCATTACCTCCTCGTCCAAAGGACCGGTTTCGGCTACAAACAAAACAGAAGTCCTGGTTAGGTCAGACTTTACTGTGCAATTAATTTACACATGACCGCAGTATACAGATTAAGACAAAGTCTCTTTTTAGTGATGTACTCTTGGTATTGTGTCGCTTCAGTCCTTGTCCCCGTCCTGAGACTCACCATCTTCACTCCACTCTACGACCTGGCTGATATCTTCCTCATCAGAAAGACAGAGGTATGATTCTCTAAACCTCTTCCGGACCTTAGGCCCAAGACTGTCCTTGCGTCCAGCTGAGGCTGCAGATGTGTCCTCATTATTCTAGTAAACTTGCACTGAATGAACTCGATCTTCACTGCTGCTCCTTTACTACACTGGAACCTGCTAACTCTGCTTTGTTTAGCCTTGCTCTTCACTCCACCCAGAACTTGAACTTGTACTTGAATGAGTCCTGGACTCTGACTAGACAGTGTCTCACCGACTCTAACCTGAAAAACATTTTCTAAAAAACCTGATCTAACCCCTTCCAAACTGTGGGCTAATCCCAACTCTATTAACTATCTAATCCCTAGTAAACTCCTACAATAATCATTTAGATAATGATCACATAAAGTTTTTATTAATGTAACAAGTGACAGGTTGACAAACAAAATCTATTAATTAAAAATAGGCCTATAGCAAAAGAGCACAGGTGTTTAGGAGCAGAGATCCAATACATCAAACATGCAAGGGTACACGGAGTCTCATGACTGTACAAAATACTTGATACAGGATCAAAAAATCACCCACGTAAATAAATGTATAACTCCACAGCTGTTAAGCGTCCTGCGTCAAGCGCCGTGTAACTCGCACCAGGGAAGTCACTTCCGGCAATCTCGTTGGCGGAGCGGGTCTGGGGAAATCCCCAGTGACGTATGAAGCAGGCTTGGCTACTGAGCAGGCATCATACTTCCCTTGGCTGTAGGGTAAAAAAACGCAATTAGGCCTGGCTATAATGGAAAGTTCTCCTTTTACTTTGCTATGTTTTCACTAAATGTTTAATTTCAAACATAACAACGACAGAGATAGGATGGGTTCAAGGGAGTTTGTAGAGACGGTAGGGATCTTACAGGCTTCAAGCCTACAATGAATATATTCGTTGTCTAATTTTGTACCTTCCAGAGAGAGAAAAAAAAGTGAATAGTGGACTGTAGGCTTGTAACGACCTTAGGAGTCAACCTCAAGTTAGATGGATGAAATATATATAAAGTAAAGGTACAATGTTCACAAAATGGTATGACTTATGTTGGTTCATATATGCTTTGGATCCAGGTTTGGCCAGTTTTTTACCATCCGTGTTTCATCAGTGATTTTTACATATGGAAAAATAAATAATTGACAAAACCTCTCCCATCTTTTGCAATGCTAATCATGGACAGCACAGATACTGCACACTGATCCCATCTATGTGCTGTCCATAATTTTCCAAGACTCATAGATTTTTATTGGCGCTTTTCTGGTAAAAAATGGACTTCTCCTTGCTTTTTGCATGGACATGTGGTCTACAAAAACACAATGAGGTGTGAACAGCCCCATAGACTGTCATGTGTACATAGTCTATCTGTGAAAATCTCGGAGAGAACGCATACGTGAAAAATGGAAGTCTGAATATAAATAATATAATAATATAAAAACCAGGGAGTTGTTTAATTGGCGACCAAATATAAAAGACCTTTTTCAATTTCTGTCTTTTTTTAGCGTCAACTGAGTCTGCTCATTGATTCCTATTTTTTGCACTATTTCTGTTCCTACTGTGGGAGGTATCATGTATACATCCTAAGGCCAGTCTCACGTGTCCAGATATTTTCGGTACCAGAAAAATCTGTACCGGAGATATCCGTGTCCGTGTATCCATGTAAATACGTGGTATCTCCGTGTGGCACACATGTGCCAATCAGGACCACATGTACAGCACAGACAGCTACAGTAAGCGCTGTCCCCTGCCTGTGGTGCTGAAGCTCCCTGACACAATTCTACCTGCTCTGCTGGCAACAGCGAGCAGGGAGAATCAATGAAAAACCCGACGTGGGGTTCCCCTTAGGTTTTCAACCAACCCGGCAAAACTATACAGCTGGGGGCTGCTATTCTCAGGCTGGAAAGGGGCCATGATTATGGGCCCCCCAGCCTAAAAGCAGCAGCCTGCAGCTGCCCAGAAAAGGCACATCTATTAGATGCACCTATTCTGGAGCTTTGTTGGGTTCTTTCCACTTGCCCTGTAGTGGTGGCAAGTGGGGTTAATAAAGGGTTAATGCCACCTTGCTATTGTAAGGTGACATTAAGCCAGGCTTAGTAATGAATAGGTGTCAATAATACTAATCCTACAGTAAATAAAGGGTTAAATAAACACACACAGTAAAGGGTATGCCACACTAAGCGAGATCGCTAGCGAGATCGCTACTGCGTCACCATTTATGACGCAATAGCGATCTCGTTAGCGACGTAGCTGTGTGTAACATGTAGCAGCGATGTGGCCCCTGCTGAGATGTCGTTGATCTCTCATGAACGTTCTGAGCCGTTTTTTGGTCGTTGGTGTCCCGCTGGAAAGCCTGAATCGCTGAATGTGACGCCCTTTATGAACGACTTCACCAGCATCGCAGGTGGGACTAGATTTTCCCAACGACCGCAGAGGTCGTTATGCAGATCGCTGATGAGTTGTGTTTGGAATCTAACTAGTGATCACATAGCGATCGCACTAGCGATCTCGCCAGGTTAAGTCGTTATCGTGATCGCTAGTGCGATCGCTAAGTGTGACAGTGCCTTAAGAATAAAGTGTTTTAATGAATGAATACAACACACAGTCTTTAAATCTTTATTATACTCCCATTCCTTTATCAATGCCCTCGATCTTCTGTAAAAAATATAAAATAAAAAAGCAACAATATCCCATACCTGTCCGGCGATCAGTCATGTCCCATGGCGTAAATCCGTCTCGGAGGTTAATCAGTTTACAGCCAGAGCGCTGCTAATGGAGCCGGTCTGAACTGTTCTCCGTATGCACGTGTACAGCACGTTTTGCGGACCGTGCGCTCCCACGAACACTGACATGTCTCCGTGTTTTCCACACGGACACACGGTCTGTGAAAACACGCTGCCATGTGCGGAGACACATTGATTTTAATGTATCTACGTGTGTCAGTGTCTTCGGTACGTGAGGAAACTGTCACTACACGTACCGGAGCCACTGACGTGTGAAACCGGCCTAACAGTGTTTGGCAGCTGTACCGCCTGGTGTGCAGCACATCCGTCCAAGCTGAAAGTTAGATCAGGCGCTGCACAACTCCTTTAATAACTACATAATGGTCCCATAAAAATAGCTGTATATGGGGGTGTGAGATAACAAGCATGTTGGAAGGATAGTATTAGGGTGCATTTATGCTAAATGCCTAGTGAGTAGCAATGTCTGTAAATACAGGCCGCCTGGGTATATTGATTCTATTTAAAATCACCAATTTGTAATGACTCCATAAAACCTATAAATTTATAGTCTATGAATCTGATAATCTAAATGTTACTGTTATGATCTGTTCAACTTTCAGGGGACGATTCATTAAGACTGGTGTAGCGCACACTCGTGCTTCGATAATCTTGATGGAGTACAGGAGGCTCCGAATTCATTAAGAAACGCCTCCTAAGAAATTTTATGAAATTGACACTTCTGAGTGGCGTGCACCTCTACGCGCCAAAGCTGCTACTCCAATCACGGACTGGAGTAGCATTTCTTTCTTTCAAAAAGCCCGCATTTTTTATAAATTTGATGCCCGCCCCCCACACACCCTGCTCCGTCCATTCTGGGAGAGCTGATTCAAACTAATGTGAAAACACTAAAAGTCGCAATTTTTTGGTGCAACTCCGCTTTGCGCAAATATTTTGCGACTTGCCAAAGCTTTTTTGACAGTTTTCTGGTGTAAAAGCTTAGATGAATCAACTTGAATTTTTATTCATTAGTCTTTATACAACTAATTAGAATATTAGGTGAGGATAGATCTCTGCTGTGTACACAGAACATCCCTCCAATACCAATGTCGCGTACAATATGGCCATGATCTGTGAACTTAGACAATTCGGAAGCCCTCTTCATAATGCAGGGCATTTACAAACACTGTTCTATTTGTATTTTAAAGAGGGTTAGTTTTAGAGGTGGTGTCTCATGTAGACAACCTCTTCCCCTATTAGGTCACAAGCATTTAGCGAACATTCTCATCTTTGTATTACATGGATGATCATTCTTCTGAATGAACACCATATAAGACTGAATGAAACAAAATATAGAGGCTGATTTTTAAAGGCAATCTGTTATCAGGTTTTTGCTATGAAATATGAGAGCAGCATGAAGTAGGGACAGAGACCCTGATTCCAGTGATGTGTCATTTACTGGGCTGCTTTCTGTCATTTTGATAAAATCCCTCTTTTTTATGCTACAGATCTAACAGTTCTCTGTATGCTGAGCCCTGTTTAACCCATCTACGCCACTGACTGGCAGCTTTCAGTGGACACTGTACAGTCATGGCCAAAAGTTTTGAGAATGACACAGATATTAATTTTTACAAAGTCTACTGCTTCACTTTTTCTAATGGCAATTTGCATATACTCCAGAATGTTATAAAGAGTGATCAGCTTAACAGCAATTACTTGCAAAGTCAATATTTGGCTAGAAAATGAACTTTATCCCCCAAAACACATTTCAACATCATTGCAGCCCTACCTTAAAAGGACCAGCTAACCTCTTTTCAGTGATTGCTCCATTAACACAGGTGTGGATGTTGATGAGGACATGGCTGGAGATCAACCTGTCATGATTAAGTAAGAATGACACCACTGGACACTTTAAAAGGAGGCTGGTGCTTGGCATCATTGTTTCTCTTTTGTTAACCATGGTTATCTCTAAAGAAACACGTACAGTCATCATTGCAATGCACAAAAATGGCCTAACAGGGAAGAGTATCGCAGCTAGAAAGATTGCACCTCAGTCAACAATCTATCGCATCATCAAGAACTTCAAGGAGAGAGTTCCATTGTTGCCAAAAAGGCTCCAGGGCGCCCAAGAAAGACCAGCAAGCGCCAGGACCGTCTCTTAAAAGTGTTTTAGTTGCGGGATCGGGCTACCAGCAGTGCAGAGCTTGCTCAGGAATGGCAGCAGGCAGGTGTGAGTGCAGCTGCACGCACTGTGAGGCGGAGACTCTTGGAGTATGGCCTGGTCTCAAGGAGGGCAGCAAAGAAGTCACTTCTCTCCAGAAAAAACATCATGGACAGACTGATACTCTGCAAAAGGTACAGGCAGTGGACTGCTGAGGACTGGGGTAAAGTTATTTTCTCTTATGAATCCTCTTTTCGATTGTTTGGGACATCAGGAAAATGCCTCATTCGGAGAAGACAAGGTGAGCGCTACCACCAGTCTTGTCTCATGTCAACTGTTAAGCATCCTGAAACCATTCATGCGTGGGTTGCTTCTCAGCCAAGGGAATCAGCTGTCTCACAGTCTTGCCTAAAAACACAGCCATGAATAAAGAATGGTACCAGAATGTCCTCCAAGAGCAACTTCTCCCAACCCTCCAAGAGCAGTTTGGCGATCAACAATGCCTTTTCCAGCATGATGGAGCACCTTGCCATAAAGCAAAGGTGATAACTAAATGGCTCAGGGAACAAAACATAGAGATTTTGGGTCCATGGCCTGGAAACTCCCCAGATCTTAATCCCATTGAGAACTTGTGGTCAATCATCAAGAGACGGGTGGACAAACAAAAACCTAAAAATTCTGACAAAATGAAAGCATTGATTGTGCAAGAATGGACTGCTATCAGTCAGGATTTGGTCCAGAAGTTGATTGAGAGCATGCCAGGGAGAATTGCAGAGGTCCTGAAGAAGAAGGGTCAACACTGCAAATATTGACTTGCTGCATTAACTCATTCTAACTATCAATATGAGCTTTTGATACTCATATGTTTGCAATTATTATATTTCTGTCTGTGATAAAAACATCTGTCAAACACACATAAAAACCAGAGGGCAGCAGATCATGTGAAAATATAATATTTGTGTCATTCTCAAAACTTTTGGCCATGACTGTACATTGATAGAAAGCTGCTAATCAATTGTGGGGGCGGGGATACACAGAACATTAGGACTAATGGCATTAGACAACTAGTCCTCTAGTGATAACTTCCATACTGATTTTATTGAAATTGCAACAAAAAGCCCAGTAAGTGACACATCGCTGGAATTAGGATCTCTGCCCCTACATCATAGTGCTCTTAGATTACATAGAAAAAAACTGCTGGCATATATTAAATGCTTGTGTCCCTGGTTTGACAACAGTCTTAAGTTTCTAATCTGAATGCAAAAGCTGTAACTGGACCACTAAATATTATTTGTAATATTGGTATCCTGATATATAATTATAGGATTATATATAAATATATATATATATATATATATATATATATATATATATATATATATTATAGGATAATGGAGAAAGCATTCACCCAAAAACAGCAAACAACCTCCAGCAGCAACTACGAACTCCAACTTCAGCACACCAACTCCAGCATGCCAGAAAGCAAAACTTTCACAGGCAGTGATAAGAAGGTCTGGCCAGGTTTTAGAGAGAGAGGAAACAAGCAGGTCAGGAGCAGCTGTGAGATTGAGCTGCATGTCTCTAACCAGCATACAAAGAGTCGTTAACCTCTTCCGCACCAAAGGAAACGAAGTCCATTTAATATGATGAACAAAAAAAAGAGGCTACATGGAAGATCTGTGATTCACAGTATGTAAAGATCACCTAACCCCCAGATCTCCCAGGAGGACGTGACACACTTGTGACAGTTTTGTCTCTCTCTAGATCCACGGTGCGATCGCTACATCTTCATCTCTTAGGTTAAGCCACTGGTTCTTCTAAAATATTTACACCTGAAGATTTTAGTCTTTGATTATTCTTCATCTTCTTTGGCTGAACTTCCTACATAATGCTCTGTTAGGGCTCATTCAAACGACAGTTTTTCTTGTTCGAGTGCTATCCATGTTTTTCATGGATAGCACTTGTACTCATGATAGTCTATGGGCTATTTCACATATCAAATTTTTTCCTTGGACTGAGTGGTTCGCACAAAAGCACTGTCTGATATTGATCTGATTTTCAGCAAGTCTCTGGGTCAGTGGAAATACCGGACAAAACTTTGATGCCATCCAATTTTTTCGTGGACTGTTTGATAGGAGAACATAGGAGAAGGCTGAGAAACCTCTTTTTTTTCAACCCAAGAAAATCTAACAAAACTCTGAAGGTGAAAACTGACACACAGACCAAAGACTGATGACACTCTGATCGAAAACACTAAAGAAACTTGGACCGTTTTTCTTGAATGAGAAAAATCACTGATGTCTGAATGAGCCCTCATTTATAGAGTGGCCAAAATTTGCCTTGACCTCCACAACTGAGATTTATCTAACTACAGAGTTGACTGAAGGTATCTACTGTGGCATTTCTAGGCCCCAAACATAAGACCTTTTTTAGGCTTCACATCTTCCCTATTAGCTTATATAGATCTTTTGTTCACTTACAATATCAAACCCAGTCCCGTATTTTATTGTGCGGAGGCGCAGATCATCTGTCTTTCCACTGCATTCAATGATCTGCATGTTGGTGAATTATGTTGATGCATGTTCTAAGTACATGGAGAACCGGTCATGCAATGTTTTTCACCAATTTGGCTACATAGAACCAATGCTCTTGTGATACAATGTCGGCTGAAAACTCCAAAAATCATGGGAAATGCAGACAAAAAAATGAATGTATATGGCCAGCTGTAGGTTGTGACGAGCAAGTATGCTGTACCAATACACCCTACAGCAGCCCATGGCCGATGCATTGACCTGGTTGACAATGTTGAAGCGTTTTTTTTATTTTTTTTATGGCTAGTAAAAAAAACATATGTTCTGGATATACATATCCAACATTTGCTATCTGTACGGTATGAAATGTGTATAATTCGCAATATGTTTCTAACAGCCTGATATTACACCACATAACGGTGCATGGGTTAATACCGTATGCCGCACACCTCTCTGCTCGCTCGATACGTGCACTTGCTGTATTCTCAGGATGCCATGAACTGTGTTGAATTGCACACCCTAGATTGCAGCCCCCATAGAGATGGGGGAGGTAGGGATGGTACAGTGCAGTGCAGAAGAGGTACTCGCTGCATCTGTGATTCCTCCATTCTCCTGAGGCAATGTGTGTGCGCGCCTGGACTCGGCTCAGCTCCTGATGAACAGCAGCAGAGTGGATTCTGGCTTTGCTGCTGCTCTGTATTTTTTCACACTCTGTCGCTGGAGCTTTCCCGTCTCATTCATTCATGGCTCGGTTTTCGCAGTGACTTATTATTACAATATTATATGTCTTTTTCATTGGCTTTCATCTATTTTTCACGCTCGGCTTACTGTCGCCTCGTTCATGGTCCATCAGGGGTCTGGGTCGACTCTTGAAGATTTACGGAGCTGCTGCAGTAAACTGGTTCGGCTACATGATTATTCTATCAGTTTTTGGATGGTATTTCAAGGTTCCGTGGATGTCTGTCTACACCGTCGTTGCCTTCTCGTGCATGCTCCCTCTTTTCTTGGTTTCCGCCAGGTGATCAGATGATCACAAGGTCCTTTCAGGCTACAGCTTGAATTTCCTTCCTAGAAGAAGACAGGACATTTAGGAGAACTGTTTTTCACATGGTCGACAAGGGTTGAAGCCACTAAAGAATTATAATTAGTCAAACTAAGCCTCGTTACTCTCTGGCCAGGAGCAGTTGGCTGCAGGAACAATGTACTAGAGAAAAAAGGGCGATAAGAACAGGATGATCTATTCAGATAATCGTCCATTCCATCCTGTG
Organism: Oophaga sylvatica; assembly: GCA_033576555.1. Lineage (NCBI taxonomy): Eukaryota > Metazoa > Chordata > Amphibia > Anura > Dendrobatidae > Oophaga > Oophaga sylvatica. The sequence goes on from JARQOD010000003.1 coordinate 155,143,747, forward strand.
TCACCAACCTTCTGCCACAGGTAAGAGTCGGATGGTTCACGTGGAATCCCTGGTTGGTGAGGTATTGGCTTGCAGCAAGTGATTCCTCAGCATCTCCCCTTCAGCTGGACTTTATGCATTATGTACAACCTTCCTGCATTCTGTGCTGGTACGCTGTGGACTGAATGCAGATGTGATTTCTGAAAGAATCGCAGCTTTATATCTCTGTGCTTTGGATTAGAAAATTTGGCCAGGAGCAATGATTTACAATTGGAATGTTTCAGAGCCAAAAAAAACATTAGTTGGGTAGACTGGCACATGGTCACATTACTGCTAAGAAACACATAAAGGCATGGGTGTCTTAATTTAATAAATAATCTTTATTTTTATATAGCGCTAACATATTCTGCAGTGCTTTACAGTTTGCACACATTATCTATTCCCTATCTGTATGTTTTTGGAATGTGGGAGGAAACTGGAGTACCCAGAGGAAACCCACGCAAACACGGGGAGAACATACAAACTCCTTGCAGATGTTGTCCATTGCCAGGTGCTTTCATCCACTGAGCCACCATGCTGCCCATATTAATTTAAGGGTATCTGCAATGGGGCAGATTTACTCACCTTGTGTAATAAGTTCGATAGCTCCATATTGATCACCATCATGCTAGATGATACCTGTGGCGCATCTTGAACATATTTGTCTTTCTTTACACCACTTCTGAATTTATTTAGTTTATGCTAAAGTTTTGTGACAAAATATTTTTTAAGTTATACCCCTTTCCCACCAAGCTGCTCCCCTTTTCCGCTAGACCTCACACCCTTGCTTACCCGGTACCACCGGGTTTCTTGCTTTCCATGTCCGGTGAGCCAGAATTTTACTTAGCGCATTTAGCTTAGTAAATCCTCGCACCCCCACTTAGTACAGGAAAATAACAGAAACTCAAATATTAGTGGAAAGTATTAAAAGTAAAGTGCTGCAGAATATGTTGGCTATGAAAAAAAAAATTATTATTATTAACAATACAGGGTGAAATGATCAGTGCCGATTACTGCAGGTTTTTGCTCTTAAAGGACCCAAACCTTCAAAATGAAGACTAATATCACTCTCATATCTTGATGATTATATATCAGGGTCCCAGAAATGGGGAAATGTGAGAACAGATAGTGATCATGGTAGCAGGGATAATTCTAAATATGATGGTGGAACAATACAGCTCTGTTCTCCTCGGAAGGAATTGGCTGCTTACAATAGAATATATATATATTTATCTGCACATGTATACAGGAAAGGTTTGATCCTATCAAATCATCTAAACACCAGGGGCATAGCTATAGGGGGTGCAGAGCTGGTATTCCCCTGCTGGCCCTGTTGCCTGAGGGGGCCCAAAGGGTCCTCTTCCACATGAGAAGACACCACATGGTAGGTAGAGACCTGCCACAGATCCTGCATTGGGGTCAAGTAGCTTCTCGTTACGCCTCTGTTAAACACTGTTGGTCACTTTTACGGTCATCGTATAGTCATCCATTACCGGTCTGGATCTTTTTTCTGTTGTGTCAGACTTACCTCAGTCAATAACTGAGAAGTCGGATGTTCGATCAGTTGTGACTGCGGAGCACTATATGCATTGCTTTGTGTCCCTTTAAATGGAAATCATTATATAAATTTCACGTAATGTTAGAAAGGACACACATTTCCTGCACATTGATCTCTGCAGTGTGGGGCTTCCATTGTACGGTCTGCCGGCAATTCTGCAGATATATTGAATCATTTTCATTGTGATGTTCGCTCAGAGATGATGTAATGCCACATTATGGCGCTCTTTGTCATTATGTGCAGCATAAGATATGAAACATAGTTCAAGCAGAATCTGACACCAGTCACCCAGACGTCTCTTTAAAAGGTTGTCTGCTTTAGACGTCTGGGTATGTCATATTGGACCCCACTCAGGGCTGCCCCCTATCAGGCCGACAAAGGCAAGTCATTTACATCTGTGGCATAATTCACACAACCATTTCAATGGTGGCAGTGTAATCCAACATGAGTCCTCGAGTCGTTACCAAATTGCCAAGGATGCAATCAGCTATTGCGAGGGTTGTACTATGAGCCAGCCTCCATTGCTTATTGATACACAGTGATGTTTTGCTACTATGGATATAGAAATTAAAATTCCGCTTTCTTGCCAATGGCTATCATTAACATGCTAAGACAGATTGCCCTGGGAAATCCGATAATCATAGTTGGATAATTAGAATAGTTGGATCTAACCATTTTCATTTGGTTATCGATTGAGTCCAATTTGAGGATGAGATTCTTGCACAAATTATTTGTGAATTCACCCTATTAATAGCAGCAGAAGTGAAAAGATTAAGTCATATTATTAATGTCTTTTGTTGCTCTTTCGCCTTCTTTGGCCGAAGAAAAAGTGCTGGGACGCTTCTTCGTGCTGATGACAGGTGGTGTTTGACACTGATCTCTTCCCGTGCACAAATGATGTTCATCAAGACCTCGTTAAACAGTTCATACAATTCATCCAAGCGTTACCAGTCACAGGTTAACTGATGTGTTCTGCTGCATGCCCTCTGCTGGCTGCTCACAATAGCGCAGCCTTCTCCGCAGTGACATTGGCACAATATTAAAATAAGTGCCACTTTCATATGCAACTCAATGCATTTTTAATATGCCAGATCTTTTATATGCTCTGTCAACAGATGCTCACTGGTGTATTCTTCACAATATACCCTGTCATCTTGTCTTAATATTTTCTTCTCTCCCCTTTGAGCTATTTGCCGTTTTTGTTTTATGTGTCTGACATTTTGCTTTTTTTTTTTTTGTTCTCCCATTTTGTGTTGAGTGTTATTGTCTAGCCTTAATTTATTTGCTTGATTTTATGGTCATATGTTTTGGGTGTTTTATGGGAAGGCCTTGGAGCTTTGATCATATCATGGCATCCAAACATTTATGTGAATCAAACACATGGACACATTTTTTGTCCAGCTTTTTCCCGCATTGCCCACCTACCCTGGAATATTAGTTGACCCTTTCTTTAATGTAATCTTAATTAGAGCAACATACACCCTATATACTTAGAGGCAAGGTTGTATCTATAGTGGCTGCAGGGGTTAGTCGCATCCAGACCCTGGAACCTATGGAGCCCAAAGGTCTCTTTGACCCATGTTAGAAGACCAATACTGTTACAGACCCATGATAGGTAGAGGCGCTGTTGGAGATTTTGCATTGGGGCCAACGAGGTTGACGTTACGCCACTGAATAGAGAAAAGTATTTGCTAAACAGAGTTACCTATACACCATTCTTTCAAACTTTATCAGTAACGCCATGAGATAACTGGAAATATGGGAGACCTCTTGCATTCCTAGGCAGCTCAGAAATGACAAGGCTGCACTAGTAGAACATCAGCTCATCATTAGAGATGGGCGAACCCGAACTGTAAAGTAAACACCTACTGTTCGGGCATGGACGCCAAACACTGACTTCGTAAGGAAGTCTGTGTTAGGCCGGGGTCCCACTTGCGACTTCAGTGCGAGAAACTAGCGCAAGTCTCTCGTCTCAATACCCGGCACTGCCGCCGGCACTTCGGACCGGAGCATTCAGCTGCATAGAAATACATGCAGCCGCACACCCCGGACCCGAGTGCCGGCGGCAGTGCCTGGTATTGAGACAAGAGACTTGCGCTAGTTTCTCAAATTGCATTCGCAAGTGTGACCCGGCCTTACTGTATGGTTTTGACCCCTCGAACACCAGGTGTTTATTGCGCTGCCATGTGCATGAAAGCACGGCAAACACCGCTTCTGATCACCGGTAAAATCACCGCCAGTCAGGCAGCCACTGTTCCCATGCTGTCAAATGGCAAAGTCGTCCAAGGCAAGCAGTCATTTCCGGGGCAAGGAAAGAGTAGCGCATGCGCTGTAATAATTCTATGCTTTGCCCACTGTTGGGCAAAGCACACTGTGCATGCGCGGGGCCGAATTTGAAATGCGCAATTGCGGGAAGCCGAACGCCGTCTGTGGGATTCACAGACGGCCCTACGCAAGTGATGCCGAGGAGCGGGGGGGGGGACATAGAAAACGCCGCCCTCCTAACCTGACCGCCCTGACTGGCAGCGCCAAATACGAACTTTACTAAGGTATTTTGATATGAAAACGGGGGTATCATGATATAAGGTAAATACCAATAGCTTTGTTATGGGACGCACTATTCAGCCATATCTTTAGTTGATATGGCAAAATTGGGGTGACAGATTCCCTTTAAGAGTCAATTGATAAATATAATCTTAGACAGTCTACCTGTTTCAGTGAATAAAAAGGGATGAGAAAAAAATTGATGCAACTAGGATACAACTACACTGTGTTCCAAATTATTATGCAAATTGGTTTTAAGTGTCATAGCGTTTTTTTTTTTTTTTTTTAAATGAAACCCATTGATGGTATTGTGTCTTAGGGCTCTTTGGATAACTGAAATCAATCTCAGATACCTGTGATAATTACTTTGCATGTGAGCCCAGTAAAAGGAAAACTGGTTGTTCCCACTATTAAGCAGGCCAGAGTTATAAAGTAATATGGGAAAGAAAAAGGATCTCTCTGCTGATGAAAAGCATCAAATAGTGCAATGCCTTGGTCAAGGGATAAAACATTAGATATTTCCCGAAAACTTAAGCGTGATCATCGTACTGTTAAGAGATTTGTGGCTGATTCTGAGCACAGACGTGTTCGTGCTGATAAAGGCAGAATGAGGAAGGTTTCTGCCAGGCAAGTTCATCGGATTAAGAGAGCCGCTGCTACAAAGCCATTACAAACCAGCAAACAAATATTTGAAGCTGCTGGTGCCTCTGGAGTCCCTCGAGCCTCAAGGTGTAGGATCCTTCTAAGGGCTCATACTCACTTGAGCCGAAAACGGATGATTTTCAGCCGATAAAAAATCTGATTCAAATCGGACCAATGTTAGTCAATAGGTGACATCTCATTTGCGATTTTTTTCTCAGCCGAAATTGGTGTGAGAAAAAAATCGCAACATGCTGCGATTTGATGCGATTTTGGCATGATAATCGCTAATGCAATAGATGGTGCTCTAAAAAATCGCATGCAAATCGCATGACAATTGCACATAATCGGACCATCTTGAAAACTGACCGATTTTTTTCCAGCAAGTGAGTATGAGCCCTTAGGCTTGCTGTGGTGCATAAACTACTATTCGGCCACCCTAAACAGTGCTCACAAGCAGAAACGGTTGCAGTGGGCCCAGACATACATGAAGACTAATTTTCAAACAGTCTTGTTTACTGATGAGTGTTGAGCAACCCTGGATGGTCCAGATGGATGGAGTAGTGGATGGTTGGTGGATGGCCACCATGTCCCAACAAGGCTGCTACGTTAGCAAGGAGGTGAGGAGTCATGATTTGGGCCGGAATCATGGGGAAACAGCTAGTAGGGCCCTTTAAGGTTCCTGAAGGTGTGAAAATGACCTCTGCAAAGTATATAGAGTTTCTGACTGACAACTTTCTTCCATGGTATAAAAAGCAGAAACGTGCCTTCAGAGCAAAATCATCTTCATGCATGACAATGCACATCTCATGCTGCAAAGAATACCTCTGAGTCATTGGCTGCTATGGGCATAAAAGGAGATAAACTCATGGTGTGGCCACCATCTTCCCCTGACCTCAACCCTATAGAGAACCTTTGGAGTATCATCAAGCAAAAGATCTATGAGGGTGGGAGGCAGTTCACATCAAAAAAGCAGCTCTGGGAGGCTATTCTGAGTTCATGCAAAGAAATACAAGAAGAAACTCTCCAAAAACTCACAAGTTCAATGGATGCAAGAATTGTGAAGGTGATATCAAAGAAGGGCTCCTATGTTAACATGTAACTTGGCGTTTTGGAGTTAAGTAGTTTTTTGTTCAGTGAATGTGACCTCCTAATGCTACAAATTCCACAAATGAGCATTTTCAGTTCTTTAAAACAGATCAAATGTTTAGAAATTCTACTGTGCCTAATAATTTGGAACAGTGCATTTTGAGGTTTTATTCATTTTGGAGATTATACTGTTATCATTGAGAGGTTTCTTCAATAACATTCGATGTATACTCTAACGGTGTATGACTTTTATTAGACTGACTGTCATTGGCACCGACCACTTAGGAAAATCAGAGAAAAATATCATTTGCATAATAGTTTGGAACATAGTGTAGGATGCATTAACATATTCGTGTAAAATGTTCAAGTGGCGTCCGTTTTTTTATCACACAGCACTGAGGCCCACAGACCCATTAACACATCCGAGAAATGACGGATCCGAAAACAAGATACGCGAAACTCAGAACACCTCCTACTGTCTGGCCTCCCCTCTAGCACTCTGGCACCACTCCAGTCCATCCTACACTCTGCTGCCCGACTAATCCACCTGTCTCCCTGTTATTCTCCAGCCTCCCCCTATGCCAGGCCCTTCACTGGCTTCCTATTGCCCAGAGGCTCCAGTTCAAAACCCTAACCATGACATACAAAGCCATCCACAACCTCTCTCCTCCATACATCTGTGACATGGTCTCCCGCTATCTACCTACACGCAACCTTCAATCCTCTCAAGATCTCCTTCTCGACTCCCCCTCATCTCTTCTTCCCACAACCGCATACAAGACTTCTCCCGGGCTTCCCCCATACTCTGGAACTCCCTGCCGCAAAACATCAGACTTTCACCAACAACGGAGACCTCCAAGAAGAACCTGAAGACCCACCTGTTCCGACAAGCCTACAGCCTGCAATGATCCTCAGTCTACTGAACCATCGCATGACCAGCTCTACTCTTTCCTAGTGTATCCTCACCCATCCCTGTAGACTGTGAGCCCTCGCGGGCAGGGTCCTCTCTCCTTCTGTACTTGTGCGTCCCTTGTCTAGCCCATGTTTATTGTACCTGTCTATATTTTTCCCTTTTCATATGTAAAGCGCCATGGAATAAATGGCGCTATATAAATGTATAATAATAATAACATGTCCTATTTTGATCCGATGTTCAGGATCAGAATAGGACGCTTATTTTTATTTATTTTCATTTATTATGCTTTGTTTATATAGCACTATATTATTCCACAGCGCTTTACATACATTATTGTTCCCAATGAGCCTGTGTGCTGTCTGAGAAAAAAATGTAGGAAGCACACAGACATTTACATGGATGTATGATTGTAACCTTATCATGCATCATATCTATAGATTACATTTGGAGTTAGGGAAAACTCCATTAATCAATTTTCTGTCTCCAAAATTTCTGTAACCATAACTGGTTGGAGTGATAGTGATAGTGGTAGGGGTACTAAAGGGTACTAATTCAAGATTTATTAGGGAGATGAGAAAGGGGAAATTAAATCCGTAACTGTGGGAAAATACTTGATTTTTAATTATTATTTATTACACATTAAAATTTGGAATAAATCTCCTTTTGTCTACAAAATAGCCCTCCCATTTTTTCTGACACCTTGAACATGACCGTAGACATCACACTTTAGCTCTTGTACATTCTGATGTATAAAGCACAGTTGGAAAATGGTATATAACATTATTGCTCAGTATATAATGTTTCAAGTTTGTGCTCTACTAACAGCATAAAGCATTTAAAGCTTCGCACCATCAGTATTCTGATCTCAACTGTCAAATCCAGTCATCCTTTAATATCCGAGCTTTACGAGTGTGGTAGGTGGAGAGAACTGCGTCTCATTCCTCTGAAACTCTCAACAGCATCACTGCACATTGTCATTTCATGAAATTTGGCTGGTGCATTAAAATATTTATTTTTTAAAATTATAGCTTAGCATTTATGACAATGAAATGACTAGGAAATGTCCTTACAGAGAACCCGACAGATCAGACATGCTGCACCTTCCCACGGTCACGTGTATCAGGCACATGTATGAGCTGAGCCAGGTATGTTTGACTATGAAATACTTTATAGCCATACACACATCATTTTATGGGGAGAGATCTGTCACTCCACATCAGCGGGTGCGGAGAATACACCAGGGACCCGCCTGTCTGACTAGTCTACAGCATGGCTTAGTCCGGATGGCAATAAAAGTATGTTTTTCTCTGAAACACTGCAACAATTTTGGTTCTCAAGTCCTCAGACAATGATCTTCTCCTCTTTCTGTTCTCTATGCTTACTGTGGCACGCACAAACAATGGAAAAATTGAGTCAACTTCTCCCCTTCTCTCCTTTTTTTATCTGGTTTCAGGTATGATTTTCATATTAAATAATTGACAGGGTAATTGATTATAAGACAAGTAGTGATTAATATAATGAACATATTCAATAGTGCTGTCTTAATAAAAAAATGAGGATAAAAATTAAGAAGAAACTCCTAAAAGGTATAAA
>JARQOD010000003.1:155152203-155222873 GCA_033576555.1 Oophaga sylvatica
GAGGATCGTGATTTTGAGGAAAGGGTGATGTGCGTTGTAGTGGCGTCCCCATGCTGCCAGAAAAACAGTTGGGCAGCTGCGGGGACCCGTCGTATACCAGAGATGGTGTGTGTTTTTTATTTTTTTAAGCTAGTGCAAGCCTTTAAAAAGGCCAAAAAATAAAAGGGAAAAATACTTTGTAAAACATGCCCCCACAGGGAATGAATCGCAAAAAAGGGCCCAGAAAATATCAGTGTTTTATAGGGTTTTTCAGGCGCCTGTCCACGCTTCACCCGGGAAATGAGTGATGTTGCTGTTTTAATTTCCATTGACAATGGGAATTGCCTTGTTCCCTGGAAAAACAAATTCTCTGCTTGCAATTTTTTTTTAAACTTCCCACCCCCACCCCGAAATGTAAACCCAAAATACCAATGAGAATATGTTCTGAACATGATGGAGGAGCACTACAGGAAAAGGGGTCTGGCTTGGTGTGTGGACTTATCGGGGGGGGCTACGCCCTTGCAGACTGCATATCCCGTTGCCTTGGATGGTTTAGGCCGTGGTATAGATTCAATGGAGATACCCCCCACTAAAACAAACTGTCTTTTTTACACTTTTAAACTTATGGGAGTATGACAGTAAAACGGGTACAAAACTTCATGGACGCTTTTTTTCTTAGCTATGATATTTCTACCACTCCATTTTTTCTGGGCCACTCCACCCTTCCCCCGGGGGCCCTCTCTTTAGCTTCCCCATCATCCGCAAGCATTTTTGGGGTTTCCCTGTCCACAAAAACGCACCTAACCGGTAAGCGGTTCCTTTCCGTGCCTTTTCCCTTAGGGGAGCTCTATGCCACTTGGTCTTACTTAGCTTCTTAATTGCGCGTTTTGTAATACCTTCGGGGAAATCTGTCTTGCCCCACTTTTTTCTAGTTTTGCCCGTCATTGACTTAGTAACCCCGTCATCTGCCCGGCTTCTTGCCCCCGCCCTATCCTGAGAATCAATCACCTTTCTATCCCTTTTCCCTTTCTCAAATTTGTCATGCTATCCGTTGTTCGGGCTCCCCCTCTCTTCGGAAACAAACCTTATGCGCTTTGCTGATTAACGATCAGAGGTCTGTTCTAGTTGTAAAAATAGGCCTTATTGCTTTCCTGACAGGAACCCCCATTGTGCCCACACCTAGGTCCTCCCCTGGGCTAATCCCAGCTATTAACACCTGTAGCCTACCTAGTGCTGATCAGAACACAACCTATCACTATCAATACAAATTTAATCATTCAAACATCATAACACATTGCAACTAGAGTTGAGCGATACTTTCCGATATCCAAAAGTATCGGTATCGGAATGGTATCGCCGATATCCAAAAAATATCGGCGATACCCGATACCGATACCGGAAATCCAATGTAAGTCTATGGGACAGAAATATCGTAACTAATAAAACCTCTTTCTTTCCTTGTAAACACTAATATACACACATAGAATACATATATATATATACACATGTCATAGTGACATATATATACATATATTAATAGTTTATACACTTCTACATAGTAAAATAGCCTCTGATTCAATTGCCGGGTAAAGCCGGCTTTTGTGAAAAGACAGAAGCACCCGACATGAAATGACACTTGGTTTACATAGAGTTAACCATGTCTTTTCATGTAGTTTGATATCTGATTTGCACAAACAATTACATGAGTGGCTGTGTGCAAAATTTCACACCTGTAGGGGTTAATTAAAGGTGTAAATTCGTTGTAAAAAAAACGGACTTTTTTGCTACGAATTTACACCTTTAATTAACCCCTACAGGTGTGAAATGTAGCACACAGCCACTCATGTAATTGTTAGTGAAAACAATAGATCAAACAACTTGAAATGACATGGTTAACTCTATGTAAACCATGTGTCATTTCATGTCGGGTTCTGCATTTTCACAAAAGCCGGCAATTGAATTAGCGGCTATTATACTATGTAGAAGTGTATGAACTATAAATATAAATATATATATATGTGTCACAAATTCAATGACATGTATATATATATATATGAGGTGTAAAATTGTTGAAAAAAAATGCGTGGGCTCCCGCCCTATTTTCGCAACCAGACAGACAAAGCCAGCGAGTGGGGGCAGATAATAATAGCCCAGAGAGGGACCATTATTTTCCCCCCCCCTGGCTACTAACATCTGCCCCAGACACCCAGAAAAGACAAATCTATAATTAGATTCGCCTTTCTGGCACTTTGCCCGTCTATTCCCATTGCCCTGTAGCGGTGGCGAATGGGTTAATAAGGGGTTAATGTCACCTTGCTATTGAAAGGTGACCTTAAGCCAGGTTAATAATTGAGAGCTGTCAATTAGACAACTATCAATTATTAATCCTATTGCATGAAATAAAAATAAAACACACACACTTTAATTAAAAATCATTTTAATGAAATAAAGACACATGTTTTTGACCATCTTTTATTTTACTGCAAAAACCATTTCCTGTAATAAAAATAAAATAAAAAAGCAAAATTATTCTTACCTATCCCATGCACAGTCAGGTCCCCGGTGTAATCCTTCAGAAAGGGTTAATGTTTACTGCAGGGACCGCAGCTAATGCTGCAGCCTCACAGTAAACCCCCAAATGAATGAGTTCCTCTCCTGGCTGACAGGAGAGGAAGTGGAAAGCTTAATTGATTGCTTTCCACTTTCACTTCAGGTCAGCCAGGGACACAATCAGTGACGTCAGAGGGAACTGATTAACAAAAATAGGGGTACTACCAGGGGGTCGGCGGGGGAGGGGGAGCGCAGCTCTTCTATATATTCACCCTTCCGCCGGCGCGGTCTCTGCAGCCCCTACTCTTTTCCCACGGTCTCCGACGCCTGTGTTCAGCGGTCAGGTGGTACCGCTCATTACAGTCATGAATATGCACATATTCATGACTTTAATGAGCTGTCCCGCGTGACCGCTGAACACTGGCGGCGGAGACCGCGGGAGAAGAGCAGGGGCTGCAGAGACCGCGCCGGTGGAAGGGTGAGTATAAGGGATATTTACCTGTTCCGTTCCACCGTTGCTCGCGTCTTCTTGCTGCAATGTTCAGGTCAGAGGGCGCGATGACGTCGTTAGTGCGCGCCGCGCCCTCTGCCTGATCATTCACTGCTGGAGGACCCCGAAGACAGCGGCACTCAGCAGTGGAGAGAGGACAGGTAAATATCTCAGGTGCCGGGGCCCTGAGCGAGTGGTGACATCGGCACCTGGTGTCACCCCTGCTCAGGACACCGGCACCTGGCCCCCAGCGACGAGAGGTGAGTATGTCTTTTTTTTTTTTTTTTTTTGGTTGCAGCAGCTGCGGCAGCATAAGGGCCTATACTATGGAGCATCTATGGGGGCACAATCTATGGGGGCACAATCTATGGGGGCATGATCTATGGAGCATCTATGGGGGCACAATCTATGGGGGCATAATACATTTTTTTGTTTAATGTGTCCCCTCACTGTGCTGGCACTTTACATTTACAATGGCTCTGGGTTTTTTTTTTGGGGGGGGGGGCCCATTCAGACTTTTGCTATGGGGCCCCATGATTTCTATGTACGCCCCTGCTGCTGCTGAGGCATGGTATTTAAGGCTGTTAAAGAGCCAATATCCATGGACCTTGCCAGCAGCGTCGGACTGGAGTACCTTGGGCCCACCAGAGAAAAATTATTCTTGGGGCCCACCATCATACTTCCCAACCTTTGAAGAATGGAAAGAGGGACAAAGGCTGTGGCACGCTGTGCCTGCTGCAGCAAATTTTAGGCCATGCCACGTTGCACCACAGACTGTCCAGGAGTTGGTGGATGCTTTAGTCCAGGTGTGGGAGGAGATCCCTCAGGAGACCATCCGTCGCGCTCATCAGGAGCATGCCAGAAGTTGTAGGGAGGTCATACAGCATACCTCCCAAGCTTTGAAGACAGGAAAGAGGGTTAAAGGCTGCGGCGCGCTACGCGCACCTGTGTAGCCCTGGTACACAATACCAGGAGGATGAGTGGAGAGGTAACAGTTAAGGGCTCTTCATGACATCACGTACACTTCTGACACACCCAGCAGGGGTGTGGAAGGGGGTGATTTAGTCAGTCAGTTTCCTGTCCTTGGACAGAGTAGACGTGTCCAGTCTGAGCCTGTTAGCAGTTCAGAAAGTGGAGGCTAGTACAGGTGGTCTAGTTCACCTCAGCCTAGTCAGAGCTGTGCCCCACTGGAAGACAGACTGAGATATCTATTAAGAGTCGAGCAAATCGAAGGGCAAAGTGGAAGGAATATTTAAAAGTGCTTTTGGCTTGGAGAAGTCCTGCACATTGCTACCGGTCACTGGGGACCGAAGGATCACTATAGCTTCAAGCATAGTGGTAAGAAGACCAGAGGCTTACCGGACCTTAGGTCGTGGCAAGCAGCCCTGAAGAGTCAGTACGTAACTGGGGTCAGGGGGAGTGAGGACCTTGAGTCAGTGCACGACAAGATAGGAATTCAGCTCTCTCACAGGAAGGCTCCAACCACAAAACTGACCGGGCCGTACAGCTTTGGAATAGCTGGAATTATAGAGGGAACTACGCTTCAAGCTGGTTGGACTCATCATCATTGGACAGTAAAGGAGGCCCCTAACTTGCTTAGCCGTTGCCTCAAAGCTCATCCTCCATCAACCCCATCAGCCTCCCTGGGACCTGCCTTACCATCTTACAAGTAAAGGTATGGAAAGACGCTGACCGTGTGAGACTGAGTTATTTACTTGCATGCCTGCACAACCCTGCCTTAACTACCGACCTGAGGGAAGAGTCCTACCTGTAGGGGACCCGACATCTAGCTGCCTCACCATCCCCTCAGAGCTCTACAGCAGCGCTGGTATAAATTACCAGAAGACTACAGGTGGCGTCACGAACTGTAAATATATCTATCCCCTGTAAATATTCCCCAACATACGCCAGACCGCCAGGGCCACAGACCGAGCCACCGCTACCTGTGACAAACCCATAGACTTCCATGGGCTCGGCTCTGAGTACCCCATTGCCCTGGTAATCCACAATTGTGGTGGCGGGTCGACACAAAAACTTTGGCGTCACGAACAGGATACGAAACTTGCAGCATTGCGAGCCCTGTGTGCCTGTGGAGTGTTTTGGCGAAAAAGACTGTTGCTGTTGTTTGGCGCCAAATACCGCCATATTTGCCGCCAGATTCGCGCCCTAAGGCGCTGGAGAAGAAGGTGGGCGTACCTGAAAGAGCGCGCAGAGTCTTGGTCACGCCCCTGGCTCTGACTCAGCGGCAGGTCCTGCAACGGGAAGTGAACGCTCTGACATCAGAGCGCCTGCGACGAAGGTCCTGTTCCCACTGCTGTGCCTGTGAAGTAGCAGCGTCTGAAACCGGTAGGCTCCGTTTAACCAAGGGGGCGCTAAGATGTCACAACAACCGGCCGACAGTGCGGCCCCAGCCGGAGTCCCCAATCCCGCACCGCTTGGTATTGTAGCGCCAGATGGGGGCGCAGGCCCTGCACCCAGTCCGGTAGTCCGATCATGCCACTAACGCTCCCATATATGCCTGGGGCGAAATGGCTTCCCCAGTACAGCGGTGAGCCAGGCACATTAGCAGGCTTCAAGCGGAAGTTATGCAGCATCCTAGAAATGTACTCCATGCCTGAGAGACAAAAAGCTGCTGTGCTAATAGGGCAGCTAACTGGCGCTGCTGAGAGGGAAGTGGAGACTTGGGATACCGTTGATCAGGAGTCGGTACCTGCGATCTTCCTTAAGCTGCATGCCATATTTGAAGACCGCACAGAAACGGATCTCCGGATGGCCTTCTATCACTGTTCACAACAGCCAGGTGACAGCATCCGGGACTACGCTTGCCGACTACAAGGAGCCCTGAGAGCCCTCAAGCAAATTAACAATTTAAATGCTATCGACGAGAATAAAATGCTGAAAGAACAATTTATACAGGGATTGAGATCCCAAGAGGAACGCAGAACTGTAAACTGGTGGTCCTTAGATCATCCGGATGCTACCTTTGATGCCCTAAAAGACATGGCAATAAAAGGGCTGCGGCCCCTGGGCAAACTTGAGGTGGCAACCCAACATCATCAGGCTGAAGTCACTCTGGAACCGGCAGTAAACCCCTTTTCCCCGTTAGTGGCCGAAGCCAAAGCGCAGGTGACACCTCCTAGTGAATTGGACTGTCTGCGCTCAGAGGTGCGCCAGCTGACTAAAAATCTGGCTGCTGTAATGAGTGCCCTGCAGCTGCGGAAAGAGGAGGAAGGAAAGATCTTGTTAGCTGACTGCCCAGAAGACGTCCGTGGATGCACCGGAGAAGAAAGAAGACGTCGCCCCCCGGAGGAGGACAACGCCACCCCAGGAGCGACCTCTGATCAACACCCTCCTCGTCGAGAGATCATCTGTTACCGATGCAACCGGAAAGGTCATATGTCTCCACAGTGTCCTTTAAACGGGCAGAACCTGGGTCCAAGGGCCAACACCCAGGAGAATACCCGTCAGGCCCCCTAGACTGGAACCGCAGGTATGTGGGTGGGCGACCCTACCTGTCTATCATCTTAGATGGTATTGCAGTTCTGGCATTGTTAGACACTGGGTCCCAGGTGACCCTAATTCCTGATGCCCTCTATACTAAGTACTGGTCAATGGACAGTCTTAAACCCCCGAGCTCTGACTTTACCGTGTATGCTTCTAATGGTCTTCCTGTAGAAGT
The DNA here is from genome assembly GCA_033576555.1 of Oophaga sylvatica. Lineage (NCBI taxonomy): Eukaryota > Metazoa > Chordata > Amphibia > Anura > Dendrobatidae > Oophaga > Oophaga sylvatica. The sequence goes on from JARQOD010000003.1 coordinate 155,158,902, forward strand.
ACTTGGGACAAAATGTGTAGATGTAAAGGTGGGCAGAGAGGAGTTGAAAGACCAGGGGCTTCTGGTAGTAAAGACTGTAAATGAGGAGAACGGTTTAAATATAATTTTGGGTACTAACATTATCGGTAATTGTTTGGGAGAAGTTGTGTTCTTGCTCCAACAGCTCGCTGAGATTGCCCGACCAAGGCAGAGAGGAGTAATCCAAAGAGAGATCCGGGCCCTGGTGTGTCAGCAGCAAGCGAAGCTTACAGACGGCGAAATTGGTAATGTACGGGTCACTGACTCGGATCCTATTGTGATACCCCCAATGAGTGAAATGATCATTTGGTGCAGGGCAGCCATAGGTCTGAGAGGACAGAATTACCAAGCTGTAGTAGAACCCCACCATTCAGAACATAGACCTACACTTATGACTGCTAGAGGAGTAGTAGAAGTGGTAAATGGAAGAGTACCGGTACGGCTTCTCAATTGGGGAGATGATGAGGTAAACTTACCCGTTATGCAACCATTGCTAAACTACATGCTGTTGATAATAATTCTATTCTCCCGGCTGAGTCCTTAGACTCCTGTCAAATAGCGGAGGACAATGACCAGCAACTCAGGTGGCGGAATGGTGTCAGCAACTCCATGTTGGGACGGACACCACTCCCGCTCACCAGAAGCAAGGGGTATTACGGGTGGTGCAAGAGTACGCCCAAGTGTTTAGCAAGAATCCACTTGATTTTGGGATAATTAAGGGAGTACAACATCATATCCCTACAGGCAGTCATCCTCCCATCAAAGAGCGGTATAGGCCCATACCTCCAGCTCATTATCAGAAGGCTAAAGAAATGTTGAATGATATGAAGAAAGCCGGGGTGATAAGGGATAGTTGTAGCCCCTGGGCAGCCCCTCTAGTTCTGGTTAAAAAGAAAGATGGTAGTATGAGAATGTGTGTGGATTACAGGCAGGTGAACCGCATAACACACAAGGATGCATACCCGTTACCACGTATAGAGGAATCATTAGCTGCTCTGAAAACGGCTAACTACTTTTCTACCCTCGATCTGACTAGTGGTTACTGGCAAGTGGCTGTGGCTGAGGAGGATCGTGAGAAAACGGCTTTCACCACCCCAATGGGGCTCTGTGAGTTCGACAGAATGCCGTTTGGGCTCAGCAGTGCCCCAGGAACATTTCAGAGAGTGATGGAAAATTGTCTGGGACATCTCAATTTTGAAACCGTGCTGCTATACCTAGACGACGTCATCGTGTATTCCAAGACATATGAGGACCATCTGAAACACCTGGCAGAAGTGTTCGAGTCCCTGTCCAGGTACGGGATGAAATTAAAACCCTCAAAATGCCATCTACTCAAACAGAAGGTACAATACTTGGGGCACATCGTCAGTTCGGAAGGAGTAGCGCCGGACCCAGAGAAAGTCACCGCCATCCAGAAGTGGCCGGAGCCGAGAAACCTTAAGGAAGTGCGACAGTTCCTGGGACTAACGGGTTACTACAGAAGGTTCGTGAAAGATTACACAAAAAAGGCAGCTCCTTTACAGGACCTCCTAGTAGGACAATCCCTAAAGAGCAGAAACCCTCCCTTTAATTGGGGTAAAGAACAGGCTGAAGCATTCCAAAAGATGAAAGAGATCCTTACAGGTGATGAGATCTTGGCCTATCCTGATTACAGCCAACCGTTCCTGTTGTACACCGACGCCAGTAATGAAGGTTTGGGAGCAGTTCTCAGTCAGAAGTAGAATGGCCAAGAAAAAGTCATCGCATATGCCAGCAGAAAACTCAGGCCAACTGAGAGGAATCCGGAAAATTATAGCAGCTTCAAGCTGGAGTTTCTGGCGTTGGTCTGGGCCATTACTGAAAGATTTAAGCACTATCTGGCCTCCAATCAGTTCACTGCGTTTACAGATAACAACCCCTTAACGCACCTGGAAACCGCCAAGCTGGGCGCCATGGAGCAGCGATGGATGGCTCGGTTGTCCAATTACCAGTTTACTATCAAGTACCGGGCAGGTCGAAAGAATGCTAATGCTGACGCATTGTCCCGAATGCCGCATGACTCTGACACGGAAGAAGAATCGGACGACCTGGAAGAAATTGAGCTACCTGCGTTCCATCGAAATGGGGTAGTCCACGAGCATCGAGTCCACAGAAAACAGTATGGTGCAACATTAAATCCTTTACCCCATCACAGTTGGAAAGAGACTCAGGACAGTGATCCAGTGGTCAGCCGCATCAAGGAATTGTTAAGACAGGAAGGCTCCTCTTTGGAAAAGGATGCACCTATGTCAGCCAAGCTCCTGTGGAACGAGAGAAGCAGGTTGTTCCTATACCGTGAGAAGTTGTGCAGGAGATACGTCAACCCCAGAACCCATGAGATGGTCTGGCAAATTGTGGTCCCCAAGGCAGACGTCCCAATGGTGTTGGAAGCATACCACGATCAAGCAGGACACTTTGGCTGGAGAAAGCTGGAGACCCTGTTGAGATGCCGGTTCTACTGGGTAGGGATGCGCAGCTCCATTCAGAGGTGGTGTCGGAACTGTGGACCCTGTGGTCTCAGAAGGAAGGACTACGGTAGTCAGAAGGCACCCCTGCAACCTATCCGGACGACTCGTCCCCTGGAGATTGTGGCCCTGGACCACGTCAAATTGTCGCCAAGTAGATCAGGATACTCATACGCCCTGACCATGGTGGACCATTACTCCAGATTTCTGGTGGTTGTTCCAGTTAAGGACCAGACCGCAGTGACGGCAGCGAAGACCTTTCAAGCAAGCTTCTGCAGACCGCATGGGTATCCCGAGCAAGTATTAACCGATCAGGGACCTGCTTTCGAAGCTGATTTATTCAAGGAATTCTGTCACATGTACGGGTGCAAGAAAATTAGAACAACACCATACCACCCTCAAACCAACGGTCTTTGCGAGAAAATGAACCATATCGTCCTTGATTTGTTGAGATCCATACCGTTGGAAGACAGAAATCGATGGCCGGACTTACTACCTGATTTGGTTGATTTGTATAATCATATACCTGTAAGTTCAACTAACTGCACTCCAGCTTATCTTATGCGAGCAAGGCCCGGAAGACTACCAATGGATCTAGAACTTGGAGTGGTAGAACCGGAGGCAGACGACGCCGTTGAAAACTGGGACATCAATCGGCAAGAGCAATACAGAAGAGTACAAATCTGTGTAGAGGAAAGTCTCAACAAGGCACGGGAGAAACAGGAAGATGTTTACAACCGAAATGCTCCTGCCAAGCCTTTGATGCCTGGAGAGGTAGTATTAAAAAGAAAAAGGAAGATGCACAAATTGGATAACCAGTGGGAGCAAGAACCCTACGTCATACAAGATTCTAAATATGACAACAGAAAAGTTTGTGTCGTCAGTAAGGACGGAGGAAGAACAATAACCACTGTGTCCAGAGACCATTTGAAATTGTGTCCAGAACCCTTAAAGCGTTGTGAAAAGAACCCTGTCATCAATCAAAAAGAAAGGAAAGAAGAGGTCATACACACGGATCTGGGAGATTTTCCTGCGGATTGGCCTAGACTGGGAGATGCTGTAATAGTTCCGGTGTTGCAGTTTTATCAGCCACAAGAGGAAGTTCTACCTCCAGTTGTGCCTGTGGTGCCAGTTGAGCCCGCTCAGGAGTTACCCATCCCAGCAACACCTCAACCTGTGGAACCTCAAGAAGGATCATCTGAAGCAGCGCCCCATACTATGGGATCCCCTGGTGAAGCTGACTCACACCGCCCAGCCATCAGTACGCTTGCCAGATCCATAGAAAGATTGAGGCAGTTTATAGTTTGCCGTTACGCAGTGCAGACAGATCACAACTTGATATACCTGAAGCTACACCACGTAGATCAGAGCGAATCACAAAAGGGAAGTTACCCATTAGATATCAGCAGTGATTATAACGAATTGATGTGAATATTGTAAAAAGTCTATATATATATGTTTTTTCCTATTATGTCTTATAATGGACTCAGAGGCTGAGGACTGCGCCAGCCCAAAAACTGTATCTTGTAAATAGTTGCACTAAGGTGCCTTTTAATGATTTCACACGAAGCCTTGACTTACCTCTGAACATAAAACCCGTGTGGTGAGGCACTGAGTGAGGTCTGCATTCGGATGTCCTGCAGCCCACCCAGGACCCACGTTGAAGGTTTGGTGCGGGTCCTTCACAAGAATATTGTCGTTTATTTATGAAAATGTTATTTAATATTTGTATTTTTCTATAATGTTTTGTTCGCAACGTTCAAGGCATCCTTACCTCCCGGATGGGACGAATTAATGTTTAATGTTTAATGCATAAACAAATTGTCTCTTTATATTTTACAGCCCGGGAGTGCTGTCGTTTACCATGGGGGAATGTGTAGCCCTGGTACACAATACCAGGAGGATGAGTGGAGAGGTAACAGTTAAGGGCTCTTCATGACATCACGTACACTTCTGACACACCCAGCAGGGGTGTGGAAGGGGGTGATTTAGTCAGTCAGTTTCCTGTCCTTGGACAGAGTAGACGTGTCCAGTCTGAGCCTGTTAGCAGTTCAGAAAGTGGAGGCTAGTACAGGTGGTCTAGTTCACCTCAGCCTAGTCAGAGCTGTGCCCCACTGGAAGACAGACTGAGATATCTATTAAGAGTCGAGCAAATCGAAGGGCAAAGTGGAAGGAATATTTAAAAGTGCTTTTGGCTTGGAGAAGTCCTGCACATTGCTACCGGTCACTGGGGACCGAAGGATCACTATAGCTTCAAGCATAGTGGTAAGAAGACCAGAGGCTTACCGGACCTTAGGTCGTGGCAAGCAGCCCTGAAGAGTCAGTACGTAACTGGGGTCAGGGGGAGTGAGGACCTTGAGTCAGTGCACGACAAGATAGGAATTCAGCTCTCTCACAGGAAGGCTCCAACCACAAAACTGACCGGGCCGTACAGCTTTGGAATAGCTGGAATTATAGAGGGAACTACGCTTCAAGCTGGTTGGACTCATCATCATTGGACAGTAAAGGAGGCCCCTAACTTGCTTAGCCGTTGCCTCAAAGCTCATCCTCCATCAACCCCATCAGCCTCCCTGGGACCTGCCTTACCATCTTACAAGTAAAGGTATGGAAAGACGCTGACCGTGTGAGACTGAGTTATTTACTTGCATGCCTGCACAACCCTGCCTTAACTACCGACCTGAGGGAAGAGTCCTACCTGTAGGGGACCCGACATCTAGCTGCCTCACCATCCCCTCAGAGCTCTACAGCAGCGCTGGTATAAATTACCAGAAGACTACAGGTGGCGTCACGAACTGTAAATATATCTATCCCCTGTAAATATTCCCCCAACATACGCCAGACCGCCAGGGCCACAGACCGAGCCACCGCTACCTGTGACAAACCCCATAGACTTCCATGGGCTCGGCTCTGAGTACCCCATTGCCCTGGTAATCCACAATTGTGGTGGCGGGTCGACACACACCGCTGCAAATTTTAGGCCACGCCCCGACCACACCCATTTCACAGCTAATCACACCCATATCCTCGCCCCAAGCGTACCCATTTAGCACTGCTGATCACACTGACTGATAATGAGGGCACAGTGGCTGGTACTGAGGAAAAGAAAGAAAGAGCAGCGAGAGAGAAAGAACAAACAGAGAAAGAAAGAGAGGAAAGAAAGAAAAGAGAGAGAGAAAGAAAGAACAGAGAGAAAAAAGAACAGAGAGCGAGAAAGAAAGAACAGAGAGCGAGAAAGACTAGAGAGAGAAAGAAAGACTAGAGAGAGACCCAGAGGCGTAGCTAGGGTTTTGGTTTAGTGGGGGCGAAACTTCTGAGTGGGCCCTAATCAGAGAACCTCAGCAAATGACCGCGCTGTTGCCAAAAATAATCTATATATAAAAAGACCAATATTGATATTACCTTACCGCCATATGGTCTGTGGTAAATAATACCAGTCCTACAGAACATATAATAGATTACAGCACAGGTACAGATAATGACTTACCACTGATGTTCTTTCTAATGGAATTGTTCACTTTTCATGTCTTTTCCATCTGGCCCAGACCGACATGACGACTTCTCCAGCCAGGACTCGACTGCAGAGATTACAACAAAGACACATTTCACTTCTCATATTTTTAGCACTGTCACGGTCACCAATTGGACTATTCTCAACCTGCACAAACTCCTCATCCTGCTGATACCCCAATACTGAGCCGCTGCTGCCATATGTGTCCCTATTTCTGCACCTGATACCCCAATACTGAGCCGCTGCTGCCGTATGTGTCCCTATTACTGCACCTGATACCCCAATACTGAGCTGCTGCTGCCGTATGTGTCCCTATTACTGCACCTGCTGTGTGGTTCTGTGTGACCTCTAAATTTTAAAGCACCCCTCTAGAATATAGTAATGCCGGGTGCAAGTGCCCTAGAAAACAGTGCCCACATTTTGTCCCCTAGACTGTAATAATGCCCTGTGTGCCCCTTTGACAGTCACAGTAACCCGAGTTCCCCTATAACAATAAGTGTCCACTTTACATTTAATAATGTCCCAAGTCTCCCCCTGTACATCTCCCCTATACACAGAATAATGCCCCCTCACTGGATATATACTGACCCCTTAATGTCCCCAAACTATTTAATGGGTCCAACACTGTATGATGGCCCTAGATAGCATCCATACAGCATAATACACCAGATAGTCCTCAATATAGTATAATGCACCCCCCTAGGCAGCCTCTATATTATAATAAACCCCCATAGGCAGAGTCTATAATATAATGCACCACCATAGGCAGCCGCTATATTATAATGCACCCCCATAGGCAGCCTCTGTAGTATAATGCATCCCCATAGGGAGTCTCTGTAGTATGATGCACCCCAATATGGAGCCTCTGTAAAATAATGCAGCCCCCATATACAGCCTCTGTAGTATAATGCACCCCCCATATACAGCCTCTGTAGTATAATGCACCCCCATTAATAATAAAAAAAAAAAACAATACTCAGCTCCCGGCTCCTGTGCTGCTCACTGTTCTCCCTCTCAGCGTCTGACAGCGGGCGCCGGCAGGTGATGTCATCGCGCCCGCTGTCAGACGCTGAGAGGGGGATTATGGGAGAGAAGGAGCACTCGCTCCTTCTCTCTCTATGTGGTCAGCTGTATCGGCTGGATGCCGATACAGCTGACCCTCCGATGACGGGTGGGGGGCCCACTGCTGGCACCGGGCCCCCCCACCGCCTGTTCAGGCCCCATAGCTTCCGGGCGGTAGAGCAGGGAGAGTGATTCTCCCTGCTCTGCCGCAGAATGTAACTGTATCGGCGTGCTGTGCGACCTATCCTTTCAAATCAGGGCCCACCACGCAGGAGCTGGGGCCCACCGGAGGTTTCTCCGGTGTCCCGGTGGCTCAGTCCGACCCTGCTTGCCAGCCTGATAATACCAGGCCACAGCAGTCTGCTTATCTTTGCTGGTTAACAAAAATAGGGGATCCCGTCGAAAAAAATTGGCGTGGGGTCCCCCCTATTTTTGTTAACCAGCCAGATGAAGCAGACTGCTGAGGCCTGGTTTTTCAGGCTGTTAAGGAGCCAAGATCCATGGACCTTGCCAGCCTGATAATACCAGGCCACAGCAGTCTGCATATCTTGGCTGGTTAACAAAAATAGGGGATCCCCTCGAAAAAAAATTGGCGTGGGGTCCCCCCTATTTTTGTTAACCAGCCAGATGAAGCAGACTGCTGAGGCCTGGTTTTTCAGGCTGGTAAGGATCCAATATCCATGGACCTTGCCAGCCTGATAATACCAGGCCACAGCAGTCTGTTTAGCTTGGCTGGTTAACAAAAATAGGGGATCCCCTCGAAAAAAAAAAAACGGCATAGGGGTCCCCTATTTTTGTTAACCAGCCAAGTAAAATGCAGACTGCTGCGGCCTGGTATTAAAAGACTGTCAAGGCCCATGGATTTTGGCCCTCAACAGCCTGATAATACCAGGCTACAGCAGCCCCACATTTGGCGCATCAAAAGATGTGCCAATTGTGGCACTTTACCCGGCTCTTCCCACTTGCCCTGTAGCGGTGGCAAGCGGGGGTAATAAGGGTTTAATGTCACCGTTGATTGTACGGTGACAATAAGCCCGGTTAATAATGGAGAGGCGTCAATAAGACACCGATCCATTATTAATCCCAAAGTTTTTAAATGTTTAAAAAAAATACAGCCAGAAAAAAGTATTTTAATGAAATAAAAGAGACAACACAGTTTTCATTAATTTTATTACTCTCTCATTCCTGCGACGCCATCGATCTCCTGTAAAAAAAGAAAAAAAAAAAACCAACAGTATACCACCTGTCCGACGCAGTCCATAGTAACGAGTGTCCCACGACGATCCAGCTCTGCTACATCGCAATGCCAGGCAGGGCCTGACATCCCGACGCAGCACAACTGATTACCTGCTTCCCCGGCGGTGACGTCATCGAACTGCTTTACGGCCGCGATTACCCAGCAGTCACTGCAGTTATCGCAAGAAACTGCATGTGACCGCCAGGGAGAAGAGGATGGCGGCCATCAAAGCAGTCCAGGACGTGACCGCCGGAGATCTTCTGCCAGGTAAGTGCCGCTGACTCCTGACAGACCCGACCGACGGACACTGACAGTGACAGTGACATTCCGATTCCGGTATCCGATATGACGAAAATATCGGTACTCGGAATCGGAAGTCCGATACTGCTAATATCGGCCGATACCCGATATTTGCAGTATCGGAATGCTCAACCCTAATTGCAACAACATACACGTCTTCAAGGGGGAACGTGGGCAACACCTCCACCTTCTTACATATGAAAGACTAGGTATACACTGTGCACATTCTCGGACACATTCACTCAGGAGGCATCTGCCCAACAGTGAACTAAGTCAGATGGATGCCAAAGCATCTGTTCACCATAACGACCAATTGTAAAAAAAAAATGTATACAGCATGGTATATGTTTTGTTACTGTGTCCCTCTGTATAAGAAAGCACTTTCTTATATAAAGTAAAACAATCTGTATGCAGCTACATATCACCTAGTGAAAAGTTCCAGACATGTGAGTCTCACAACACCAGGGTTATGGGGTACTCGGCACCGAGCCCACTGAAGTCCATGGGGAATGTCACGGGTAGCACAGCTCGGTCCGTTGCCCTGGCCGCTCACCGTAATGTGGGATATTTACAGGTGACTTGAATAATGATATGGGATTCGTGACGCCACTTGTGGTGCCTGGTCAGGATGACCAGCGCTGCTATGCAGATCCACTGGAGGGTTAATATTGGGCAGCTAGGTGTTAAGCCTTCCACAAGTAAGGCTGAGTGATCCTCCAGGGCAGATAGATATGCAAAGGTGCAGGACAGACGGGGACCCGGCAGTCGGAGATAATAAGGGAGACACACACATAAATCACTTTAGTACCTTTACTGTAAGTGTTTCAGGTACTCCCCGGAGCTCTGTAGGGTGAAGGATGCACATCGAGATTCCTCCACTGGTAGGTGTGTGGCCTCCTATCTTCTGCCTTTATGTGATAAAGTCCTGACCTGCCTGTAGCTAGGTCTAACTTGGTCTCCGTCTTGCACCTGGCTGATCTTGTGATTGGACCTTCTCCTGAAGCACACAGTCTGTATTTGCAGGGCCCTGCTAGACTCCGTTCTTCTGATCCAGCTACGTATCAGCTCTGTGGTACTCCTGGGACTTGTAGTCCTCCAGGAACTCCGGTGTTCTCCTAATGGGTCGTGGAGATCCCTATAGGCTCGGACCCCGGTGTCCGGCGATACTTGCTGAGATGAGCTATTAAGGCTCCACTGTCTCATAAACTTTTCCACTTGCCTTCGGCCTACCTAGATCTTCACATGATCACACACGCTGGCAGTTGGTGGGCTGCCTCTTCGCCGCTCTTTTAGCGTCGGCACGCTTTCCACTGAGCTACACTTCTAAATTCAGCTCTGACTAGGCTGGAGTGATGTCTCTGTGTCACTCTTACTAGACTCCACTTGCAGACTGAGCTCTCTAAGCAGACTGAGCTCTCTGCGCAGACTCCCTAGCAATGGCTGCTCTGCTCTCTCTCTGAGCTCTCTGACAGAACTAGATGTTTCCTGTGTAACTGTCTTTTTATATGTCTTACACAGCTCCCTCTGGTGGTCTCTGGGATAGCTGTACGTGTGTGTGTGTATAATGACCTCTAGTGGGATCTTCCTTCAGTGCACCCTTCTGGGAGATATGGATTCAGTCACAGCTGGGCTCCACACATGTGCTCTAGACCAGGGTTCCCCAAATCCAGTCCTCAAGGCCCACCAACATGTCATGTTTTCAGGATTTCCTTAATATTGCCCAGGTGATAATTGCATCACCTGTGCAATACAAAGGAAATCCTGAAAACATGACCTGTTGGTGGGCCTTGAGGACTGGAGTTGGGGAACCCTGCTCTAGACTAAGTGCACAAACACAATGTCGTATCATAAGTCATATGGCAAGGCTCAGTAAAGGGTTGAAATTGACTTTTTGGAGTGCTACATCCAATAGGTGGTGCTGGAGTTTACATGCTCTGCCTGACTGAAGAAGCTATTAGCATATTTAATTTCTTCAGAGGAGCACTGCATGGCCTATCAGTCTCCTTACGTCGACTTGGCACTTTCCACATAGAGAATTGTTCCCCCTTAGACCGCCTAGCTTAACACACATTAAAATGGGGCTTGGTGCACTTTTCAGAAAACAGTATATACACATCTGCTGATCCGCAGCCAAAGTGAAGTCATTACCATTTATAATATCTGAGTTTTCTGATTGCTAGGGGCCATATCCATCACCTGCAGCCCTGCTGGGAACTTTGGCGGAAAATCATTTGGACAGATGGTAAACTTTAAGCCAGATTATATCAATGCACACACCTGAGGGGATCTGCTTACTGTTCAATGCTCAGCTGCAAAGAGACAATGGCGGATCACAAAAATGCAAAATGTTACATAAATCATCATAAGAAAGTTTCCCATCACTTCTAAATATTCGCAGAATATAAATAAATTATAAATGTTCATGTTGTAAAACGTAAGAATCGTGCAGGAGCTAAGAATGTCATCACAGACCAGAGACAGACTAACAGTTGAAGGATTTATTTACAGGGGAGGATATCTCCTCGCAGGGAGATGTAATTGGGAATAAACGTAATTCCAACAATACACTTAAGCTAAGCAAGATTTAGCAACAGTTCACTAAACAGCATTAGAAGATGAAAGGGTATTCTGGGAACTTATCAGTTCGATGAAGCCTTGATAGAAGGGACCGTTTTCTAAAAACGTAGGCACCGTCAATAGCAGCACTTGTAGTCTCTGAAGTCTCTCTCCTATTCTTGGCAAACAGCGGGAAAACTCTGGGGTTAAAGCGGGAGACAGGAGTAAGGCGGAAGAGCTGCATATCTCCTGCTCGGAGTGTCTATATATCAGGCTTACAATCTCTATGCCAGAACTATGATGCGAAAACTGGCAAGTCTCTCTGGAACATTCAGGGGCTCCGTTCTGTCACCGAGGGAAAGTCAGGGCCGAGACCACGGGTTTTCAGTCTCTGTACTCTCTTGAAGGAAGGCTCCTCCAGACACCGAGGCTTCCGTGTCCACGTACTCACAGGTGGACCTCACTATGTCACTTACTGCTAAGTCAGAGCACTGGCCTAGGGTCCCCTCTTTACTGCAGAGCGAGGAAGCGGTCTCTCCTATCCGCGACACACACTGCTCTCTGCTCCTTTCGCGCCTTCCGCCCTTCTGCCTTCCGGTCCACCGCCCTGTCCCATCCCCCGCCTCTCCTATCGGTCACATGGTGCGATCGGTCCAGGTCAGTCAGTCTTCCCCCCTGCAACCCTGCTGCCCCACCAAATGGTTCCGGACATGGAGCAAGGGAGGTAATCTCCTTCTGTCTGTTCTTGTTCTTCACCCCCTTACAATGCAATGTTCTAAAACAAAAATCAATCAGTGTGCTGATGACAGCAACGTCAAGCACTTGATGTAGCTGTATATGTTCTTCTCATATATTCCAAGAGAGACAGATTCTCCATCTAACAGTAATGATTTAGCAAAATAGGACTTATCACAGGGACTATTTACTCTGTAATGGCAGCTCTATCTGGAGGATTCGGCATTACATTTGACAAATTAAATATCTTGCAATCAGTTGTCTTTGTTGCCAAGTATGTGCCATACTGAAGGTCGCATTGGGTACAGTGACATCTTTGCTTTGATAAATTAATTCCCGCTCTACTTCTACAGCCAGGAGACAGAGTCTGATGCAGAAGGATTTCTAGCTTTTGAAGTGGTGAATAAAAGATTGGGGTGGTTCTGTCACACAGTTTGAAGAGTGTCTCGAGTGGTAGATGCATCTAAACTGAAATCTTTCTGAAATGGCTGCTCAGATCTCTTCTCGTCATAGACAGGTCTGACATGGCAGAGAAAGGATGGATGCAGCTTTGAATAAGAATGCCCTGAATTCAGCTGTGTGATTTCGCTGCCTGTCAAATATTCTGGAGATGATTAACCCATTCACTTTCCGCACTGATCTGTCACTCACTTGGAGTTATGCTGGTCTTAGACACAGAGATGTTACCGTGTTACAGTATGTTGTTTATGTAGGAAAAAAGCTTCTAAAGTATTTGTGTGAATTTGTGCATTTAATATTTTAACACATTAGTCCTAACATTAGTAAAACAAAGCATATGCATATATCTGTCTACATATGTGTGACTACGACTAGCATGACTCCAAGTGAGTGACAGATCAGTACGAAAAGTGAATGGGTTAATCATCTCCGGAATATCTGACAGGCAGTGAAACCACATATAAATAATTGGGAGGAACTCTATCACTACACTCCTCAACATTAAAATTGGAACACCAAGTGTTTTGACCCGCACCATAATTGTGGGTTACCAGAGCAATGGGGTACTCAGAGCCGAGCCCATGGAAGTCTATGGGGTTGTCACAGGTAGCGCTGGCTCGGTCTGTGGCCCTGGCGGTCAGGCGTATGTTGGGGGGAATATTTACAGGGGATAGGTATATATACAGTTCGTGACGCCACCTGTAGTTCTCTGATCACTAAGACCAGCGCTGCTGTAGATCTCTGAGGGGATGGTGAGGCAGCTAGATGTCGGGTCCCCTACAGGTGGGACTCTTCCCTCAGGTTGATAGTTATGGTGGGGTTGTGCAGGGATGCAATCAAATAACTCAGTCTCACACATAGAAGCTTCTTCCCATACCTTTTACTTGTCAGATGATAAGGCAGGTCCCAGGGAGGCTGGTCGGGTGGAGGATGTGCTTTGAGATAACAGCTGAACAGGTTATGGGCCTCCTTACTTTCCAAAATGATGAGTTCAACCAGCATAAAGCTTAGTTCCCTCCAAGAACTCCAGCTTCTTCAAAGCTGTACTGCCCGGTCAGTTTTGTGGTCGGAGCCTTCCTTTGAGAGAGCTGGGTTCCTAATGTGGTCCTGCAGTGACTCAAAGTTCCCACTCTCCCTGACCCCAGTTACGTACCGACACTCCAAGGGCTGCTTTCTGTAACCTAAGGTCCAGTAAGCCTCTGGTTTTTCTATCACTATGCCTGGAGCTATAGTGACGCTTCGGTCCCCAGTAACCGGTGACAATGTGCAGGATAATCCAATCCTAAGGCACTTCTGAATCCTTCCACTGCGCCTTTCGCCCTGTCCGCGCTTGTAGCATAAGCACTCCACACTTCCTAGGGTAATGCAGGCTAGTCCCTTCTTGCTTCTTCCCAGAGCTTGCTAACAGGTGCTCAGTAATCTTCTAGTTCAGGAGCACGTCACTGAACTCCACTGTCCTTGGGACAGGAGACTGAAGGTCCTGCTGCTAACTCCTCTCTCTTCCTGCACAGAATGATCTCCTCTGTCCGAAGACAGGAAACAGACTGACTGACTGGCTAGATCTCACTAGCTATATATATCCTATGGGTGTGTCTAAGTGTGTGATGGAGTGAATGTTTATTGAGCATTAAACTGTTACCTCTCCGCACATTCTCCAGGGTACTGCGTGTGCCTTCACACCAGGGCTACACATTCCCCCATGGTAAAATACAGCACTCCCGGGCTGTGAAATACAAGAAGACATTTTGTTTTTGCATTAAACATTAACATTAACTCTTCCCATCCGGGAGGTAAGGATTTCTTGAACGTTGCATTAAAACATATAGAAAAATACAAAAAGTATTAAAGCATCAAGGCATTCAATATATACACAGTATTCTTGTGAAGGACCCGCACCAAACCTTCAACGTGGGTCCTGGGTGGGCTGCAGGACATCTGAATGCAGACCTCGCTCAGTGCCACACCACACGGGTTTTATATTCAGAGGTAGTTGAGGTGGTTTCATGTAAAACCAATATAATGCACCTTAGTGCAACTATTTACAGGATACAGTTTTTGGGCTGGCTCAGTCCTCAGCCACGCAGTCCATTATAAGACACATTATATCAAATTCTATTTACTCAAAATTCTTTAACTTTTTCAAATTTTCATCTTGTACCCAGCCGGGCATTCTACTTATTATAGTAAAACTATGTAAACATTATGCATAACCATAAAGTGCAAAACAGCAAATATTCCTTTTATCAAAACTTTCTACATTTTCTTTGTTGCGGTAAACCCTGTCTGGGTCCTACCGTTCTTCACATTTTCTTGCAGGCTTCCATTATACTTTCCATCCCGGGGGCTGGAACAATACGATGATCCTTAGATCCCATGACCAACAAGTCGTGACCTGCTATCAGAGTTTGGGTCGCTACAGTCCTCGTGCGAACCACTAGGGGCGCGCCGGGCGCTTCCGCTTTGTGAGACGCTGTCTGCGTCACTGTAATAGCCACTTTCTCTCGCGATGCAGAAATAGTCGCCGTGCGCGACGTTGTGTAGACTGCTGATTGCGATGTGGAATGGGTCGCAGGTTGCGATGTAGTAGGACAAGGTAGTGAAGAGTACGCAGGGGGCACTTCCAACTGTGATATACTCTCCTGGGGCGATGCCGGGGCACGCCTGATGCAGCGGTAGATTGTGACTGGGATGCGCTGGCAATGGTGACGTTACCTGCGTCAGGGACGGGGTCACGGACGATTGTGACATTAAGGGCATACCATCCCTTCATACCCCAGTGCCGTGTGTAGTTGACTATGTCCCCATTGATTAGGTCCCTCCCGGGATGGCCGATGGGCAGGTGGGATTCTACGTCCCTGCGACTGACAAAGACCCCTGGGTAGAGGCCCGGTTCTCTGATGAAGCCCCAGCCCTTTCGGAGCTGGAACTCTGTCACACACCCCTGCCGCCGCGGTTCCCTTAGAGTACCTTTTTCCCGGCGGACACTTTCCTTGTCCGCGATCAGCTGCTCGTACTGCCGCTGCCGGTTCCGCTGCGCTTCCCGCTCTTCCTCCTGCCGGCGTCGCTGTTCCTCTTCGCAACGCTGCCACTCACGTTCCCACTGGGCGGTGTAGGCGACGTCATCCAGGCGCGCCATCTCATCCCAGTCGACGTCTGGTAATGATGGACAGGACCCCTCCGGTGTCCCTGCCGGGGATCGATCATCTGCTGCGGCCTCCTGGCCGGGCGGGCGTTCCGGAACTGGCGGTACCTCCTCAACCTCCTTCGCTTCCACCGTTCCTCGGTAGGTTCAGGGTCGGTCCTTTTGGGGGTAGCCTCCGGTTGCTCCTTAGCCTTGGGCAGCAGAAGTTTCGGTAACTCAAATCGTGGGGGGTCGTCGAGGGGAGAGAACACTGCGTCCCACAGCCGCCGCTGCATCTGGGTACGCCGGCGTCTCTCGATCTCCTCCTTGCCAGGTTGTTGCAAAACCATCTTCTTCAATCTGGCATTTTCCTCTTTAATCTCCAGCAATGCTTGCTGCAGGTGCAGGACCACGGATGGTTCCGGTTCTAGTGGCAGCTTGGCTGGGGAACGGGGCCTGCCTTCCACCGCTTCCCTGCTCGGCTGCACACGTCCTGCTTCCATGATGTTCCAGAACCGTCTTACTTCTTCTACCAGAGCCGTCCGGTCTCTTCCGTGGAGGCGGGGTTTGCGTCTCCTCCTCTTCGCAGGGAAGGTGAAGAGGAGGCGGACCTCCTTTGCTGTAGGGCAGGATCGCATATTGTAATAGCACTTTGAGAGGGCAGGCATTCTCTTCGCGCCACAGGGGGGCACACGCCCACGAATCCACGCCCACCTTCTTCTCCAGCGCCTGAGGGCGCGAATTTGGCGGCAAAATGGCGGATTTTAGCGCCAAAAATAGCAAACAGTCCTTTTTCACAAAAAACACCTCCACAGGCACACAGGGCTCGCAATTTTGCGAGTTTCGCATCCTGTTCGTGACGCCAAGTTTTGTTTTGACCCGCACCACAATTGTGGGTTACCAGAGCAATGGGGTACTCAGAGCCGAGCCCATGGAAGTCTATGGGGTTGTCACAGGTAGCGCTGGCTCGGTCTGTGGCCCTGGCGGTCAGGCGTATGTTGGGGGGAATATTTACAGGGGATAGGTATATATACAGTTCGTGACGCCACCTGTAGTTCTCTGATCACTAAGACCAGCGCTGCTGTAGATCTCTGAGGGGATGGTGAGGCAGCTAGATGTCGGGTCCCCTACAGGTGGGACTCTTCCCTCAGGTTGATAGTTATGGTGGGGTTGTGCAGGGATGCAATCAAATAACTCAGTCTCACACATAGAAGCTTCTTCCCATACCTTTTACTTGTCAGATGATAAGGCAGGTCCCAGGGAGGCTGGTCGGGTGGAGGATGTGCTTTGAGATAACAGCTGAACAGGTTATGGGCCTCCTTACTTTCCAAAATGATGAGTTCAACCAGCATAAAGCTTAGTTCCCTCCAAGAACTCCAGCTTCTTCAAAGCTGTACTGCCCGGTCAGTTTTGTGGTCGGAGCCTTCCTTTGAGAGAGCTGGGTTCCTAATGTGGTCCTGCAGTGACTCAAAGTTCCCACTCTCCCTGACCCCAGTTACGTACCGACACTCCAAGGGCTGCTTTCTGTAACCTAAGGTCCAGTAAGCCTCTGGTTTTTCTATCACTATGCCTGGAGCTATAGTGACGCTTCGGTCCCCAGTGACCGGTGACAATGTGCAGGATAATCCAATCCTAAGGCACTTCTGAATCCTTCCACTGCGCCTTTCGCCCTGTCCGCGCTTGTAGCATAAGCACTCCACACTTCCTAGGGTAATGCAGGCTAGTCCCTTCTTGCTTCTTCCCAGAGCTTGCTAACAGGTGCTCAGTAATCTTCTAGTTCAGGAGCACGTCACTGAACTCCACTGTCCTTGGGACAGGAGACTGAAGGTCCTGCTGCTAACTCCTCTCTCTTCCTGCACAGAATGATCTCCTCTGTCCGAAGACAGGAAACAGACTGACTGACTGGCTAGATCTCACTAGCTATATATATCCTATGGGTGTGTCTAAGTGTGTGATGGAGTGAATGTTTATTGAGCATTAAACTGTTACCTCTCCGCACATTCTCCAGGGTACTGCGTGTGCCTTCACACCAGGGCTACACACAAGGAGGAAAAGACATCGAGTTATGGAAATCACAAGATGCATAGGCATGTTAATGATATGCAAATGAGGAAATAATGGAAACAAAATGTTCAGAATATCTCAATTTATTTTCTATAACGTATGAGAGCCACGTGCAGAAATACTCTCATTTACATGCCTTGGCTGCTATCTTTGAGGTAGTTATTATTGGTTGTCTGACGAATGTTCTGCCACGCTGAATGCACTTGGGTACTCAAATCATCAAGATCTGCTGCTGGCAGCTCCCCGTGTAATACTTGACCAATGACGTCTCAAAACTGGTTGATGGGAGACAAATCCAGAGATGCTGCAGGCTATGGTAGCATGCTTAGCCCGCACAGGCTGCTTACAGTACTATGAGTAACATGTAGCCTGGGGTTCTTATTTTGAAAATCTTGCTCATGTGACACTTTCATGTCCCCTTATGAAGACTTTTCCGGACATTGTCCACATGGTCTCCCGACCAGTCTCTGGGTAGCATTGCTTTCAAGATAAATCGGGACTCATCACTGAAGAGGATAGACCTCTATTCCAGCCTCCATTGCCTTTTTGCTCTGTACCATGATAACCTTTGAGAGCAGCGATGTGATGACAATGGAACACCTGTAGCTGGACATCCGTCTTGTAGCTCAATGTCATGCAAATGCCTTCTGATGGTTTATGTAAACATTGTCTGACGCCTTACGCTTGGTAAATGAAAATTTCACTATACAGTATGGATTACAGCGTGCCATTCTTCAAATTTGATGAGACGACATGGGCAATGTCATGAAGAGGGCTCCGTGAGGGAACGTCACACCAGTCCTATTCCTGGGATTATGGTGTTGTAGTGGCATAATGTATGGTAGCTGGATGCCTCTAGTCTTCATTCCAGGTATACAAACAGCTTCGCATTAAATTGATTGGGTCATGGAACCAATGATGTGGCTATTTCCTTGAAGTGTTCCAGGCGCTGTTTTTCAAGATGGCAAAGCCAGGATGAATGTTGCTTGTGCTACTTTAAGCAAACTTTGTGGCTTAAACCTGCTACTATTGCCTACTGTGTCTACAGACTTGTCTTCCATTGAGCATATCTGAGATGTCATTGGTCAGCCACTGTCAAGGAACCAGCCAGCAGCAGCTTTTGATGATATGTGTGTGCACAAGTGACTTCAGAGTGGCAGCAAATTTCTCAGACAACTATTAATAATATAACTTCACTGAGAGCAGCCAAGGCATGCAAGTACATGTATACACTGCTCAAAAAATAAAGGGAACACTAAAATACCACATTCTAGATATCACTGAATGAAATATTCCAGTTGCAAATCTTTATTCATTATATAGTGGAATGTGTTGAGAACAATAAAACATAAAAATTATCAATGTAAATGAACATTAATATCACTTGAAGGTCTGGATTTGGAATGATACTCAAAATGAAAGTGGAAAATCAAATTACAGGCTGATCCAACTTAAGTGGGAATGCCACAAGACAAGGAAATGATGGTCAGAAGTATGTGTGTCGCCTCCACGTGCTTGTATGACCTCCTTACAACTCCTGGGCATGGTCGTCATGAAGCGGCAACTGTTCTCCTGAGGGATCTCCTTCCAGATTTGGATTAAAGCATCTGTCAACTCCTGGACAGTCTGTGGTGCAACGTGGTCTTGGAGTATGGAATGAGACGTGATGTCCCAGATGTGCTTGATAGGATTCAGGTCTGGGGAACAGGCAGGCCAGTCCATAGCATAAATGCCTTCACCATACAGGAATTGATGACACACTTCTGCCACATAAAGCCTAGCTTTGTAATGTATCAGAAGGAACCTAGGGCCCAGTGCACCTGCATATGGACTCAGAATGGGTCTAAGGATCTCATCGAGGTACCTAATGGCAGCCAGGGGGTACCTCTGGCTAGTACATGGAGGGCAGTACGGCCCTCCAAAAAATGCCCTCCCACACTATTACTTTCCCACTGCCAAACCAGTTAAGCTGGAGGACGTTGCAGGCAGCAGAACGTCCTCCACAACGTCTCCAGACTCTGTCACGTCTGTCACATGTGCTCAGTGTGAACCTGCTCTCATCCGTCAAGAGCAAAGGGCACCAATGTCGAATCTACCAATCCTGGTGTTCTCTGGCAAAGCCCAATCACCTGCGTGGTTTTGGGCTGTAAGCTCAACACTCGCTTGTGGACTTCGGGCTCTCATACCACCCTCATGGAGTCTGTTTCTGACTGTTTGAGCAGACACATGGATGTTAGTTGCCTGATGCAGGTCATTTTGCTCTGGCACTGCATCTCCTGTTCCTCCTTGCACAAAGGAGGCGATAGTGGTTCCTGCTTCTGGAGTGTTGCCCTCATACGGTCCCCTCCACATCTCCTGGTGTACTGGCCTGTCTCCTGGTATCTGCTCCATACTCTAGACACAGTGATGATTGACACAGGCAGGGCCACCATCAGGGCATTACAGCCCTTACTAATGTATGGGGCCCGGTGCTTTAAGGGGGCCCGCCCGCCGCCCGAGCACGCTGGCAGCATGGTTCGGCAGCAAGCGCAGCGCTTTGCTGCTTTATATTCCCCACTCCCCACTGTCCCCAGTCCTGACCTCCTGGCTGGCAAATTAAATGGGCAGGCACTGTAGCTTTAAGCTACGGCCCGCCTTGATGCATCATGGTCCAGCCGGATGTGACGTCACACGCTGCTCTGCTCCACTTCCTCATTCTGGAGCAGAGCGAGCAGCGTGTCACGTCGGTGTGTTGTGCCAGACACACACTGCCACGAGGCTGGGAGCGGCGGCGTGCGGATGGCGGACCGGACCGGGACTGGTGCAGGCAGCAGGCGAGCTCAGCAGGGTGAGTAGTCTGTCGCAGGGGGGGCCCGGCCAGGACAGCCGCAGCGCAAGCATCCACAACGCACCACCAACAGGGCCCAGGGCAGGAAGGGGGGGGCCCAGCATCCACCAAAAGGGCTCCCAGGGCAGGTGGGGGGGGCTGTCCCAGGGCAGACAGGAGGGGCCTGCAGGCGCAGCATCCAGCAACAGTGGCCCTGGGGACCCTGTTGTGAATGGGTTTGGGATGAGTTCTGAGCAGAGGCTCCCTCTGGTGGTTACAAGCGGTACTAGTGAGGATTGTGAGGACTGGGAATCAGGTGTTACTGATTGGTCTTATATAAGGGAGTCATTTTCCCATCAGGGTTGCCGGTGATCAATTGTTCTGGTCTGAATCCTTCTTTCCAGTTTCCCTTGTAGCCTGCTGTGTCGTATCTGCATCTCCTGCTATCAGATAAGACAATTTCTTATTTTGTGTTTTTGCTATATTTTTGCATTTTGTCCTGCACTTCTGTGGGGGCCTTCAGGGTCCCCTCCGGGGGCTTTTGCCCTCTCAGTTTAGTCCAGCCACTGTGTTTTGTACTTTTGCTTTTTCCAGTTTTTTTTTTCAGTGGCTGCTGTTTTGATTTTTTTACACCAGAGAACTAATTTAGGTGGTGGAGGTCGTGTGATCTCAGGTGATTTTGAAATTAGTAGAGTTGGTGTTTTTTCAGGGTTTTCTGAGATTGCAGTAAGTACCCTTCCTGTCCTTTTCTATTTAGATAGTTTGGGCCCCAGCGTTTGCTCATACTATTTTCTTTCTGTGTCAGTATTTCCTCTTGTCTAACCGCCATTACATGTTTGGGGGCTTTCTATTATCTTTGGGGTTCTGCTCCGGGGCAGATAGCTTTCCTATTTCTATCTTTAGGTGTAGTTAGTTTCTCAGGCTGTGACGAGGCGTCTAGGACCAACGTAGGAACGCTCCACGGCTGCCTCTAGTTGCGGTGGTTAGTCAGGGTACTGCAATCTCATAGATTCCAACTGCTCTGGTGTATTTCCTTTTTTACCTGCACTCCTCAGCTACCGTAACATAACAGTATCACCGGCCATAAAAATTGTATGGTACTCACAGAAGGGAAAAAATATTTTGAAAGAAGGATTCAGACCAGAACAATTGATCACCGGCAACCCTGATGGGAAAATGACTCCCTTATATAAGACCAATCAGTAACACCTGATTCCCAGTCCTCACAATCCTCACTAGTACCGCTTGTAACCACCAGAGGGAGCCTCTGCTCAGAACTCATCTCAAACCCATTCACAACAGGACCCTGTTGGTGGATGCTGCGGGCCCCTCCTGCCTGCCTTGGGCTGGGGCCCTGTTGGAATGCTGCGTGCGGCCACCCCCCCGCCTACCCATCATATGGGGGCATAAAATCTATGGAGCATCTTATGGCAGCATAATCTTTGGAGCATCATATGGCACCATAATCTAGGGAGCATCATATGGCGGCATAATCTTTGGAGCATCATATGGCGCCATAATCTTTGGAGCATCATATGGGGCATAAAGTCTATGGAGCATCATATGGGGGCATAAAATCTATGGAGCATCATATGGGGGCATAAAATCTATGGAGCATCATATGGGGCATAAAATCTATGGAGCATCATATGGGGGCATATACATCTATGGGGCATCATATGGGGGCATATACATATATGGGGCATCATATGGGGGCATATACATAT
Source organism: Oophaga sylvatica (assembly GCA_033576555.1). Classification (NCBI taxonomy): domain Eukaryota; kingdom Metazoa; phylum Chordata; class Amphibia; order Anura; family Dendrobatidae; genus Oophaga; species Oophaga sylvatica. Next base: position 155,180,978 of record JARQOD010000003.1, read on the forward strand.
ATGGGGCATCATATGGCGGCATAATCTTTGGAGCATCATATGGCGGCATAATCTATGGAGCATCATATGGCGGTAATCTTTGGAGCATCATATGGCAGCATAATCTATGGAGCATCATATGGGGCATAAAATCTATGGAGCATAATTTGGGGCATAAAATCTATGGAGCATCATATGGCGGCATAATCTATGGAGCATCATATGGCGGCATAAACTATGGAGCATCATATGGCGACATAATCTATGGAGCATCATATGGGGGCATAAAATCTATGGGGCATCATATGGCAGCATAATCTATGGGGCATCATATGGCGGCATAATATATGGAGCATCATATGGGGGCATAAAATCTATGGAGCATCATATGGGGGCATAAAATCTATGGAGCATCATATGGGGCATAAAATCTATGGGGCATCATATGGGGCATAAAATCTATGGGCATCATATGGCGGCATAATCTATGGAGCATCATATGGCGGCATAATCTATGGAGCATCATATGGGGCATAAAATCTATGGAGCATCATATGGGGCATAAAATCTATGGAGCATCATTTGGGGGTATAAAATCTATGGGGCATCATATGGGGCATAAAATATATGGAGCATCTTATGGGGGCATAACTTTTATGGAGCAGCATATGGGGCATATTACTCTATGGGGCCATCTTATGATTTCAATTAGTTTAAAAAATTTATGTGACACATTCCCTTGAAGAAAGATAATTAAAATATACCAAAAAAAAAAAGTTACCAAATGTTTAATAGGTTAGAGTAGATAGGGCCTGCAATAGAGTCTACCTTGTTGTGGTGGCAGGCTTAAAAAATCTTTTGGTCAAAACAAAAGCTGATGGCTATGCATGTGATATGGTGTTAATGTGTCATTGGTGAGGACGTGGTGCAGAAGTGGAGTTTTTCCAAGAAAAGGCGGAGGGATTTTGAATGGTTCACGTGGTGGAGGAGGAGCTAGGGTGGAGGCAGAACTGGGGGTGGAGCCTGGGCGGAGTCTCAAGGGGGGCCCCATAAATTTTGCCAGTATGGGGCCCCAAAATTCCTAGTGGCAGCCCTGGACACAGCTAACCTTCTTGACACGCTTGCATTGGTGTGTCATCCTGGATGAGCTGCACTACTTGAACAATTTCTGTGGGTTGCTATGAGAGCAATGGCGAAGTGCAACAGTGACCAAAACAACAGCCAAAAAGGATGAGAACAGAGAAATGGTCTGTGGTCACCACCTGCAGAACCACTCCTTTATAGGGGTTGTATTGCTAATTGTCTATCATTTCTACCTGTTGTCTGTTCCATTTGAACAACAGCAGGAGAAATTGATTCACAATCGGTGCTGCTTCATTACTGGACAGTTTGATTTCACAGAAGTGTGATTGATTTGGAGTTACAGTGTGTTATCTAAGTGATCCCTGTATTTCTTTGAATATATATGAGATTTCCTCACAATCAATCAAAATTTAAAATTCTTAATCTTGTACTTAGCAGTGATTAGAATTATTATCTGTGATTACTTTTCCAATAATAAACAACTCAGACAGTGGTATTGTTATAAGGGGTGTAGAGGTAATAGTTATCAGGGTCCTGGTAGCTATGTCGGCCACTCAGCACCCTAAAGGGTATGCCACACTGAACAATATCGCTAACGGGATCGCTAAAAAACGTCACTATTTAGCGATCCCGTTAGCGATGTTGTTCAGTGCGGCATGCTCCAGCGACGAGCTTCCTGCTGTGATCTCGCTCGTCGCTGGAATCGCTCCGGACCCTATTTTCTCGTCGGCGCTCCCGCTGGGTAAGTATTATATCGCTAGTGTGGCACCTTTTCTTAGCGATTTAGCGGTACTTTTGTACCGCTAAAGTCGTTAAGAAGATCGCTAACGGCGATAGCGTCGTTAACTATATCGCTAAATGTGGCCGCACTTAGCGATATAGAAACAATCCCGCTAGCGATCACATTAGTATGCGTCGTTATTGTGATCGCTAGCGGGATTGTTTAGTGTGGCAGTACCTTAAGAAGGCACCAGCACAATGAAATACACAAAGTAGGTATTTGGGCAGTTATTTGCTAAAATAACCACACCCTGTCAACCATCGAATATTTATGAAACTGTTGATTCTGCATATGTCAAGGATCAGAAAAAAAGGATCTGACATGTTGAATATCAACATGCCCAATCCTTTGTTTTCATGAAGTTAAGGTACCACCAGAGATGTCTGGCAGTGGCTTATTTCCATCTATGCAGCAAGAACAAATGCATGCTCTATCGTACAGAGCATGAATGTGTATAGGGAGTTCATTAGTAATAGCTGTTAAAAGCAATTACTAGCTGACTAGCAATTTAAAATGTAGGGCAAGCTTTAGAATTATTTGTAGGTTCTGTTCTTAAACCAAATGTGTTTATTTTATTCTTTGTGTGTTAATATTTTCAGCTTTTTTTATTTTCCTCCTAGGGCTTTCATTCCTTCTCTTAGTTTTTCTGGTTAATTATGTGTATGTCACTGCTAATCAGACAGATAACGAATTAGCTGATAATGTTTACAGGCAGCCCTGCATTTTTAAATATCATCTACATCCCAGAGAGCAAACACTATGCTGCATTTTGTCTTGTAGTATGCTAAATAAATACAGTATATCACAAAAGTGAGTACACCTCTCCCTCTCACATTTTCGTAAATATTTTATTATACCTTTTCATGGGATAACAGTGAAGATATGACACTTTGATACAATGTAAAGTATAACGGAGTAAATTTGGTGTGCCCTCTAAATAACTCAACACACAGTCATTAATGTCCAAACTGCTGGCAACAAAAGTGAGTACACCTCCAAGTGAAAATGGCCAAATTATGCCCAATTAGCCATTTTCCCTCCCTGGTGTCATGTGACTCTTTAGTGTTACAAAGTCTCAGGTGTGTTAAATGTGGTGTTATCGCTCTTACACTCTCATTCTGGTTACTGGAAGTTCAACACGGCACCTCCTGGCAAAGAACACTCTGAGTATCTGAAAAAAAGAATTGTTGCTCTACATCAGTGTTCCCCAACTCCAGTCCTCAAGAGCCACCAACAGGTCATGTTTTCAGGATTTCCTTTGTGTGGCCCAGGTGATAATTGCAGTTTCTGCAGAGGCAATCATTCCATCAACTGGGCAACACTAAGGAAATCCTGAAAACATTACTTGTTGGTGGCTCTTAAGGACTGGAGTTGGGGAACACTGCCCTACATAAAGATGACCTAGGCTATAAGAAGATTGCTGACACCCTGAAACTGAGCTGCAGCACGGTGGACAAGACCAAACAGCAGTTTACCAAGACAGGTTCCACTCGGAACTGGCCTCGCAATGGTCGACCAAAGAAATTGAGTGCACGTGCTCAGCGTCATATTCACAGATTGTCTTTTCAAAATAGACATTCAAATGCTGCCAGCATTGCTGCAGAATTTAAAGGGGTGAGAGCCTGCTAGTGCTCTGACCATATACCGCACACTGCTTCAAATAAGTCTGTAAGGCTGTCGTCCCAGATGGAAGCCTCTTCTAAAGATGATGCACAAGAACAGGACCAGCTCCAGAGTTTTCGTGATCCCCGAGCAAAAGAGTCTCAGCGGGCCCCTTTAACACATAACATGATTCATGATAGACAGATACGGCAGAAAAATATAGGTATAGTAAATTGCTAATTATTTCACTTACTTCTTACATTACATGAGTAACAAAGTAACATAATTAGCAAGGCCGAAAAAAGACATTTGTCCATCCAGTTCAGCCTATATTCCGTCAGAATAAAGCCCCAGATCTACATCCTTCTAAAGAACCTAATAACTGTAAGATACAATATTATTACGCTCCAGGAAGACATCCAGGCCTCTCTTGAACCCCTCGACTGAGTTCGCCATCACCACCTCCTCAGGCAAGGAATTCCAGATTCTCACTGCCCTAACAGTAAAGAATTCTCTTCTATGTTGGAGGAAAAACCTTCTCTCCTCCGGACGCAGAGAATGCCCCTTTGTGACCGTCACCTTTCTTGGTATAAACAGATCCTCGGAGAGATATTTGTATTGTCCCCTTATATACTTATACATGGTTATTAGATCGCCCCTCTTTTTTCTAGACTAAATAATCCTAATTTTGCTAATCTCTCTGGGTATTGTAGCGCTTTCATCCCCTTTATTAATTTTGTTGCCCTCCTTTGTACTCGCTCTAGTTCCATTACATCCTTCCTGAGCACTGGTGCCCAAAACTGTACACAATACTCCATGTGCGGCCTAACCAGGGATTTGTACAGAGGCAGTATAATGCTCTCATCATGTGTATCCAGACCTCTTTTAATGCACCCCGTGATCCTGTTTGCCTTGGCAGCCGCTGCCTGGCACTGGCTGCTCCAGGTAAGTTTATCATTAACTAGGATCCCCAAGTCCTTCTCCATGTCAGATTTACCCAGTGGTTTCCCTTTCAGTGTGTAATGGTGATATTGATTCATTCTTACCATGTGTATAACCTTACATTTATCATTGTTAAACCCCATCTGCCACCTTTCGGTTCAAGTTTCAAACTTATCCAGATCCATCTGTAGCAGAATGCTACTGTATATTCTGTTGTATTGACTGTTTTACATAATTTTGTATAATCTGCAAATATCAATATTTTACTGTGTAAACCTTCTACCAGATTGTTAATAAATATGTTGATAAGAATAGGTCCCAACACCGACCCTTGCGGTACCCCACTGGTACCATTTATAACCACCCTCTGCTTTCTATCACTAAGTGAGTTACTTACCCATTTACACACATTTTCCCCCAGACTCAGCATTCTTATTTTGTGTACCAACCTCTTGTGTGGCACGGTATCAAACGCTTTGGAAAAATCAAGATATACCACGTCCAATGACTCACCTTGGTCCAGTCTATAGCTTACCTCTTCATAAACACTGATTAGATTGGTTTGACAGGAGCGATTCCTCATAAACCCATGCTGATATGGAGTTAAACAGTTAGGGTATGCCACACTGAACAATATCGCTAACGGGATCACTAAAAAACGTCACTATTTAGCGATCCCGTTAGCGATGTTGTTCAGTGCGGCATCTGCCAGCGACGAGCTTCCTGCTGTGATCTCGCTCGTCGCTGGAATCGTTCCGGACCCTATTTTCTCGTCGGCGCTCCCGCTGGGTAAGTATATATCGCTAGTGTGGCACCTTTTCTTAGCGATTTAGCGGTACTTTTGTACCGCTAAAGTCGTTAAGAAGATCGCTAACGGCGATAGCGTCGTTAACTATATCGCTAAATGTGGCCGCACTTAGCGATATAGAAACAATCCCGCTAGCGATCGCATTAGTATGCGTCGTTATCGTGATCGCTAGCGGGATTGTTTAGTGTGGCAGTACCTTTATTCTCATTGAGATAATCCAGAATAACATCCCTCAGAAACCCTTCAAATATTTTACCAACAATAGAGGTTAGACTAAAGGTACTGCCACACTTAGCGATCTGGTTAGCGATCTCAATAACGACGCAAGCTAATGAGATCGTTGGTGTGATCTCTTTTAGGTCGCTAGTAGCTGCCAAACAGGAGATCTCATTAACAACTCATCAGTGGTCAGCGATCTCTTTAACGACTTTGGCGGTCGTTAGGATCTGTCATTAGCATGTACTGAGCGCTTCTGATTCATAGGAATTTCCAGCATCGCTCCTGCTCTCTGCGTCCTGCTAGCCTGCTTTGCAACTTCTGCGATCCTCTCTGTGACGCAAAAGAGAACTTACAGATATTGCGATCCATTCCGTGACGCTAAACACCATATGCGTCACAAACGAGGTCGCTCGTCGTTCGCAAAAGGTGCCAAACACAGCGATATAGGCTCACCAGCGGGACGCCAACGATCAAAAAACGGTCCAGAACTCGAGTGAACGATCAGCGACATCACAGCAGGGGCCACATCGTTGCTACATGCCACACACAACGAGGTCGCTAACGAGATCGCAAAATAGTGACGTTTTAGTGATCTCGTTTGCGATCTCGTTTGCGATCTCGTTTAGTGTGGCATACCCTTTACTGGCCTATAATTTCCAGGTTCACTTTTAGAGCCCTTTTTGAATACTGGTACCACATTTGCTATGCGCCAGTCCTGTGGAACAGACCCCGTCGCTATAGAGTCCCTAAATATAAGAAATAATGGTTTGTCTATTACATTACTTAGTTCTCTTAGTACTCGTGGGTGTATGCCATCCGGACCCGGAGATTTATCTATTTTAATCTTATTTAGCTGGTTTCACACCTCTTCTTGTGTTATCTATCTATATATCTATTGTTACTTCTATAACAGCTGAGAAATCGGCAAATCGCCGCAGCACACAGGGGTTCAAAACTTTGCAGTCACACAGAGTGACTGCAGAGTTTTCATTTTAGACCAGACAGTATAGTCCTCCATCAAACAAAAAGGTTCCAGCAACAAATATTCAAATCAAATTGTTGGATAAACGTTAAAACTTCTTTTTATTTTAATGCCATTAAAAACATGCTGTTAAACCCCTTCCCGACCTGTGACACAGCGTATGTGTCATGAAAGGATCGCGTTCCTGCGGGTCGGGTGACCGGGGTCACTGAAAGGTCTCTCGACCCGCAGGCACAAGACCCTTTGTGCTTCACCACAGGGGGGTTGGCTTAACCCCCACGTGGCTACGATCGCTCTGATTGGCTGTTAAAAGTGAAACAGCCAATCAGAGCAATCTGTAATATTTCACCAATGAAATTTGGTGAAATATTACAATCCAGCCATGGCCGATGCTGCAATAGCATCGGCCATGGCTGGAGACCGAGATCCGACCACCCCTACACTGAGGCACGGCGGCGATCGGCCGCCGCCACCGATAGATGGCGGCGATCGGTCACCGCCGTCACTAAATGCTCCCCTCCTCCTTGCCTCCGCTGCCCCCATATTCCGATCCCCCCCTTACCTTCCGACCCTCCCTACTCACCTCTCCCAGTCCTCCGATGTCCCTGGATCCATCCCGGTGTCAGTCCGGGATGTTTCATGGGCGCCGCCATCTTGCAAAATGGCGGGCGCATGCGCAGTTCGCCTGCCGGCCAGCGCATGCGCGGTGTGCCCTCCAGAGTCCAGAAATTTATTTTGATCACTGTGATAAACTCTCACAGTGATCAAAATAAAAAAAAGTAAATAAACGCCCCATTTATCACCCCCATAGGTAGGGACAAATAAAATAAAAAATATATATATATATATATATTTTATCTTTTTATTAGGGTTAGGGTAATGATTTAAGGCTGTGTTTATATTGCGTTATGGCAGTCCGTTAGACGGACTGCGTTACACCGCTGTATAACGCGGTGTAATGCAGTCCGTTAACGCTGCCATTCACCCCCATTTTCGGGAACATAGCGACACATGCCGTAAAGCGGCATGCGTTCGCGACGTGCCGTCATTCAGTGACGGAGCTTCGGACGCGGCCTGCAGCGTCTGGGCTCCGTCACCGCTAGCGCAGATGAATCATCTGCTGATTTATCTGCGCTAGTGGGTATAGCATAACGCGATCGTGTAATGCTATACCGTTACCCGCCCATCAACGCTATATGTTGAATGGGCTGGTAAAACGCAATATGAACCCAGCCTTAGGGTTAGGGTTAGAACTAGGGTTAGGGTTAGAACTAGGGTTAGGGTTAGCATTAGGGTTAGAATAAGGGTTAGGGTTAGAATTTTCACTGTTTAGGCACACAGGGGCTCTCCAAACGCGTCATGGTGTCCGCTAACGATTGGAGCTAATTTTCCATTCAAAAAGTCAAATGGCGATCCTTCCCTTCTGAGCCCTACCGTGCGCCCAAACAGTGGTTTATGACCACATATGAGGTATCGTGTACTCAGGAGAAATTGCCCAACAAATTTTAGGAGCCATTTTATCCTGTTGCCCATGTGAAAATGAAAAAACTGAGGCTAAAATAAAATTTTTGTCAAAAAAAAGAACTTTCTTTTTTTTACGGATCAATTTGTGAAGCACCTGGGGTTTCAAAGTGCTCACTATGCATCTAGATAAGTTCCTTGGGGGGGTCTAGTTTCCAAAATGGGGTCACTTGTTGGGGAGCTCCAATGTTTAGGCACACAGGGACTCTCCAAATGCAACATGGCAACCGCTAAATATTCCAGCATATTTTCTATTCAAAAAAGTCAAATGGCGCTCCTTCACTTCTGAGCCCTGCCGTGCGCCCATACAGTGGTTTATGACCACATATGAGGTATCTGTGTACTCAGGAGAAATTGCCCAACAAATTTTAGGATCCATTTTATCCTGTTGCCCATGCAAAAATGAAAAAATTGATGCTAAAATAAAATTTTTGTTGGAAAAATTAAAATGTCCATTTTTTCCTTCCACGTTGCTTTAGTTCCTGTGAAGCACCTGAAGGTTAATAATCTTCTTGAATGTAGTTTTGAGTAGCTTGAGGGGTGCAGTTTTTATAATGGTGTCACTTTTGGGTATTTTCTACCATATAGACCCCTCAAAGTGACTTCAAATGTGAGGTGGTCCCTAAAAAAATGGTTTTGTAAATTTTGCTGTAAGAATGAGAACTCGCTGGTCAACTTTTAACCCTTATAACTTTCTAACAAAAAAAAATTTTGTTTCCAAAATTGTGCTGATGTAAAGTAGACATGTGGGAAATGTTATTTATTAACTATTTTGTGTCACATAACTCTCTGGTTTAACAGAATAAAAATTCGAAAATTGCAAAATTTTCAAAATTTTCACCAAATTTCCATTTTTTTCACAAATAAATGCAAAAATTATCGACCTAAATTTACCACTAACATGAAGCCCAATATATCACGAAAAAACAATCTCACAATCGCTAGGATCCATTGAAGCGTTCCTGAGTTATTACCTCATAAAGGGACACTGGTCAGAATTGAAAAAATGGCAAGATCATGAAGGGGTTAAAATATAAATCCAGGGGATTACGCATTTCGAACAAAAGTGTTCTTAGTCATAACCATAACTTATGACTAAGATCACTTTTGTTCGAAACGCGTAATCCCCTGGATGTTTATTGCTGGAACCTTTTTGTTTGATTACCACAGCCGCTTTTTCCGAGCACCATCCTGAAGACCACACCGAAAGCCACAGGAATTCATCTAATAGTGAACTGAATCTTTTTTTTTTTTCTTCTAGTATAGTCCTCCATACAGTATTATGGACACCACATTGTCCTTCATACAGTATTATGAGCACCACATAGTCCTCCATACAGTATTATGAGGCAACCACCAATAGCCTCCTCGATATGACAGTATACATATTATGGGCTCCAACTAGTCCTCCATACTGTATTATGGGCACCACATAGTGCGCCATACAGTGTTTATGGGCACCACATAGTGCTCCATACAGTATTATGGGCACCACATGGTCCTCCATACAGTATTATGGGCATCACATACTCCATACAGTGTAATGGGACCCATATATTGCTCCATACAGGATAATAGACAACACATAGTGCTCCATACAGTATTATGGGCCCATTTATTGCTCCATACAGTATTATCAGGACCATATATTGCTTCATGCAGTATAATGGTCCCCATATATTCCTCCATATAGTATAATGGTCCCCATATAATGCTCCATATAGTATAATGGCCCCATATGTTGCTCCATACAGTATAATGGGCCCATATATTGCTCCATACAATTTAATGATCTCCACATATTGCTCCATACAGTATAATGGGCCCCATACAATGCTCCATACAGTATAATGGTCCCATATAATGCTGCATACAGTATAATGGCCCCATATATTGCTCCATACAGAATAATGAACCCCATATATTGCTCCATACAGTGTATAGTGGCCCTATATATTGTTCCTTCAGTATAATGGCCCCATATATTGCTTCATACTGTATATAATGGTCCTATATATGGTTCCCACAGTATAATGGCCCCATATATTGATCTATACAGCATAATGGGCCCCATATATTGCTCCATACAGTATAATGGGAACCATATAAAGCTCCATACAGTATAATGGACAACATATATTGCTCTATACAGTATATAATTGCCCATATATTGTTCCTACAATATAATGTGCCTATATAATGCTCCATACATTATAACGTATGATGAGCCATACTCTATAATGGGCCAATGTAAAGCTTCATACAGTATAATGGACCCTATATACAGATATGCTTTCATACAGTATAATGGCCCCATATATTGCTTCATTCAATATAATGGCCCCATATATTGCTTTATACATATAATGGACCCATATATTGCTCCATACAGTATATAATGGCCCCATATATTGTTCCTACACTCTGAAAATGAAAATGGTGGAGGCCAAAAAGCAGGAGAAGGCTATAAAAAGATAGCAAATCATTTTCAAATTGTCCTTTCCTCAGTTTAAAATGTAATTAAGAAAAGGCAGTTAACAGGAACACTGGATGTCAAGATAAGGTCTGAAAGACCAAGCAAAATTTCAGTGAGAGATGTGCATAGATTGCTAGAGAGGCAAATCAGAATCCCCACTTGACTGCAAAAGACCTTCAGAAAGATTTAGCAGACTCTGGAGTTGTGGTAAATTGTTCTACTCTTCAGCGATACCTGCACAAATGTTGCCTTCATGGAAGAGTCATCAGAAGAAAACCTCTCCTGCATCCTCACCATAAAATCCTGCGTCAGAAGTATGCAAAAAACTAAACAAGCCTGATGCATTTTGGAAACAAGTCCTGTGGACTAATGAGGTTAAAATAGAACTCTTATGGCCACAATGATCAAAAGTATGTATGGATAAAAAAAGGGCACAGAATTTCAGGAAAAGAACATCTTGCCAACCATTAAGCATGAGGATGGATCAATCATGCTTTAGGGTTGTGTTGCAGTGAATGGCATGGGAAACATTTGACGTGTAGAGTGAAGAATTAATTGAATTAAATTTCAACAAGTTCTTGATACAAACATAACACCATGTGTAAAAAAGCTGAAGTTGAAAAGGGAATAGCTTCTAAAATGGATAAATGATCCTAACCACACGTCAAATTCCACAATAAACTACCTGAAAAGACGCAAACTGAAGGTTTTACATTAGTCCTCATAGTCCCCTAATCTGAACATCATTGATAATCTGTGGCTAAACCTCAAAACAGCAATGCAGGCAAGAGTACCCAGGAATCTCACAGAACTGGAAGAATTTTCCAAGGAAGAATGGACAAAAATCCCTCAAACAAGAATTGAGAGACTCTTGTATGCTTCAAAAAGCATGTACAAGCTCTTATAATTGCAAAAGGGGGTGTAACTATGTACTAACAATGCAGGGTGCTCAAACTTTTGCATCGGCCCATTTTCCTTTTTGAAATTTTTAAAATGTAAAAGATGAAATATATATATTTTTTGCTTAAAATAAAAAGGAAATGTGTCATCTTTAACTTTAGGCCTTTTAGAGATCATTTCATCTTAAACTTGCTTAACTGTTCACAATAACAGTAATTTTGACTGAGGTTGCCCAAACTTTTACATGCCACTGTACATATACCACGTGTATACATATACAGCTGTTCTTTAGCTCTAAACCCTCTGGCATACTTCTACACATTGAGAAAATCTGTTTTGGGCTTAATACATTTTAACAAAAAGACACACAAACTGATTGATTTAGGTTGTAGGAGTTTGGCTTGGATTGGAACCTGACAGATGTGACGATAATGAATCACTCTCCCGAGTATTCTGGTATCAAACATTCAGTGTCGCAAAGGCCTAAGATATGACAGATTAAAGAAAAAATAAGATTGGAAAACTTGTCATCTTCTTCATTATCGTGAGCTTACAAAACAACATTTACATATTACTAATATTATATAACTGTCATGAAAAATATCAAGAATCATAATTTTGTTGAGAGTACGGCAATATCTTAGCTCTTTCAAGACAAGTTTTCTTTTTTGCGATTTCCTTTTTTCTTCCCCTTATTTGAAGATCCATAACTTGTTATTTTTGTTGGACAAGTTTTAATTTTAAATCAACACATTCATTTTACCATTCAATGTACTGGAAAATAGGAAAAAATTTAAGTGCGTAGAAATTGTGAAAAAAATGCAGTATCACCATTGTTTTTGGTGTTTTGCCTTTACAGGATTCATTGTGCATTAAAATTAACCTGGCAAAATAATTCTCCACGACGGTACAATTATGACAATTGGAAAACGTGTCCAGTTTTTTCATTATTTTAATGGTGAAAAAACAATCAGACATTAAAAAAATATATATTGTTTGTGCCACTATTTTCTGAGACTTGTAACTTTTGTAGTTTTCATGAAGCTGTGAGGCTTGTTTCTGTGTCCCGAGTTGATATTTAACCACTTTCCAACATCGGGCGTAAGTAGTACGCCGATGTCGGAGTCCCTCACTTTGATGTGGGCTCTGGCGCACTTTGAACAGCTGACATGTGCCTGAAACAGCCGCGGGTGGAATCACGATCCACTCGCTGCTGTTAACTTGTTAAATGCCGCTGTCAAACTCTGACACCAGTATTTAACTCGCGCTTCCGGCAAGCGCGACAGAAATCCCACCCATTGTAGCCCCCGTCACGTGATTGCGGGTCACCAATGGGTTGGCATTGACTACCAGAGGTCTCCAGCAGACCTTCCATGGTTGTCATAGCCAGATTGCTATGAGCGCCGCCCGGTGGTCAGCGCTCATATCAAGTGAGTAATTCTGCAACATACAGGCGATCTGATCATAGCCTGTATGTAGCAGAGCACATTGGACAATTGCAGCTTCTAGTCTCCCATGGAGACTATTGAAGCATGCCAAAAGTAAAAAAAAAGTTTTAAAAAAATAAAAAAAATATAAATGTTCAAATCACCCCCCATTCGCCCCATCCAAAATAAAACAATAAAAAAAATCAAACATACACATAATTGTTATCGCCGCGTTCAGAATCGCTCGATCTATCAATATAAAAAAATTAACCTGCTCACTAAATGGCAAAACGAGAAAAAAAGTAAAAATGCCAGAATTACGTTTTTTTGGTCTCTACTACATTGCAATAAAATGCAACAATAACGGACGATGAAATGATCGTATCTACTCCAAAATAGTATCATTAAAAATGTTGGATCAGCACGCAGAAAAATAAGCACTCACCCAACTAGAGATCACGAAAAATGGAGATGCTATGGATATCGGAAAATTGCGCAATTTATTATTTTTTTTAACAATCTTTGGAATTTTTTTCACCACTTAAATAAAAAAGAACCTAGACATGTTTGGTATCTGGCAAAATCATAATGACCTGGAGAATCATGATGACAGGTCAGTTTTAGCATTTAGTGAACATGGTTTAAAAAAAAAAAACTAAGGGATTGCACTTTTTTGCAATTTCACCGCACTTGGAAATTTTTTCCCGTTTTGAGTACACGATATGATAAAACCAATGGTGTCGTTTAAAAGTACACTCATCCCGCAAAAAACAAGCCCTCTCATGGCCATTTTGATCAAAAAATAAAAAAGTTATGGCTCTGGGAACAAGGGGAGCAAAAAATGAAAATGCAAACCCAAAAATACCTCTGGTCATTAAGGGGTTAATGGATGCCATTTTGAGGTCCGTATGCCATTTTAATTGCTTTTTATTGCATTTTTTTAGGAGCTGTGGGGATTTAAAAAATGGCATATTTTACATTCTGATTTTTTTTTCTTTTCGCCATTTAGCATGTGGTTTAAGTAATTGTATATTTTGATAGATCGGACTCTTTCAGTCACAACGATACATATTTACATATACATTACAGACCAAAAGTTTGGACACACCTTCTCATTCAACGATTTTTCTGTATTTTCATGACTATGAAAATTGTAGAATCACACTGAAGGCATCAAAACTATGAATTAACACATGTGGAATTATACATTACACTTTACAAAAAAGTGTGAAACATCTGAAAATATGTCTTATATTCTAGGTTCTTCAAAGTAGCCACCCTTTGCTTTGATTACTGCTTTGCACGCAGAAAAGGTGAACGGCTGGACTCTACATGCCTGGTTCCCACCGTGAAGCATGGAGGAGGTGGTGTGATGGTGTGGGGATGCTTTGCTGGTGACACTGTTGGGGATTTATTCAAAGTTGAAGTGGTGAGCGGTCCATCTCACCCCAAACCATCTCGATTGGGTTCAGGTCTGGTGACTGTGGAGGCCAGGTCATCTGGCGTAGCACCCCCACACCCTCCTTCTTGGTCAAATAGCCCTTACACAGTCTGGAGGTGTGTTTGGGGTCATTGTCCTGTTGAAAAATAAATGATGCTCCAACTAAACGCAAACCGGATGGAATAGCATGCTGCTGCAAGATGCTGTGGTAGCCATGCTGGTTCAATATGCCTTCAATTTTGAATAAATCCCCAACAGTGTCACCAGCAAAGCACCCCCACACCATCACACCACCTCCTCCATGCTTCACGGTGGGAACCAGGCATGTAGAGTCCATCCGTTCACCTTTTCTTCGTGCAATGCAATAATCAAAGCAAAAGGTGGCTACTTTGAAGAACCTAGAATATAAGACATATTTTCAGTTGTTTCACACTTTTTTGTAAAGTGTAATGTATAATTCCACATGTGTTAATTCATAGTTTTGATGCCTTCAGTGTGATTCTACAATTTTCATAGTCATATAAATACAGAAAAATCATTGAATGAGAAGGTGTGTCCAAACTGTTGGTCTGTACTGTATGTTAGATTTTTTTTTACTCTTTATTAATTTTTACTTTATGTGTTAGTCCCTTTAGGGGACTTGAATCTACATTTGTTTGATCACTTATACTATAGGTTGCAATGCCATAATATTGCAATGTAAAGTAAAATATTGTAAAATCGTAGTTCTCCTATGAAATTTACCCTGTGACTGAGCTTTTCAAGAGGACTAAAGGGTATGCCACACTGAACAATATCGCTAACGGGATCGCTAAAAAACGTCACTATTTAGCGATCCCGTTAGCGATGTTGTTCAGTGCGGCATCTGCCAGCGACGAGCTTCCTGCTGTGATCTCGCTCGTCGCTGGAATCGTTCCGGACCCTATTTTATCGTCGGCGCTCCCGCTGGGTAAGTATATATCGCTAGTGTGGCACCTTTTCTTAGCGATTTAGCGGTACTTTTGTACCGCTAAAGTCGTTAAGAAGATCGCTAACGGCGATAGCGTCGTTAACTATATCGCTAAATGTGGCCGCACTTAGCGATATAGAAACAATCCCGCTAGCGATCGCATTAGTATGCGTCGTTATCGTGATCGCTAGCGGGATTGTTTAGTGTGGCAGTACCTTTAGATGGCAGCTACGTCGGCCTTCAGCAGGGCCCTGGCTGCCATGGTAACTCATCGGTTCCCTGGAATTGAGACACCGTGTGGAATGATAGCCGGTGCAGAATGTATCAGCAATTGAGTCATTTAAATTCCTCTCTCAGAGATTGACAGGAAGCTTTAAATGCTTAAGGTACTGCCACACTAAACAATCCCGCTAGCGATCACGATAACGACGCATACTAATGCGATCGCTAGCGGGATTGTTTCTATATCGCTAGTAGCAGCCTAATTTAGCGATCTCCTTAACGACTTTAGCGGTACAAAAGTACCGCTAAATCGCTACCAAAAGGTGCTACACTCAGCGATATATACTTACCAGCGGGGGCGCCGACGATAAAAACAGGGTCCGGAACGATGAGAACGACGAGCGAGATCACAGCAGGATCTCAGCAGGGGCCACGTCGCTGGTAGATGCCGCACACAACAACATCGCTAACGGGATCGCTAAATAGTGACGCTTTTTAGCGATCCCGTTAGCGATGTTGTTTAGTGTGGCAGTACCTTAAAACTGCAGTGATCAGATTGTGCTCTGCTTGCTGCAGATACAGGCATATGCTGATTAGTCAACACAGCCGGCATCTCACACAGGAGCTGTTCCTGCTTCATACTTTTCTTAAAAACCAATGATGAAAATGCACATCATAAGTTACTAATCAGTTAAATCTGGTATTAGACCAACTCCCCCAGAACTTCCCTCTAGTTCAGGTTGATCACATGTCACAGGACAGTGCAGATCTTGGGGTATATAATGCTGCTGTATACATAACATACAGTCATGGCCAAAAGTTTTGTAGAATGACACAAATATTATATTTTCACATGATCTGCTGCCCTCTGGTTTTTATGTGTGTTTGACAGATGTTTTTATCACAGACAGAAATATAATAATTGCAAACATATGAGTAATAAAAGCTTATATTGACAGTTAGAATGAGTTAATGCAGCAAGTCAATATTTGCAGTGTTGACCCTTCTTCTTCAGGACCTCTGCAATTCTCCCTAGCATGCTCTCAATCAACTTCTGGACCAAATCCTGACTGATAGCAGTCCATTCTTGCACAATCAATGCTTTCATTTTGTCAGAAATTTTAGGTTTTTGTTTGTCCACCCGTCTCTTGATGATTGACCACAAGTTCTCAATGGGATTAAGATCTGGGGAGTTTCCAGGCCATGGACCCAAAATCTCTATGTTTTGTTCCCTGAGCCATTTAGTTATCACCTTTGCTTTATGGCAAGGTGCTCCATCATGCTGGAAAAGGCATTGTTGATCGCCAAAACTGCTCTTGGAGGGTTGGGAGAAGTTGCTCTTGGAGAACATTCTGGTACCATTCTTTATTTCATGGCTGTGTTTTTTAGCAAGACTGTGAGAGACCCGATTCCCTTGGCTGAGAAGCAACCCCACACATGAATGGTTTCAGGATGCTTAACAGTTGGCATGAGACAAGAACTGGTGGTAGCGCTCACCTTGTCTTCTCCGAATGAGGCGTTTTCCTGATGTCCCAAACAATCGAAAAGGCGATTCATCAGAGAAAATAACTTTACCCAGTCCTCAGCAGTCCACTGCCTGTACCTTTTGCAGAATATCAGTCTGTCCATGATGTTTTTTCTGGAGAGAAGTGGCTTCTTTGCTGCCCTCCTTGAGACCAGGCCTTGCTCCAAGAGTCTCCGCCTCACAGTGCATGCAGATGCACTCACACCTGCCTGCTGCCATCCTGAGCAAGCTTTACACTGCTGGTAGCCCGATCCCGCAGCTGAAACACTTTTAAGAGACGGTCCTGGCGCTTGCTGGTCTTTCTTGGCACTCTGAAGCCTTTTTGGCAACAATGGAACCTCTCTCCTTGAAGTTCTTGATGATGGATAGATTGTTGACTGAGGTGCAATCTTTCTAGCTGCGATACTCTTCCCTGTTAGGCCATTTTTGTGCATTGTAATGATGACTGCACGTGTTTCTTTAGAGATAACCATGGTTAACAGAAGAGAAACAATGATGCCAAGCACCAGCCTCCTTTTAAAGTGTCCAGTGGTGTCATTCTACTTAATCATGACAGATTGATCTCCAGCCATGTCCTCTCAACACCCACACCTGTGTTAATGGAGCAATCACTGAAAAGAGGTTAGCTGGTCCTTTTAAGGCAGGGCTGCAATGATGTTGAAATGTGTTTTGGGGATAAAGTTCATTTTCTAGCCAAATATTGACTTTGCAAGTAATTGCTGTTAAGCTGATCACTCTTTATAACATTCTGGAGTATATGCAAATTGCCATTAGAAAAAGTGAAGCAGTAGACTTTGTAAAAATTAATATTTGTGTCATTCTCAAAACTTTTGGCCATGACTGTAGATTTGGATCCTTGTTTTTTTTATCTCCTTACTAGAGTTGAGCGAATTTGTTCAGGTTCTCGCTTATTTGGCAAGCTATAGCGCTTACCGAATAAGCTAGAGCGGGAACCCGGATACATGGAGCGCGCCGGCTGAATAAGAAGAGACCCAAACAAATTCACTCAACTTTACTCCCTACAACCATGTATAATCGAACAAGCATTATTGTTTATTTAAAGGTGTTATCTCACAAAGGACATATATGATATATCAATGAACTATGCCATAACTGTCTGATAGATTTGCGGCCAACCTCTGTGACATGCACGTGTCTCCAAAACAGAAATCTACCAATCCCCCATTGCGACTGGCATTCAACCAGCAGCAATGTAGAGGAATGGCCAGGCATGTGCCGTAATTCTCAATTCTATGCTGTTGCTGTGGAAGTTCCAAATACACATGAAGTGGGAGCAGCATCTGAGTCGCCCGTAGCTAGGGCCTGTGGGGTACTCGGCACCGAGCCCGTTCACTTCAATGGGGGATGTCACGGGTAGCACAGCTCGGTCCGTTGCCCTGGGTGCTCACCTCAATAAAAGGGGGATATTTACAGGGGATTATAGGTTTGTAGAAATGTTCGTGACGCCACCTGTGGTTCCTGGTCAGGGTGACCAGTGCTGCAGGGTAGATCCTCTGAGGGGTTGTTACTGGGCAGCAAGGTGTTAAGTCTTCCACAGGCAAGACTGATCCCTCAGGGTATATGGCGGTGTAGCGGTGCAGGATCAATAAGGCAGACACACACAAGAAAGTCTCTTTCTTGTACCTTTACTGATGGTAGATGCAGGCACGTCCCGGGAAGCTGTCAGGGTGGAGGATGCACGTCCAGTAATCCCACTGAGTAGGTGTAGGACCTCCGTACTCCTTTATGTGTGTGAGTTTCTGACCTGTATAGAACAAAGTCTAACTCTGTCTTCTTCGTATACGCTCGGCTGACTTTGTGGTGAGGCCTTCTTGTGGACAGAACAGTGTCTCTGTGGCGGTACCTGCCAGACCCCCGTCTTCCTAACCTCGGTTACGTATCAGCACTGCAGGGCCCCTGCGACTTGAAGTTCCACAGGGTCTCCGGTTTCTCCTACTAGTCGTGTAGATGCTAGCAAGCTCGGACCCGGCGTCCGGTGGTGCAGAGTAGAGGTAAGTGATCAATGCTGTTTCAACCTCTGTCACTCTCTTCTTTCTTCCACTCGCCTTTCGTCCTACTCTAACCTTTAACATAAGCACACACTAGCAGTAGATGGCAGTTTTTCCTTCTCTTCACCGCTCTCAAAGCGTCGGCACGCTCGCTCACTCTAAATACCTCCGTTGACTCAGTCTTACAACACTACAGTTCCCTTTCCTTCACTTCCTTCTGAGGCTCTGTCCGAAGTAGCTATCAGGACCTTCCGTCAGACTGATCTACGCTCACTTCGAGAGCTACTTTCCACTTCTTTAGGGTAACTACAATCTGCACGTTCTGAGGTAACTTTCCTCTCTCCTCGTCTCTCTGAGGTACGACCAACAACTAGCTAACGTTCAACTAGACTGCCTGTAAAACACTCCACTGCTCCGTCTGTCCACTACCCTTATATATCTCTGGATACTCTCCAAGGGCTCCCTCTGGTGGCTCCAGGGAAATGTGAAGATGTGAATGAATATCGGGTGTATTTGTGAGTTTACCTTCTGTGCATCCTCCAGGGTAACATGTGGCACCAAGCGCAGCTGGGCTACACACATCTATCAGACATCCCCTTAATAGGAGAGATACCTTTGGGTGCAAATTATCGAGTCACGGCGCAAAAAAGCTGACATTTATGAACATTGAGGCAGTCTCCATTAGGCAAGATGAGCAGAGATTCAGCAGCAGGGAGAAGGAACACTGAGAAGCTCTCCATCAGACAAGATGGACAGAGATTCAGCAGTAAGGAGAAGGGAGACAGGAGGTCTACATCAGGCTAGGTAGGCAGAGATTCAACATCAGGAAGGAGGAACATTGAGAAGCTCTCCATTAAACAAGATGGGCAGAGATTCAGCAATAAGTAGGAGGGAAACAGAGGAGCTCTACATCAGGCAAGGTGAGCAGAGATTCAGCAGCAGGGAGAAGGAACACTGAAGTGCCTTCCATCAGACAAGATGGACAGAGATTCAGCAGTAAGGAGAAGAGAGACAGGAGCTCTACATCAGGCTAGATAGGCAGATTCAGCATCAGGAAAGAAGAACATTGAGAAGATCTCCATTAAACAAGATGGGTAGAGATTCAGCAATAAGTAGAAGGGAAACAGAGGAGCTCTACATCAGTCTAGGTGGGCTGAGATTCAGTAGCAGGGAGGAGGGACACTGAGGAGCTCTCCATCAGACAAGATGGACAGAGATTCAGCATTTAGACTGTGTGCACACGTTGCGGAATGTTTGCAGAAATTTCCTGAGGAAAACCGGACTTTTCCCAAGAAAAACCGCATGCGTTTTTATCGCGTTTTTGTGCGTTTTTTGCGCGTTTTTACCGCAAATTTTTCCTGAAGATTCTAGGTCAATACTATAGCGGGAAATACGCAGATTTACCGAGAAAATAATGAACATGATGCGTTTTTTCAACGATGCGCTTTTTTTGCGGAAAAAAACGCACCATGTGCACAAAAATTGCTGAATTCATTCTAAATAATAGGATGCTTAATTCATGCGTTTTTTAAGCGTTTTTGCCGCGAAACAATGCAAAAAAAACCGCAACGTGTGCACATAGCCTAAGGAGAAGGGAGACAGGAGCTCTACATCAGGCTAGGTGGGCAGAGATTCAGCATCAGGAAGGAGGAACACTGAGGAGCTCTCCATCAGACAAGATGGGCAGAGATTCAGCATTAAAGGGAATCTGTCACCCCATTTTAGCCATATCAGCTAAAGATATGACTGAATAGTGCGTCCCATAAGCAACCTATCGGTATATAGCTTATATCTAGATACCCCCGTTTTGATAGCAAAATACCTTTGTAAACTTGGGATTCTTTTCTGTAAATCAGGGCGGTCCAGTCCGGAGAGCGGCGTTTTCTCTCTTCTCCCTCCCCCACTCCTCTGCATCTCTTGCGTATCGCCGTCTGTGAATAGCACATACGGCGTTCTGCTTCCCGCGACAGCGCTTTTCAAATTCCCCCCCGCGCATGCGCAGTGTGCTTTGCCCAACAGTGGGCAAAGCATAAAATTATGACAGCGCATGAGCAACTCTTTCCTTGCCCTGGAAATGACTGCTTGCCTTGGACGACTTCCGGGGCAAGGAAAGTGAATGACAATAGTTGCGCATGCGCTGTAATGATTTTATGCTTTGCCCACTGTCGGGCAAAGCACTCTGCGCATGCGCAGGGGGGGGAATTTGAAAAGTGCTATCGCATGAAGCAGAACGCCGTCTGTGCTATTCACAGACGGCCATATGCAAGAGATGCAGGGGAGGGGGGAGGAGAAGAGAGAAAACACCGCCCTCCGGACCGGACCGCCCTGATTTACAGAAAAGAATCCCAAGTTTACAAAGGTATTTTGCTATCAAAACGGGGGTATCTGGATATAAGCTACATACCGATAGCTTGCTTATGGGATGCACTATTCAGTCATATCTTTAGCTGATATGGCTAAAATGAATTGACAGATTCCCTTTAAGGAGAAGGGAGACAGGAGCTCTACATCAGGCTAGGTAGGCAGAGATTTAGTAGTAGGAAGGAGGAACACTGAGAAGCTTGAAAATCATACTAGAGCCTGAGGGCAGAGACTGAGTTTTTACAATTATTAAGGATTATATATAACCATGAAGACACTGACTTTCAAAGCAAGTCCACCAGCCTCACAAGGTCTAAGTCATTTATTTACTCATGTATGCAGCCTGTGTTGTAAAATCTAATCACAGATGCGCTTTAATCTAATGTGTATGGGGCCTTCAGCAGTACAGAAAATCCATATATCTAAATAATACTATCATATATGCAGAGAAATTATGCTATATAGAGCAGCAGTCATGTGATAATTAATAGGGTACATTTCACAAGTGAGTTTATTTGGCATCAGTCTTGTAATTAGTTGCATCACTTATTTTTTGTTACACTCAGCAGATATAACTTACTGGTATTTTTCCTGGAGACATATTTCATTTCACTGGTGAATGAAAATCCTCAAGGTCTCTGTGACCTTCAGCAACAAAAGAAGCATTTTCCTTGCTCTGGTGACTCGCTTCAGCCTTTAGTGTATGATCCAGTTATTTATATCACTATAAAGTTAATAGATGCATAATGTATAGGTTATATTGGTTACATTTTCTTTAAGCATATTGTTACTGTAGAGCAATAAGAAGGGAGATGATGAAGAATTCCATTTCCAAGGTTGTGTCTGTGGCGCCCCTGAGGGTTCAGTCGCCATAGAGGTATTGCACCTCATCCAGAGGTGTGATACCCCACTCTCAGGTAAGGAGGGAGCACTACCCAGGACTCTTAACACCTGCACCCAACACATACTATAGCAGCCGGGCACCCAAGAGGTACCCTATGCGAAGATGGTCTCATCCCAGGCTGGGTAGGAAAGAGTGCATGGGTGGTGGGTGGAGAAAGTAAGAAGGAGAGGAAATGAAGCTTGAGAGGGCGGAAAAGTGAGTCTAGCCAGACTGTCTTGGAGGGGACCTGGAGCTGGTAGCAGCTCGTCCCCAGACAGAGAAAGTGAGTTACGGAAGGAACAGAAGGGAAGCTCCTGGAAGGAAAGAAGGGGTCCTTGGGGCACGGATAGTGAATGATCCATCCGTGGCGCCCGATCCATTTGTGGAGGGACCAGGTCACAGAAGGGACACCGGCCCCTTAGCCTAGTGGAGAACTTTAAGACTCAGCTAGCAATCCCGAGGCAGTGGCATCTGTAGGTGTCGCAGCTACTGAACCGCAATTATCTTCGCCAAAAAGGTAGCCATAAGGGAGCAAGGAAACGCAGAGAGAGAACGTTATCCGACAAGGTCCACGGCTACTGGCTTTGGACACTGATTGCGAGGTGTTGGACAGGAAGGAGAGGCAGAAAGGTCAACACAGTCAGACGACTGAGAAAGGAACATATTGAAAGGAGTCCTGGAAAGGTGTATCCTGATCTACCTGGGAGTTTGCTGAGCCCCTCAACTGGAGGACACGGCACCAAGTGGGCATCTGTGTACACCAGAACTGTGAGTAAAGCTTTGGAAACTGCATCTGACTGTGTCTTCTCAAGTTCTTCCAGCAACACTCACTCAGCACGGCTACATCTACCAGCCCCATTATCCTCTACAACATACATCTGCCCTGGGACAGCAAGCTCTGCCTGTGGAAAGCTATTCCAACTCTGCTGCATCACACCACCAGTCCCAGAGGATCTGTACTGCAGCGCTGGTCACTTCTGACCAGAAACCACAGGTGGCGTCACGAACACTTCAATACAAACTCTTTATCATGCCCTGTAAATATTTCCTTTTTATTGGACGCCCAGGGCCACGGACCGGGGTACTGCTGCCGTGACTCATCCCTTTAAGACACCGGCCCGGTACCGAGTATCCCACTGCCCTGGCGGGCGATCCATGTTCACATCTGCAACTGTGGCCTCCCTCTTACATTTGGCGAGAAAAATAATTTTATATACAGTACACTGCTGCTCTTCTCATCGAAATGACAGCAAGCAAAACATACCCGGAAAACCCATTGTATATTAATGTGGCTGCTGAAAGCTTCTTCATGGTTTAAAGAGGTTAACCCATGAAAAATGTTTATCATCTATTCACAGTATAGGTGATAAAAGTATGATTGCTATGATCCCCACCAATTAATAGAGGGGGCAACACTGACAGGCTACATGGACAGGAGAGAGATGATGTGTGATCCTCCTCCTGTCCCTATGTTAAACTTGTGCGGCTGGTAAAGGTAATCTATCAGAAGGTTTTTGCTATTTAATCTGAGAGCAGCCTAATATAGAGAAAGAGAGCCTGATTGATGTGTCACTTACTGTGCTGTGTGTTGTAGTTTGAATACAAGTAGTGTTTTATCAGCAGGAGATTATTACTGCATGTCTCACATGTGGGCCAGCCAAACTAACCTGTGTAAACTCACCACCACCAATGATTGGCTGCTTGTTGACAATTCACAGTGTACACAGGTAGCAGCCAATCAGTTGTGGGGGTAGGGTTATACAGAGCTCAGCATTCTGTCCACTACTACACCTACAGCAGAGAAAACAAAGATTCTATCAAAACTACACCAAGCAGCCCAGTAAGTGACACATCACTGGAATCTGTCCCTACATTATGCTGCTCTCAGATTATATAGTAAAACCTGCTGACATATTTCCTTTAGGCAAATAATTCATGTAAAGAAAAACCTATACAGTTTTAACACATTACATATTGATGCGGTTTTGCGTTGTTGCTTTTGGATTAGTAGTTTTTTCAGGTAAATCATTTTTTGAAATGTGTTTCACTTGTAATAACAGCTTTGTCAAAAACTGCATTGTAAAACTATGATAATTTGCAGTACAAATGCTTTCATTTTTTTTTGGAAATGCTTGTGTATGTACTTAACAAGCACACAATAAAAATGTTTAAAAATCATTTTAAAACCATCATGTGAAAACCGAGTTTTCTATGTGGACACATCCTTAGAGACATACAGCTCTGGCAAAATTAAGAGACCACTGCACAGTTTTATAAAAATCAGCTTCTCTACATGTCTGACAGCCATTCCATTCCTGAGTCAGTTGAATTCCAACCAGAGTACACCTCATTCTACTTAATGTGCTTCTGATTAGGTGATCACCTGAACCAAATCTTATTTAATGAAGGAAAGTATAAAAAACACTGCTGTGGTGATCACAATCCTCATGCAGTAGGAAAAGCTGGATGGCTAAACAAGTGCTAGTAATATCCCAAAGTAATAGGAATGAAAAAATAACTTTTAACCATGCCAAAGGAGTTGAAAAGAAAAGTCTTGAGTGAGGAAAAGAAGGGCTCAATTCTGGCTTTACAAGCAGAGGGATACAGTGAGCGTCATGTTGCCTCCATCCTTAAAATTTCTAAGATGGCAGTCCATTACAACAAGTACAAGCAGCAGAAATTGGGGACAACAAAGCTACAGACTGGCAGAGAGCGAAAACGACTCTCCACTGACCGGGATGACCGTCATCTTATTCGAATGTCACTCAGCAACCGCAGGATGACATCAAGTGACCTACAAAAGGAATGGCAAATAGCAACTGGGGTGAAGTGCACAGCAAGAACAGTTCGTAACAGGCTCCTAGAGGCAGGATTCAAGTCATGTAAAGCTAGAAAAAAAGCCTTTCGTCAATGAGAAGCAAAGGAGAGCCAGGCTGAAGTTTGCCAAAGACCATAAGGATTGGACCATAGAGGATTGGAGTAAGGTAATCTTCTCTGATGAGTCTAATTTTCAGCTTTGCCCAACACCTGGTTGTCTAATGGTTAGACGGAGACCTGGAGAGGCATACAAGCCACAGTGTCTTGCACCCACTGTGAAATTTGGTCGAGGATCGGTGATGATCTGGGGATGCTTCAGCAAGGCTGGAATTGGACAGGTTAATCTTTGCGAAGGACGTGTGAATCAAGCCGCATACAAGGTTATCCTGGAAAAACAGTTAATTCCTTCTGCTCAGGAATGTTCCCAACTCTGAGGACTGGTTTTTCCAGCAGGTCAATTAATGTGTGGATGAAGGACCACCACATCAAATCTCTGTCATGGGCAGCCCAATCTCCAGACCTGAACCCCATTGAAAACCTCTAGAATGTAATCAAGAGGAAGATGGATAGTCACAAGCCATCAAAAAAGAACTGTTTAAATTTTTGTACCAGGAGTGGCATAAGGTCACACAAAAGCAGTGTGAAAGACTGGTGGAAAGTATGACAAGACACATGAAAGCTGTGATTAAAAATCATGGTTATTCCACAAAATATTGATTTCTGAACTCTTCCTGAGTTAAAACGTTAGTATTGTTGTTTCTAAATGAATATGAACTTGTTTTCTTAGCATTATTTGAGGTCTGCAAGCACTGCATTTTTTGTTATTTTGATAATTTCTAATTTTCTGAAAATAAATACAAAATTTATTGCTTGGAAATTCGGAGACATGTTATCAGTAATTTATAGAATAAAAGAGGTAAGGTTTCTCCTTGTGGAGAGTGACATATCAGCTCTGATTTGTCAAGGTAAGGAGGCTTATTATTATTTGGCTTTCATCCTAAGTCATATTGCAAGACTCGTTAAAGGGAATCTGTCACCCCATTTTTGGACTATGAGATAGGCCCACCGCCATCAGGGGCTTATCTACAGCATTCTGTAATGCTGTAGATAAGCCCCCGATGTCGCCTGAAAGTGAAGAAAAACGAGTTATATTATACTCACCCAGGGGCGGTCCGCCGTCCAGTCTGGTCGGATGGGCGTCGCGGTCCGGTTCGGGCCTCCCATCTTCTAGCGAAGCCGGCCTCTTCTTTCAGTCCCGTCGCGGCTCCTGCACAGGCTCACTGATCTGCCCTGGTGAGGGCTGAGCAGAGTACTGCAGTGCACAGGCACCGGACCTCTCTGACCTTTCCCGGCGCCTGCGCACTGCAGTACTTTGCTCTGCCCTCACCAGAGCCGATCAGTGCGCCTGCGCAGGAGCCGCGATGAGACAAAGAAGAGGCCGGCTTCGCTAGAAGATGGGAGGCGCCGAACCGGACCGTGACACCCATCGGACCGGACCGGACTGCCCCTGGATGAGTATAACATAACTCGTTTTTCTTCACTTTCAGGTGACATCGGGGGCTTATCTACAGCATTACAGAATTCTGTAGATAAGCCCCTGATGGCGGTGGTCGCATCTCGTAGTCCAAAAATGGGGTGACAGACTCCCTTTAAAGGGTTGATTGTGACTTGTAGCAACGCTACTTCCAACAGGTGGCGCTATAGAGATCAAGTCCTCTTTGTCTCTGAAGAGGCAATTTGCATATAGAATAAAAGTGCAATTTACATTTTGCTCAAAAATATACCTATAAAGAGAAAAATCAAACAAACTGAACATTTTGCAGTGGTCTCTTAATTTTTGCCAGAGCTGTATATCCCTGTTGCTACCATCTTGGCACTCCTGTGGAGAGAATGTGATGTGTCTTATATACTGCTAATACCTGAAGCATCAAACAAGAAGAAAAAAGCACAGCTCATATGAAAATACGAAATGTATTGAAATCAAAAAGGACATAATATACAAACATCTATAATAAAAACAGGATTGACAGTGGTACAGACAACTAGGAGGGGCCACGGCTAGGAAAAAGGTAAACCATTCAGGACAACGATATAATTGTCAATAGAGTCTGCTTAAAAAGGTGCAAGTGCATTGTGCTGACAATAGAATCTATATTAATAGTAAAGATATAGTGTTATCCATATCATCAACACTGGGATTAAAACAAAGAATCCCAAGAAGGTAGATCACCATAAAGAAAAATAAGCAAGACAAGAGTACAAAGTGAAAGTATAAATGTCCATGAGGTTTACCTGAATAGACCGTGGTTCCGCCCACCCCAGCGCGTTTCGGCACAGTGCCTTCTCCGGGGGTCCCTCATGGTCATTTATACTTTCACTTTGTACTCTTGTCTTGCTTATTTTTCTTTATGGTGATCTACCTTCTTGGGATTCTTTGTTTTAATCCCAGTGTTGATTGATATGGATAACACTATATCCTTACTATTAATATAGATTCTATTGTCAGCACAATGCACTTGCACCTTTTTAAGCAGACTCTATTGACAACTACTGTATATCGTTGTCCTGAATGGTTTACCTTTTTCCTAGCAGTGGCTCCTCCTAGTTGTCTGTACCACTGTCAATCCTTGTTTTTATTATAGATGTTAGTATATTATGTCCTATTTAATGTCAATAAATTTCGTATTTTCGTATGAGCTGTGCTTTTTCTTCTTGTTTGATTTTCTATATACTTTGCACATTGGCTCTTCCATATACTGTATCTGAGCACCCCTATCTATTTATTGTTTCTTGTGGGTGCTGGTCTGGTATATTTGTTTATAATACCTGAAGCATGTACCATATTCAACAAGCAATCAAGCGATTGCAAGTTCAAGACCAGGATGAGGACTAAAAGAAAAATCTTATGTAAAAAAAAAGTTTTGAAATATATCAAAAATAATAAAACATACAAATTCAAATCACTTTTGTCCAGTTAAAAAAAACATATTTGGCAATGGCTCATCTGTAAAAGTCCAGTATATGAATTCGTAACTAAAATTATTTAAGCAATGTGATAAATTAAATTCAAAGAAATGAGCAGGAGTATAACTTGGTGTGCATGCAAAGTATAAGGCTGTGGTTCCACGGTCCGGAACCACAGCGCTTTGGACGGAGCGGAAATTCCGCTCCGTCTAAGCCCCGCCCCTTTCTGACGCGCGCTCTTTCCGGAGGTGTTCAGGACACCTCCGGAACACCTCCGGAAAGAACGCAGGGCTACATAGCCCTGTGTGAAATTCTGTTGCGGCGACGCACCGTCGCCGCAACACGCTAGGACATGCTGCGGTCTGAAAAGACGCGCCGCATGTCCGTTTACGCAGGTCCCCCGCCTGCGTGTTGTTACGCATAGTGGAGACGGGATTTCTTGAAATCCCCTCCACTATGCTGTAACATCTGGACGCTGCGTGTTTGGCGCTGCGCCAGCGCACAGCGCCAAACACGCAGCGTTTCCTGACCGTGGAAACTCACCCTAAAGCATATTCACAATGGGCATTTAAGAGACAAAACCTAAGATAAAACCAAAAGGAGCATATAGCCACTCTAAGTAAAAAGCAATAGTGCATATAAATAACATAAGGTACTTAGTAAACGCTGTTTTTGATTAAAAAAAAAGCATAAATGTCATCCCACCAAATAAGTATTCATCAAATCAATGTAATCAAATAAGTATCTGATACACTACCAATTTTGCAAGTTTTTCCACCTAGAAAGAATGGAGAGGTCTGTAATTTTTATCGTAGGTACACTTCAACTGTGAGAGACAGAATCTAAAAATAAAAAACAATCACATTGTATGATTTTTTAATAATGTAATTGCATTTTATTGCATGAAATAAGTGTATGATC
Source organism: Oophaga sylvatica (assembly GCA_033576555.1). Classification (NCBI taxonomy): domain Eukaryota; kingdom Metazoa; phylum Chordata; class Amphibia; order Anura; family Dendrobatidae; genus Oophaga; species Oophaga sylvatica. The sequence continues at coordinate 155,209,790 of JARQOD010000003.1, forward strand.
ACCTACCAACCAGCAAGAGTTCTGGCTCTCACAGACCTGTTAGTTTTTCTTTAAGAAGTCCTCCTACTCTGCACTCATTACCTGTATTAATTGCACCTGTTTGAACTTGTTACCTGTATAAAAGATACCTGTACACACACTTACTCAATCACAGTCCAAACTCTCCACCATAGCCAAGACCAAAAAGATGTATAAGGACACCAGGGACAAAATTGTAGACCTGCACATGACTGGGATGGGCTACAGGACAATAGGCAAGAAGCTTGGTGAGAAACAGCAACTGTTGGCACAATTATTAGAAAATGGAAGAAACACAAGATGACTGTCAATCTTAAGCGGTCTGGGGCTCCATGCAAGATCTCGCCTGATGGGGTCAGGATGAGAAAGATCAGGAATCAGCCCAGAAGTACATGGGAGGACCTGGTCAATGATCTGAAGATAGCTGGAACAATAGTCTCAAACATTACCGTTAGTAACACACTATGCCATCATGGATTAAAATCCTGCAGGCATACAAGGTCCCCTGCTCACCCCAGCACATATTCAGGCCTCTTTGAAGTTCACCAATGACCATCTGGATGATCCAGAGGAGGCATAGGGGAAGCTCATGTGGTCAAATGAGACCAAAATAGAAATTTTCGGTATCAACTCCACTTGCCGTGTTTAGAGGAAGAAGAAGGATGAGTACAACCCCAAGAACACCGTATCAACCATGAAGTATGGTGGGGGAAACCTCATACTTTGGGGGTGCTTTTTTGCAAAGGGGACAGGACGACTGCATCGTATTGAAGAAAGGATGGAAGAGGGTTATGTCAGCAGCCTTCTTCCCTCAGTAAGATGGGACATGGCTGGGTCTTCCAGCATGACAATGACCTGAAACACACAGCCAGGGCAACTAAGGAGTGGCTCCATAAGAAGCATTTCTAGGTCCTGTAGTGGCCTCACCGGTCTCCAAACCTGAACCCAACAGAAAATCTTTGAAGAAAGCTGAAACTCAATGTTGCCCAGCGACAGCCGCGAAACCTGAAACATCTGGAGAAGATGTGTATGGAGGAGTGGGTCAAAATCCCTGCTGCACTGTGTGCAAGCTTGGTCAAGAACTACACAAAATGTCTAACCTCTGAAATTGAAAACAAAAGTTTTTGTACCAAACATTAAGTTCTGTTTTCTATTGTATCAAATACTTATTTCATGCAATAAAATGCAAATTAATTATGTAAAAATAATACAATGTGATTTTCTGGATCTTTTTTTAAGATTCTGTCTCTCACAGTTGAAGTGCACCAACGATAAAAATTACAGACCTTGCCATTCTTTGTAGGTGGGAAAACTTGCAAAATCGGCAGTGTATCAAATATTTACTTTCCCCCTGTACTTATTGAGATAGCTGAGTGATAGGTGTGGGTCCTAGAAATAGGACCCTCAGTGATCATACATTTATTTCCTGTATGTATAGGTATTAAATGCCCTTCATGGACTAACCACTCTAACACTAAGACAAATATCAATACATGTGTGTTCTATATATCTGTCTATGTTCATGGCGACATAGTTTGTTAATAAACAACTTGTGAAATGGCAGTGAGCAGCCCAGCCACTACTGAATCTTTACCCATATCCACATGTCATATGACCCCATAAGTCCGATTTTAACCCCTTCATGACCCAGCCTATTTTGACCTTAAAGACCTTGCCATTTTTTGCAATTCTGACCAGTGTCCCTTTATGAGGTAATAACTCAGGAACGCTTCAACGGATCCTAGCGATTCTGAGATTGTTTTTTCGTGACATATTGGGCTTCATGTTAGTGGTAAATTTAGGTCGATAATTTTTGCGTTTATTTGTGAAAAAAATGGAAATTTGGCGAAAATTTTGTAATTTTCAAATTTTTAATTTTTATTCTGTTAAACCAGAGAGTTATGTGGCACAAAATAGTTAATAAATAACATTTCCCACATGTCTACTTTACATCAGCACAATTTTGGGAACAACATTTTTTTTTGTTAGGAAGTTATAAAGGTTAAAAGTTGACCAGCGATTTCTCATTTTTACAGCAAAATTTACAAAACCATTTTTTTTAGGGACCACCTCACATTTGAAGTCACTTTGAGGGGTCTATATGGCAGAAAATACCCAAAAGTGACACCTTTATAAAACTGCACCCCTCAAGCTACTCAAAACTACATTCAAGAAGATTATTAACCCTTCAGGTGCTTCACAGGAACTAAAGCAAGGTGGAAGGAAAAAATGGACATTTTAATTTTTCCAACAAAAATTTTCTTTTAGCATCAATTTTTTCATTTTTACATGGGCATCAGGATAAAATGGATCCTAAAATTTGTTGGGCAATTTCTCCTGAGTACACAGATACCTCATATGTGGTCATAAACCACTGTATGGGCACACGGCAGGGCTCAGAAGGGAAGGAGCGCCATTTGACTTTTTGAATGGAAAATATGCTGGAATATTTAGCGGTTGCCATGTCACATTTGGAGAGTCCCTGTGTGCCTAAACATTGGAGCTCCCCCACAAGTGACCCCATTTTGGAAACTAGACCCCTAAGGAACTTATCTAGATGCATAGTGATCACTTTGAACCCCCAGGTGCTTCACAAATTGATCTGTAAAAAAAAGAAAGTACTTTTTTTTCACAAAAATTTTCTTTTAGCCTCAGTTTTTTCATTTTCACATGGGCAACAGTATAAATTGGATCCTAAAATTTGTTGGGCAATTACTCCTGAGTACACAGATACCTCATATGTGGTCATAAACCACTGTTTGGGTGCACGGCAGGGCTCAGAAGGGAAGGAGCGCCATTTGACTTTTTGAATGGAAAATATGCTGGAATATTTAGCGGTTGCCATGTCGCATTTGGAGAGTCCCTGTGTGCCTAAACATTGGAGCTCCCCACAAGTGACCCCATTTTGGAAACTAGACCCCCTAAGGAACTTATCTAGATGCATAGTGAGCACTTTGAACCCCCAGGTGCTTCACAAATTGATCCGTAAAAAAAAGAAAGTACTTTTTTTTCACAAAAAAATTCTTTTAGCCTCAGTTTTTTTCATTTTCACATGGGCAACAGTATAAATTGGATCCTAAAATTTGTTGGGCAATTTCTCCTGAGTACACAGATACCTCATATGTAGTCATAAACCACTGTTTGGGCGCACGGCAGGGCTCAGAAGGGAAGGAGCGCCATTTGACTTTTTGAATAGAAAATATGCTGGAATATTTAGCGGTTGCCATGTCGCATTTGGAGAGTTCCTGTGTACCTAAACATTGGAGCTCCCCCACAAGTGACCCCATTTTGGAAACTAGACCCCCTAAGGAACTTATCTAGATGCATAGTGAGCACTTTGAACCCCCAGGTGATTCACAAATTGATCCGTAAATAAAAGAAAGTACTTTTTTTTCACAAAAATTTTCTTTTAGCCTCAGTTTTTTTCATTTTCACATGGGCAACAGTATAAATTGGATCCTAAAATTTGTTGGGCAATTTCTCCTGAGTACACAGATACCTCATATGTAGTCATAAACCACTGTTTGGGCGCACGGCAGGGCTCAGAAGGGAAGGAGCGCCATTTGACTTTTTGAATGGAAAATATGCTGGAATATTTAGCGGTTGCCATGTCGCATTTGGAGAGTTCCTGTGTGCCTAAACATTGGAGCTCCCCACAAGTGACCCCATTTTGGAAACTAGACCCCCTAAGGAACTTATCTAGATGCATAGTGAGCACTTTGAACCCCCAGGTGCTTCACAAATTGATCCGTAAAAAAAAGAAAGTACTTTTTTTTCACCAAAATTTTCTTTTAGCCTCAGTTTTTTTCATTTTCACATGGGCAACAGTATAAATTGGATCCTAAAGTTTGTTGGGCAATTTCTCCTGAGTACACAGATACCTCATATGTGGTCATAAACCACTGTTTGGGCGCACGGCAGGGCTCAGAAGGGAAGGAGCGCCATTTGACTTTTTGAATGGAAAATATGCTGGAATATTTAGCGGTTGCCATGTCGCATTTGGAGAGTTCCTGTGTGCCTAAACATTGGAGCTCCCCCACAAGTGACCCCATTTTGGAAACTAGACGCCCTAAGGAACTTATCTAGATGCATAATGAGCACTTTGAACCCCAGGTGCTTCACAGAAGTTTATAACGCAGAGCCGTGAAAATAAAAAATCATTTTTTTTTCTCAAAAAATGATTTTTTAGCCCACTATTTTTTATTTTCACAATGCTTACAGGAGAAATTGGACCCCAAAAGTTGTTGTCCAGTTTGTCCTGAGTACGCTAGTACCCCATATGTGGGGGGGAACCACTGTTTGGGCACACGTCAGGGCTCGGAAGGGATGTAGTGACGCTTTGAAATGCCGACTTGATGGAATGGTCTGCGGGCATCTTGTTACGTTTGCAGAGCCCCTGATGTGCCTAAACAGTAGAAACTCGCCACAAGTGACCCATTTTGGAAACTAGACCCCGCAAAGAACTTATCTAGATGTGTGGTGAGCACTTTGAACCCCAAAGGCTACACAGAAGTTTATAACGCCCGGGCATGAAAATAAAAAAATCATATTTTTTCCACAACCAGGATCTTTTAGTCCCCAATTTTTTTATTTTCCCAAGGGTAACATGAGAAATTAGACCCCAAAAGTTGTTGTCCAATTTGTCCTGAGTATGCTGATATCCCATATGTGGGAGAAAACTACTGTATGGGCACACGTCGGGGCTCGGATGGGAAGTAGTGATGTTTTGAAATGCCCACTTGATGGAATGGTCTTCGGGCGTCATGTTACGTCCCTGATGTGCCTAAACAGTAGAAACTCCCCACAAGCGACCCCATTTTGGAAACTAGATCCCCCAAGGAACTCCTATAGATGTGTAATAAGCACTTTGAATCTCCAAGTCCTTCACAGAAGTTTATAACGCAGAGCAGTGAAAATATTAAATCATTTTTTTTTACACAAAAATAATTTTTTAGTCCCCAATTTTTTTTCCCAATGTTAACAGGAGAAATTAGAACCCCCAAAGTTGTTGTGCAATTTTTCCCGAGTACGCTGATATCCCATATGTGGGGATAAACCACTGTTTGGGCATACGTCGGGGCTTGGAATAAAGGGAGCACTGTTTGACTTTTTGAACGCAAAATTTGCAGGAATCAATGGTGGCGCCATGTCGCGTATGGAGACCCCCTGATGTGCCTAAATAGTGGAAACCCTCAATTCTAACTCCAACCATAACCCCAACACACCCTAACCCCAACCCTAACCCCTACACACACCTAACCCTAATACAAACCCTAATCATAACCCTAACCCCAACACACCCCTTAACCCTAATCCCAACTCTAACCATAAACCTAACCACAAGCCTAACCCTAATTCCAACCCTAACCCTAATTCCAACCCTAACCCAAATTCCAACCCTAACCGTAATTCTAACCTTAACCCTAATGCTAACCCTAGTTCTAACCCTAAGGCTGGGTTCATATTGCGTTTTACCAGCCCGTTCAACACGTAGCGTTGACCGGCTGGTAACGGTATAGCATAACGCGATCGCGTTATGCTATACCCGCTAGCGCAGATGAATCAGCAGATAATCAGCCGCGGGTCCGCAGCAAAATCAGACGCGAATCCGCAGCAAAATCAGTCGCGGATCAGCAGCAAAATCCGCCGCAGATCAGCAGCAAAATCCGCCGCAGATCAGCAGCAAAATCCGCCGCGGATCAGCAGCAAAATCCGCCGCGGATCCGCAGCAAAATCCGCCGCGAATCAGCAGCAAAATCCGCCGCGGATCAGCAGCAAAATCCGCCGCGGATCAGCAACAAAATCCGCCGCGGATCAGCAGCAAAATCCGCAGCGGATCCGCAGCAAAATCAGTCGCGCATCAGCAGCAAAATCAGCCGCGGATCCGCAGCAAAATCAGTCGCGGATCAGCAGCAAAATCCGCCGCGGATCAGCAGCAAAATCAGCCGCGGATCCACAGAAAAATCCGCCGCGGATCAGCAGCAAAATCCGCCGCGGATCAGCAGCAAAATCCGCCGCGGATCTGCAGCAAAATCCGCCGCGGATCAGCATCAAAATCCGCCGCGGATCAGCAGCAAAATCCGCCGCGGATCCGCAGCAAAATCCGCCGCGGATCAGCAGCAAAATCCGCCGCGGATCAGCAGCAATATCCGCCACGGATCCGCAGCAAAATCAGCTGCGGATCAGCAGCAAAATCCGCTAGGAAAAAAAAAAAATTCTTTATTTTATTATTTGTCCCTACCTATGACAGGGGGGGTTCATTTACTTTTTTTTTATTTTGATCACTGTGACAGTTTATCACAGTGATCAAAATAAATTTTTGTACAATGGAGGGCGCAGTGCGCATGAAGAATCCCGGGCAGCCGCCGGGACGGATCCAGGGACATTGGTGGACCGGGAGAGGTGAGTAGGGGGCGTCGGAAGGTGAGGGGGGGATCGGTAGGTGGGGGCAGCGGATCGCAGGAGCAGGGGAGCAGACAGTGACGGCGGTGACCGATCGCTGCCATCTTTCGATGGCGGCGGCCGATCACCGCCGTGACTTAGTGTGGGGAAGTCAGATCTTGGTGTCCAGCCATGGCAGATGCTATTGCAGCATCGGCCATGGCTGGATTGTAATATTTCACCAGTTTCATTGGTGAAATATTACATATTGCTCTGATTGGCTGTTTCACTTTTAACAGCCAATCAGAGCGATCGTGGCCACGTGTGGGTTAAGCCAACCCCCCTGTGGTGATGCACTAAGGGTCCTGTGCCTGCGGGTCGGGTGATCTTTCAGTGACCCCGGTCTCCCGGCCCGCAGGAACATGATTTATAGCATGACGCTGACGTCGGCGTCATGGGTCGGGATGGCACAGGTTTTCATGACGCCGACATCGGCGTCATGGGTCGGGAAGGGGTTAACAAAATAGTTTGAAACTGATAGATAATTATCACCTATTACAAAGTTTTATATGTATTAAGACATAGAGTAGTGTGCAAAAAATGTTTTCACGTGTGGAAAAATTGCTGCAAAGTTATGAATGTTTTCAAAAACAGAAGTGTTAATAGTTTATTTTTATCAAATGACAAAATGTAAACAAAAGAGACATCTAAATCACATTAATATTTGGTGTGACCACCTTTTGCCTTCAAAACAGCATCAATTCTTGTTGGTATACTTGCACACAGTTTTTGAAGGATCTTGTCAGGAAGGTTGTTCCCAACATTTTGGAGAACTAACCACACGTCTTCTGTGGACGTAAAATAGCGCAAATTCTTCTGTCTCTTCATGTAATCCAAGATAGAATTGATGATATTGAGATAAGGTCTCTATGGGGGCCATATCATCACTTCCAGGACAGCTTATTCTTCTTTATGCTGAAAAGCGTTCCTAATGACATTGGCTGTATGTTTGGGGTCATTATCCTGTCACAGAATAAATTTGGAGCCAATCAGATGCCTCCCTGATGGTATTGAATGGCTAGGAGTGAGGTAACAGGAAATCAATAAAGCAGTAGACAGGGATTCTTTAATAAAAGGGTTAAAAAACGTCCACCGATCCAATAGACGTACCACCAATTGGGTTCAATTTATTTATGCGAGATTCCTACAGTGCAAGCTTTCTGAATTTTACTTCTTGCTTTCTCTACTTGAGTAGTCTTCATCTCATTGCTCTTCAGTTGTTGAAAATCTACATCTTTCAGCTACAGATGTCAGGACATGCTGAGAGTTTTACAGCAACTGGTGGGCCATACACTAATTGATGTGATAATCTGCACCTGAGGTGCCATGAAATACTTGGTCAGCAATTTTGATGGTACCAAAACTGCTAATCCACGTCAATGCCCTTCCTTGGCAATTATTAGCCAGTTGTTGACAATTATGATGGTTTGCAGTAACAGAATTTGACCCGAAATACATGTTTAAGCTATAGATCACTGTTTCCTTTAGAGTTTTGAAACTAAAAAACACAAGACTGTAAAGGCTTTTAAATCATCATTGTTCTCATTGAGAATCTTGTGGAGCAGTTTGATACCTTTTTCGCTTCAGCTGCATTTACAGAAAGATTTTTTTTTCTATTTTGTAACCACTTTACTTATACTCTTGGCATAATAGCCCCAGGCAAAGTAGTATTTTATAGCTTAACTTCCAACCTATAAAGCATTAACAATAAGGCAGCTAAAACTGATGTCTTTGCTACATACAGAATTTCTGTAGCACCAGAAAGAAACACAAATTTAACCACCAGTATTTTATTACTAATGATGAAGATTTATGAGGATTAGTTAATCAGGAACCCCTGTTTTCTAAAGAGATGACATCACTGCATTTCCTCACCAAGTTTTCCATATCAATGAACTCTTTAACCAAAAAAAATATTATCCCCTTTCTGACATCGGACATAATGATCCGTCCATGTGACCTGGGCCAATTTGACAATGGACGGATAGGCCTCTTTCACACATCCGGTGTGCACCTGACGGCGCCCCCGGCATTTAGCCGCAGCGCCGCATCAGAAAACCTGATGCGCCTCATGCGTTTTTTTGCCGGATGGTTTCTGATGCCCGGAGACATCAGGGGAATCCGGCAAAAAAAAAAAAGTTACATGCTGCGTTTTGTCCGGCCGCCGGAATGTACATTTCCGCCGCATCCGGACAAAATCGCATACGACGCATTGACATGCGGCGCCGTCCGGCGCTAATGCAAGTCAATGCAAAAAAAACCGCAAGCGGCGCATCAGGTTTTCTGATGCGGCGCTGCAGCTAAATGCCGGGGGCACCGTCAGGCGCACACCGGATGTGTGAAAGAGGCCATAGTTACGTCATCGCGATCGCACATGCTCACGGGGGGGGCGCGGGCGATCGCCGCCGGGTGTTAGCTGATTCTGACAGTTGACACCCGGCACTAGGTGCCAGGAGCGGTCACAGACCACTCCCGGCACTTTAACCCCCGAAATACTGCCATCTAACAAGATCAAGGCATTCCGGAAGCTCCTCTGCCTTTGGATCGGAGACCCCGCGGCATGACGCGGTGTCCCGATCGTTGCCATGGTGACCCGATGTTGTCATGACAACATCCGGGTCACCAGAGCTAGGAAACTTGTTGATTATGCGCAGTGCATGATTAGCAAGTCTCTCTGTCATTGCAACGTTGACGGCTTCTATGGCATGCAGATACTGCTTCATCTGCATGCTATAGAAGTGATCAGTCTGCAAAAAATTATTGTCCCATAATGGGAAAAAGTAAAAAAGCTAGAAAAAAGTAAAAAAAATGTTTTTAAAATAATTGTAAAAATATTTAAAAAAAAATATCAAAATAATAAAAAAATCAAAATATATTCTATCTCTAAATAAATATTTGAATGACAAAAAATATATAAACAATAATAGTACACATATTTGGTATAGCCGTGTCCGCAATGACCTGACCTATAAAACTGTCTCATAAACAAGGCAAAAAACATTTTTACAATTAAAGGACTTTATTCTTGGTGTGTGTGCTTTTATACATGTGTCTATGAGGTTAGTAATGAGGGCGTCTTATTGATGTCTCTCCATTACTAACCTCGGGGCTTGATGTCACCTGACAATACAAAGGTGACATCAAGCCCACAAATATGAACCCCACTATAAAAGACACCACACAATGGCATATAAATCAATAAATATTTTATTACTCACATATGAGAAAATTAACAAGAAAAGATGCAAGATATAAATGAAAGAGGGACATAATTCTAATAGGAGATCCACCAAATTCATTCATCCCTTAACAATAAACCCACATGGTATATAAGAGCAAAATAAGTAGCTCAATATATTTTAGTAAATTCAAATGTGGCTGCCTCCCGAAGAAGCAGTGCGAAACGCGCATCGGGGCAGAGGGACATCTGGGGATTTCCACTCCATCACCACCGGTATGTTTATTGGTATTTGAATTGACTATTTGCATTTAGCATGAAGCATTTTTGATACATATTTTATTGTCAGCGATTAGAGTTGAGCGATACTTTCCGATATCCTAAAGTATCGGAATCGGAATGGTATCGCCGATATCACTAAAATATCGGCGATACCCGATACCGATACCGGAAGTCCCATGTAAGTCTATGGGAACAAAATATCGAAATTAAAAAAAACCCATTCTTGCCTTGTTGGTTAATTGTACATGAAGGAAAACAAGAAAGAGTAATGTAGAATGTATTGGGGAAGGTTGAGGAGACATTAAAGGCATAGATGTTTAACCCAATCAAATGGAATAGCATAAATATTTTTTTTTTTAAAGATGTTCGGATTGACGAAGAAATTGACAATGTTAACGTTTTTTATATTTTGGCAAATATGTATATTACACAACTTCCATGCTCTTCATCTTCACCTTTTTAACTTTTCACACACTTTCTCCTTCATAATCTTCTGCAGCATCATCTTTTTCATCAAATTATTCTTCATCTTCACCTTCTTTATCTTCTTCTTAAACTTCTTGCTATTCATCTTTGTTAACATTACTCATATTCTTCTTATTAAACTATTATTCTTATTCATATTCTGCTTCATCTTCTTCATCATATATCTTATTTGTGACAGAGAATCCTGTACTTGTAATCTGTCAAAGTATGAATTTTTCATCCTTCCGTTCTTGCTGTCACAAAAGATTTAAATTACAACAGTATTTGTCCGTGTTCAGTTTAGCCTGCAGCAGCAGGCATTTTCCAGGGGCACCACGAGGAGGAACGGACTCACCCCCATACACTGCTTAGTCTTCTTCTGCTTAGAATTTAGAGCATATATTTTGCTCTTCATTTTGGTCTTATACTTCATGTTCTTCTGCTTTTAGATCTTCTGCTTATTGTTCTTGTGTCTCTTGTTCCGTATCTTGTATTTGTAGCACAATCTTGTACCAGCTGATGTTACTGGGACACGGTTACTAAGCAGGAGGTACCTGTGCTCCAAAGCACTACCAAGGACCAGCAGACGTTGCTGGAACTCGGATACCGAGATGGAGGCACCTAGGCCAAAGGCACTGTGGAGAACCAGCTGACGGTACTGGAACCCGGAGGGGCAGCAGAAGGAAAAGAGCCAATGGCACAACCGAGGACCAGCTGACGTTACTGGGACACGGTTACTAAGCAGGAGGTACCTGTGCTCCAAAGCACTACCAAGGACCAGCAGACGTTGCTGGAACTCGGATACCGACATGGAGGCACCTAGGCCAAAGGCACTGCGGAGAACCAGCTGACGGTACTGGAACCCGGAGGGGCAGCAGAAGGAAAAGAGCCAATGGCACAACCGAGGACCAGCTGACGTTACTGAACCCCAGTAACACAGGAGCAAGTGTTGACTGTGCTAACAGCACTTCCGAGCAACAACTGGCGGTGTTGGAGCCCAGGGTCAAGGAGGATGTTTAAATACTAGATCAAGTAATTTCCTTGTTACCTGTCAATTTTAAATGTCTATACTTCAAACAAGAGAAAGATAACCTTTACTACCATAAGATGATGATTTCATTTAAACTAATATCTAGATAAATAAAGAATTGACAAACATAAACACATACATTAACATGTTGAACAGCAATGCAAACCACAAAATAAATTAGTTAAGGAATCTGCTATACGGTTGTACATAAAAGCATACAAGTACATATCTGAATCCATTAATGATGGATAAGTAACAGTATGTACACCATTTTTATTGTATAGACAATGAATGTCTGACTTCAAAACATCATCAGCATTACAAGTTATCTGTGATATTACTAAAATGTTCCATTTGCTGAATAATGTCCCTAAATATTTTATACAAAATTATACAATTTCCATCATGTAATACTCATAATATGTGGCAATAATCATTTTTATTAACAAACATAACCTTTAAAAAGTGCATAGTGCATAGTGAAAATTGCTATTTATGGCTGACTGTCGACTTGGAAGCATGACAACAGATAGATAAGGTATATATAGATGACACTGCATAGCCACAGATGGTGAATGGCAATGTAATACTGTACCTCAATAAAGTGTGCGTCACTACTACATATTTTTTTTTATATAGCTGTATAAACAGGGTACATGGATGTATGCTTGTGCCTTTGTTTTGACGCACAGACTGCCTTCCTGCTGAGACGCATTGGGTAGTGAACAGTTGTGTGCAGTGTTCACTGCAGTCTCTGCGGAATAACCACACTTAGACCTTATAACTTTTCAGACTTTCTTTATCAATCTACCAAGATGAAGAAGGCAGGGAGTAAGGCACGTGGTCATGGAGTTTCTTCAGGGAGAGGACGTGGGGATTCTGTGGCTGCTGCGGCCCCCAGTGACACAGCATCCACCAGTTTTCCCCGGGCCGTGAGCGTTCCTTTATGCGCACTTTTGTAGGAGCTCGGAGTACCCCCCTGCTGCGGGAAGAACAAATTGAAGCCGTTGTTGTTTGGATGTCAGCCAATGCATCGACTTCAATTGCTTCCACCTCCTCTCAGGACCACAGCACTGTTGGGCAACCATCTGTCTCTTCACCGCCTGGCAAATTGCCCAGGCAGTCAGAGAGTTCTGTACAGGAGCCAGCTGAGTGTCTGCTTCTGTTCTCAGAATCTATTGGCTTGCAAACAGGGGCCCAGCCAAGCAGCATTCTGTAATGTGAAGAGGGAGTATGCAGTGATGCGCAACAGCTGTGTCTCTCTGAATCTGAAGAGGCGGGTGAGACAGTGCCGATGGTCAGCACACCGCAGAACGCATCTGATGATGATGATGAGACCCAGGTGCCAGTTTCTGTTGAGCATGGTGCTGGCCAGACCACCCAACAGCAGGTGTTGGAAGAGGGTAGTGGAGATGATGAGGTCCAAGACCCAACATGGCATGAAGAACAGGAAGGTGGTGGGAGCAGCTCAGAGGAATAATAAATAATATTTATTTATATAGCGCCATCATATTCCGCAGCGCTTTACAGTTTAGCAGTTTCAGAACACAAGTCATAAGTAACAACGTTAACAATACAATAATTTAAGCTAAATAAGTCGCCCCTGCTCGTGACAGCTTACAATGTACAATGAGATGGGGGAGATACAAAGTATAGGTGTTTATATACAA
>JARQOD010000003.1:155222973-155393067 GCA_033576555.1 Oophaga sylvatica
CTGCACAGGCTCACTGATCTGCCCTGGTGAGGGCTGAGCAGAGTACTGCAGTGCACAGGCACCGGACCTCTCTGACCTTTCCCGGCGCCTGCGCACTGCAGTACTTTGCTCTGCCCTCACCAGAGCCGATCAGTGCGCCTGCGCAGGAGCCGCGATGAGACGCAAAGATGAGGCCGGCTTCGCTAGAAGATGGGAGGCGCCGAACTGGACTGTGACACCCATCGGACCGGACCGGACTGCCCCTGGATGAGTATAACATAACTCGTTTTTCTTCACTTTCAGGTGACATCGGGGGCTTATCTACAGCATTACAGAATTCTGTAGATAAGCCCCTGATGGCGGTGGTCGCATCTCGTAGTCCAAAAATGGGGTGACAGACTCCCTTTAAAGGGTTGATTGTGACTTGTAGCATCGCTACTTCCAACAGGTGGCGCTATAGAGATCAAGTCCTCTTTGTCTCTGAAGAGGCAATTTGCATATAGAATAAAAGTGCAATTTACATTTTGCTCAAAAATATACCTATAAAGAGAAAAATCAAACAAACTGAACATTTTGCAGTGGTCTCTTAATTTTTGCCAGAGCTGTATATCCCTGTTGCTACCATCTTGGCACTCCTGTGGAGAGAATGTGATGTGTCTTATATACTGCTAATACCTGAAGCATCAAACAAGAAGAAAAAAGCACAGCTCATACGAAAATACGAAATGTATTGAAATCAAAAAGGACATAATATACAAACATCTATAATAAAAACAGGGATTGACAGTGGTACAGACAACTAGGAGGGGCCACGGCTAGGAAAAAGGTAAACCATTCAGGACAACAATATAATTGTCAATAGAGTCTGCTTAAAAAGGTGCAAGTGCATTGTGCTGACAATAGAATCTATATTAATAGTTAAGATATAGTGTTATCCATATCAATCAACACTGGGATTAAAACAAAGAATCCCAAGAAGGTAGATCACCATAAAGAAAAATAAGCAAGACAAGAGTACAAAGTGAAAGTATAAATGTCCATGAGGTTTACCTGAATAGACCGTGGTTCCGCCCACCCCAGCGCGTTTCGGCACAGTGCCTTCTCCGGGGGTCCCTCATGGTCATTTATACTTTCACTTTGTACTCTTGTCTTGCTTATTTTTCTTTATGGTGATCTACCTTCTTGGGATTCTTTGTTTTAATCCCAGTGTTGATTGATATGGATAACACTATATCCTTACTATTAATATAGATTCTATTGTCAGCACAATGCACTTGCACCTTTTTAAGCAGACTCTATTGACAACTACTGTATATCGTTGTCCTGAATGGTTTACCTTTTTCCTAGCAGTGGCTCCTCCTAGTTGTCTGTACCACTGTCAATCCTTGTTTTTATTATAGATGTTAGTATATTATGTCCTATTTAATGTCAATAAATTTCGTATTTTCGTATGAGCTGTGCTTTTTCTTCTTGTTTGATTTTCTATATACTTTGCACATTGGCTCTTCCATATACTGTATCTGAGCACCCCTATCTATTTATTGTTTCTTGTGGGTGCTGGTCTGGTATATTTGTTTATAATACCTGAAGCATGTACCATATTCAACAAGCAATCAAGCGATTGCAAGTTCAAGACCAGGATGAGGACTAAAAGAAAAATCTTATGTAAAAAAAAAGTTTTGAAATATATCAAAAATAATAAAACATACAAATTCAAATCACTTTTGTCCAGTTAAAAAAAAACATATTTGGTAGTGGCTCATCTGTAAAAGTCCAGTATATGAATTCGTAACTAAAATTATTTAAGCAATGTGATAAATTAAATTCAAAGAAATGAGCAGGAGTATAACTTGGTGTGCATGCAAAGTATAAGAGCATATTCACAATGGGCATTTAAGAGACAAAACCTAAGATAGAACTAAAAGGAGCATATAGCCACTCTAAAGGGTATGCCACACTAAACAATATCGCTAACGGGATCGCTAAAAAACGTCACTATTTAGCGATCCCGTTAGCGATATTGTTCAGTGCGGCAGCTTCCAGCGACGAGCTTCCTGCTGTGATCTCGCTCGTCGCTGGAATCGCTCCGGACCCTATTTCATCGCTGGCGCTCCCGCTGGGTAAGTATCTAATCGCTGTGTGGCACCTTTTCTTAGCGATTTTGCGGTACTTTTGTACCGCTAAAGTCGTTAAGAAGATCGCTAACGGCGATAGCGTCGTTAACTATATCGCTAAATGCGGCAGCATTTAGCGATATAGAAACAATCCCGCTAGCGATCTCATTAGTATGCAACGCTAACGAGATCGCTAGCGGGATCGAGTAGTGTGGCAGTACCTTAAGTAAAAAGCAATAGTGCATATAAATAACATAAGGTACTTAGTAAACGCTGTTTTTGATTAAAAAAAAAGCATAAATGTCGTCCGACCAAACAAGTATTCATCAAATCAATGTAATCAAATAAGTATCTGATACAATACCAATTTTGCAAGTTTTTCCACCTAGAAAGAATGGAGAGGTCTGTAATTTTTATCGTAGGTACACTTCAACTGTGAGAGACAGAATCTAAAAATAAAAAACAATCACATTGTATGATTTTTTTAAATAATGTAATTGCATTTTATTGCATGAAATAAGTATATGATCACCTACCAACCAGCAAGAGTTCTGGTTCTCACAGACCTGTTAGTTTTTCTTTAAGAAATCCTCCTACTCTGCACTCATTACCTGTATTAATTGCACCTGTTTGAACTTGTTACCTGTATAAAATATACCTGTACACACACTTAATCAATCACAGTCCAAACTCTCCACCATAGCCAAGACCAAAAAGATGTATAAGGACACCAGGGACAAAATTGTAGACCTGCACATGACTGGAATGGGCTACAGGACAATAGGGAAGAAGCTTGGTGAGAAACAGCAACTGTTGGCACAATTATTAGAAAATGGAAGAAACACAAGATGACTGTCAGTCTTAAGCGGTCTGGGCTCCATGCAAGATCTTGCCTCGTGGGGTCAGGATGAGAAAGATGAGGAATCAGCCCAGAAGTACATGGGAGGACCTGGTCAATGATCTGAAGAGAGCTGGAACAACAGTCTCAAACATTACCGTTAGGAACACACTATGCCATCATGGATTAAAATCCTGCAGACACACAAGGTCACCCTGCTCACCCTAGCACATATTCAGGCCTGTTTGAAGTTCGCCAATGACCATCTGGATGATCCAGAGGAGGCATAGGGGAAGCTCATGTGGTCAAATGAGACCAAAATAGAAATTTTCGGTATCAACTCCACTTGCCGTGTTTAGAGGAAGAAGAAGGATGAGTACAACCCCAAGAACACCGTGTCAACCATGAAGTATGGTGGGGGAAACCTCATACTTTGGGGGTGCTTTTTTGCAAAGGGGACAGGATGACTGCATCGTATTGAAGAAAGGATGGAAGAGGGTTATGTCAGCAGCCTTCTTCCCTCAGTAAGATGGGTCATGGCTGGGTCTTCCGGCATGACAATGACCTGAAACACACAGCTAGGGCAACTAAGGAGTGGCTCCATAAGAAGCATTTCTAGGTCCTGTAGTGGCCTCAACGGTCTCCAAACCTGAACCCAATAGAAAATCTTTGGAGAGAGCTGAAACTCAATGTTGCCCAGCGACAGTTGCGAAACCTGAAACATCTGGAGATGTGTATGGAGGAGTGGGTCAAAATCCCTGCTGCACTGTGTGCAAGCTTGGTCAAGAACTACACAAAATGTCTGACCTCTGAAATTGCAAACAAAAGTTTTTGTACCAAACATTAAGTTCTGTTTTCTATTGTATCAAATACTTATTTCATGCAATAAAATGAAAATTAATTATGTAAAAATAATACAATGTGATTTTCTGGATTATTTTTTAAAATTCTGTCTCTCACAGTTGAAGTGCACCAACGATAAAAATTACAGACCTTGCCATTCTTTGTAGGTGGGAAAACTTGCAAAATCGGCAGTGTATCAAATATTACTTTCCCCCTGTACTTATTGAGATAGCCGAGTGATAGGTGTGGGTCCTAGAAATAGGACCCTCAGTGACCATACATTTATTTCCTATATGTATAGGTATTAAATGCCTTTCATGGACTAACCACTCTAACACTAAGACAAATATCAATACATGTGTGTTCTATATATCTGTCTATGTTCATGGGGACATAGTTTGTTAACAAACAACTTGTGAAATGGCAGTGAGCAGCCCAGCCACCACTGAATCTTTACCCATATCCACATGTCATAGGACCCCATAAGTCCGATTTTAACAAAATAGTTTGAAACTGATAGCTAATTATCACCTGTTACATAGTTTTATATGTATTAAGACATAGAGTAGTGTGCAAAAAATGTTTACACGTGTGGAAAAATTGCTGCAAAGTTATGAATGTTTTCAAAAATAGAAGTGTTAATAGTTTATTTTTATCAAATGACAAAATGTAAACAAAAGAGACATCTAAATCACATTAATATTTGGTGTGACCACCTTTTGCCTTCAAAACAGCATCAATTCTTGTAGGTGTGTAGCCCTGGTGTGAAGGCACACGCAGTACCCTGGAGGATGTGTGGAGAGGTAACAGTTTAATGCTCAATAAACATTCACTCCATCACACACTTAGACACACCCATAGGTTATAAAGGCTAGTGAAGTCAGTCAGTTTCAGTTTTGACAAGTATTCAAGCAGCTGACAGCACTCGGGAGTTAGCACGGATGCACGTTCAGGCGTTCAAGGATCCAAACGAACAACAGTCCAACGAAAAAATAGGAACAGCATCCAATCCAGGTGAAGTATAACAAGTCTTTATTCAGCCACCATAAAATACGACGTTTCGGCCATTTTCAGGCCTTTATCAAGTATACAAAAACAGGCAAAATGGTGTCCTTAAATGGTGTGGAGGAGCCAATCAACATCCAGGAACCGC
This sequence comes from Oophaga sylvatica, assembly GCA_033576555.1. Taxonomy (NCBI): domain Eukaryota; kingdom Metazoa; phylum Chordata; class Amphibia; order Anura; family Dendrobatidae; genus Oophaga; species Oophaga sylvatica. Next base: position 155,227,901 of record JARQOD010000003.1, read on the forward strand.
CCATAATACAAATAGACATATATCCAGAATATACAACGATAATCAATTTAAAACAGTGATCAAAGCTCAGAATAGTGACATCATAGAAAAATACAGCAATGTTATAATTGTGCATATAATATGCCATAGATTACCCCATATAAACAATATCACCATTTAGTCTGCCAATCGATGATCTATTACTGCACACTCCCATTCTGGTGCTGCACCAATCATGTACTCACTAGCAGCAGCGTCCTCCATATCCAATCAGTGTCAGTTCAGCAGCGCTTAGTCAGAGCACTTGTCCAATAGCCCACAGGATAACAAATCGAGAGGCATACCTAACTCACTCCCCACTGTGTGATAAACAAAGGCACATGTTCAGAAGTCATCATAGCAAACGCCCAGGAAGCGAAGGAGGCTGAGGAGGTCCTGCCCGTTCCGGAGTGCCAGCCCGGCAAGGAGGCCGCAGCAGATTACAGATCCCCGGTAGGGACACCGGAGGAAACCCAGCCGTCTGTGATGGAGCAGCGACAGCAGCAGGTTAGTGCGTCCCCAACTGAGCCATTGTGCACACCTGCTTCCTGCTCTGCATCACACCAGCATTGTGCATCGGCATCGCCCCCTGCGTACATCTTCGTATCGCAATCGGCGACCTACTCTACATCGCAACCTGCGACCCATTCCACATCGCAATCAGCGGTCTACACGACGTCGCGCATGGCGATTATTTCTGCATCACGAGAGAAAGTGGCTATTACAGCGACGCAGACAGCGTCTCACAAGGAGAAAGCACCCGGCGTGCCCCAAGCGGTTCGCACAAGGACTGTTGCGACCCAAACCCTGATAGCAGGTCACGACCTATTTGTCATGGGATCTAGGGATCATCGTATTGTTCCAGCCCCCGGGATGGAAAGTATAATGGAAGCCTGCAAGAAAATGTGAAGAACGGTAGGACCCAGACAGGGTTTACCGCAACAAAAGAAGATGTATATAAGTTTTTATAAAAGTGAAAATAGTTTGCACCGTTGATATGAGTATATAATGTTTACATATATTGTCAAAAATAGAATGCCCGGCTGGGTAAGCAGATAAAGAGAGTTTTTGCACTTTATGGTATTTATGTGATAAGTGGTCGCATATTTGCACCAAGTTTATAGGGAATACTCTGGTTGAGTAAATAGAATCTGATATGATGTGAGTTTCAGAAGTTACCAATATGTGTCTTATAATAGACTGCGTGGCTGAGGACTGAGCCAGCCCAAAAACTGTATCCTGTAAATAGTTGCGCTTCGGTGCATTATATTGGTTTTACATGAAACCACCTCAACTACCTCTGAATATAAAACCTGTGTGGTGTGGCACTGAGTGAGGTCTGCATCCAGATGTCCTGCAGCCCACCCAGGACCCACGTTGAAGGTTTGGTGCGGGTCCTTCACAAGAATACTGTGTATATATTGAATGTCTTGATGCTTTAATACTTTTTGTATTTTCCTACTGTACATAATGCAACGTTTAAGAAATTCGTACCTCCCGGATGGGAAGAGTTAATGTTTATTGTTAATGAAAAACAAAATGTCTTCTTGTATTTCACAGCCCGGGAGTGCTGTATTTTACCATGGGGGAATGTGTAGCCCTGGTGTGAAGGCACACGCAGTACCCTGGAGGATGTGTGGAGAGGTAACAGTTTAATGCTCAATAAACATTCACTCCATCACACACTTAGACACACCCATAGGTTATAAAGGCTAGTGAAGTCAGTCAGTTTCAGTTTTGAGTCTGGACTCAGAGAGGAGTCAGCAGCAGGACCTTCAGTCTCCTGTTCCAAGGACAGTGGAGTTCAGTGACGTGCTCCTGAACTAGAAGATTACTGAGCACTGTTAGCAAGCTCTGGAAAGAAGTAAGAAGGAATTAACCTGCATAGCCTTTGGAAGTGTGGAGTGCTTATGCTACAAGCGTGGACAGGGCGAAGGGCGCAGTGGAAGGAATTCAGAAGTGCCTTAGGATTGGATTATCCTGCACATTGTCACCGGTCACTGGGGACCGAAGTGTCACTATAGCTTCAGGCATAGTGATAGAAAAACCAGAGGCTTACTGGACCTTAGGTTACAGAAAGCAGCCCTTGGAGTGTCGGTACGTAACTGGGGTCAGGGAGAGTGGGAACCTTGAGTCAGTGCACGACGACAGTAGGAACTCAGCTCTCTCAAAGGAAGGCTCCGACCACAAAACTGACCGGGCAGTACAGCTAAGGAGTTAGCTGGAGTATTCGGAGTGGACTTGGCTCTATGCTAGTCGGACTCACCATTTTGAAAGTGAAGGAGGCCCATAACCTGTTCAGCTGTTATCTCAAAGCACATCCTCCACCCGACCAGCCTCCCTGAGACCTGCCTTATCATCTGACAAGTAAAAGGTATGGAAAGACACTGAATGGTGTGAGACTGCTTCATTTATTTGCACCCTGCATCATCATTTCCATAGACTTTGAGGGACCAGTCCCACCTGTAGGGGACCCGACATCTAGCTGCCTCACCATCCCCTCAGAGATCTACAGCAGCGCTGGTCTTAGTGATCAGAGAACTACAGGTGGCGTCACGAACTGTATATATACCTATCCCCTGTAAATATATCCCCCCCTTTAACGCCTGACCGCCAGGGACACGGAACGAGCCACGCTACCAGTGACATTCCCCATAGAAATCTACAGGCTCGGCTCCGAGTACCCCATATCCCTGGTAACCCACAATTGTGGTGGCGGGTCAACACAACTTGGCGTCACGAACAGGATGCGAAACTCGCAAAATTGCGAGCCCTGTGTGCCTGTGGAGGTGTTTTTGTGGAAAAGGACTGTTTGCTATTTTTGGCACTAAAATCCGCCATTTTGCCGCCAAATTCGCGCCCTCAGGCGCTGGAGAAGAAGGTGGGCGTGGATTCGTGGGCGTGTGCCCCCCTGTGGCGCGAAGAGAATGCCTGCCCTCTCAAAGTGCTACTACAATATGCGATCCTGCCCTACAGCAAAGGAGGTCCGCCTCCTCTTCACCTTCCCTGCGAAGAGGAGGAGACGCAAACCCCGCCTCCACGGAAGAGACCGGACGGCTCTGGTAGAAGAAGAGAGAGTGTTCTGGAACATCATGGAGGCAGGACGTGTGCAGCCGAGCAGGGAAGCGGTGGAAGGCAGGCCCCGTTCCCCAGCCAAGCTGCCACTAGAACCAGAACCATCTGTGGTCCTGCACCTGCAGCAAGCCTTGCTGGAGATTGGAGAGGAAAATGCCAGGTTAAAGAAGATGATTTCGCAACGACCTGGCGTGGAGGAGACAGAGAGACGCTGGCGTGCCCAGATACAGCGGCTGCTGTGGGACGCAGTGCTCTCTCCCACAAGCATAATGCCGTCTCCTGATTTCCCACGTTCCCTGCTGAAGAAAGCTGAAGGAAAACCGGAGGCCGCCCCCAAAAGTGCTGTACCTGATCCCACGGAGGAGAGGTGGAAGCGAAGGAGGCTGAGGAGGTCCTGCCCGTTCCGGAGTGCCAGCCCGGCAAGGAGGCCGCAGCAGATTACAGATCCCCGGTAGGGACACCGGAGGAAACCCAGCCGTCTGTGATGGAGCAGCGACAGCAGCAGGTTAGTGCGTCCCCAACTGAGCCATTGTGCACACCTGCTTCCTGCTCTGCATCACACCAGCATTGTGCATCGGCATCGCCCCCTGCGTACATCTTCGTATCGCAATCGGCGACCTACTCTACATCGCAACCTGCGACCCATTCCACATCGCAATCAGCGGTCTACACGACGTCGCGCATGGCGATTATTTCTGCATCACGAGAGAAAGTGGCTATTACAGCGACGCAGACAGCGTCTCACAAGGAGAAAGCACCCGGCGTGCCCCAAGCGGTTCGCACAAGGACTGTTGCGACCCAAACCCTGATAGCAGGTCACGACCTATTTGTCATGGGATCTAGGGATCATCGTATTGTTCCAGCCCCCGGGATGGAAAGTATAATGGAAGCCTGCAAGAAAATGTGAAGAACGGTAGGACCCAGACAGGGTTTACCGCAACAAAAGAAGATGTATATAAGTTTTTATAAAAGTGAAAATAGTTTGCACCGTTGATATGAGTATATAATGTTTACATATATTGTCAAAAATAGAATGCCCGGCTGGGTAAGCAGATAAAGAGAGTTTTTGCACTTTATGGTATTTATGTGATAAGTGGTCGCATATTTGCACCAAGTTTATAGGGAATACTCTGGTTGAGTAAATAGAATCTGATATGATGTGAGTTTCAGAAGTTACCAATATGTGTCTTATAATAGACTGCGTGGCTGAGGACTGAGCCAGCCCAAAAACTGTATCCTGTAAATAGTTGCGCTTCGGTGCATTATATTGGTTTTACATGAAACCACCTCAACTACCTCTGAATATAAAACCCGTGTGGTGTGGCACTGAGTGAGGTCTGCATCCAGATGTCCTGCAGCCCACCCAGGACCCACGTTGAAGGTTTGGTGCGGGTCCTTCACAAGAATACTGTGTATATATTGAATGTCTTGATGCTTTAATACTTTTTGTATTTTCCTACTGTACATAATGCAACGTTTAAGAAATTCGTACCTCCCGGATGGGAAGAGTTAATGTTTATTGTTAATGAAAAACAAAATGTCTTCTTGTATTTCACAGCCCGGGAGTGCTGTATTTTACCATGGGGGAATGTGTAGCCCTGGTGTGAAGGCACACGCAGTACCCTGGAGGATGTGTGGAGAGGTAACAGTTTAATGCTCAATAAACATTCACTCCATCACACACTTAGACACACCCATAGGTTATAAAGGCTAGTGAAGTCAGTCAGTTTCAGTTTTGAGTCTGGACTCAGAGAGGGAGTCAGCAGCAGGACCTTCAGTCTCCTGTTCCAAGGACAGTGGAGTTCAGTGACGTGCTCCTGAACTAGAAGATTACTGAGCACCTGTTAGCAAGCTCTGGAAAGAAGTAAGAAGGAATTAACCTGCATAGCCTTTGGAAGTGTGGAGTGCTTATGCTACAAGCGCGGACAGGGCGAAGGGCGCAGTGGAAGGAATTCAGAAGTGCCTTAGGATTGGATTATCCTGCACATTGTCACCGGTCACTGGGGACCGAAGTGTCACTATAGCTTCAGGCATAGTGATAGAAAAACCAGAGGCTTACTGGACCTTAGGTTACAGAAAGCAGCCCTTGGAGTGTCGGTACGTAACTGGGGTCAGGGAGAGTGGGAACCTTGAGTCAGTGCACGACGACAGTAGGAACTCAGCTCTCTCAAAGGAAGGCTCCGACCACAAAACTGACCGGGCAGTACAGCTAAGGAGTTAGCTGGAGTATTCGGAGTGGACTTGGCTCTATGCTAGTCGGACTCACCATTTTGAAAGTGAAGGAGGCCCATAACCTGTTCAGCTGTTATCTCAAAGCACATCCTCCACCCGACCAGCCTCCCTGAGACCTGCCTTATCATCTGACAAGTAAAAGGTATGGAAAGACACTGAATGGTGTGAGACTGCTTCATTTATTTGCACCCTGCATCATCATTTCCATAGACTTTGAGGGACCAGTCCCACCTGTAGGGGACCCGACATCTAGCTGCCTCACCATCCCCTCAGAGATCTACAGCAGCGCTGGTCTTAGTGATCAGAGAACTACAGGTGGCGTCACGAACTGTATATATACCTATCCCCTGTAAATATATCCCCCCATTTAACGCCTGACCGCCAGGGACACGGAACGAGCCACGCTACCAGTGACATTCCCCATAGAAATCTACAGGCTCGGCTCCGAGTACCCCATATCCCTGGTAACCCACAATTGTGGTGGCGGGTCAACACATAGGTATACTTGCACACAGTTTTTGAAGGATCTTGGCAGGAAGGTTGTTCCCAACATCTTGGAGAACTAACCACACGTCTTCTGTGGACGTAAAATAGCGCAAATTCTTCTGTCTCTTCATGTAATCCAAGATAGAATTGATGATATTGAGATAAGGTCTCTATGGGGGCCATATCATCACTTCCAGGACTGCTTATTCTTCTTTATGCTAAAGAGCGTTCCTAATGACATTGGCTGTATGTTTGGGGTCATTATCCCGTCACAGAATAAATTTGGAGCCAATCAGATGCCTCCCTGATGGTATTGAATGGCTAGGAGTGAGGTAACAGGAAATCAATAAATCAGTAGACAGGGATTCTTTAATAAAAGGTTTAAAAAACGTCCAATTTATTTATGCGAGATTCCTACAGTGCAAGCTTTCTGAATTTTACTTCTTGCTTTCTCTACTTGAGTAGAGTACATCTCATTGCTCTTCAGTTGTTGAAAATCTACATCTTTCAGCTACAGATGTCAGGACATGCTGAGAGTTTTACAGCAACTGGTGGGCCATACACTAATTGATGTGATAATCTGCACCTAAGGTGCCATGAAATACTTGTCAGCAATTTTGATGGTACCAAAACTGCTAATCCACTTCCAATGCCCTTCCTTGGCAATTATTAGCCAGTTGTTGACAATTATGATGGTTTGCAGTAACAGAATTTGACCCGAAATACATGTTTAAGCTATAGATCACTGTTTCCTTTAGAGTTTTGAAATGAAAAAAAAACACAAGACTGTAAAGGCTTTTAAATCATCATTGTTCTCATTGAGAATCTTGTGGAGCAGTTTGATACCTTTTTCGCTTCAGCTGCATTTACAGAAAGATTTTTTTTTCTATTTTGTAACCACTTTACTTATACTCTTGGCATAATAGCCCCAGGCAAAGTAGTATTTTATAGCTTAACTTCCAACCTATAAAGCATTAACAATAAGGCAGCTAAAACTGATGTCTTTGCTACATACAGAATTTCTGTAGCACCAGAAAGAAACACAAATTTAACCACCAGTATTTTATTACTAATGATGAAGATTTATGAGGATTAGTTAATCAGGAACCCCTGTTTTCTAGAGAGATGACATCACTGCATTTCCTCACCAAGTTTTCCATATCAATGAACTCTTTAACCAAAAAAAAATTATCCCCTTTCTGACATCGGACATAATGATCCGTCCATGTGACCTGGGCCAATTTGACAATGGACGGATAGTTACGTCATCGCGATCGCACATGCTCACGGGGGGGGCGCGGGCGATCGCCACCGGGTGTTAGCTGATTCTGACAGTTGACACCCGGCACTAGGTGACAGGAGTGGTCACAGACCACTCCCAGCACTTTAACCCCCGAAATACTGCCATCTAACAAGATCAAGGCATTCCGGAAGCCCCTCTGCCTTTGGATCGGAGACCCCGCGGCATGACGCGGTGTCCCGATCGTTGCCATGGTGAACCGATGTTGTCATGACAACATTCGGTTCACCAGAGCTAGGAAACTTGTTGATTATGCGCAGTGCATGATTAGCAAGTCTCTCTGTCATTGCAGCGTTGACGGCTTCTATGGCATGCAGATACTGCTTCATCTGCATGCTATAGAAGTGATCAGTCTGCAAAAAATTATTGTCCCATAATGGGACAAAGTAAAAAAGCTAGAAAAAGTAAAAAAAAATGTTTTTAAAATAATTGTAAAAATATTTTAAAAAAATATCAAAATAATAAAAAAATCTAAATATATTCTATCTCTAAATAAATATTTGAATGACAAAAAATATATAAACAATAACAGTACACATATTTGGTATAGCCGTGTCCGCAATGACCCGACCTATAAAACTGTCCCATAAACAAGGCAAAAAACATTTTTACAATTAAAGGACTTTATTCTTGGTGTGTGTGCTTTTATACATGTGACTATGAGGTTAGTAATGAGGGCGTTTTGATGATGCCTCTCCATTACTAACCTCGGGGCTTGATGTCACCTGACAATACAAAGGTGACATCAAGCCCACAAATATGAACCCCACTATAAAAGACACCACACAATGGCATATAAATCAATAAATATTTTATTACTCACATATGAGAAAATTAACAAGAAAAGATGCAAGATATAAATGAAAGAGGGACATAATTCTAATAGGAGATCCACCAAATTCATTCATCCCTTAACAATAAACCCACATGGTATATAAGAGCAAAATAAGTAGCTCAATATATTTTAGTAAATTCAAATGTGGCTGCCTCCGAAGAAGCAGTGCGAAACGCGCGTCGGGGCAGAGGGACATCTGGGGATTTCCACTCCATCACCACCGGTATGTTTATTGGTATTTGAATTGGCTGTTTGCATTTAGCATGAAGCATTTTTGATACATTTATTATTGTCAGAGTTACATAATTACGGGCAACAAGGCTAGCTGTTTGCATTTTGCATGAGGTTTTTTTCAATCGCTGTTACTGGTATATATTTATGTGATTCAGCCACATTTGAATTTACTAAAATATATTGAGCTACTTATATTTATTGATTTATATGCCATTGTGTGGTGTCTTTTATAGTGACTAATTGATTACCACTTCTGTGTATATATAGTTGTTGTGGTATATATCTACAAATATTCCCTTTCACAGGGGTCTATTTGTATATTATTTTGGGGCATTTGGTGTGATTTAAATATGAACCCCACTTGCCACCGCTACAGGGCAAGTGCATTTCTGGGCAGCTGCGGGCTGCTATTTTTATGCTGGGGGTCAATATCCATGGCCCCTTACCAGCGTGAGAATACCAGCCACCAGCTGTGAGCTTTAGCAAGGCTGGTTGTAAAAAATGGGGGGGACCCCACGCCATTTTTTTATTATTTGTTTAAATAATTTAAAAAAAACAGCTTGAGGACCAATCTATTCTTGACAACAAGCCATGCTGAAGCTGACAGCTGAGGGTTGCACCCCCCAGCTGTGAGTTTTGCCTGGCTGGTTATAGAAAATACATGGGATTGTGCGCAGACCCATTCACATGAATTGGCAAATAGCGCTCCGTTCGTCCCGAGTCTCTCCCATGGCTAAGTAGTACTGTACAGTCACATATGGGGTGTTGCCACGTTCAGTAGAAATTGTGGGACACATTTTGGTGCCATTTTTGCCCACTTCTTGTGTGAAAATGTAAAATCTTTGGCTAAAACAAAATTTTGGTGGTAAAAATGTAATTATTTTGTCTTCACTGCCCAATGGTATAAAATTCTGTGACACACCCATGTTGTAAATATGATCACTGCACCCCTAGATGAATTTATTGAGAGGTGTAGTTAATAAAATGGGGTCACTTATGGGAGGTTCTGCTGTTCTGGCACCTCATGGGCTCTCCCAGTGGGTCATGGCACCTGCAAACCATAACAGTAAAATCTGGCACTCCTTGCCTTCTGAGCTTTGCACTGTGCCTGAAAAATATTTCCTGATTATATGTAGGGTATTGGCACAGTCAGGAAAAAATGGAATGGACCTCTGTTTGTGGTAAAAAAAATTCTATTAGCCCTTAGAAAAATTAAAAACTTGGGGCTAAAACAACATTTTAGTGGTAAAAATGTAATTTATTCTTTCTTCACTGCTCAGTGGTATAAAATTCTTTGAGGCACATGTGGTGTTAATATGATCACTGCACCCTAGATGAATTCATTTGGGAGTGTAGTTTGTAAAATGAGTTCACGTATAGGGTGTTTCTGTTGTTCTGGCACCTCAGGGCTCTGCCAATGTGACATGGTACCCTCAAACCATTCCATCAAAATCTGAACTCCAATATGTCGCCTCTTCCTTTCTGAGCTTTGCATTGTGCCTTAAAAGCAGTATTCCCCTACATATGTGGTATCTGTGTACTCAAAAGAAATTGCACAACAACTTTTGGGGTCCAATTCCTCCTGTTACCCTTGGTAAAATAAAAAATTTGGGGGCAAAAAAATTATTTTTGTGGAACAAAATGATTTTTTTATTTTCACGGCTCTACGTTATAAACTTCTGTGAAGCACTTGGGGATTCAAAGTGCTCATCACACATCTAAAGAAGTTCCTTGGGGGTCTAATTTCCAAAATGGTGTCACCTGTGGGGGGTTTCCACTGTTTAGGCACATCAGGGGCTCTCCAAATGTGACATGGCATCCAATCTCAATTCCAGCCAATTTTGCATTGAAAAGTCAAACGGCGCTCCTTCCCTTCTGAGCTCTGCCATGCTCCCAAACAAAGGTTTACCTGCACATATTGGGTATCAGTATACTCAGGACAAATTGGACAACTTTAAGGTCCAATTTCTCCTGTTACCCTTGGTAAAATAAAAATTTTTGGATCTGAAGTAAATTTTTTGTGAAAAAAGTTAAATGTTCAGTTTTTTAAAAAAAAATCCAAAAATTCCTGTGAAGCACCTGAAGGGTTAATAAACTTCTTAAATGTGGTTTTGAGCACCTTTAGGGGTGCAGTTTTTAGAATTGTGTCACTTTTCGGTATTTTCTATCATATAGACCCCTGTTGTGAATACTCTGGAGGCTACTTCTGAGCTGGGGCTGCCTCCGGTGGTTGCTGAGGGTAATGAACTAATTGCTGAATGGCCTTCAGCTGGCTCTGAATGGTCTGATATAAGTGACCTGAACTCCCTTCAGCCTTGCCGGTAATCAATTGTTCTTCCACGTCTTGCTTGGAGCTCAGCTTGCATTCCTGCTCTCATTCAGATAAGTGATTTGCTGTTTTTTTCCTCTGGTTGGATTTTCCTTGCTGGTTTGCTGCTTAGCAGTAGACTTCAGCCTGGTCCCCTTTTGGGGCCTGGCGCTGCAATTGTGCTCAGTTTGTGTTTGCACTTTTGCTCTGTTCCTATGTCACTTTTTATTTGCTGAATTGTTGTGTGTTACACCAGAGATCTGATTTAGGTGGTAGAGATCGTGTGATCTCAGTTTTTTTGTTAATCAGAAGTGTTGGTATTTTTGTCAGGGTTTTTTTGGGTTTCAGTCAGAATTCTTTCCTATACTTTTCTATCTAGACCAGGGGTGGGCAATTAATTTTGCCAGGGGGCCGCATGAGAAATTGGGATGGTTTTAGAGGGCCGGACTAATATAATTAACTCCGTTCTACCCAATACTGTATATATACATATATATATATATATACATATATATATATGTATATATATATATATATATATATGTATATATACTGTATACTGTATATATACATACCTGCCCATTATCATCATCTTCTCCCCATCATCATCAATGCCTCCCCATTATCAGCAATGCCTGCCCATCATCATCTTCTCCCCATCATCAATGCCTGCCCATTATCATCAATGCCTGTCCATTATCATTATCTTCTCCCCATCATCATCAATGCCTCCCCATTATTAGCAATGCCTGCCCATCATCATCTTCTCCCCATCATCAATGCCTCCCCATTATCAGCAATGCCTGCCCATTATCATCATCTTCTCCCCATCATCAATGCCTCCCCATTATCATCAATGCCTGCCCATTATCATCATCTTCTCCCCATCATCATCAATGCCTCCCCATTATCAGCAATGCCTGCCCATCATCATCTTCTCCCCATCATCAATGCCTCCCCATTATCAGCAATGCCTGCCCATTATCATCATCTTCTCCCCATCATCAATGCCTCCCCATTATCATCAATGCCTGCCCATTATCATCATCTTCTCCCCATCATCATCAATGCCTCCCCATTATCAGCAATGCCTGCCCATCATCATCTTCTCCCCATCATCAATGCCTCCCCATTATCAGCAATGCCTGCCCATTATCATCATCTTCTCCCCATCATCAATGCCTCCCCATTATCATCAATGCCTGCCCATTATCATCATCTTCTCCCCATTATCATCAATGCCTGCCCATTATCATCATCTTCTCCCCATCATCATCAATGCCTCCCCATTATCAGCAATGCCTGCCCATCATCACACACAGACAGCACATAAGCACTCTCTCACACACACGCACACGCACACACACACACAAAGCACCGCACTACATAGACACAGACACACACAGAGACACGTCTTACCTGTCCAGCGTCCCCGCTCTCTGACACAGCCGGCCGCTGAATGATGATGTCATTCAGCGGCCGGCTGTGAGAGGAAGCGCCGGTGGAGCCCGGAGCTGCAGCAGCGGAGGCACGGGAGAGGTAAGTATTGTGCCAGCTGATGCCGGGGCCCTGAGACTGCCGGAGCGCCTCCGCGGGCCGGTCACTGACAGCCGGCGGGCCGGATGCGGCCCGCGGGCCGCCCCTTGCCCGGGTCTGAACTATACATATTGGGCCCCAGAGTTTGCTCATTCTATTTTCTGTCTGTGTTCGTATTTTCTTCTGGTCTAACTGCCATTACATGTTTGGGGGCTTCCTATTTCTTTGGGGATTCTGCTACGGGGCAGATAGCATTCATCTTTTTACCTTTAGGAGTAGCTATCTCTCCGGTTATGACGAGGCGTCTAGGATCACCGTAGGTACGCTACACGGCTACTTCTAGTGTTGCGGTTAGTTTATGGTCCTGCAATCCAATAGTTTCCAGCCTCTCTGGTGTATTGCTTCTTTGACTATTTTTTGCAATTTCTCCTCAGCTACCGAAACATAACAGTATTACCGGCCCAACAGAAAAATATATGGTACTCAACAGAAGGGAAAATGTTGTGAATATTCTGGAGGCGGCTTCTGAGCTGGGACTCCCTCCGGTGGTTGCTGAGGGTAATGAACTGATTACTGAATGGCCTTCAGCTGGCGCTGAATGGTAGGATATAAGTGGCCTGAGTTCCCTGCAGCCTTGCCGGTTATTAATTGTTTCTGCTGGTCTTGCTTGAAGCACTGCTAGTTTCCTGCTCTCCTTCAGATAAGTGTTTGCTGTTTTTTTTTTTCCTCTGTTTGATTTTCTCTGCTGGTTTGCTGCTTGCAGTGGACTGCAGCCTGTCCCCTTTTGGGGGTTTGGCACTGCAATTGTGCTCCGTTTGAGTCTGCACTTTTGCATTGCTCCTTTGTTACTTTTTATTTGCTGAATAGCGTTTTGTTACATCAGAGATCTGATTTAGGTGGATGAGATCGTGTGATCTCAGGTTTTTTGGCAATCAGAAGTGTTGGTATTTTTGTTAGGGTTTTTTTTTGGATTGCAGTCAAAATTCTTTCCTGTACTTTTCTGTCTAGACAGATTGGGCCCCAGTGTTTGCTCATTCTATTTTCTGTCTGTGTCCGTGCTTTCTTCTTGTCTAACCGCCTTTACATGTTTGGGGGCTTCCTAAATTCTTTGGGGATCTGCTCCGGGGCAGATAGCTTTCATCTTTCTGCCTTTAGGTGTAGTTATCTCTCAGGCTGTGACGAGGCGCTTAGGATCACCGTAGGAACGCTCCACGGCTACTTCTAGTTGTGTGGTTAGTTCAGGTTACTGCAATCCAATAGGTTCCAGCCTCTCTGGTGTATTACCGCTTTTGCTATTTTTTGCTATTTCTCCTCAGTTACCGAAACATAACAGGAAAAATAGTAAAAGAAAAAAGGGAGTTGTCAGAATTTTTTTTTTTTTCTGTTTTTTCCCTCTTTTTCTCTGAGTGCTGAGGAGGATTTTTTTTTTCCTCAATGGAGATTGCACAGTTGTCTGGCCGTGTGGAGCAGCTTGCCACTGAGGTTCAGAGTATTGCTACCTATCTTGCTAGGTTGCCAGTTGTGGAACCTAGGATCTCCATACCAGATTTATTTTGGGGGGATCGGTCTAAATTTCTGAATTTCAAAAATAACTGTAAGCTGTTTTTTGCCTTAAAGCCTAAGGCCCTCTTTTTGACGCGCGTTCTTTCCGGATGTGTTCCGGACACCTCCGACAACACATCCGGAAAGAACGCAGGCTACATAGCCCTGTGTTAAATTCCGTTGCGGTGATGCAGCGTCGCCGCAATACGCTAGGACATGCTGCGGTCTGAAAAGACGCGCCGCATGTCCGGAAACGCAGGTCTTTCGCCTGCGTGTTGTTACGCATAGTGGAGATGGGATTTCTTGAAATCCCCTCCACTATGCTGTAACATCTGGACGCTGCGTGTTTGGCGCTGCGCCAACGCACAGCGCCAAACACGCAGCATTTCCTGAAGGAATCCTGATCGTGGAAACTCACCCTAAGTCCTCAGGGAACGCAGCACAGCAGGTTCAAATTGTCATCTCTCTGCTGTGCGGCGACCTTCAGGATTGGGCTTTTTCCCTGACACCTGTGGATCCTAATTTGAATGATGTTGATGTATTTTTTCAGGCTCTGGGGTTATTGTACGATGAACCTAATGTCACTGATCAAGCTGAAAAGACCTTGTTGGCATTAAATCAGGGTCATGAAGACGCTGAGCTGTACTGTCAGAAATTTCGAAAGTGGGCAGTCCTGACCAAATGGAATGATGATGCTTTGGCAGCCCTTTTTCGGAAGGGGCTGTCAGAAAATGTAAAGGACGTTATGGTGGGATTCCCTGTTCCCTCTGGTCTCAATGATTCTATGTCTTTGGCTATTCAAATTGACAGACGTTTGCGTGAGCGCAGAGGTATGCGTGAGATGGTGTTGCCTTGTGAGCCAGCTCCTGAGCCCATGCAGTGTGATGGAGTGACTTCTGGGGCTCAGCGTCATGAGTTTCGAAGGCGCAATGGGTTATGTTTCTACTGTGGTGACGCTTCTCATGCTATTTCCGTTTGCCCTAAGCGGGGAAGACGTTTTGCGCGCTCAGTTGTCTTGGGTAGTGTTCAGACTAAATTTCTGTTGAATGTTACCCTGATTTGCTCCCTGTCCACATTTTCGCCTCAGGCTTTTGTTGATTCAGGAGCAGCTATTAACCTGACGGATTTTGACTTTGCCAAACGTTGTGGGTTTCCCATGATACCCCTGCGGAAGTCTATTCCTTTGCTGGGCATTTATTCTACCCCTTTGGCGGAGAATAAACCCCAGTTTTCTACTCAGGTGATAATGAGGGTTGAACCAGATCATCAGGAGAGTTGCAAATTTCTGGTGTTGCATAATCTGCATGACATTATTGTACTGGGTTTCCCTTGGTTACAGACTCATAATCCTGTTTTGGATTGGAAATCTGTGTCTGTGACCAGTTGGGGCTGCCAATGTGTTAATACTGACGCTCCTGTTTTTTCTGCCTCTCCCCAGTCTCAGGATGTCCCTGACTTTTTGACTGATTTTTCGGATGTGTTTAGTGAGAGTAAGTCTGCATCCTTACCTCCTCACATGAGCTATGACTGCGCTATTGAGTTACTGCCTGGTGGTAAATTTCCTGAAGGTCGCCTTTTTAATTTATCTGTACCTGAACACGATGCTATGCGATCTTATATCAAGGAGTCTTTGGAGAAGGGTCATATCAGACCATCCTCTTCACCCTTGGGCGCCGGTTTTTTCTTTGTGGCCAAAAAGAATGGCTTATTGAGGCCGTGTATTGATTATCGCCTCCTGAATAAAATCACTGTTAAATATCAATATCCGTTACCCTTGATTTCTGACCTATTTTCCAGAGTGAAAAGTGCTAGTTGGTTTACCAAGCTTGACCTCAGGGGGGCGTATAACCTTATTCGCATTAAGCATGGGGATGAATGGAAGACGGCGTTTAATACCCCAGAGGGGCATTTTGAGTACCTAGTGTTGCCTTTTGAGCTTACTAATGTCCCTTCCGTCTTCCAATCCTTCATGAATGATATTTTCAGGGATTTTGCGGATAAATTTCTGATTGTTTATTTGGATGATATCTTGATTTTTTCCAACGACTGGGACTCTCATGTGAAACATGTTCGGACTGTGTTCCAGATTTTGAGAGAGAATGCACTGTATGTGAAGGGATCAAAGTGTCTTTTTGGCGTACAGAAGGTCTCATTTCTGGATTCATTTTGTCTCCGTCTGTTATTGAAATGGACCCGGTCAAGGTTCAGGCCATCTGTGATTGGGTTCAACCCACTTCATTAAAGGCTCTACAGAGATTTTTGGATTTTGCCAATTTTCATCGTAAATTTATTGGTAATTTCTCCGGTATTGTTAAACCATTGACCGATTTGACCAAAAAGGGTTCCGATGTGGTGAATTTGCCTCCTGAGGCAGTTTCTGCATTTCAGGAACTTAAGCAGAGATTCATTTCTGCTCCTGTTCTACGGCAGCCTGATGTTTCTCTGCCATTTCAGGTGGAGGTTGATGCATCTGAGATTGGGGCAGGTGCCGTTTTGTCCCAAAGGGATCCAGAGACCTCTAAGAGTAACCCTTGTGCTTTTTTCTCTCGAAAATTTTCTCCAACTGAATGTAATTATGACATGGGTAATCGGGAGTTATTGGCCATGAAGTGGGCCTTTGAAGAGTGGAGACATTGGCTGGAAGGAGCCAAACATCAGGTGGTGGTCCTCACGGACCATAAGAACCTGGTTTATCTCGATTCAGCCAAGCAACTTAATCCTAGACAGGCCAGGTGGGCCTTGTTTTTCACACGTTTTAATTTTGTGGTTTCTTTTCTTCCGGGCACTAAGAATGTTAAGGCGGATGCCCTCTCGAGGAGTTTCTTTGCGTATTCTCCTGAGTTATCTGATCCTGCTGTTATTTTGAAAGAGGGTGTAGTTCTTTTCGCCATCTCGCCCAATTTGAGACTGGCTCTGGAGGGGTGTCAGGAGGATAAACCTGAGCGCTGCCATGTTGGGAAATTGTTTGTCCCAGACCAGTGGAAGAAGAGTGTGATGTCTGAGATTCATTGTTCCACATTGGCTGGTCATCCCGGGATTTTTTGTACCAGAGACTTGGTGAGTCGGTCCTTTTGGTGGCCTACTTTGTCTCGTGACGTCAGGGACTTTGTGCAGTCCTGTGGGACTTGCTCTCGTTCCAAGCCTTGCTCTCGTTCTAGTGGTTTGTTAATGCCATTACCTGTACCCAAGAGGCCAGGGACCCATATTTCTATGGATTTTATTTCCGACCTCCCTGTCTCTCAGAGAATGACCGTTATCTGGGTAATCTGTGATAGGTAATGGCACAAGATGTATCATCTTGGAAAACCTAAGTTGCCTTCCTCCTCCGAATTGGTGCCTTTGTTCTTTCAGCACGTGGTTCCTATGGCTGTGCCTCCCAACCCTGTTTTGGTTGAGGGCAATTTGGAGTATGCGGTTGAGAAAATATTGGATTCTCGTTTTGCTAGACGGAAACTCCAGTATTTGGTTAAGTGGAGAGGTTATGGTCAGGAGGACAATTCTTGGGTGTTTGCTTTGGACATCCATGCTGGGAGACTGATCCGTGCCTATCATCGAGCTCATCCTGATCGGCCTGGTTGCGCAGGTGAGGGTTCGGTGACCCCTCCTCAAGGGGGGGTACTGTTGTGAATACTCTGGAGGCGACTTCTGAGCTGGGACTCCCTCCGGTGGTTGCTGAGGGTAATGAACTAATTGCTGAATGGCCTTCAGCTGGCTCTGAATGGTCTGATATAAGTGACCTGAACTCCCTTCAGCCTTGCCGGTAATCAATTGTTCTTCCACGTCTTGCTTGGAGCTCAGCTTGCATTCCTGCTCTCATTCAGATAAGTGATTTGCTGTTTTTTTCCTCTGGTTGGATTTTCCTTGCTGGTTTGCTGCTTAGCAGTAGACTTCAGCCTGGTCCACTTTTGGGGCCTGGCGCTGCAATTGGGCTCAGTTTGTGTTTGCACTTTTGCTCTGTTCCTATGTCACTTTTTATTTGCTGAATTGCTGTGTGTTACACCAGAGATCTGATTTAGGTGGTAGAGATCGTGTGAGGTTTTTTGTTAATCAGAAGTGTTGGTATTTTGTCAGGGTTTTTTTGGGTTTCAGTCAGAATTCTTTCCTATACTTTTCTATCTAGACAGATTGGGCCCCAGCGTTTGCTCATTCTATTTTGTCTGTGTTCGTATTTTCTTCTGGTCTAACCGCCATTACATGTTTGAGGGCTTCCTATTTCTTTGGAGATTCTGCTTCGGAGCAGATAGCATTCATCTTTCTGCCATTAGGTGTAGCTATCTCTCCGGCTGTGACGAGGCGTCTAAGATCACCGTAGGTACGCTCCATGGCTACTTCTAGCGTTGCGGTTAGTTTAGGGTCCTGCAATCCAATAGTTTCCAGCCTCTCTGGTGTATTTCATTGACTATTTTTTGCAATTTCTCCTCAGCTACCAAAACATAATAGACCCCTCAAAGTAACTTCAAATGTCAGGTGGTCCCTAAAAAAAATTGTTTAAAAATGAGAAATCGCTGCTTCATTTTTAACCCTTATAACTTCCTAACAAAAAAAATGGTTCCAAAATTGTGCTGATGTAAAGTAGACAAGTGGGAAATGTTAATTATTAAGTATTTTGTGTAACATACAGTACAGATCAAAAGTTTGGACACACCTTCTCATTTAAAGATTTTTCTGTATTTTCATGACTATGAAAATTGTACATTCACACTGAAGGCATCAAAACTATGAATTAACACATGTGGAATTATATACTTAACAAAAAAGTGTGAAACAACTGAAATTATGTCTTATATTCTAGGTTCTTCAAAGTAGCCACCTTTTGCTTTGATGACTGCTTTGTACACTCTTGGCATTCTCTTGATGAGCTTCAAGAGGTAGGCACCGGGAATGGTCTTCCAACAGTCTTGAAGGAGTTCCCAGTGATGCTTAGCATTTGTTGGCCCTTTTGCCTTCACTCTGCGGTCCAGCTCACGCCAAACCATCTCGATTGGGTTCAGGTCTGGTGACTGTGGAGGCCAGGTCATCTGGCGTAGCACCCCATCACTCTCCTTCTTGGTCAAATAGCCCTCACACAGCCTGGAGGTGTTTCGGGTCATTGTCCTGTTGAAAAATAAATGATGGTCCAACTAAACGCAAACCGGATGGAATAGCATGCCGCTGCAAGATGCTGTGGTAGCCATGCTGGTTTAGTATGCCTTCAATTTTGAATAAATCCCCAACAGTGTCACCAGCAAAGCACCCCCACACCATCACACCTCCTCCTCCATGCTTCACGGTAGAAACCAGGCATGTAGAGTTCATCTGTTCACCTTTTCTGCATCGCACAAAGACACATTGGTTGGAACCAAAGATCTCAAATTTGGACTCATCAGACCAAAGCACAGATTTCCACTGGTCTAATGTCCATTCCTTGTGTACTTTAGCCCAAACAAGTCTCTTTTGCTTGTTGCCTGTCCTTAGCAGTAGTTTCCTAGCAGCTATTTTACCATGAAGGCATGCTGCACAAAGTCTCCTCTTAACAGTTGTTGTAGAGATGTGTCTGCTGCTAGAACTCTGTGTGGCATTGACCTGGTCTCTAATCTGAGCTGCTGTTAACCTGCGATTTCTGAGGCTTGAGACTCGGATAAACTTATCCTCAGAAGCAGAGATGACTCTTAGTCTTCCTTTCCTGGGGCGGTCCTCATGTGAGCCAGTTTCTTTGTAGCACTTGATGGTTTTTGCAACTGCACTTGGGGACACTTTCAAAGTTTTCCCAATTTTTCGGACTGACTGACCTTCATTTCTTAAAGTAATGATGGCCACTCGTTTTTCTTTACTTAGCTGCTTTTTTCTTGCCATAATACAAATTCTAACAGTCTATTCAGTAGGACTATCAGCTGCTTATCCACCAGACTTCTGCACAACACAACTGATGGTCCCAACCCTATTTATAAGGCAAGAAATCCCACTTATTAAACCTGACAGGGCACACCTGTGAAGTGAAAACCATTCCCGGTGCCTACCTCTTGAAGCTCATCAAGAGCATGCCAAGAGTGTGCAAAGCAGTCATAAAAGGAAAAAGGTGGCTACTTTGAAGAACCTAGAATATAAGACATAATTTCAGTTGTTTCACACTTTCTTGTTAAGTATATATTTCCACATCTGTTAATTCATAGTTTTGATGCCTTCAGTGTGAATGTACAATTTTCATAGTCATGAAAATACAGAAAAATCTTTAAATGAGAAGGTGTGTCCAAACTTTTGATCTGTACTGTATATCTGTGTGGTGAGGGTATGAAAGTGCAAAGTTGGAAAAATGCGAAATTTTCAAAATTTTCTCCAAATTTCTTTTTTCTTCACAAATAAACGCAAGTCATATCAAAGAAATTTTACCACTGACATGAAGTACAATATGTCACGAGAAAACAACCTCAGAATCGCCAAGATCCGTTGAAGCGTTCCAAAGTTATAACCTCATAAAGGGACAGTGGTCAGAATTGTAAAAATTGGCCCGATCATTAACATGCAAACCACCCATAGGGGGTTAAGGTATTAAAGTAAATGGTAATTTCAGACCACCCCTTTAATTCTACTTTCCTCCAGATTTATCCTATATATGTAGGGTACGTTTTCTTCAAGGATAAACAATGTGATTGTTACAACTAGTCAACCACTTGTCATATGCCAGAGATCAACAGTAAGTACATATAATATAATGGTTATACAACTGCAATTTCCAATCATATATTTTAAACATTTCCAATAAATGCATATAACCATTTCAGATTTTACTTCATAATTTTCAATTTGTTGTGTTGCCAATGCCATATGTTACATGCAGTGATTCATTATTGCTAGTACTGTTAGTAAAATTGCTCCATCTATGGCCATTACTGTTACTTCTGTGGCTCACATAATCTAATTTATTTCAATAATATGGCATTCAAATTCTGCTAGTCTGGCACATGGCAAAAAATGGATTGGCAGGAAATTATTTGATTGTCAAGCCTAACTAGAGGCAATGCAGCAGCTGGGCCAAGGGTAAGCAAAGTTGGCACATCCTAAAATTACAGATCCAGCGCCTCCTGAACATCAACATATCAGAAAGCAATGAAGACTTTACTCACGGGTAGTTATATAAGCACATGCACACAGCGTCGGACTGGAACACCTTGGGCCCACCAGAGAAAATCATTCTTGGGGCCCACTATGTAGCTACATAGAAATAAATACAAGACCACCAATTGTGCAGTAAAACACACTAATATCAGGGTATAATATAAGTTAGTACATATCTTAATTATGTAGCAGGAGTTGGGGTAGCCTCCCTCATAGATTATAAAGCAGCCCCCCTCATAGGGGATAATGCTGCCCCCCTCATAGAGGATAATGCTGCCCCCCCTCATAGGGTATAATGCTATATATATATATATATATATATATATATATATATAGATGATAGATACCATATATACTCGAGTATAAGCCGACCCCCCTAATTTTGCCGCAAAAAACTGGGAAAACTTATCGACTCGAGTATAAGCCTAGGGTGGAAAATGAGATTATGCCCCATATGCTGCCCCATGTATTATGCCCCCATAGATAATCCATAGATTGTGCCCTCATAGATGCTCCATAGATTATGCCCCCATAGATGCTCCATAGATTATGCCCCCATAGATGCTCCATAGATTATGCCCCCATAAATGCTCCACAGATTATGCCCCTATAAATGCTCCACAGATTATGCCCCCATAGATTATGCCCCCATAAATGCTCCACAGATTATGCCCCCATAGATTATGCCCCCATAAATGCTCCACAGATTATGCCCCCATAAATGCTCCACAGATTATGCCCCCATAGATTATGCCCCCATAAATGCTACAGATTATGCCCCCATAGATTATGCCCCCATAAATGCTCCAGATTATGCCCCCATAGATTATGCCCCCATAAATGCTCCACAGATTATGCCCCCATAGATTATGCCCCCATAGATGCTCCACTGTGCCCCCATAGATGCTGCAAAAAAAAAAAAAAAGACATACTCACCTCTCGTCGCTGGGGGCCAGGTGCTGGTGTCCTGGGCACCTGCGATATTTACCTGTCACCGGGTCCACTGCTGAGCGCCGCTGTCTTCGGTCCTCCGGCAGTGAATGCTCAGGCAGGGGGCGCGGCGCTCACTAATGACGTCATCGCGCCCTCTGCCTGAACATTGCAGCAAGAGAGGACGTGATGACACAGCGACGCTCAGCGGTTGGAGCGGGTGACAGGTAAGTAATGATATTCACTGATTCCCACGCCCATATGGGCGTGGGAAGCAGTGAATATTCATTTCTCTTTAGCAGCAGGGACAGGGGCTCCTGCCTCCTGTCACCCGCTGCTGCTCCGCTGGCACGGGGCCCCCATGGCAGCTGCATGGTGTGCTGCTATTAGCGACACGCCACCGGCTGGGGGCCCCTGGAGCAGCGGGGCCCTAGGCAACTGGCCCCTGTATGCCAGCAGGTGCCAGGGTCCCCAAGATGCCAGGGCCCACCGGAGAATCCTCCGGTTCTCCGGTGGGCCAGTCCGACCCTGCATGCACATGTCCAGATTCGTCCATCCTTACATTTCTGTAAATTTAGTTGTTAAGGACCTCAACTTCTCATTATACTAGTAAAATTCATTATTGCAGCATGCTAGTGTAAGGTACACGGGATGCAGTGACACGCAGGAGGCAGATCAAGAGTTAACAGGGGGATTTATTACAGGGATACTCCACACAGGGAGGTAGTAATTGGGGAATGGTTGGCAAAGGTTAAACAGCAAACAAGCGTTCAATAAACACTGGTGCTTATCCATCAGTCCTGCCTGGCTTGCAGGAGCTGAGGTGAGGAGAGCGAGTTAACTTTCTCCTGCTGCGCGCTCTGTCTTCCTGCCAAAAGCTCCGCTTTCCCGCGCTCTGCCCCTTTTATATCCGTTCCGCCCCCCTGCAGTAAGGTGCAAACGTCGGTCCAGGCTAGAATGTTTTCCCCCTGGCAACAAAGGTGTCAGTCTCAACAGTTCCGGCCCAGATATCAGAAGAGTGTCACGGACCCGGTCCATCTCCCTACACTAGCAATACTGTTCACATATATATACACCAGCTAAGCAAGACAAACTTGCCAGTATAGTTTTACCCTATTTAATCTATATACTGTATCTATTTACCAAAAGCTATTTACACCTTTCACATTTATTCTCCATTGTATTAAGCTCTACTGTGTCAAAATACCAAAACTCTAAAATTATATAAAATCACATTAAATTGAAAAATACGCCTTTAGTAAACATAGCACAATTTTTCTGTATCACGACAATTCTTCTTGTGTTTTGGGTGCAGCATTAGTTAACTGAATCCATAAGAATCAGAAAAAAGGTGACACATACAAAAAAGGCATAAAAAGAAAATTTTTTTATGCAGTTTCCAATTCAGATTTAACTGCCAGAAAAATTGAAATCAAGAAACTGAGTGGCCGAGTCAAGCATTTTCTCCCAGCTTTCTGGTTTTAAAAATTATCTCATTTTTGCGTAACACCTTCATATTAGGGAAAGATTCACAAAAATTGAAATCACAAAAGTGTTGTAAATTATAGCAGAAATTACAGAAATTACTACATTTTCTGCTAGTGGGAAGCAAGAGGATGTGGCAAATTCATTAAGCAGCACACACTCATAATGAATATGACGTATGTTACCCTATCAGACTGTAGATTAAGACTTAAAGGGTATGTGCACACAACACTTTTAAAATGTGTAGCTGCCAAGGTTTTCTTAGGCAAAGACAGAAAAGTCCAGAAAAAATTGGCAGTCTTTTTCCTGAGGCGGCTATGTTGGCGGTTTTTTTGTCGTCTTTTAACTATCAAAAACAAGCTGCCTGAAGGATGAACACTTTGCGTCTTTTAATTGCTTAATGGTTCTGAACCCTAAAGCAGTTAAAAGAAGTAACAGAAGACTGAACATGTGCAAAGCAATGTTGTTTTTACTTTGGTATGCATTATGTTTACTTTTTGCTGTGGTTTTAAGGCGCTTTTTCAGGGGGGGTTCCAGGTGGAATCAGCCTGAAAAAGACGTGTGCACATACAGAAAAATAATATATCAGGAAGTATCCACGCGTTTTCTGATGTAAAATGTCTTGAGATGCTGCTAATATTATTTCGTAACTCAGTTGTGCAAAAATGTTGCAACTTTTGGCAATTGTACACCAGTCCTGGCCTGCTTTGCAACATTTTTGAAAAGTGAGTTGAGCATAGTCGGGAGGGGACATGATCAAGCATGCCTGACAATTTCATTATACAAAAGTGGCACAAATTATAACACAAATGTATGTCGGTTCATGACTGGAGTACATTGCATGCTGTAAGGTACAATTATGGTATACATTTAAGTGAAAAAATATTTGCCCCATCCTGATTTCCTATTGTTTCGCATGTTTGTCACACTTAAACGTTTCAAATGAACAAAAAAATTTAAATATTAGCGAAAGATAACACAAGTAAACACAAAATGCAGTTTTTAAATGAAGCTCTTTATTATTTAGGGAAATAGAAATCCAAACCTGCAGGGACCTGTGTGAAAAAGTGATTTCCCCCTCTGCCTCCCCTCACTTAAAACATAAATTAACTGTAGTTTAACACATATTTGCGAAGCTGAGTTCACATTCCCTAGCCACACCTAGGCCAGACTACTGCCACACCTGTTCTCAATCAAAAAATCACTTAAATAGGACTTGCCTGACAAAGTGAAGTAGACCAAAAGTTCCTCAAAAGCTAGATATCATGCCACAATTCAAAGAAATTCTGGAACAAATGAGAAACAAAGTAACTGAGATTTGTCTATCTGGAAAAGGTTATAAAGCCATTTCTAAAGCTGTAGGACTCCAGAAAACCACAATGAGAGCCATAATCCACAAATAGAGAAAGCATGGAACAGTGGTGAACCTTCCCAAGAGTGGTCGGCAGACCAAAATTACCCCATGATCGCATTGACATCTCATCTAAAAGGTCAAAAAAAGACCCCAAAACAACATCCAAATAACTGAATGCCTCACTCGCCTCAGTTAAGGTCAGTGTTCATAATTCCACCATAAGAAAGAGACTGGGCAAAATGTCCTGAATAGCAGAATTACAGTGAAGAGCAAAAGGGTAACAATGTTTTGAACTTTTGACTTTAAACTTTCATGCTCCATATCTCATTATCCACTTCTGCTTTGAACTTTAAACTGCCATCATGTTCTAGACAATCATCTTGGCTATCTCATACATAAATTTGACTTACAGCTATTTAGCATATGATTAGTTATGCAGATTATTGTCATGTCACTGCATTGTTACTGTTTTTCTCCTAAAGATCTAAATTTTAGTTTTTATTATTTTGTTGGTATTTTGTAAATCCACCTTTGACTTTCAACACTGCCTGAATCCTTCTGGGCCTGCTCTCAATGAGATTCAAACATGTGTTGATCGAAATTTGATCTCGGGTCTCTTCTACACGTTCCCAAAGTTGGTTACATACTGGTCGACTCACTTGGGTATGTATACAGTTTTTTCTTCAATTCTACAAACAAGTGTTTGATTGGGTTGAGGTCTGGGGACTGTGGGTGCTGTTCCAGCACCTCTACTTCATTGTCTTTGAACCATTTCTTTGCCAATCTCGACATATGCTTTGTTTTGTTGTCCTGTTAGAAAACTATGTCATCCTTTTCATTACTCATAGTACTTTAGTGTACGAAGTAACTCATCTTGTAGGATACTCACATATAGCTCATCATTGAGACTACCGTCGATCCTGGTCAAGTATTCAATGCTTTTGGCTGTGAAACAACCCCATATCATCAGGCTTCCTTCACCGACCTTGAAGTTCCTTCAATTTCTCAATCTGTTAGCCCCTTTTTCCCTTGTTTCTTTCAGACCCATTTGCATCAGAGCCTAGTCTATTGACTTTTGTGTAATTGCTCAAAATCACCCGTTTCAAATGTCCACTTTTTGTTCTTGTTTGCAAACTCGAACAGACACTTCTTATGAAAATTTTAAAGTTGAGGCTTCTTCACCTTTCTTCGGGCCACCATTCCAGAATTGTGCAATGTGCATTGCACTGTGCTTGCATCAATGTCTGTGATTTCACTATTATGAAGCAAATGAGCCACCTCCACTAACATGTTTGTCACACCAGAACCAATAGACCTTGGAATGAGACAACTTGTTGACTCCGATATTTTGCCTGGATGTCCACCTTTTTTCTTCTGAATGGATGGACAGACTGCATTTCATATTCTTCCAACTGTCATGGCACTCACATGATGCAGTTTGGCAATTTTCTTGGCGAAGACCCCGCTATCGATGAGCTGGATGATGCTGTTTCTCTTTTCTTGGGAAATCGTCTTCATGGTTGTTCCTTGATTCGAACCAATTACCTATCACTGCAGAAGTAACCTAATAATACACTGAGCTATTAGAGAATGTGAAAATAGGTTGCATTTTGTAGTATTCAGGAAGAAAAATATTTTTCCACAACCAGGAACAAAACAGTAGCAATGCAGTGACATGACAAGAATCTGCATAACTAATCATATGCTAAATAGTTGTAAGTCAAATTTATGTATGAGATAGCCAAAATGATTCTCTACAAAATGATGGTAGTCTCATGATCAAAGCAGTAGTGGATGGTAAGATATGGAGCCTGAAAGTCAAAAGTTCAAAACATTGTTACCCTTTTGCTTTTCAATGTATTTCTGAAGGGATGTCACAGTGGAGAGGGATCATTCTCATTCTCATTTTCACATAGAAACTCCAGAAGCAAAGGAATAAA
Source organism: Oophaga sylvatica (assembly GCA_033576555.1). Lineage (NCBI taxonomy): Eukaryota > Metazoa > Chordata > Amphibia > Anura > Dendrobatidae > Oophaga > Oophaga sylvatica. The sequence continues at coordinate 155,254,268 of JARQOD010000003.1, forward strand.
CTGAAAGGGAAATGATACAGATTAGATATTAGAAAAACTTTTTGACAGTGAGGGTGATCAATGAGTGGAACAGGCTGCCACGAGAGGTTGTGAGTTCTCCTCCAATGGAAGTTTTCAAACAGAGGCTGGACAGACATCTGTCTGAGATGGTTTAGTGAATTCTGCATTGAACAGGGGGTTGGACACGATGACCCTAGAGGTCCCATCCAACTCTAACATTCTATGATTTTATGATTCTATGAATTCCAAGACAAAAAGCACAGTTGAGCAATAAGAACATACCGTATATACTCGTGTATAAGCCGAGATTTTCAGCACCTTTTTTCGTGCTGAAAATGCCCCCTCGGCTTATACTCGAGTCATAGGGCAGAAACCAGCGGGGGAGGGGATGCCGCGGCAGGAGCCGGTGGCTGGGACATCATACTCACCCTCCCCGTGCCATCGCTGAACGTCCCTGCAATCCTGCGTTCTCTCCGGCTTCCTGCAGCTCTCCCCGGCTTCCTGCAGCTCTCCAGCGCTGAGCGGTGACGTAATACCCGCTCATTAAGGTCATGTAATATGGACGCGACGCCACTCCCATAGGCGTGGCGTCCATATTCATGGACTTAATGAGCGGTATTACGTCACCGCTCAGCGCTGGAGAGATGCAGGAAGCCGGGGAGAACGCAGGATTGCAGGACGTTCAGCGATGGCACGGGGAGGGGTGAGTATGATGAGGAGAGGACAAGGAGCACGGAGCAGGACGGGGGGGGAGAACGGTGGACGGGGGAAGCATGGAGGACGGAGGGGAGAACGGAGGACGGGGGAAGCATGGAGCAGGACGGGGGGGGAACGGTGGACGGGGGAAGCATGGAGGAGGACGGGGGGGAGAACGGAGGACGGGGGAAGCATGGAGGAGGACGGGGGGAGAACGGAGGACGGGAAGCATGGAGCAGGACAGGGGGGAGAACGGTGGACGGGGAAGCATGGAGGAGGACGGGGGTAGAACGGAGGACGGGGGAAGCATGGAGGAGGACAATGAGCACGGAGCAGGACGGGGGAGGATGGAGGGCACAGAGGAGCACGGAGCAGGACGGGGGGAGAGGATGGAGGGCACAGAGGAGCACGGAGCAGGACGGGGGGGTACAGGAGGACGGAGAAGGAATGGGGGAGCACAGCTGAGTACGGAGCAGGAGGGGGGGAGTACAGAGGAGAATGGGGAGCACAGAGCTGGATGAAGGAGCAAGGAGCAGGACGGGGGCAGCACAGAGCAGGAGGGCAGTTTATACACCCGGCTTATACACGAGTCAATAAGTTTTCCCATTTTTTTTGTGGCAAAATTAGGGGGGTCGGCTTATACACGGGTCGGCTTATACACGAGTATATACGGTAAATGCTTGTCTCAGTTTTGCCAGAAAACATCTTGATCATCCCCAACACTCTGTGGACTGACGAGACAAAAGTTGAACATTTTGGAAGGTGTATGTCCCATTACATCTGGCGTAGAAGTAACAGCATTTCAAAAAAGGAACTTCATATAAACAGTAATATGGTGGTGGTAGCGTGATGCCTGGGCTGTTTTGCTGCTTCAGGGCCTGGAAGACTTGCTGTGGTTAATTGAACTATGAATTTTGCTGTCTACCAAAAAATCCTGAAGGCGAATGTCCGGTCATCTGCTCCTGAGCTCAAGCTGAAGCGCACTTGAGTTATGCAGCAAGACAATGATCTGAAACACACCAGCAAGTTCACCTCTGAATAGCTAAAGAAAAACAAAATTAAGACTTTGAAGTGGCCAAGTCAAAGTCCTAACCTTTATCCGATTGAGATGTTGTGATATGACCTTAAAAAGGCAGTTCATGCTCAGAAACCCTCGATTGTGGATGAATTACAGAAATTCTGCAAAGATGAGTGGGCCAAAATTCCTCCAGAGCGTTGTAAAAGACTAATTGACAGTTATCGCAAATATTTAATTGCAGTTATTGCTGCTAAGAGTGGCCCAATCAGTTATCAGGGTTAAGGGGAAATCACTTTTTCACACAGGGCCCTGTAGGTTTGGATTTTTTCCCTTAATAAGAAAGACCTTCGTTTAAAAACTGCATTTTGTTTACTTGTGTTTTCTTTGTCTAATATTTACATTTGTTTGATGATCTGAAACATTTAAGTGTGACAAACATGCAAAAGAATAGGCAATCTGGAAGGGGGCAAACACTTTTTCACACAACTGCAGTTCCCACTAAAATCCAGTAATCATATGTAAATATAGGTCCTTTCATAGAGCTTATATTACCCCACACATCAAGTCTAGGATGTCTCCTGGAGGCACATTCACCTGTTCCAAATGCAAAACAGAAAACACAGACATATTTCATCATATGTGGGGATGTCCCAAAGTGCAAAAATTATGGCAGTCTATTCATGCTGAAATACAGAATCTTGGTGGGATAATTTTTCCTCTGACTCCACAATGGGCAATATTTAATATCCTAGATAGCTTTCAACATAAATTTCCCAAACATGTTGAGGCCATGTTGATAATATGGGCCTCGGCTGTTAGGAAAAGTATATTGCAGCACTGGCTGGAGCCATTACCTCCACCCAAATCTCTCATATATTCCAAAATAATGTATATTTTTCGAATGGACTGGCTGGACACCCTGACAAATAAAGAGAAATTGACTGGGAAATTTTTAACGACATGGTCATTTTTTATTCCATCTTTGACTCAAGACACTAGGGACAAATTAAGGACACAATTTGAAAATACTCAGTGGTATCTTCTTCAGAAAATTAGTGGACATGACCCTATTCCTTAAATTTTGTTGGTTGTCAATCGAATGCAGGGACGTTTTAGGGGTTTATATGTTGGGGGGTTGGGAGGGGGGAGGGCAGCAGGGGACAGTTATATGTATTATACTTGTGAGTTAAACTTGTTACACTTAAATCGGAATGACTTACTTGGTGGCAATGTTCTGCAATTCTTCATATTGAGTTTTAAATATGTCATCTCTGTCTGATACTTCATGACTTGTATGATTAAAGTTATTGTAATACTTTCTAAAATCAATAAAACATGTTGGAAAAAAAATATATAGGTCCTTGAGTTGTCCTTAACTGTCAAACTATTACAAGGTTTTGATTTTTAGTTATATCTGTTTCTAAGAAATCTGTTAGGCCTCTTTCACACTTCAGTCGTTTGGCGTCAGTCAAAATCCGCCTTTTGAGGAAAAAATGGATCCGCCTTTTTTTTTGGCGCAATCCGTTTTTTTCCCATAGAGTTGCATATAGTGATAGATTGTGACAGATGGTAGTCCGTTCCGTCCGTCATTTGACAGATCCGTCAGAAAATTGGCGTCCGCTGTCTGGAGTAAATGGACATTGGAACGTTTTTTGTCTGCGTCGAAATGGCGGATCGTGACGGATCCGTCGAGTCCGCCTTTTTGTAGAATGGGCGTCTATGGGCGGCGGATCCGTCCTCATCCGTCATATGGTGGATTCCGACGATGGAATCCGTTATTGTATGCTGAGCATGCCCAGAAGCCCTTCTGGCACAGAAATCTCTCTCTCTCCAGAGCTGCATATACAGAGTTCAAAAGTTCACTTCGGCACCCTGCTGCATCAGTTTTTTACAATCTGCAATGGATCAGTTTAATTCACACTTTGACGGATTGGGACTGACGCCAAAAGACTGAAGTGTGAAAGAGGCCTTAGTCAGCTACATGGGTTGTCTATCGCCCATTACTTTCATAATGTAATGCTTACATAGCTGTGCAACAACGGTGCAATAATCATGTAACTATTTTTAACTTCACCACTACTGGGTAAACTGGGAGACAACCCTTAAAAGAATTGAAAAAGCATTTATTATGGTTGTGATCTTGCTTTCTAAGAATCAGTTATAACTGTAGCTGACCACAGATGTAACAAATCCTTACAATAACAATATTGCGTCTATTGGAGCAGACACAATAGCTTACGACCAAATTGTCTATGATCACACTTTAACACACAGGGACAAAAGGCACAAAATAATTTTCCATAATGCAAACATAAGTATAATCATAATTCTCTCATTTGTGGTAACTTCCAAATGACAAATCTATTTTAAAAAAATCCGAACATTAATCTGATTATGGCCGTTATGCTGTGATCGTCTCATCAAAGGAGTTATGCAGCCTCTTAAAATGTATGACTTATCCTTAAGATAAGGCATTAATATTAGACCAGTGGAGATTCAACTATCAGCATCCCCTCTGATCAGCTGTTTGAAGAGGTTGTGGCGCTTGTGCAAGCTCTATAGCCTCTCCGATGTTTGCAGCAGATTGCAGACTGGTTCATACACGGCTGTACCATAGCTGTCATGCGACATATTACAGTGTTGTTTCCACTGAATCAAATAAGACAACACTGCAATATACAGAAGTAACCTAAAAAATGCAGCCTGCTTGCAAACGTTGAAGAGAGCCCCACAGCCTCTTCAAACAACTGATCTGAAGGGTTATTTCTGGTAAGACTCACATCGATCTAATATTGATGCCTTATCCTAAGGAATTTTACAGATTGTAAGAACCCATATTTACTAACTTTTTAGTGTAAGGAGACATCCACTTTAAAGGGCTTGTCTGGGACCTTAGCACTGATGGCATATCCTCAGGATAGGTCACCAAAGTCTGATTGGTGACTGGCGGACACCAGGTACCCACGCCGATCAGCTATTACCGGTGTTGACGGTGGCCGCAACTGCTCAGTTACAGAGCTGCACACCACAGCGATGTCCAGTGTCAGACTGAAGAACATTGGGCCCCAAGAGGATTTGATTCTGAGTGCCCACCTTTCACCCCCAACTAAAGAGCCCCATAGCAGCTGAAAGGTTTGCACTATGAACTCTCCTGAAGGAGAAGCCAGGGCCCACTGGAGGATTCTCCGGTTCTTTGGTGGATCAGTCCAACCCTGTCTCTGTCTGTGTATAATGGCCAGTACCAAGTACTGCACATCTGCTCCCTTTTCAAATCAATGGGGGATGTGCAGTACCCGGCCGCAGCCACTATTCCATCAATTGAGCTGTTCTGTGTAGCTCTGTAACTGAGCACTTAGGATAGGCCATCAATGGTAACCCCTTTACTCCCCAAGGGTGGTTTGCACGTTTTTTACAATTCTGACCACTGTCCCTTTAAGAGGTAGTAACTCTGGAACGCTTCCATGGATCCCGGTGATTCTGACAATGTTTTCTCGTGACATATTGTACTTCTTGTTAGTTGTAAAATTTATTTGATATAACTTGCGTTTATTTCTGAAAAAAATGGAAATTTGGTGAAAATTTTGAAAATTTTGCAATTTTTCAACTTTGAATTTTCATGCCCTTAAATCACAGAGATATGGCACATAAAATACTTAATAAGTAACATTTCCAACATGTTAACTAGTGATTTCTCATTTTTACAACACCATTTTTTAGGGACCACATCACATTTGAAGTCACTTTGAGGGGTCTATATGATAGAAAATACCCAAAAGTGATACCATTCTAAAAACTGCACCCCTCAAGGTGTTCAAAACCACATTCAAGAAGTTTATTAAACCTTCAGGTGCTTCACAGTAATTTTTTGAATGTTTAAAAAAAATGAACATATAACTTTTTTTCCCCAAAAAATTATTTCATGTCCAATTTTTTTATTTAACCAAGGGTAACAGGAGAAATTGGACCCCAAAAGTTATTGTGTAATTTATCCTGAGTACCCCATATGTGGGGGGAACCACTGTTTCAGCGCATGGCAGAGCACAGAAGGGAAGGAGCGCCATTTGACTTTTTCAAAGCAAAATTGGCTGGTATTGAAAGCAGACGCCATGTCACATTTGGAGAGCCCCTGATGTGCCTAAACAGTGGAAACCCCCCACAAGTGACCCCATTTTGGAAACTAGACTGCCCAAGGAACTTATCTAGATTTGTGGTGAGAATTTTGAACCCCCAAGTGCATCACAGAGGTTTATAACGTAGAGCCATAAAAATAAAAAATCTTTTTTTACCACAAAAATGATATTTTTGCCTCCAATTTTTTATTTTCCCAAGGGTAACAGAAGAAGTTGGACCCCAAGAGTTATTGTGCAAATTTGTCCTGAGTACGCTGATACCCCATATGTGGGGGTAAACCACTGTTTTGGCGCATGGCAGAGCTCAGAAGAGAAGGGCACTGTTTGACTTTTTCAACGCAGAATTGGCTGGAATTGAGATCAGATGCCATGTTGCGTTTGGAGAGCACCTGATGTGCCTAAATAGTGGTAACCCCCCAATTCTAACTCCAGCCCTAACCCAAACACACCCCTAATCCCAACCCTAACCCTAGCCCTGACCCTAGCCCTAACCTTAGCCCTAACCCTAATCCCAACCCTAACCCTAGCCCTAGCCCTAACCCTAACCCTAATGGTAAAATGGAAATAAATTCATTTTTTTAATTGTATTATTTTTCCCTAAGTAAGGGAGTGATAAAGGAGGTTTGATTTACTATTTATAGCAGGTTTTTTATAGTGGGTTTTTATGTTTGGCAGCTGTCACACGCTAAAAGATGCTTTTTATTGCAAAAAAATAGTTTTTGCATCACCACATTTTGAGAGCTATAATTTTTCCATATTTTGGCACACAGAGTCATGTGAGGTCTTATTTTTTGCAGCACGAGTTGACGTTTTTACTGGTACCATTTTCGGGCACATGACATTTTTTGATCGCTTTTATTACGATTTTTGGGAGGCACAATGAACAAAAACCAGCAATTCATGAATTACTTTTGGGGTGGCGTTTACACCGTTCCACGTGTGGTAAAATTGATAAAGCGGTTTTATTTTTCGGGTCAGTACGATGACAGCGATACCTCATTTATAGAATTTTTTTATGTTTTGGCGCTTTTATACAATAAAAACAATTTTATATAAAAAAAAATATATTTTTGCATCGCTTTATTCTATAACTTTTTTTTTTTTTCGCTGATGACGCTGTATGGCAGCTCGTTTTTGCAAGACAAGATGACGTTTTCAGCGGTACCATGTTTATTTATATCTGTCTTTTTGATCACATGTTATTCCACTTTTTTTTCGGTGGTATTATGATAAAGCATTTATTTTTTTTGCCTTGTTTTTTTTTTTAAGGGGTTCACTAAAGGGGTTAAGTAGTGGGACAGTTTTATAGGGCGGGTTGTTACGAACGCGGAGATACTAAATATGTGTACTTTTGTTGTTTTTTTTATTTACGTAAAGAAATGAATTTATTGGGGATTTTTTTTTCTTTGTTTTGGAATTTTTTAAATTATTTTTACACATGTTATTTTTTTTTTATACTTTTTTACTTTGTCCCAAGGTGGGACATCACTATATAGTGTCAGATCGCTGATCTGACAGTTTGCAGAGCACTGTGTCAGATCAGCGATCTGACAAGCAGTGCAGGAAGCTTCTCAGCTCCTGCTTTCAGCAGGCATAGAGAAGCCACCTCTCTGCAGGACCCGGAAGGACTCCGCGGCCATATTGGAGCTCGGGGCCTGCAGGGAGGAGGCCCTCGGAACAGCGCGATCACATCGCGTTGTTCTGAGGGTCTCAGGGAAGCACACATGGAGACCCCTCCCTGCCTAATGCGTCCCAATGCCGCCACAACACTGCGATCATGTTTGATCGCAGTGTGCTAGAGGTTAAAGTGCTGGAAGCAGTCCGTGACCGTCCCTGGCACATAGTGCCGGGTGTCAGCTGTGATAATCTACCCGGTCGCGTATGACGTACTATCCCATCCACGGTCATACAGGCCCGGGTCACCTGGGCAGGATAGTACGTCAGATGTCAGAAAGGGGTTAAAGTCTCATACAAACCGTTTAAGAAGAGAATAGGAAATGCCGCTGTCAATTTAGTCATAATGAAAGCAGTTTCAAAATTATAAAGAATAACAGAAGAGAAAAAGAAATGATGCTGAGTGTGATTAAAAATATGAGGCTAAATCAAGCCCAAGATGGATCACATCAGACATACAGATTGTCTTTAATATGATATAATGACAGGCAATCAGGCTGCACTCAGAGGATGAATCACTGCACAGATTCCATGGCAGCCGTTCTCTTTTATATTTTATCAACAATGAAACTATATATAAGACAGAACATTTGGTTATTGTGGCGTTTGCCGTCATCTGCATTACTTCTCCATCATTGTTGCCCCATTTACATGTTACTCCTTTACCCATCTCTTTAATCTGTATCCTCATCCAGTCTGCCTAGAATTTTGTTGATAATTATCTGTTAATTTGGCATCTTGGCAAATCTAACTTGGACGAGCCAAATGTTCCCTCTGCTGAATCACTCATCTGAGCCAAGATCTCTCTCATATGCTCTGTGGGCTGAGATTAGAGGGGGAGCTTATCAAATATATTACAGTAAAATTGAAATCCAGTCTTACAGCATGTAATGTGGATCTATACTAGCAATTACACCACAATGGCAACTTGTAAGCTAGAGGGCTAACCAGTGGTGTAATTCTAGATTAAAAAATGACAGGGAGACCACAAGAAAGGTGGGTGTATGCAAGCATGATTAATGGAAACACAATAGGTGAGAGCATGTAAAACAATTTGAGGCTAAGCCACAAAGGGGAATTTACCTTACTTATTGGCCAACTACTTCCACCTACAGCTTCATCTTAATTACCTTTCCCATCAAAGTTTTTATCCTATTAAAATATTGCAATCATCATATTATATAGCACTGTGCACTTACAATTGCTCATTTTGTCTTTTTTACCCAGATAATTGTTCTCTTTTCTCTGCTCTATGTAGAAATAGGAAGTCTCTTTTGTCTGCATGAGTCATCTCCCTCTCTTCAACTCCTGACCCAGCAGCTCCCTCCTGCCCCTGCCAGAGATTTTTGAAGTGATGAGATTCATGCAGGGAAAATTGACCTTCTGTTTCTTCATAGAGTTTAGAAAGAGACCTAATGGAAAAAAGAAGAATTAGCTGGGTAGAAAGTCAAAATGAGCAATTGTAAGTACACAGTGCTATATGATATGATGGCTGCAATATATTAAGAGGATAAAAACTTTCATGGGAGTTCTGCTTTAAAGGGTTATTTTCATCATCATAAATTGTTCGTTTTGCAAAGTGCTTGTAAAAACAAACAAGATTTCAGTTTACCTCTTATTAAAAATCCTCTCCATTTTCAAGAACAGAGGGATTTTTAATTTTATTTACTGCTCGTTGCCTGACCAGCTCTGGAGTCAATCAGAGGTGGCCGGACTATTAGGAAACGAGCATAGTGCTACGGACTATTAGGAAACGAGCATAGTGCTACTCTCAATGTTGCCGGATTGCTGAGTCTGTTCAGCTGTTTATGGGGAAAAAAAGGATCGAGGAGACCATGCTGAATCAGAAGTACATCTCCTTCATGTTCTGAATCGTTGCCCCAGATGTGGCACCTCCCCAATCATAAAGTGATGGTATATACTGGTGATACTTCTTCAGTTTACAAGATTGGAAACCCCTTTAACTCTTTGTACTTGAATAGAGACAAGTTGCATCTCCCTGCACAGCAGCTGGATGTTAGCGCCACTGTGAGGACAAAGCCAATAGGGCTGTTTTCCCTTTGCTTACAGTCTGGAGTTCCAGAAGTCGATCCCCAAAACTAAGAGGAAATAGCATATCCTGGAGTTATACCCTCACTTGTTATGACAGGAGTACCCTTTATGTTTGGTTATCTGTGCGCTAATCGTGAGGCTAGGAACATACAGTTGCATGTAAAAGATTGGGCACCCCTGGTCAAAATTACTGTTATTGTGAACTGTTAAGCAAGTTGAAGATAAAATGATCTCTAAAAGAAACCGTGTAAAATATGTTTCTTGCCTTTGTTGTTTCACAACCCCAATTTCATCAGGTACCTATGCTGGATTTTCTTTGTTAAAAAAAAATTAAAATAAAAAAAATATGCTGATATGTTTCCTTTTTGTAATTTTTCAAATGTAAAAATGGCAATAGATACGTAAAAATGTACAATGACAATATAGAGTATATAGTCATTTTTACATTTTAAAAATTACAAAAAGGAAAAGAGGCTGATGCAAAAGTTTGGGCACCCTGCATGGTTAGCATCTAGTAGCACCCCCCTTTGAAAGTATCTCAGCTTGTAAACATTTTTTGTAACCAGCCAAGAGTCTTTCAATTCTTGTTTAAGGGATTTTCATCCAGTCTTATTTGGAAAATTCTTCCAGTTCGGTGAGATTCCTGGGTCGTCTTGCCTGCACTACTATTTTGTGGTCTAGCCACAGATTTTCACTGATGTTCAGATCAGGGGACTGTGAGGGCCATTGCAAAACCTTCAGCTTGCGCCTTTTGAGGCAGTCTATTGTGGAATTTTAATTTTGTTTAGGATCATTATCCATTTGTAGACGACATCCCCTTTTCATCTTCAGATTTTTTACAGGTAGTGTTATGTTTGCATCAAGAATTTGTTGAAATATTTTTAAATCTAATCTTCCCTCTTCTCATGGAATGTTTCCAGTGCCATTGGCTGCAACACAACCCCAAAGCATGATTGATCCACCCCCATGCTTAACCCCTCTCTGACATTAGACGTACTATCCCGTCCATAAAACCCGTGCCATTCTGACCATGGACGGGATAGTACGTCATAGGCGATTAGCTGCGCTCCCGGAGGGAGCGCAGCTAATCGCCGCCGGGTGTCAGCTGATTATCACAGCTGACACCCGTGACTGTGTGTCAGGAGCGGTCACGGACCGCTCCCGGCACATTAACCCCTTGCACACCGCGATCAAACATGATCGCGGTGTACTGGGGGCACAGGGGAGGATTGCGCAGGGTGGGGGCTCCCTGCGCGCCCCCCTGAGACCCTCAGAGCAGCGCGATGTGATCGCGCTGCTCTGAGGGCTTCCTCCCTCCCAGGACCCGGATCCAAGATGGCGCTGGGGTCCTGGAGGGAGGCGGCTTCCTCAGTGCCTGCCGAGAGCAGGCATGAGGAAGCGTCCTGCACTGCCTGTCACATCGCTGGTGTGACAGAGTGCTGTGCACACTGTCACACCAGCGATCTGATGAAATACAGTGATGTCCCACCCTGGGACAAAGTAAAAAAGTAAAAATAAACATGTGTAAAAAAAAATCCAAAATAAAAAAAATAAAAAAAAAAATATTCCCCAATAAATTCATTACTTATTGTAAATAAAAAAAATAAAACAATAAAAGTACACATATATGGTATCACCGCGTCCGTAACGACCCCCCTATAAAACTGTCCCACTAGTTAACCCCTTTTGTGAACCCCTTAAAAAATAAAAAATAAAAACGAAGCAAAAAATCAGTGCTTTATCATCATACCGCTGAACAAAAAGTGGAATAACACGCGATCAAAAAGACGGATATAAATAAACATGGTACCGCTGAAAACGTCATCTTGTCCCGCAAAAAACGAGCCATCACACAGCATCATCAGCAAAAAAATAAAAAAGTTATAGCTCGCAGAATAAAGCGATGCAAAAATAATTATTTTTTATATAAAATTGTTTTTATTCTATAAAAGCGCCAAAACATAAAAAAATTATATAAATGAGGTATCGCCATAATCGTACTGACCCGAAGAATAAAACTGCTTTATCGATTTTACCACACGCGGAACAATAAAAACGACTCACCCAAAAGAAATTCATGAATTGCTGATTTTTGTTCATTCTAACCTCCCAAAAATCGAAATAAAAAGCGATCAAAAAATGTCACGTGCTCAAAAATGGTACGAATAAAAGCGTCACCTCGTCCCGCAAAAATTAAGACCTCACATGACATTGTGGGCCAAAATATGCAAAAATTATAGCTCTCAAAATGTGATGATGCAAAAAACTACTTTTTGCAATAAAAAGCGTCTTTTAGCGTGACAGCTGCCAATCATAAAAACCGCTATAAATAGTAAATCAAACCCCCCTTTATCACCCCCTTAGTTAGGGAAAAATAATAAAATAAAAAAAATGTATTTATTTCCATTTTCCCATTAGGGTTAGGGTTTCGGCTAAAGTTAGGGTTAGGGTTGGCGCTAAAGTTAGGATTAGGGTTAGGGTTGGGATTAGGGTTGGGACTAGGGTTAGGGGTGTGTTGGGGTTAGGGTTGGAGTTAGAATTGGGGGGTTTCCGCTGTTTAGGCACATTAGGGCTCTCCAAATGTGACATGGCGTCTGATCTCCATTCCAGCCAATTCTGCGTTGAAAAAGTCAAACGGTGTTCCTTCACTTCTGAGCTCTGCCATGCGTCCAAACAGTAGTTTATCCCCACATATGGGGTATCAGCGTACTCTGGACCCCAAGAGTTATTGTGAAATTTGTCCTATTTCTTCTGTTACCCTTGGGAAAATAAAAAACTGGGGCGAAAATATTATTTTTGTAAAAAAAATAAGATTTTTTTTGTTTTTACGGCTGTACATTATAAACTTCTGTGAAGCACTTGGGGCTTCATAGCGCTCACCACACATCTAAATAAGTTCCTTGTGGGGTCTATTTTCCAAAATGGGGACACTTGTTGGGGATTTCCACTGTTTAGGCGCATCAGGGGCTCTCCAAATGCGACATGACGCCCCCAGACCATTCCATCAAAGTCTGCAATCCAAAACGTCACTACTTCCCTTTCCGAGCCCTGACATGCGCCCATACAGTAGTTTTCTCCCACATATTGGGTATCAGCGTACTCAGGACAAATTGGACAACAACTTTTGGGGTCCAATTTCTCCTGTTACCCTTGTGAAAATAAAATATTGGGGGCGAAAAAATCATTTTTGTAAAAAAAAAAGGATTTTTTATTTTTACGGCTGTGCGTTATAAACTTCTGTGAAGCACTTCGGGTTCAAAGTGCTCACCACACATCTAGATAAGTTCCTTGTGGGTCTATTTTCCAAAATGGGGTCACTTGTGGGGGGTTTCCACTGTTTAGGCGTATCAGGGGCTCTCCAAATGCGACATGACGCCCCCAGACCATTCCATCAAAGTCTGCAATCCAAAACGTCACTACTTCCCTTCCGAGCCCTGACGTGCACCCATACAGTAGTTTTCTCCTACATATTGGGTATCAGCGTACTCAGGACAAATTGGACAACAACTTTTGGGTTCCAATTTCTTCTGTTACCCTTGTGAAAATAAAATATTGGGGGCGAAAAAATCATTTTTGTAAAAAAAAAAAAGGATTTTTTATTTTAAGGCTGTACGTTATAAACTTTAGTGAAACACCTGGGGGTTCAAAGTTCTCACCACACATCTAGATAAGTTCCTTGAGGGTCTAGTTTCCAAAATGGTGTCATTTGTGGGGGGTTTACACTGTTTAGGCAGATCAGGAGCTCTCCAAACACGACATGGCGTCCAGCCAATTCTGCGTTGAAAAAGTGAGACGGCGCTCCTTCCCTTCCAAACTCTGCCATGCACCCAAACAGTGGTATACCCCCACATATGGGGTATCAGTGTACTCAGGACAAATTGCACAATAACTTTTGGAGTCTTGTTACCCTTGGAAAAATAAAAATTCGGGTGAAAAGATCATTTTTGTGGAAAAAATATGATTTTTAAATTTTACGGCTCTACGTTATAAACTTGTGTGAAGCACTTGAGGGTTCAAATTGCTCACCAAAGATCTAGATAAGTTCCTTGAGGGGTCTAGTTTCCCAAATGGGGTCATTTGTGGGGGGTTTCCACTGTTTAGGCACATCAGGGCTTTCCAAATGCAACATGGCATCCAATCTCAATTCCAGCCAATTTTGGTTGGAAAAAGTCAAATGGTGCTCCTTCCCTTCCGAGCTCTGCCGTGCGCCCAAACAGTGGTTCCCCCCCACATATGGGGCATCAGCGTACTCAGGACAAATTGGACAACAACTTATGTGGTCCAATTTCTCCTGATACCCTTGGGAAAATAAAAATTAGTGACTAAAAGATAATTTTTGTGGGAAAAAAATAGGATTTTTTATTTTCATGCCCGGGCATTATAAACTTGTGTGAAGCACTTGGGGGTTCAAAGTGCTCACCAAAGATCTAGATAAGTTCCTTAGGGGTCTAGTTTCCAAAATGGGGTCACTTGTGGGGATTTCCACTGTTTAGGCTCATCTGGGCACTGCAAACGGAACATGACCCCCATCAACGTCTGCATTCCAAAACGTTACTACTTCCTTTCCAAGCCCTGCCGTGCGCCCAAACAGTTTTCCACCCCCACATATGGGGTATCAGCGTACTCAGGACAAATTGGACAACAACTTTTGGGGTCCAATTTCCTTGGGAAAATTCAAAAATTTAGGACTAAAAAATCATTTTTGTGGAATTTTTTTTTTTTTTTCACACCCAGGCATTATAAACTTTTGTGAAACACTTGGGGGTTCAAAGTGCTCACAACAGATCTAGATAAGTACCTTAGGGGGTCTAGTTTCCAAAATGGTGTCACTTGTGGGGGGTTTCCACTGTTTAGGCGCATCAGAGGTTCTCCAAGCGCGACATGGCGTCCAATCTCAACTCCAGCCAATTTTAGTTTGAAAAAGTCAAACGGCGCTCCTTCCCTTACGAGCTCTGCCGTGTGCCCAAACAGTGGTTTTCCCCCACATATGGGGTATTGGCGTACTCAGGAGAAATTGCATATCAACCTTATCTGTCCATTTTCTCCTTTTACCCTTGTGAAAATAAAAAAAAGTTTGTAAAAGATCATTTTTGTGGCTAAAAAGTTAAATATTCATTTTTTTCCTTCCACGTTGCTTTAGTTCCTGTGAAGCACCTGAAGGGTTAATAAACTTCTTGAATGTGGTTTTGAGTACCTTGAGGGGTGCAGTTTTTAGAATGGTGTCACTTTTGGGTATTTTCTGTCATGTAGACCCCTCAAAGTGACTTCAAATGTGAGGTGGTCCCTAAAAAAAATGGCTTTGTAAATTTTGTTGTAAAAATGAGAAATCGCTGGTCAACTTTTAACCCTTATAACTTCCTAACAAAAAAAATTTTGATTCCAAAATTGTGCTGATGTAAAGTAGACATGTGGGAAATGTTATTTCTTAACTATTTTGTGTTACATATTTCTCTGTTTTAAGGGAATAAAAATTCAAAGTTTGAAATTGCTAAATTTTCAAATTTTCGCCATATTTGCGTTTTTTTCAAAAAAAAACGCAAGTTATATGGAAGAAATTTTACCACTAACATGAAGTACAATATGTCACGAGAAAACAATCTCAGAATCGCGAAGATCCGTTGAAGCGTTCCGGAGTTATAACCTCATAAAGAGACAGTGGTCAGAATTGTAAAAATTGTCCCGGTCATTAACGTGCAAACCACCCTTGGGGGTTAATGATTGTCGAGATGTTTTTTTTTCTTTTACTGAAATTCTCTTCCCTTGTTTCTCCACACATACCTTTGATCCTTGTGGAAAAAAAGTTTTATTTGAACCTCATTGCTCCACAGTTGTTCTTTTGCATACTTCTGACGCTGAATTTTATGGTGAGGATGCAGAAGAGATTTTCTTCTGATGACTGTTCAATGAAGACCATATTTGTGCAGATGTCTCTGGACAGTAGAACAATGTACCACAACTCCAGACTCTGCTAAATCTTTCGGAAAGTCTTTTGCAGTCAAGTGGGGGTTCTGATTTGCCTCACTAGCAATCCTACAAGCAGCTCTCATGGAAATTACCGTATTTTTCGGGCTATAAGACGCACTTTTTCCCAAAAAAATTGTGAGGAAAATGGGGGGTGCTTCTTATAGCCCGACCGCAGCTTACCGGGGGGTTGCGGCAGCGGTGTGGCGGTGGCGGTGGCAGAGATGCGGCGTTGCAGAGGCGCGGTGGGCGGCGTGCACCTGAGCAGGTTCCCTTCCTCAGGTGGTGAGGTGACGCCGCGGCACCGAGAGCAGACAGGACAGCAGAGCCGGGATTGCCGGTGGTGGCGGCCATCTTCCTGAGGCGGCGCGTGCGCAGATACAGTACTCTTCTTCCTGTGGCTTCAGGAAAATGGCCGCGGTAGGCCGCGCATGTGCAGATAGAGATCGCGGCGGCCATTTTTCTGAAGCCCCAGGAAGCAGAGTACTCTGCGCACGCGCCGCCTCAGGAAGATGGCCGCCACCACCGACAAACCCGGCTCTGCTGTCCTGTCTGCTCTCCGTGCCGCTGCGTCACCTCACCACCTGAGGAAGGGACCCTGCTCAGGTGCACGCCGCCCACCGCACCTCTGCCACCGCCGAATCTCTGCCACCGCCGCACCTCTGCCACCGCCACACCTGCCACAAACCCAGCTCTGCTCTCCGTGCCGTGGCGTCACCTCACCACCTGAGGAAGGGACCCTGCTCAGGTGCACACCGCCCATCGCGCCTCTGCCACCGCCGCATCTCTGCCACCGCCACACCACAGCCACAAACCCGGCTCTGCTCTCCGTGCCGCAGCGTCACCTCACCTGAGGAAGGTGAGTACAGTATCAGCATCACCGCACCTCTGCCACACCACTGCCGCAACCCCTGCTCTACCACCGCCGGCTCACAGGTACCTTAAAATTCGGACAATAAGACGGACCCCCATATTGTAAAAATCTTTTTTTCTGCTATTTTCACCCCAAAATTTGGGGTGCGTCTTATGGTCCGGTGCATCTTATAGTCCGAAAAATACGGTATATAGCCTTCTCCTGCTTTGTGGGTGCCACCATTTCTATTTCCAGAGTACAGGCAGCTGCTTAAAAGAACGCATGGCTGCTGTTTTTTTGCACAAGGTTAGAGGAGGCTGGGTTTTTATAAAGCTGGGAAATTTGCATCACTTGGCCTTTTCTAACAATATTAGTGAACAAGCATAACCCTAAAAAGCTAACTAACCCCTTTCTGCCATCTGACGTAATATTCCGTCCATGTGCCCTGGGACTTAATTCCCATGGACGGAGTAGTACGTCATATGCAATCAGCGCTCTCACTGGGGAGCGCAGCTGATCGCTGCCGGGTGTCAGCTAATTCTCACAGCTGACACCCGACACTAAGTGCCAGGAGCGGTCACGGACCTCTCCTGGCACTTTAACTCCCGGCACACTGTGATCAAACATGATCGCAGCGTTCCGGTAGCATAGGGAAGCATCGAGCAAGGAGGGGCTCCCTGCATGCTTCCCTGAGACCCTCAGAGCAACGCGATGTGATCGTGTTGTTCCGAGGGCCTCCTCCCAAGATGGTCGCGGGGTCCTGCAGGGATGTGGCTTGACGGCTCTACGTTATAAACTTCTGTGAAGCACTTGGGGGTTCAAAGTGCTTACCACACATCTAGATAAGTTCCTTAGGGGGTCTACTTTCCAAAATGGTGTCACTTGTGGGGGGTTTCCACTGTTTAGGTGCATCAGGGGCTTTTCAAACACAGCATGGCATCTGATCTCAATTCCAGCCAATTTTGCATTGAAAAGTCAAACGGCGCTCCTTCCCTTCTGAGCTCTGCCATGCGCCCAAACAGTGGTCCCCCCCACATGTGGGGTATCAGCGTACTCAACACAAATTGCACGACAACTTTTGTGGTCTAATCTCTCCTGTTACCCTTGGTAAAATAAAAAAATTGGATCTGAAGTAAATATTTTGTGAAAAAAAGTTAAATGTTCATTTTTTTTTAACATTCCTGTGACGCACCTGAAGGGTTAATAAACTTCTTGAATGTGGTTTTTTTGAGCACCTTGAGGGGTTCAGTTTTTAGAATGGTGTCACTTTTGGCTATTTTCTATCATATAGACCCCTCAAAGTGACTTCAAATGTGATGTGGGCCCTAAAAAAAATGGTGTTGTAAAAATGAGAAATTGCTGGTCAACTTTTAACCCTTATAACTCTTAACAAAAAAATGTTGTTTCCAAAATTGTGCTGATGTAAAGTAGACATGTGGGAAATGGTATTTAATAATTATTTTGTGTGACATATTTCTCTGTTTTAAGGGCATAAAATTCAAAGTTTGAAAATTGCAAAATGTCAAAATTTTCACCATATTTCCATTTTTTTCATAAATAAATGCAAGTTATATCGAATAAATTTTACCACTAACATGAAGTACAATATGTCACGAGAAAACAATGTCAGAATCACCAAGATCCGTTGAAGCGTTCCAGAGTTATAAACTCATAAAGGGACAGTGGTCAGAATTGTAAAAATTGGCTTGGTCATTAACGTGCAAACAACCTTCGGGAGTAAGGGGTTAAGGTCTGAAACTTTGGTCAAAGTAGGCCTTTTAGAAATCATTTCATCTTCAACTTGCTTAACTGTTCACAATAACAGTAGTTTTGACCAGGAGTGCCCAATCTTTTACATGTCAATGTACTTTGCCTAGAAAATGCAGATAGGCTCTCGCTAATCACATATAACATCACACATGCTTCCAGTTCTATGTATTAACATATGATTTTTGCTTTAATTTTTTTTAACAAAGAAAATCCACCACAGGCACCAAAGAAAGTGGGATTGTGTAACAACAAAGGCAAGAAACATATTTGATACGGTTCTATTTATCATGTGGGAGGAAATGGAAAATAAATAGCCACACAAGACTGAAAAGAGCCCCATTCTTTCCATGATCAAAGATGTGAATATTTACAAAGTGTCCACACATAGATGAGTAGAAGAATAGTTCCTTCATAATGCAGTCGCGGTGGCCTCTTTTATCCCTCATTCTTCTTTCACATTGCGTTTTTGCCCACGTTTGTTACAACGGGGCTTGCGTTTGAACCCCCTCTCAAAACGGAAATCGGGCGTATACGCTTACTGAAGATGGACGCTCACGCAGTCTACTATGTCTCCATTTTCGCTGTAAGCCTCACTTTTGGTTTTGGCATATAAACACTGATGTAAAATACTGATCAAATACTGATGTGGAAATGAGGCCTTAGGTAGGATTTTACAACCCCAGCTTCAAAGCATTATAGATTTACTATTGTTTCTGCAAATAAAACGTATTATTTGTTTTATTAGAAGTGATATAATATTGTACGTGGGTTGCCAGTGCCCAGGGCAAGGGAAGTGTTTTGCCTCCTATATATAGAGGTGCTTCTCACAATATTAGAATATCAAAAAGTTAATTTATTTCATTTGTTCAATACAAAAAGTGAAACTCATATTACATAAAGTCATTACAAACAGAGTGATCTATTTCAAGTGTTTATTTCTGTTAATGTTGATGATTATGGCTTACAGCCAATGAAAACCCAAAAGTCATTATTTCAGTAAATTAGAGTAATTAACAAAAACCACCTGCAAAGGCTTCCTAAGCGTTTAAAAAGGTCCCTTAGTCTGTTTCAGTAGGCTCCACTATCATGGGGAAGACTGCTGACAGATGTCCAGAAGGCAGTCATTGACACACTCCACAAGGAGCGTAAGACACAAAAGGTCATTTCTAAAGAATATGGCTGTTCACAGAGTGCTGTATCCAAGCATATTAATGGGAAGTTGAGTGGAAGGAAAAAGTGTTGTAGAAAAAGATGCAGAAGCAACTGGGATAACCGCAACCTTGAAAGGATTGTTAAGAAAAGGCCATTCAAAAATTTGGGGAGATTCACAAGGAGTGGACTGCTTCTGGAGTCATTGCTTCAAGAGCCACCACACACAGACGTATCCAGGACATGGGCTACAAGTTTCGCATTCCTCGTGTCAAGCCACTCATGACCAATAGAATAGACAGCTCCAGAAGTGTCTTACCTGGGCCAAGGAGAAAAAGAACTGGACTGTTGCTCAGTGCTCCAAGGTGTTGTTTTCAGATGAAAGTAAATTTTGCATTTCATTTGGAAATCAAGGTCCCAGAGTCTGGAGGAAGAGTGGAGAGGCCACAATCCAAGCTGCTTGAGGTCTAGTGTGAAGTTTCCACAATCAGTGATGGTTTGGGGAGCCATGTCATCTGCTGGTGTAGGTTCACTGTGTTTTATCAAGTCCAAAGTCAGCGCAGCCATCTACCAGGAAATTTTAGAGCAGTTCATGCTTCCCTCTACCGACAAGCTTTTTGGAGACGGAAATTTTATTCTCCAGCAGAACTTGGCACTTGTCCACACTGCCAAAAGTACCAATACCTGGTTTAAAAACAACAGTATCACTGTGCTTGATTGGCCAGAAAACTCACCTGACCTTAACTCCATAGAGAATCTATGGGGTATTGTCATGAGGAAGATGAGAGACACCAGACCCAACAATGCAGACGAGCTGAAGGCTGCTATCAAAGCAACCTGGGCTTCCATAACACATCAACAGTGTCACAGGCTGATTGCCGCCATGCCACGCAACATTGATGCAATAATTGATGCTAAAGGAGCCCCGACCAAGTATTGAGTGCATTTACTGAACATACATTTCAGTAGGCCAACATTTCTGATTTTAAAATCATTTTTCGAGCTGGTGTTATAAAGTATTCTAATTTACTGAGATAATGACTTTTGGGTTTTCATTAGCTGTAAGCCATTATCAATATTAACAGAAATATACACTTGAAATAGATCACTCTGTTTGTAATGACTCTATATATAGAGTTTCACTTTTTGTATTGAAGAACTGAAATAAATTAACTTTTTGATGATACTAGCTTGGCCTGTGCAAAATTTTCGCACATTGGTCGTCGGGGCGCGCAGGCAATTTCAGAGAAAGCAAGCTGGTCAAATGTAAATGTATTTCATGAGATGATGAACACAGACAGGTATTTATATATGTAGATTGGTAATACAATAAATTGGTTGGATAAGTAGAGGCCAAAAAATGTCTTCTGGTTGAGGTGCCACCTGCAGGTCATTGTGTCTTTCTGCAGGTTTATGAAAATAAATGTTTAAACTGTATTTAGTGATAAAATCGTGAATGTGTGGTTTGTTTGGCTCTTGCTGAAGGGAGCAAGTTAACCTTTCAAATGGTGTATCATTTGTGTGTGTAGGGTGAAGTAATCAGCAACAAAGCAGTGCATGTTTACAAATGTGTTTGCATATGTGACTCACCTGCAGTGAAGTGTGCAATTCTCCAATGTGCCTGAAATAGGCTGGGCAAGCACTTGAGCAAGCTGGAAAGACCCCAATGCAAATGTTTGGATTTGTTTGTGATGTCTGTAAGTAGCTTTGTGGTAGTGTGCTTTGGGGTAGTGTGCTGCAACCTGCAGGTCATTTGACCTTTCAAATGGTGTATCCAGTGGCGTAGCAACTGTTTGTGGCGCCCGGGGCGGTTGAAAAATTTGCCGCCCCTTTGGTCGTTGATAACCCACAGAGGAGAGGAATTGGTGCTGCTGCTGCCGCGCCGCCCCCACACGTGCCGCCTGGGGCGGACCGCCCCCCCCCCCATGCTACGCCACTGGGTCAAAGCACAAAAACGAAAATGACAAATGATGAGCTGCAAGGACCATCACCGATCATCTCTTATAAATAGTCAATAAGACGACGTCCAGCAGATGAAGCGTAACCAGCCATGGCGCCTTCACCACTGGCACCCGACACGTCGTAACCGGACATGGCGCATCCACCACTCCACCGCTGGCACCCGACACGTCGTAACCAAACATGGTGCCTCCACTTCTGGCACCAGACACGGTGTAACCAGACATGGCGCGTCCACCGCTGGCACCAGACGTGGTGTAACCAGACATGGCGCGTCCACCGCTGGCACCAGACATGGTGTAACCAGACATGGCGCGTCCACCGCTGGCACCAGACACAGTGTAACCAGACATGGCGCGTCCACCGCTGGCACCAGACGTGGTGTAACCAGACATGGCGCGTCCACCGCTGGCACCAGACGTGGTGTAACCAGACATGGCGCGTCCACAGCTGGCACCAGCATTATATCCCAATATATAATATTATGGGTATATGTGTGAGACCACCTGCCAGCCCAGTGCGCTATCTGCAGCATACATAGCTATCAGGGCATGCTGGGAGTAGTAGTTCCACCACAGTTGCAAGGCTGCAGGTTCCAGACCTTCCATAAAGTACATAATGGACGGATGAGGGTCCTTCCCGCACACCACACCCCGCCTGCACCGTGCGAGGAGCGGTGCACAGGATACACCGGCGCCCCATATCTCCGGGCTGCTGCAGCACACAGCCAGGCGGAGGGGAGAAGTTTACAAAGTTGCCTCAAAGTTCCCTGAGAGAGCGGCGGGGCTCGTCCTCTTACCGGCGCTGCGGACCACTCTCCACGGTCCCTGGGGCTTCACTACCGGAGACATCTCTGCTCTGCCGCCCGCGCTCTCTCCTGCCTGTCACTCAGCTCCGCCACGGGGCAGCAAGTGGGCGGGGCTTATAAGAGGGCGGGGCTACACACGGGCGCTGTGTTCTCCCCGGCCGCCATCTTGGAGGAGGATGAGAGAATATTGAACTGCTACAGTACAGGCAGACTGATATGGAGGCAGCTATGTGGAAAACCAGCCCGCCAGCATCCGATTCCTGGTGCCGCGTCCTTTGTCTGGGGCAGTGCCCGGGGGAGTGCGGAGCGCGGGGCTGCTGCTGCTGCTGCACAGTCTGTGCCTCCGCGCTTCTCCCACAGAGGAGAGGAATTCGAATTGCTGCCGCGCCGCCCCCACACACGTGCCGCCTGGGGCGGACCGCCCCCCCGGCCCCCCCCACGCTACGCCACTGGGTGTATCATTTGTTTTTGGGGGTGGAGTATGAATGGAGCAAGAGTGCAATTCAATAGGCAGTGCATGTTTACAAACGTGTTTCATATGTGTCTCACCTGCAGTGAAGTGTGCAATCCTCAAATTTGGCTAAAATAGGCTGGGCAAGCAGTTTCGGCAAGCTGGAAAGCCCCCAATACAAATGTTTGGATTTCTTTGTGATGTCTGTAAGCAGCTTTGTGGTAGTGTGCTTTCTGGTACTATGGTGCCACCTGCAGGTCATTTTTCCTTACTGCAGGTTTATGAAAATTAATGTTTAAACCATATTTTGTGATCAAATTGTGGCTGTGTGGTTTGTTTTGCTATTTTCTTGCTGAAGGGGGCAAGTTTACCTTTCAAATAGTGTATCATTTGTGTGTGTGGGAGCAGTATGAACGGAGATACAAAGTAATCACCGAAAAACAGTGTTTAGAAATAGTAGAATAGATAGATTCTAATTTTGCGAGAAGCACCTGTATAAAAAAAATTTTTCAACCTGGTATGCATATTACTTTTCTACTGAATCTGGTGTTGCGGATTTTTTTGGTTCTTGTACCTCTCCTCTCCTTAGAAATGGCCCCCTTTTCACAGTGAGTAAATAGTCTCGTTAAACAAGGGGGTGTGATTCTCAACTGTTCTCTGTGAGTGTCTTCATGAGGAGCAAGCCCAATTGGCTTATAATACTGCATTTATATAAAGGGAAGAGGTAGCCATATCTCAGAAACAGAGATACCTAGGAACAAAAAGCACCAATACAGATTCAGGAGAAAAGCACCATTTACACCAGGTAAAATTTACATAATTATGGCAAGTGACATGCTGTCTTTAAAGGGAATCTGTCACCCCAATTTTGCCATATCAACTAAAGATATGGCTGAATAGTGCGTCCCATAACAAAGCTATCGATAGGTATCATATATCATGATACCCCGTTTTCATATCAAAATACCTTAGTAAACTTCAGTTTTTGCGCTATCAATCAGGGCGGTCAGGTCAGGAGGGCGGCGTTTTCCATGTCCTCCTCCCCATCACTTGCGTATCGCCGTCTGTGAATCCCACAGACGGCGTTTGGCTTCCCACAATTGCGCATTTCAAATTCGGCCCGCACATGCGCAGTGTGCTTTGCCCAACAGTGGCAAAGCATAAAATCGTTACAGCGCATGCGCTACTCTTTCCTTGCCCCGGAAATGACTGCTTGCCTTGGACGACTTCCGGGGCCGAATTTGAAATGCGCAATTGCGGGAAGCTGAACGCCGTCTGTGGGATTCACAGATGGTGATACGCAAGTGATGCCGAGGAGCGGGGGTGGGAGGACATGGAAAACGCCGCCCTCCTGACCTGACCGCCCTGATTGACAGCGCAAAAACCGAAGTTTACTAAGGTATTTTGATATGAAAATGGGGGTATCAGGATATATGATACCTACCGATAGCTTTGTTATGGGACGCACTATTCAGCTGAGTCGCCCGCCAGGGCTGTGGGGTACTCGGCACCGAGCCCGTCCACTTCTATGGGGATGTCATGGTAGCTGCAGCTCGGCCCGTGGCCCTGGGACTCACCTCAAAAAGGGGATATTTACAGGGAATTGAAAGATTTGTTGAATGTTCGTGACGCCACCTGTGGTGCCTGGTCAGGGTGACCAGCACTGCTATGCAGATCCGCTGAAGGGTTGGTATTGGGCAGCAAGGTGTTAAGCCTTCCACAGGTAAGGCTGGGTCCTTCAGGGTAGATAGAATGTAAGGGTGCAGGACGGAGGAGAATCCGACGGTAGGAGTAATAAGATGGACACACACACATAAGTCTCTTTCTGTACCTTTACTGTTGTTATTGCAGGCACGTCCCGGGGCGCTGTAGGGTGAAGGATGCACATCCAGTTCCTCCCATTGAGTAGGTGTAGGGCCTCCTTACTCCTAAAATGAGTCTCTGACCTGTGTGAAACTAGGCCTGAGTCTGTCTCCAACTTTACGCCCGGCTGACCTTGTGTAGGGCCTTCTCTTGAAAGAACACAGTCTCTAATGGTTGCACCGACCAGACTCCTATCTTCCTGACCCAGTTACGTATCAGCACTAAAGGGCTCCTGGAACTTGAAGTACTCCAGGAACTCCGGTATCTCCTACTGGTCGTGAAGATTCCAGTAAGCTCGGACCCGGTGTCCGGTTGTAACGATTGGGATGAGCTGTTTAGGCTCCTCTGTCCCTCACTTGCTTTCCACTCGCCTTCGGCCTACCCGGGTCCTCACACGATCACACACTGGCAGTTGGTGGGCTGCTTCTTCTTCTACTTCACCACTCTCTAAAAGTCGGCACGCTTTCTCACTAAGCTTCACTCACTAGATTCAGCTCTGACTAGGCTGGAGTGGTTTCCGTTCCACTTTTACTAGCCTCCACTCTGTTGAACTAGACAGCAGTCTCTCTCTCTCTTCAGACTGCTCTGTGAGCTAGACTGCACAAAACTGAGCTCACTGCTTTCCACTGCGCTATGAGGTGACACTGCAGGCTGCAGCCCTCAGACTAACTCTCTGCTTTTCACCCTCCTTTTCTATCTCTAGACAGCTCCCTCTGGTGGTCTCAGGGATGGGTGAAGGTGTGTGAATGTAAATGTTGGACCTCTAGTGGTGATTACCTTCAGTGCACCCTTCTGGAGATTAGGAATCCAAGCACAGCTGGGCTCCACACAGCCATATCTTTAGTTGATATGGCAAAATTGGAGTGACAGATTCCCTTTAAGCTAGCTTAAAAATGGGTGCAAAATGCTGACCAAATCTGCACATATGTAAATGAGGCCTAATCCAGTATACAATTCTGTTCTAGTAGAAATGCCACAGCTTGAGGGGATCACACTATTCAGGTTCTACTCATTCTACAGTCTGGGTGTGTAATACTACATGGAATACCGCGAGGACAGAATGTGA
Organism: Oophaga sylvatica; assembly: GCA_033576555.1. Classification (NCBI taxonomy): domain Eukaryota; kingdom Metazoa; phylum Chordata; class Amphibia; order Anura; family Dendrobatidae; genus Oophaga; species Oophaga sylvatica. The sequence goes on from JARQOD010000003.1 coordinate 155,279,718, forward strand.
ATCTGTTTTTGCAGTATCTACTGTACTTACTGCCACCTGCTGTCTGGATTCAGAAAACACGTGGGTCATAAATGCAGTTGGTTATTTCATTGCACCGTACTACTAAGGAAGACAACATATTCCACTACACAATATACAGTATTATTAGGCAATTTGTATTTTTGACAATTAATTTTATTAATCAACTACAGTGCTGTTGGTCAATCCAAAATGAGAAACCTGAATATGTAAAAGTGAGTTTTTGTCTTTCTTAGGAGAATATCTATGTGTGCAGAATTATTTGGCAACTAAATGAAAAACGTAAATATTCCCATCTCAATTGTTTATTTTTATCCATTAAAGTGAGAATAAAAATACCAAACAACTCAAAATGTTTAAAGATACATATCAGTGACCAATATAGCCCCCTTCTTTTCAGTAATAGTCATAAGCCTTCCATCCATGGAGTCTGTCAGTGTTTTCATCTGTTGACAATCAACTTTTTGGGCAGCACCAACCACAGCCTCCCAGACACTGTTCAGAGGGGTGGACTGTTTTCCTTCCTTCTCTCAAGTTCTCAATAGGGATTAGGTCATGTTAGGAAGGAGCCATGTTATCCTTCTTTCATCTTTAAGCCTTTACTGGCAGCTGACCAGTGGAGAGTTCGATGGTGACCAGTGCTACATCTATAATAGATAAAAAGGGGATTCAATTAAAACTATACCAAGTAGTCCAGTAAGTGATACATTGCTGGAATCAAGCTGTCTTTCCCTATATTATGCTGCGCTCGGATTACATAGGAAAAAAAAAGGTGACGGATTCCTTTTAAATGGCTTGTAAACTTCCTGGACAGCAGATTATCATGTTTAAAAAGGGTCAAGTGCTGTCAAAAACTATACTATTTTATGCTCACAGACCGATCATGTTAATGATCATTACTGTGCACATCGAGGTACAAACAGTCTAGTAAATGACTTCAGAAAACCGGTCAGTGGTTGTTTAAAGGCTATGATAGTCCAGTATGAATGCACCATTAGATCCAGTTACCTTATACGCATACCTTAAATATATATCAGCAGGCAATAGTGAATAAACTGCATAAACTGCATAATCACAATAAACATTGCGGTAATCATGCATCATCTTTCCTGAAAATGATAACTGTAGTTATTACAGTAATCACATATACCCATCGCTCTGGTTTATTAATATAGTAACAATCATTTTCAGTTATCATCCATCACATGTCGTTCACACTAGAATGCTACCTTTTATTGTCACAGACAGTAACTATGATGACATGCATTAATCATCCATCACATGCTGTTATGGTGGATTTACAGCATTTCCCAATAATTGTGCAATGTAATCAGGCCGTCAATCACGTGATTAGTGAGAAAAACACTGGTTCATCAGGTGAAATTATATTTAGGCTGGCTTAAAAATCATCTTTCTCGGCAGCACATCATCGTTTTTTGCAAACTTGGAATGTGCTGCCTAGAATAATAATTATAGTCAATGTGCACAGAATAATCTATTACTGAGCGGTCAGTATTCACATTACTTGCGGCTGGTCTGTCGCAACAGGCTACCAAACAATCGCCAATCGGCAAACATGTATCCCATCAGCGGTCGTTTATCAATGCAAATAGGCTACTGTCGTCTCACCCTTATACCGTATGATTTCTGCACATCATGGTTACTGTCCGGGGAGGGGGCGAAGTAAGACAGTGACCATGATATGCAGTAAATCATCCATCATCACATGCTCTTATTCCCTCCTCCAGACAATAACTGTGGGATGAGATGTACTGCATTTAATAAACTCATAAAAATATGCAGTTTATTATTATGAGATCATTACATGTAGTGCAGTTTATGCCATTGGTAATGTCTTTGGGAGTTGGCAGGGGCTTATTATACTAACATGGCTTATAACAAGCACCCTGCCTGGTATGTATTATAAACCCCCCACACACTCCCACTCTCAGACAGTAATCACTGCATGTCCTACATTTAATAATCTTATAATAATAAGCCTCAGCCACCTGATTAAATAGATTGTCCACTACTTCAGTATTGATCCTCAGGATAGGTCATTAATGTCTGATAGGCTGGAGTCTGACACCCGGCACCCCTGCCAATCAGCCGCTATTGGTGGTGACAGCTGCTGGCTGGAAGTACTCACTTGTCGAGCTGCTCCTCCTACTTGTAGTGGCGGGGTGAGAATACTACACATCGGCCTCCTATTGATTTGCCTACAAGGTGGATGTGCAGTACCAAGCCTCAATGGCTACAAGTAGACAGAACAGCTCGGCAAGTGAGTACTGCCACCACCGAAAACAGCTGATCAGTGGGGGTGTCGGGTGTCGGACCCCAGCCGATCAGACATTGATGACCTATCCTAAACATGAGTCATCAATGTGAAAGTAGTGGACAATCCTTTTAAGTGATATAACATTCAAAGGTTCATCCCAACACAGTTAAGAGGCAACTAATGGGGCGGCAACCAAAGCACTCCTCTCCAGGCACAGGATATGACTAGTAGCACAACATGATACAGTACTTACAAGGGTGTGTCTCTGAGGGCAGGCAGCGGCACAGAATATTAAACGTAAGGTGTACATGCGCATCAGGAGGTCCAGCCTGTGTGGCCAATGGGGGAACACCCGCCAGCTCCGAGACGGTCATGCATGATGGACCTCTTGCTGTGCACATTACACGATTCCGTCCAGGGGAATCTACTGTCCTGCCCGCACAGAACAGCTTTAGTTACCTTTTGTAACAGTATCTCAAAAATAAAATGTCATGCTGGTGGGCTTACCCTGGAGGGTCGAAACTAAGCAGCTACCTGGTCTTCACTAGAGTCTTTGATGGTGAGTTTAGGCTTGAGCTGTAGGTAGCTGCCAGGTTCCACTCCGGAGCAGTCCCCAGTACTGCAGCAGCTGACCCTAAGGGTCAGGAATGCAGGTACGGAGTTGGTGTGTCTGGCGGAACAGGAACACTGGCAGAACGGACACTGGACGGTATATCATAGTAGTGATGTCACCCTTTTTCATAATAGAAATATGACCCATTCTGGCCCTCATAGAGTAATGATGTGCCCCAATGTAACCCCAATACACTGATAATGTACCCCAATGTGGTCTCACAACAGTATATTGTCCCCTATTCATTATAATGTCCCCCATTCTGGCCCCCATAAAGTAAAAATATCACCCATTCTGGCCCCCATACAGTATTAATGTCCCCAGTGTAGCCGCAATACACTGATAATGTACCCCATTGTGGTCACAAAACAGTATAATGTCCCTTCTTCAATATAATGTACCCCATAAAGTAATAATATCACTCATTTTGGACCCCATGCAGTATAATGTCCCCCATTCAATATACTGTCTCCCATTGTGGCTCCCATACATTTATAATGTCTCCATTCTGGCCCCTATGAGTAATAATGTCTCCCTATGTGGCCCCATGCTGTAATAATTACATCTCTTTAGATGGCAATTAAAAAAACATCCATTCCACACATATGTCCCACAACGAGCAGCTCTTTCTTCCTCCTCCATTAGCTGGTGAAGGTGGTACAGTGAGGTGACGTCATGAAACTCTGATGGTATAAACTTACATACGGACCAAACATGAAAATGTGATCAAAAACATTGTTGGGAAATGGTCTGTTGTTTGCATATGAGAAAAATCAATGTTTTCTGGATGAACCCGTCATGTTGTAGCGACTATTGCTGATTTTTATTCCTCTTTTGCACAAATCAATTATTGTTACAATTTGGTCACGTTCACACGTTCAGTATTTGGTCAGTATTTTACCTCAGTATCTGTAAGCCAAAACCTGGAGTGGGACAATCAGAGGAAAAGTATAATAGAAACACATCTCCACTTCTGTATTTATCACCCACTTCTGTATTTGGCTTACAGATACTGAGGTAAAATACTGACCAAATATTGAGGTAAAATACTGACCCAATACTGAGGTAAAAACTACTGACCAAATATTGAGGTAAAATACTGACCCAATACTGAGGTAAAATACTGACCAAATATTTGAAGGTAAAATTACTGACACAAATACTGAGGTAAAATACTGACCCAATACTGAGGTAAAATACTGACCAAATATTGAGGTAAAATACTGACCAAATACTGAGGTAAAATACTGACCCAATACTGAGGTAAAATACTGACCCAATACTGAGGTAAAATACTGACCAAATATTGAGGTAAAATACTGACCAAATACTGAGGTAAAATACTGACCCAATACTGAGGTAAAATACTGACCCAATACTGAGGTAAAATACTGACCAAATATTGAGGTAAAATACTGACCCAATACTGAGGTAAAATACTGACCAAATATTAAGGTAAAATACTGACCAAATATTGAGGTAAAATACTGACCCAATACTGAGGTAAAATACTGACCAAATATTGAGGTAAAATACTGACCCAATACTGAGGTAAAATACTGACCAAATATTGAGGTAAAATACTGACCAAATATTGAGGTAAAATACTGACCAAATATTGAGGTAAAATACTGACCAAATATTGAGGTAAAATACTGACCAAATATTGAGGTAAAATACTGACCCAATACTGAGGTAAAATACTGACCAAATATTGAGGTAAAATACTGACCCAATACTGAGGTAAAATACTGACCAAATATTGAGGTAAAATACTGACCCAATACTGAGGTAAAATACTGACCAAATATTGAGGTAAAATACTGACCAAATACTGAGGTAAAATACTGACCAAATATTGAGGTAAAATACTGACCCAATACTGAGGTAAAATACTGACCAAATATTGAGGTAAAATACTGACCAAATACTGAGGTAAAATACTGACCAAATATTGAGGTAAAATACTGACCCAATACTGAGGTAAAATACTGACCACATATTGAGGTAAAATACTGACCAAATACTGAGGTAAAATACTGACCAAATACTGAGGTAAAATACTGACCCAATACTGTACGTGTGAACGTGATCTAAAAGGAAGTTCTATCAAACAAATCTGAGAATCGGAGAGCCCATGGACGACAGACGGATAGAATCAGATATCTGTCCAATTTTTTCACTGACCTACAGTCTTGCATTTTCGAGTTTGATCCAAGACTCGGATCTGAATTGGGCATGTCTCCATTTTTTGGTAGTGACCACTCTGTCCTCAAAAAACCCAACATGTTCACAGCCCCATAGACTGAAAACACCCCACACCGCTCTTTGTGACTGCACAATATTCTGCAGCCGCTGTGCAACTGGAGACAGCGTCACGTTAGTGACTTGTGTCAAACATCGGTCTGTGCTGTTTGGAGACCACTGAAGGGGGGAATATAAAAGCCCCCTTGTCCATTATCAGTGGTTTGCAGCAGCAGCAGCAGGATGCTGAGTACCTGTCAGATAAAGCAGCCTGCACTGAAGAGGAGAATAATGCCCTCTCTCCATGACTGCTGGGGGGCCCTGGCGCTATCTACTCTGTGCAGGTGTACCCTGCCCCCCTTCTTAGGAAGGAGGCGGCCTGAGCTCGCTGACACTGCCTCCGTCTCCTCCCTCCTCTGCTGGAGCAGGCTGCAGGAACCCCTGGATCTGCATTCCTCGGCTGCGCCTTCCTCCCCTCCCTCCTTCCTCCCTGTCAGTGGCAGCAGATGCTCCGTCCTGTAGTATGGGCTGAGCTGCCAGCATCGCTCCTTGTAGCATTGGATTACGAGCAAAGTGCAGAGCAGTCTCCTGAGCAGCCAAGGACAGCAAGGGGCACGTTACATTGCGACATGGTGAAGCTGGCCCGAGCTCAGGGAGAGGGGCTGATGTGTGACATGGGCAGGGGGCTGCAGTACGTGCCCCTTGCCAGGCAGCAGCATGGACCCAGGAGGAATGGTGCTGCTCTCCTCCTCGCCGGCACAGCACAGAGGTGCCTCTGCTGATGGATGAGCAGTCAGTGCAGGACTCCCCTCCATAGAGTAGGTAAGACTTCTCCTTCATCTCCTCCTTCATGGAGTAGCTTTCCTCTCCTCTGTCTGCAACCTGTTCCATTTGCTCTTTGGCTTGCAGGTTGCTCCTCCAGCAGACAGGTGTGAACAGGAACAGAGCAGCATTGTCTGCTGAGAACCTTGTGTACAGTGGATTTCATTGCACATCATCTGCCAAGTCAGTGCCCCACACTTCTGCCATATCTCATGTCTCCCTGGCCTGGGATTGAGAGGAACACATTGTTGTCTGCATTACTGCATCAATCAATGACCTCTTCTCCAGCCACCAGCATCTCTGCTTATTTTCCATGTCCCTCTAAATGCAAGAAATGTTCAAAATTATTATATTTTTTTTTAGTGTCATTGTAAAACCAAAATGTCATCAGTGTAACTTAAAATGTGATGTCATCCTGCAAGGGAAGAGATTGGTAGCACACCAGATTACACTGCATGATGATTGACACTGCTGCCTGTATAGCCTCCAGTTCACACCATACAGCGCCATACGTGTGCCGGCTCTGCGCTGCCACACACCGTGCTCTGTCCTTCACCTTAGAGGTTGCATATCACAGCGCACTTGTCTAGACTATTGCACATTTGCCAGATTCTCCCTATTTTTCTTTGCTGCTTGGATAATACATTTTGGATTAATTTACATTTTTTTCTTAGCATTGTACATATGTAGAATTCATCTGATAGAAATCCGTTACGTGATAGAGAATGAAGAACATATTGATCTTTTCACAGTGATTTATTATTATATTTATTGATAGAATAAATAATATCATTGATAATAACATTCATCATTTTCTGCATTACGTCACATTCTGGGGATCCTGATAAAACAGCACATGACATGAAAAATGGAAGGTAGGCATGAAGAAAACTGTTGCATCCAAGGACCCGACGTCTCTCCTGCCATCAGGAAATACTTGTTTTCCTGAATTATGGATCATGTTTTTTTAGAGCTTCGCATTGTGCGGAATCTCATTTATTTTTTCCTAGAAATTTATGAATACATTTACAACTGGATGTTCCTATTTTGCCTAGGAAAGGAGCGGATCTCTATATAACTAGAGTGTTAGCACTGATTGGACAGTGGCAGACGGTGAACAGACACACAAGTCAACTAGTAACACCCAATTGTTAATTCATTTATGTATTTCGAGGACTGATAACCGAGGAATGTCACAATGCAGAGGTCTAAGAAACCCCTCAAAAATCTCAATTGTTCTATTATATTAAGTATTTGCTAAAACAGCATTGTCAGGAGATACAAAAGGTCATCTAGAAAGAGGACTTCACAGCTTTTTTTTTTTGCATTTCCTATATTAAATTTCTGGATCATCTTTTTTTACAACTCTACATTATTATGCAGTTCCTATGTTAGTTCTAGTAGAAATTTATGGTTAAATTACATCTGGGTGGTACCATTTCTCTTGTCAAAGGGGCGTGTCGCTACACAGTCGGATAATGTCAGCAATGATTGGACAACGTGACTGTGTAGAGGAACACCCCTAACTGCTGACAACCGGCTGTCATTATAGTCATAAAATTCTAGGAGGAATAACAGAAGAACAGCACAACATTAAACCATTTGCAAAAGGGCATGTCGAATTGTTATAATGTGGAGAATGCAATTATTTAAAAAAAAAAAAAAAAAAACACTCATCAAGGCAGTCAACAGATCCACCACATGTACGTTTATCAATTTCCCTGTTTTAATAGGAGCTGATCTGCAATACCTGGCAATGGCCACTAAACCATATATGGCGCTGTTACTCTTCATTCAATGTTTACATCTTTTTGCTGTAGGAGGTGATAGCTGATTGGTGGGTTGCCGGGTATCGGACTCCCACCGATCTGATATCAATCTATCCCATCCTAGGTCATCACATGTTGACATGTGATGTTTTTGCAGCTCATTTAGTGCGTAAAATAACAGCGTTTTACAGTACCGACATAATCATTGAGATTTCTGAAATCTCATACACACACAGCTTTTTTTTCCGCACGTATTTACGAATGTAACATACAAACATAAACATTGCATAATAACGTATGCAAAAATGTGACTATATGCAGCATTTTTCCTGCTAACACTCTGGTTCTTGATGCAGAAAAAAAAAAGCTGCAGTTATGCAACATGTGATGATCACTAACAAGAGGCCCCTCTATTGCTAAACAATTGGGGGAGAACTTTACTTGGAATCAAGTGCATTGGGCCATGTAAATGCAAAGTATGTCCTACTAAACTAATGGTTACATATGTAAATATTACCAGTTCTGTGGAACATCAGTATGGCTGCTCTATCGTGGGAAAAATCTTCACATTTAGGCCGGGTCACACTTGCGAGTGCGATGCAAGAAACTCGCGCGAGTCTCTCGCCTCAATACCTGGCACTACCGCCGGCACTCGGACCGGAGCTTTCAGCTGCATAGAAATACATGCTGCCGCACACTCCGGACCCGAGTGCCAGCGGCAGTGCCAGGTATTGAGGCGAGAGACTCGCGCGAGTTTCTCGCATTGCACTCGCAAGTGTGACCCCGGCCTAAACACTCGCAAGTGTTGCCTGCCGCCAGCATCGACTCCCCCCCGCCAGTGCTGACTCCCCCCGCCGCATTGAACTATGCAGTTCAAAGCAATGATGGAGGAGAGAGCGTCAGATGAATCTCCCTCTCCCATCATTCTCCTCTGCCTCTGACACTGCGGGTGTGCAATGACGTCACATCACGCACCCACTGTGTGCCTGGCAGACTGCAGCTGATGAGACCGGAGCCGGGAGCAGCGTGGGGCACGAGGAGAGGTGAGGATTTTTTTTTTTTTTTACATATATTAGTGAGTACTGGGGAAGGTACATGTTCTATGGGGAGGTGGGCCATATTATATTCTATGGGGGCGCGTATTATATTCTATGAGGAAGGTGGACCATATTATATTCTATGGGGGACATATTATATTCTATGAGGGAGGACTGCATCATACTCTTAAGGGGCTACATTATATTCTATGAGGGAGGTGGGCCATATTATATTCTATGGGGGCTACATTATATTCTATGGGGGAGCTGTATTATATTCTATGAGGGAGGATTGCATCATACTCCTATGGGGCTACATTATAAAATTTATGGGGAGGTGGGCCGTATTATATTCTATGGGGCTACATTATATTCTATGGGGGGAGCATATTATATTCTATGACGGAGGATTGTATCATACTCTTATGGGGCTACATTATATTTTATGGTGAGGTGGGCTCTATTATATTCTATGGGGCTACATTATATTCTATGGGGGGCTGTATTATATTATATGAGGCAGGGCTGAATCATACTCTTATGGGGCTACATTATATTCTATAGGGGGCTGTATTAAATGTATTATATTCTATGAGGAGTGATTGCATCATACTCTATGAGGGGACTACATTTTACTATATGAGGAGGCTACATTGTATTCTATGGGGGCTGCATTATATTCTATGGGGGGCTAGATTATATTGTATGGGGGGCTTCATTATACTCTGAGGGGGCTACATTATATTCTATGGGGCCTGCATTATACTATATGAGGAGGGCTACATCATATTCTATGGCGGCTGCATTATACTCTATGAGTGAACTACCATATATTCTATGGAGGGGCTGCATTATATTCTATGGGGGGTTACATTATATTGTATGGCATTGCTGCATTATACTCAGAGGGCTACATTATATTCTGTGGGGTGGCTGCATTATACTATATGTGGGCTGCATTATACTGTATCGAGGCCTGAGCAGTGTATATTAATATATGGAGGACTATAAGGAGTGTATTATACTATATGGAGGACTGAGCAGTATATTATTCTATATGGAGGACTATGAGGAATGTATTATACTATATGGAGGACTATGGGGAGTGTATTATACTATATGGAGGACTATGGGGCACATTATATTATATGGAGGACTATGGGGTGTGTATTATACTATATGGAGGACTATGAGGAGGTATTATACTATATGGAGGACTATGGGGAGTGTATTATACTATATGGAGGACTATGGGGCACATTATATTATATAGCGGACTATGGGGTGTGCATTTTACAATATGGAGGACTGTGGTGCACATTATAATATATGGAGAACTATGGGGTGTGTTATACTAAACAAGCAAAATGCTGCATATTCATCGAGTGATTGGATTGTTTATGCCGGAACAAAAATCATTGTTCTCAGCACTCAGCGGCTCATCACCGGTGTAAACTGATAACATGATACTGTATGGGGACAGATTGATCTAATAGTGATTGTTCTATCCAATCATTCTTTCTCAGTTGGTGGAAAGAGGCCGGGAAACAAGCGTCGAACGACTTCAATATTGTCGATCACACTCAGCGCATGTAAATACAACAAATGCTTCTGTGTGATGTGCAATATGTTAGCATTTGGGGCCCCATTTTAAACTTTTGCCTAGGGCCGCACTTTGCCTAAAACCGGCCCTGACCCGGGCCTTATAGTTATCTTTGCAGCAGATTACACTGTTCTACATATTTTCAGAAGTTGTCTGGTTCATTTATAAAATGAGCCATTTCTTAATGATTTTGACCTCCTGAATTCAAATATGACAATTACAATTTTTAGTTGCCTCTTTTTTCTATGCCAGTTTTCCTTTTACTGCCACATGCAATTAGCATAAAGTTTCAATACATTGAAACATTATTGCTTTTGCAAATATAAAGATGCAGAATATTTTGTTATGCCAATTCTCTGATCTTTATTTAAAGGAAACTTAGCAACAATTCCATGAATTAAAACATGTCTAAAACATTATTGTGAACTATAAAGAGTCACAGAAATTGCACTACAAAATGTGGTTCTTATTCAGTGACAACTCTTTTTTGCTTGTCTCTTGTACTCCTGCATCGTATCGTCTCACAATTGTCCAACAGTAATCTGCAAGCATTGATGGATTTCATTTTCATTGATATCTTTTCTCTATAGCCGCAATATCTCTCACCGTTCTTGTCGCTCACTGCTCCACAGCTCGGTGGGATAAAGTCTAGATGCAAATCTAACTATCTGCTCTTGAGTTTTCCAAAAAATTAGTTACCAATAATGCGAATGCTACCCATTCAGCCTTTTTGTTTGCCCTGCTACAAACAGAGAAACTCTTCATCTTGAAGAAGCTTACAAGTCTGAGCTCTAACAAAGATTCCTTCCTTTATCTTTGCTTCTCTCAACCTTAGAAATTTATCAATGAAATACTTGAATGCTTTTTCATTTTATCCATTGCTTTATAAAGTTCTTCATTACGCCCATTGATATGCAATAGTCGTATCAAAATCTTACGTGGGTCAACAAGTGCTGGATACTGGACATTTTTGCTCCCTAGCTGAAGTGAATGTCGGAGAGTTCAGACTTTTAGATTGTAATGATATTCACTTGAATGACTATCCCACTCACATCACATAGAAAGCAGCAGTACTAGGTGTATCTACCCTGGAGACCAAGTAAGAGGGCAACCACCATTAAGTCCCCACAGAGGTGCCACAAATGTTCATAGTTCAGGCACCTCAACAGCTGTTTCATGTTGTTGTAGGGTTCTTTCATGTGGACGTCATAACCAAGTGGTATTGGACGTAGCGCATTGTCATTATGCAGCAAGACGGCTTTTAGGCTTGTTTTGGGTGAATTGATGAAGAACCTCCATTTCTTTGGATTATTACTTATCTTCAGAGCTTCCATTAAACTGCTGTAACCTGGAACCTAAGAGCTCAGCCTTACTCCTGGGCAGATCCAAATCTGTAACAAGATCGCTCTGTTCACTTTGTGTTATAAGGTGTGGTTCAGTAGAGTTTGCTGACAGAAAGTCTGTATCGTGAGAGGTAGATGCTTCATGACAACAAGCGCCCTCTTCTTCCTCACTTGACGCGACTGAAAATGTTTCTGATGCTTTTGAAACCAACAGTTCTTCTGTATATCATACTTGGTGTATTGCAGATGGAATGTTTGGATACTGTAAAGTCCACGTCTTCTTCCTTGAAACTCCTTTCCTAATGAGGGCACCATGCAGAAATAGTAATTGGTAGTGTGATTGGTTTGCGCTCTCTAGATCATTGGGGCTGCAAAAGGCATAGATTGTCTCTTTCCATGCAACCACTGGGTAAGATGTGATGCACATGTATTGCAGCATATGTGTGGAGCCCAACTCTTGTCCTGATCTCGTATTCTGCAGCCAAAATACAGGTTGTAGGCTTTCCTTATTATGGTACTCAAGTTTCGCCTTTGTAACGCAAAAGTGACTTCTCATATGTAGAAAAACTATTCATTTTGTTAATGCAAGAACAAGGCGTATCTGAAAAAACAAATAGGAACATGTCAATATGCTAAGAAATCCTAAAACCTTACACAGAGAGCATTTATAAAACTAGGTAATGCAACTGTTATTAGGATTACATAATCGGAGCTGAGTTGGCATTTTTTGATTGGTCACCCTGAGATGATATAATGAAGGCTCAATTGATGATGTAATAGAATAGCTTCTAACAATGCAATAATGACGATGAAACAATATAGATTCAATTTTTATGTAAGCCTGCATATAAGATGTCATAATTACAACCTTCTCTGGATCTTAAAAATTAGAGTTAATCAGCAGATTAAGGCTATGTGCACACGATGCGGATTTGTTGCGTTTTCGCAGGGTTTTTTTCCGAGCGGAAAAGCTCCAAAAGCGCAATGGATTACTAAAGCAAGGTGAATCAGTCACAATCCTGAAGTGTTGTCCACATGATCCGGAAATTTCCATCAGTATTTGCAGCGTTTTATGTTCCGCAGCATGTCAATTCTTTTTGCGGATCTGCAGCGTTTTTCACCCATTGACTTCCATTGAGTCAGTCAAATCTGCAGCAAAAACGCAGGTGTAAAAAGTTTTGCGGATTTGCTGCGGATATGCTATGGAAAACGCTGCAGAACTTTCAAAGAAAAAGACGTCAGAAGGAAGAAGAGTGTGTGGGCGGAGAATCTAGAATAGTGCCCATCTTGGTTGAAGCACATCAACAATGGAGTCCATTCTTACGGAGGTTGGACAAGGAAATGACATCACTTTTTTTTTTTAATAATATATCTTTATTTAGCTTACAAATCCTCATAGAAATCCACATGTAAATCCACATCAAAAACGTATAAAATCCGCATAAAAAACACGCAGAATATCCACTGAGTTTTTCTGCCAAGAGATGCAGAAACCTTGCAGTAATTTTTGCAAGCAAATCCACAACGTGCACACATAACCTTAAGCATCATATTTGTTTTCAGCACCATAATATTAGTTAAGCTCAACTGTTTTGGTGTCTGAACTAATTTGGCTGTAGAGCAGTGTGACCATTCACAAGCTCACAACCTGTCAGCTTCCTAGACACTAATCACACAGAATAGATTACCGTGTAGTCTGGCTGGGAATAATTACTAAACCTTAATTTTCTAATTGCTTTATGATAACAAATACCCTAAGGGTAGGGGAGACGGTGCAGTGGCGGTACGGCTGGCTGCTTGTGGCCAAAAGTCCGTGCATCACTATGGCCAATTGCCACACAATTATGGTTCTTAATCATCTAACAATTAGCTGACCATGGGTAGGCGGAGATTCAGCCGCGCAGCTCATGGACCACTGCTGCATTTACTTGCCTGTTTTAGGAGGGTGATGAACAAAGATGGGAGCATAGCATGTTTAGGCCACATGCACACAGCAGCTGATCGTTTTATCCAAGAGAATCTGGACGACTATGCAAATGACTCTCTGATTAAACTCTGATAGGCATAGTGTGTGCCGATTCTCTCAGATTTAGAGAAGTGGAGCACACTGTGAGGAGAAGATGGAGGACAAAATTTCTCCATTGTGCCAGTACACGAAATTGGACTGCACTCGGATGTTATCCCATGCACCAGTATGCACTGTGTAATTGTTCTGTGGTGGCGCCACTAGAGTGTTGAAGACTTACTGCTGCCTTCTACTGCTGATGAAGACTGATCACGTTGGGTCTTAGCAGCAGAACTTTTGATTAGTTTGTTTTTGGGGGGTTCTATCAAGGAGGAGTGCCAAAATCAGGCAACCCTTGTAAAATGACGTCTTGTTTCTGCTCTGTGTGAAACAACCATTCTTCTGTCTCGTCTTCTAAAAAGTTTGCTCCGTGTTCTATTTTCAGGAGCGCACCGCTCCCCTGCCTGGCTCCCCGATTGTCTGGAGGTGGTGTGCTAATGATGATTGACTGTTTAGACCGTGATTGAGCCATTTAGGCCTCTTTCACACATCAGGTTTTTGGCGTCAGGCACAATCCGTCCAAAAACGGAAAGGAAGGATCCGGCGCTGATTTTGGAAAAACTGATGCAACGGGGAGAGAGAGACCTTGGTTTCCGGAATCCGGATCAGTCTTCTGCCGGATTGCACAAAAGACTGATCCGGCACCATAGTCTTGTATTGTTTGTGGCCGCCTGATGCGCTGCTTCAGGCGCTATCAGGCGGGTGCGGCAGAAAAAAAAACGTTGCAGTGACCGTTTTGTCCGGCCGCCGGAATGTACATTTCCGCCAGGTCCGGCAAAAAATGGACGCAACGCAAGGCCATCCGGCGCTAATGATAGTCAATGACAAAAAAACGGATCCGGCGGATTAAAAAAACTTATCTGTTTTTTTACAAAAGCGCCGGATTGCGCCTGACGTCAAAACCTGATGTGTGAAAGAGGCCTTACCCGATCTGTGCTCTTCCACTGATTGACTGTATACGTGACCAGTAGTCAATGAGCGCTAACATTGAAATTCCCCCGAGATTGGATAGGATGTTTAATAAGCGGTAAATTACTAAATTGTTTGTTTTTACCAGGACTCTGCAATTTACCTGTTTATGAGGATGAGAAAACCCTTTCAACTAGAACCTCCATCATGTCTGCCAGTTTGGATTTCGATGGATTTCTAACCATGCTAACCAAGGCTCTTCACTGTCTCCCTTTGTTCATTCTATTCCACCTTCTGTTTCTTCGCACCCAGACACTCACTTGCAGGTTCCTCCTCTCTTGAAACGCTTATCATTTTACATTAAACGCTTTAGAACTGATAAAAGCTCGTTGGAGTTTCTTGTGTATTAAAGACAATTGCAACATAGAAAGAAATAATGTAGTGGGAAGTGCTGGCAAACTGACAAGATTTTGACAAAGTGGAGGTGACGGCTGGACACAGGAGACTGAGATGTGCAGCACGTCCTCCAGCTGAGAGGAGGAATACGCTGAGCATGAGAGGCTGCTAGCGTTACCCAGTCTGGCGATAATTAATATACAGGCAATTACATTACTGTACAAAATTATCCTCTTTATTAATAATAGGCATCATTATGAATGACCACCTGGTTTTATATTTTAAAGACATAGTTTAAGTGCACTTTCCTCTCCAGTCTCTCAATGATGAGCTCCATGTGTGACAATGGTGGAAGTCTATGAACCCCCTGATAATTCAGATGTTAGCAGATTAACATATTAACAATTAACACTCTCATTTTGCTTGAAGGTGTTGTATTGTGAAAAATTAATTTCTAAGTGTAATGTATGAGCATAATAACTGAATATATCTTCCTTGCATATAGTATTATATTGTTTGCACTGTTCTTGGATTTTTACTTTATTGCACAATTTAGGCTACAACGATGGAGGATTTATTAAACATGTAATTATAACAGCAGAACACTTTTAGGCCACATCTTCAATCATCTCTCACTCTGTCTAAACACTTTTTAAAGTGACCCTCTTTGGAAAGTAGAAAGTACAGCATTTTTTTATTGGAGTGAAGGAACCGTTGTGCTACAGATGCTTAGGAGGTTTTCAGATAATCATCTCCTTTACCAAAGCAAAACCATTAGTCATTTTGAGTGACCTGGGAACCTGTATTGGAAATATCATTTGGCACACATATGCCATAGGTACTTTGGACCCAATTCATTATTGCATTTGCTTCTGTTTTTTTATCTAGTTTTTCGCCTATTTTTCATTTGCACCCAAATCTTCTTTTTTAAAGTCTGTTTTATGTGTTTGTTGTTTTTACATGTTCACCTTTGTAGACTTAGTTTAGGTTTTCCAGATATTTTCACCTGTTTCATCATTTGTGACTTTTCAAAAAATTTGATGCAAATGTACTCCTGTCTTGTCCCTGGAGTGATTTTATGTATTCCAGTTATTTTGCAAAATGTTAAATTTTTTGTGCCAAACAGCTGCAAGAAAAGGTTAAAGACAAAAATAAAGACTATTTTTGACTTACACACAGTTTATGAACTGTGAGCACCATTTCTATGATTTTGGAGCAAAAAAACGCCAGCGAATATAGCAAAACAAAAAATGAAAAGTGAAATCAAAATTGATGAATTTGACCCTTTGTATTGGAGCACTATATTAGTGTTCACATTTGTACTTTTATGCATGTCCAGCACATGTGTTGTACACTGTACACAAATGTGTACTAATAGTTTATATATTGACTAGATGGTGGCCCGATTCTAACGCATCGGGTATTGTAGAATATGTACGTGGAGGCTGCTGCTGGGGTTTACGTGGAGGCTGCCGGTCGGGGTACTTCCGCTGCAAGCAGCTGGGAGATGACCGGATGGCGCCGGTCATCTCCCTGCTGCGTCGCTGCTGACCTCCATGCAGCAGGAGATGACCCGCGGCTACCGTTGGGAGATCAGCGGCTAGCGCCACTGATCTCCCGACAATAGCGGTGGTGTGCCTGGTTCAAATCCTGCGCCAATTCGCGGCCGGACTGCGCCTGTCGCTGATTGGTCGCGTCCGGCCGGGCACGACCAATCAGCGATGCAGGATTTCCGTTACAGACAGAATTAGACGATTGTATAGTAGATATGTATTTTAGGGTTTTTTGAGTTCACAGATTTTTTACACTACTCTCTAATAGGATAATAGCTCAGTTTCCAAAGTCATGCCATGATAAAACCCTTTGTCTAAAGCCTCAATCAGACACCCGTGTCGCACATATGTGTTGTATCTATTTTTTTAACGGATTCAACACATACCCAGTATAATCTATGGTTCTGTCCACATCTCCATGTTTTTCACGGACCGTGTGTCTGTGCAAAAGACATCGAGGCATGTCCTATTTATCCGGCATCACATGGCATCCGTGTTCCATCCATGTGCTGTCCGTATTTAACATTTCAAAGGATAGGAGAAGCTTTGTAGTTTATCATCCATGAAAAACATTGATGACACGCTGATGGTAAAAACAGCATCTGTACCATTTTTTCATGTATATGTTTAACCCTTTTCCGACATCGGGAGTGAAAATACGCCAATGTCAGATTCCCTTCCTTTGATGTGGGCTCCGGCGGTGAGCCCACATCTTTGCAAGCTCATGGCAGCTGTTTTGAACAGCTGACATGTGCCCGGAACACCACGGGTGGAATCGCGATCCACCCGCAGCTATTAACCTGTTAAATGCTGCTGTCAAACGCTGACAGTGGCATTTAACAAGCGCTTCCGGCAATGTGATCACATGACGGGGGGTCACCGATGGGTTGGCATGACAACCAAAGGTCTCCTGAAGACCTCTATGGTTGTCATTGTCGCCTTGCTGTGAGTGCCGCCCAGTGGTCGGTGCTCAAAGCAAGTGAGTAATTCAGCTACTTATAGGCGAACTGATCATGGCCTGTATGTAGCATAGCCGATCTGGTTACGGCAGCTTCTAGTCTCCCAAGAAGACTATTCAAGCATGCCAAAAGTTAAAAAAAAAATGTTTTTAAAAATATATAAAAAAAAATAAATAAATAAAAGTTCAAATCACCCCCTTTTCGCCCCATTCAAAATAAAACAATAAAAAAATCAAAGATACACATATTTGGAATCGCCGCGTTCACAATCGCCCAATCTATCAACAAAAGAAGAATTAACCTGATTGCTAAACGGCGTAGAAAGAAAAAAGTTAAAACGCCAGAATTACGTTTTATTTTGTCGCCGCGACATTGCATTAAAATGCAATAACGGGCGATCAAAAGATCGTATCTGCACCAACATGGTATCATTAAAAACATCAGCTCGGCACGCAAAAAATAAGCCCTCACCCAACCAGAGATTACGAAAAATGGAGACGCTATGGATATTGGAATAAAGCGCAAATTTTTTGTTAACAAAGTTTGGAATTTTTTTCACCAGTTAGATCAAAAAGAACCTAGATATGTTTGGTGTCTATGAAGTTGTAATGACCAGGAGAATCATAATGGCAGGTCAGTTTTAGCATTTAGGGAACCTAGCAAAAAAGCCAAACAAAAAATAAGTGTGGGAAAGCACTTTTTTTGCAATTTCACCGCACTTGGAATTTTTGTCCCGTTTTCCAGTACACGACATGGTAAACCCAGTGGTGTCGTTCAAAACTACAACTTGTCCCATGCCATTTTTTTCCAAAAAATAATCTTTTATCAATTAAATTCATGTTCAGTAATTTGCACACACTGTACTAATTGTATTTGTCACTGATATCTATATTTCTATCTATTGTATATGTATTTACTGTATGTAATTCATCTCTTCTATCCTGTCGGTTCCTGCAGTGATTTTCCAGTACACGGCAGATGAATTGCCGGCTTTTCTTCTATCTTTCTGTCTATTTAATATATATACATATATATATGTGTGTGTGTGTGTCACTGACATCTATATGTCTACCTATCCTATGTGTATTTATCTATTCTATCGATTCTATTCTAACCTATCAGTGTGATTATACTGTACGCAGCACATGAATTGCCGGCTTTTTTTCTATCTATCTATTATATATATATGTATATATACACTGCTCAAAAAAATATAGGGAACACTCAAATAACACATCCTAGATCTGAATGAATGAAATATTCTCATTGAATAATTTGTTCTGTACAAAGCTGAATGTGCTGACAACAAAATCACACAAAGATCATCAATGGAAATCAAATTTATTAACCAATGGAGGCCTGGATTTGGAGTCACCCACAAAATTAAAGTGGAATGTAATGTCCTTAAAACAAGTCAAAATGATGCTCAGTAGTGTGTGTGGCCTCCACGTGCCTGTATGACCTCCCTGTGCCTCTATGACCTCCCTACAACGCCTGGGCATGCTCCTGATGAGGATGGTCTCCTGAGGGATCTCCTCCCAGACCTGGACTAAAGCATCCGCCAACTCCTGGACAGTCTGTGGTGCAATGTGACGTTGATGGATGGAGCGAGACATGATGTCCCAGATGTGCTCAATGGGATTCAGGTCTGGGAAACGGGCAGGCCAGTCCATAGCTTCAATGACTTCATCTTGCAGGAACTGCTGACACACTCCAGCCACGTGAGGTCTGGCATTGTCCTGCATTAGGAGGAACCTAGGGCCAACCGCACCAGCATATGGTCTCACATGGGGTCTGAGGATCTCACCTCGGTACCTAATGGCAGTCAGGCTACCTCTGGCGAGCACATGGAGGGCTGTGCGGCCCTCCAAAGAAATGCCACCCCACACCATTACTGACCCACTGCCAAACCCATCATACTGAAGGATGTTGCAGGCAGCAGATTGCTCTCCACGGCGTCTCCAGATTCTGTCACATCTGTCACATGTGCTGAAAAGCACAGGGCGCCAGTGGCGAATTTGCCAATTGTGGTGTTCTGTGGCAAATGCCAAGCGTCCTGCATGGTGCTGGGCTGTGAGCACAACCCCCATCTGTGGACGTCAGGCGATCAGACCATCCTCATGGAGTCGGTTTTTAACCATTTGTGCAGACACATGCACGTTTGTGGCCTGCTGGAGGTTATTTTGCAGTTTATTTATTCTGTTCCTCCTTGCACAAAGGCGGAGGTAGCGGTCCTGCTGCTGGGTTGTTGCCCACCTGCAGCCTCCTCCATGTCTCCTGGTGTACTGGCCTGTCTCCTGGTAGCGCCTCCAGTCTTTGGACACTACGCTGACAGAGCAAACCTTCTTGCCACAGCTCGCATTGATGTGCCATCCTGGATGAGCTGCACTTCCTGAGCCACTTGTGTGGGTTGTAGAGTCGGTCTCATGCTACCAAGAGTGTGAAAGCACAACCAACATTCAAAAGTGACCAAAACATCAGCCAGAAAGCATTGATACTGAGATGTGGTCTGTGGTCCCCCACCTGCAGAACCACTCCTTTATTGAGTGTGTCTTGATAATTGCCAATAATTTCCATCTGTTGTCTATTCCATTTGCACAACAGCTTGTGAAATTGATTGTCAATCAGTGTTGCTTCCTAACTGGACAGTTTGATTTCACAGAAGTTTGCTTTACTTGGAGTTATATTCTGTTGTTTAAGTGTTCCTTTTATTTTTTTGAGCAGTATATATATGTATATATATATATATATATATATATAATATATATATATATATTGTAAGCTTTTCAGGGGATATAGCTCTGAGATCGCCGTCCGGGTAGACGGAATGGCATAGAAACAGTTCATTCAGAGACAGCAGTTCTGGTAAAAACTGGCCGCAACCAGCTTTATTAAAGTCCACAGCAAACAGATAAAACAAATCATAAACATAAGACCTGGGCTTGTCTAGCCACTTACTACACTTAGATAGATTTCCCTATCTATCCGGGTCCCGACTCTAACAGCCTGGGCCAAAACAACACATATGTTCAGCATTTACCAGCATGGAGTTTCACAGAGTCTCCTCCTTGTGTCTGAAGGCACCTTCAACGTCCAGACTTGAGAGAGCTCCCCTCCTATTCAGCAGCTATCCGCATGGATTCTCACAGAGACTACTCCTGTGTCCGGGGTACATCGAGAACCCAGACTGAGACAGCTCATACTCCTGGAGACTGCTTCTTGTGCCTGGACTCCTTGTCCAGACTAAGCGAGCTCTCTGACTGTGTTTGCAGACACCTACTTCTGGTCTCCTAATTAACAGCTGAATGGTTTCAGGCCTGAGCTGCAAGTGTGTACTGAATGTAAGGTGTAGTGACCTTTCTCTACCACTAGGTTTACAAAGCCACACATTTCCCTTATACCATACAGCACAGTACCTAGGTGAAATGTACACCCCATTCGACACATATTCCTTCACTGTCTCACATATCCCCCCCCTCTTCTCCAGACCGGAGGGCTGGTCATCCAGACCGGAGGGCTGGTCAACAATCCAAAAGAGACAGTGAACTCTGGACCAGTCATGGCCTTCATCAGCTTCATCTTCACTACTGTCATCTGTATCTTCACCTGAGCCATAGCCAACATCAGCTTTCTCTTCATCTGAAGCATCCGCACTACCCTGTACCCTCCCAGGCCTATGCTCTCTGTGGGCCTCGGGTATCCTGCACGGTTTCATCTTGACCTTAGGGCCGGGCTCAGTTTCGATATAGTGCCTGGCCAGAGAAGTACGACCCGGCACATCAGAACACTTCTGCTGACTCTTCCTCAGAAACTCACGTACCTCCTGTCCTTGGTGCACTGACCATGTGTCACCAACTATCACAGAAGGTATAGGGGGTTCTTCACTTTTCTCTAGTTCCCCTGAACCCTCTTTAGCACATCTACTTTCTCACGAAGATGCTCATGGCTTTCATCACACTCCTTCATCACAGTTTGGAGTTTTTTCTGAGAAGTAATCAATTCATCTGGTACCTGTGCAACCGCTTTTCTTTGATCCTGCAAGGTACTATATACACTTTCCCCTTATTTCGTGCTCTCTGGAGCAACTGCTGGAACCGCTGACGTTCCCGGCGAAAAGATGCCACATCCAGTTCACACTGCTGCAGCTGCTCGCGTAACGCAACATTCTCAGTCTTCATTTCTTTGGTGGAGACCTCATGGAGACGCATCTTCTCCTGTAGCTGTTGGACGTCCTTTACGTCCTCGGCCCCTTCTTCAGGCTCTTCTGGTAGAACATGCTCAGAAGCCGCCTGGCTCTTCTCTTCCACCACGTTCTGCATCCCATCTGGGCTCCCGTGTATCTGCAGCGGCAACGGAGTGACACACCGCTTTTCCCATTTGTTGGGACGTGGCTCCATGAAAGTGCGCTTGAGCTCACCAATGCCAGCCTGATGTCTCAAAATCTCATCTTGTGATTTATCCAGATCCTTGGTATCACTCGGGAACACTGCTGGGGCTCCGGGCGCCGAACTTCCAGCCTGAGCTTCACAAGTTGCAGCTACTGATCCGGACCGTAACCCGTCCACGCCGCTGTCTTCGGCAGAAACCGATTCCTGGACAGAGTCAGTCCCCATATCTTCAGTCTTGTTCCTCACAGCTTCACTTGAGACCTCAGCTTCTGATGAGGCATCTGGCTTGTTGACCACCACTTCCATGGCTTTTTCCACCTCTGCAGCATTACCTTCAGAGTCCTGGGCATGATGCAGCTCCATACCATACATTGATAACTTCTCATCTTCAACAGCATCCACTTGTGCTGTGTTCAGTTTCAGAGTCCTGCCTTTAAAGCTCAGCTCTCCTCCTTTCACCTTGGTCTTCGCCAGGGAACCGGCCAACTGTAAAACATCTTCAGATGCCATCTTCTGTCCGGCTGTAAGGTCAGCATCAGCTTTCTTCTCAGGACTCTCAACCTCCCCTGCTACCATGCCTTCCTCATTTGCACTGGTTGCTTTATTGTCATCAGATGATTCACCATCACTACCACTATCCCTGTCTGACCCCTTTTTCTCAGCCACATCTGGCTCACTTTCAGGGTTATACACTTCATTTTCATTCACATCCTGCTCACTGTCAGGGTTATACAATTCATTCTCATTCACATCCTGCTCACTTTCAGGGTTATACACTTCATTTTCATTCACATTCTGCTCACTGTCAGGGTTATACAATTCATTCTCATTCACATCTTGATCTGGAACCTTAGTTAACATGTCATCCACAACATTAACTTCACCATCTGGTCCCTGGTTTCCCTCAGGTGGTCCCTCAAGTATGTGACTATGTGACAATCCCAGCACTATACTTCCATATAGCTCAGGTACTAGGAGCTGGCTCACGACCTCTCCCTGGACTTCAGTGTCCCTATACAACAGGTGAGTGTTTATGGCAACATGAGGAAACCTCTCCTCAGAGCCAGGCTCTTGGGAAACCTCATTTAGAACATTTATATTTTCCTGGGCCGTTTTAAGAGAGGGGTCTCGCCACTGCTCACTCTCAAAATTGTCACAGGACACAGGTAAGTCAGGGACACTCGGTTCCCGAGAACCACCATCCTCGTCTCCCAACATCACCTGCAAAGGAATTTCATCACTATCACAGTCATCATTATTATCAATATCATTATCATGATTATGATCAGTATCATCATCACTATCATGATCATCATCATTATCATTATCAGCATCAGCATCATTATCATGGTCATCATCATTATCATGATCATCATCATCATCATCATTACATTATCATCATCATCATTATCACATAAGTTTAACGGCCCACTAGCATTGTGTTCCGCCCCTCGGGACTGCGCACCCTCAGTAGGAGCTTCATCACACTGTCCATCAGAAACATTTTTCCCCCAGAGATCCTTAGATCGGGGAAAGTCATTACCCAATATAACGGGGTGCACCAGGTTCTTCACTACCCCCACTTCATATGAAACCTCCCCGAGTTTGGGGACCAAGTCCACGGCAGTCTCTGGGTAGACTTTGGTGTCTCCATGGATGCACACCATACTCAGGTGCTTATCAGGGATGAAGTCCCTATCAATCAGGCTGTCACATACGGAAGTCACTGGACTCTCTGAGTCCAAGAGGGCCTGTGCGGGGCAGTCATTTACAACCACCGGGCACACCTGTGGTCCAGTCTCTTCGGCTGAGGTGGACACACACACAGGTTCTGCGCAGAGAGAGAGGGATCTGCCAACATCACAATACATAGGCTCCCCCTCTATTGGACAGTTGGCTGCAATTTCACGACATCTCCAACCCTGTCCATCACACTTTTCCACCCACATGTCCCCTCGGTCCCGAACCCGCTTATCAGCATACCCCATGTCCCCAACAGCTGGAACGCTCTTACCGCGAGAGTTCAGCGTCCGGGAACTCTGAAGTGACGACCTCTCAGACGGCTGGTCACGGAGACAGTCTTTGCTGGCGAAGGCCTTCTCCATCAGGCTGACCAGACGATTGGCGTCCTGGTGGTCTCCTTGTCCGACCTCTGGCTGTACCTCAGGAGGACATGCTCGGGTGTAGCGGTTCACTATCACCTTTTCAACTCCATAATCAGGTTTGCTGACTGCAGACTCCCAACTGCATCTCCAGTCATGAACTCCCCTGGCACGGGCTGTCACCGTAACACCCAGCCGGGTAAGAATCTCCGCTTTCAGCTTGGCATAGTCTTGGCTGTCCTGCTCGCTCAGGTCAGCATAGGCCCTTTGGGGTTCTCCAATCAGATAGGGTGCGACCATCATAGCCCATTCAGATAGGGGCAGATTCTCCTTCTCTGCCAGTCCCTCAAACCTAGTGAGATATACCTCCACATCGTCACGAGGTGTCATCTTTTTCAGGGACCGTCTTACCGCCTTCTTTACAGCGGACAATGCAGGTGACTTCACAACATTACTCTGGGACGAGGTGCTGAGAGCTGCAATCTGCTCCAACAACCGGTTATTCTCCTGCTGCTGCTGCTGGCACTGCAGTTGCATGCTCTGCTGGGCCTGTACCAGGTACTCAACGAGCTCCTCCATACTGCCGGAGTTATCTGTCTCAACCACGGCAGTCTTATGTTGCACATTAACTTGCGCCATTTGTTCAAACAGCGCCTCCATGCTGTCATCCATGCTGTCAGACTTCTCTGTCTCAACAACGGCAGTCTTCACTCAAGACATACACACTCCACAGTCTTTTCCACAGAAAATTCAGCTTTGCTGTGCAGACACTTTTTTTTTTTTTCTCTGCAAACTCTATTAGGGTCACTGTCTCTTTAAGACTGCTCCAACAGACTTTTCCTTTGCTGCTGCACACTCCACAGTCTTTTCCACAACAAGTTCAGCTTTGCTGTGCAGACACACTTTTTTTTTCCTCTTTTGCAAACTCTATTAGGGCTACTGTCTCTTTAAGACTGCTCCAACAGACGTTTTTTTGTTTTTTTTTATCTGCTGCTGCTTCAACAGACTTCACCTTTATTGCTGTCTCTCGCCACTGTGCTGCACGCACATTCCAGCACCAATTGTATCAGCCACTGTGCTGCCCCAGCATTCTCCGCCAATTGTAAGCTTTTCAGGGATATAGCTCTGAGATCGCCGTCCGGGTAGACGGAATGACATAGAAACAGTTCATTCAGCGACAGCAGTTCTGTTAAAAACTGGCCGCAACCAGCTTTATTAAAGTCCACAGCAAACAGATAAAACAAATCATAAACATAAGACCTGGGCTTGTCTAGCCACTTACTACACTTAGATAGATTTCCCTATCTATCCGGGTCCCGACTCTAACAGCCTGGGCCAAAACAACACATATGTTCAGCATTTACCAGCATGGAGTTTCACAGAGTCTCCTCCTTGTGTCTGAAGGCACCTTCAACGTCCAGACTTGAGAGAGCTCCCCTCCTATTCAGCAGCTATCCGCATGGATTCTCACAGAGACTACTCCTGTGTCCGGGGTACATCGAGAACCCAGACTGAGACAGCTCATACTCCTGGAGACTGCTTCTTGTGCCTGGACTCCTTGTCCAGACTAAGCGAGCTCTCTGACTGTGTTTGCAGACACCTACTTCTGGTCTTCTAATTAACAGCTGAATGGTTTCAGGCCTGAGCTGCAAGTGTGTACTGAATGTAAGGTGTAGTGACCTTTCTCTACCACTAGGTTTACAAAGCCACACATTTCCCTTATACCATAGAGCACAGTACCTAGGTGAAATGTACACCCCATTCGACACATATTCCTTCACTGTCTCACAATATATATATCTCCTTTGAAAACGATGTGTAAATGACAGAGAATTGCTGTATGTAAAAGCTCATGTTAGAATCGCATTGCAATCGGATAGCAATCGCACTGCATTCGGATGTAAATCGGATGCTAGGTATGAAAAATTGGATTGTACTCGCATGACACTCACATGGCACTCGTGCGACTCTCGGCAGCGAGACTCGGACCGATTTTTCATACATTTAGTGTGACTCCGGCCTTAATGTCCTTTTACATGGCATGATTATCCCTAACGAGAGTTCCAAGTAATGATCGTTTCCTGGTAATCGGTCAGTGTAAACAAGCTGCAAATCACCCAACAAACAAACAAAATGCTAAATCAGCTGAAATGATCTTTTGGCTTGCCCAAAAAAATAATCATTCTTGGCATCATATCCATCCTGGGTAAAAAGGACGTGCTTTGCCGAAAACATTGGCAGCCTATGTGCACAGAATGGTCTGTTACTGCCCATTCAGTGCGCATCTGAAGCGGGTTAGCCTGTCTAAACAGGCTGTTAACCGTTGCTGACCAATAAACATGGGGGATTGTTTACCGTCATGCAACGGGAGGTCTATATTCAGTGATCACACCATGTCACAGGATCACATGCTCCTTACTGCCTCACATCAAGAACTGACAGGCACATGACTGGGGCGATCAAATATTACATTTTTCAGGATATTTAAGCAACATCTAATAAATCCTTAATTGCTTGTCAATTGAGAACTTTTTCTTTTTAAATTTACAACACAAAATGCACTAAAGTTGCAGCTCAGATTGCACCTAAAAACTGTTTATCATTAAACCGTCCTGAATATTTGCTATAACAAGGGACTTATTTATGGTGGGTCATAAAATGTGCCAGATTTATTAGTGGTGTTCTCAATTTAATGGAAAATATAAAATATTGGTGTAGAGTAAGCAACACAAAAGGTGGAATAAAGAAAAGTGTCTGTCATGTTCAGCAGGATGCATCAAATTCATCACATGGCATGCGCCCTACAGTGATAAATTTGGCGCGGTTTCTGCTGTCTCCTCTATCTATATACTGTGTAATTTGAGGTCAGTATTCTTACAGCTGTCCATTCGTTTCGTACTAAAGTTTGTATTATAAATTATTGGATTTAAAGGGATTGTCCAGTAAAAAAAGTTATCCTTTGGATCGGTGATAGCCTGCTGATCGGTGGGTGTCCAACGGGGAATTGTTATCCCCGTTACAACACAGCACCACAGTTCACATGCCCAACTGCTACTACATTCATTCTCTATGAGCTGAGCACAGCGCTCACAACCCCAAAAGGAATAAATGTAGCATGGTCAATCATGAACACTGTTGCTACATTCTAACAAAGCTAAATATTCCCCATTCTATGGATCGTTGCAGGTCACAGCAGTTGAACTCCCACTGATCAACGAGTTATCACCTATCCATACTATCACGGACAGCTTCTTTAAAAGGAATCTGTCAGTAGGTTTTTCCTATGAATCTGAGGGCAGCATGAGGTAGGGGCTGAGACACAGATCTAAGTGATGTGTCACTTATTAGGCTGTGTGCTGTTGTTTCCATACAGTGAATGCTGTATCACCAGGAGATTATCACTGCCTGGACTACAGCTCCTGTGAGCCCTGGTCCGACCACGCCCATGCTATGATAGTATCTTACTATCAATAGACAATGTACACAGAAAGCTGTGATGTGGGTGGGGGCAACTCTGTATCGCAACTGCTGCATCCGGTAAACTAAGTGATACATCACTGGAATCAGTCTCTCTTCCTGCGTTATGCTACTCTCAGATGAGGTAGCAAAAACCTAATGGCATATTCCCTTACATACTTGTGGTTTTCTGAAATTCAGCCTGTTGTCTTATATGGGGTTATTTCTATTTTTTGAATTCTACAGTAGCCCTAACTATCCCTATAATTCCCAATAGTGGAGTTATTAAAGCATGGATTTGCTTACACCTGGTTCTTGGGTGTCAAAAGGGAAGAAAAATCTTCCAAGAAGGAGTCCAAACACTGATACATAACATGCAGTCAGCTAAAAGCAACGCATGCTGATTACTAAAGGGGTGGTCATATTACAGCATTCTGGATCTCCATGAGATAGAAGCAGCGGAGAGTGGATGCAAACGGCGCCTTTAGGTCCAGACGACCTAATACTAAAGAGGATACATTTTGCTGATCTACGTGGCTGACCTTACAGTGCAGAAGGCGATGTAATGTCACTGTGCAGTCAGTTCATGTCTAGGAGCAATCATTGCATCACGTTCTACTATCCGCAATTAATCAGCATTGATTGAGCATATGTGTGAGACGCCTTCTGTGCCGCCATAGTGAGGTGTTATACACGCCGCAGTGCCTTGTTAGGCGGCTATGTTCCACAGTCTGGAGATATCAAACACTGCTCTTGAAATTTAGAATATTTATATCCTTAACCCTTATCACACCATCTAGTGTGGAATAGATATTCTCTATAATAGCTTTCTTTTTCCAAAATTATCATGAATCTATTACGTTTAATGGAGCAATTCCAGAATAAATGAATTGTGTCTGTATTTGTCTTAAATTACTATGCATTTAATAGTAGTTTCAAAAGTATCTTTGTTTAAGGTGACTTTTTATATTTACTGATTATGTGTGTACATGATGAGGAAGAACACTATATCTGGCCATTTTACAGTTCATCCTTCATCCAATTTTTATGTGGATACCCTCAAATGAAAGCTGAAAGTCTGAACTTCAACTGCATCTGAATTGCTTTGTTTAAAATTCATTGTGGTATGTCTAGAACCAAAATTAGATAAATGTTGTCTCTGTCCAAATATATATGGATCTAACTGTATGTCTTTGATCCTACACCAGTTTCACCAATACTGGCTCTATTTTAATTTTCATTTATTTCTGAGCTAGTAGGTGGAGATGAGCTGGTGTGATGTCTCCCATGCACAGTACACCCAGACATGATACATGCCTTCTCTACTGCCTCTATGTAGCACTTTTTCAGAAGCAGCATCATGGAGGACACTTTTCAACAGTAATGAGCAGTATAGCTGTAAACCCAGCACTGGAGTGAGATAAAACACTTACTAGAAAACAGCCGGACATCACTGTGTCTCTCTCACTCCTACCTTTTCCTTCCTGATGTCTCCATAGACTTAAGTAGGCAGTTGTAGCTTTTTTTTTTTTTACCTGTATTTAAAAGTGAACGATGACCTCAGGCCTGTGGGTGGGAGGTTATGCGTTAAAAGTGGTGGCTCATAAATGGAGAAAAAAGCATATTTCTTCAAAATGCAATATTTTTCTATTCACTTGTACTGAAGATTTATGCCAAATTTGTTGAAATAATAGTAACCATTTAATATGCCGTATGAGGCTAAGTGCACACAGTGTCTAAGTCTGCTGTTGGGAATATACGCTAATGAGGGATATGTCCGACAGTCTGGATGGATGTTGTTTCATCAGTCCACTATAGTGACCCATTGTAAAAATCATTTGCCGCACATTAAACTTTTTTGCAGTTGCCAATCTTGGGTAATAGGGTCCTATAGGAACATTACATTTTACACTAGGAGCTGTTCCGTTATATTCTTTCATCTTTCTTTAATCTTATTCATGCCCATATTGAGCAGATTAAAGGACTGGTCACTGGTATCTTTATAATAATGGTCATCTAAACCCGTATACCCGAGCTTACAAGCTCTTTAGCTTTTACACAGTTTTCATTCAACTTGAAGCAAGCTTTCACTATTTTCATAATTTTTTAAATCTTAATTCCCCAAATTGTCTTTACTATGATTGAAATGTTGATTTTAATATATACAACTGTATAACTGTATAGAGCAGATGCTGTACTGTCTCATCAAATTGGAATGACTCGCTGAAAATGTCTCTTGTCAAGGTTAAGTTCATGAAATGTGACAATAAACTGAATGTGAAATGTTGCACCATGGATGACAAAAATCTTTTTCTGTAGGATTAAGGTTTATTTTAGCATCTTATTTGTTTTCTACAGTTTTTCATACTCTGAGTAGATTTTGTAGAGTGACTTTCTAATTTTTTGTGGGTTATTCCCAAGATATTAAGTTATCCGTAGGATAGGTGATTAGTGTACTAATTTCTGGTGGTCGGACTGCTTGCATCCATAGCTATCTCAATATCCCGAGACTGAGCCTTTGGAATTGGGCAGCAGAGTTTTGCAGACCCCCGTCTTGGTTGGAGTAGAGGGTTGCATGCTCAATCTCTGCTCCATTCATTGACTATGGGACTACCGGAAATAGCCGAATGCGGTGGTCAGACCCCAAGCGATCAGGAAGTCATCTGATCTGATCTCATATGAATAACTTAATATTTTGGGAGCAATACTTTAGATAGCACAAATTGTACTATGACTGTGTTTTGTATAGTGTTACATTCTGTGCATTGTCTTGTAGTGCAATGATAGTGTAGACATCTGATAAATTTGACCTGTAATATGTGAGGAGGTGGATTTGCAATATTGGGATTGTGACTTAGTTTGGCTGAAACGTTAAGATCTCAAATTCTACAATTTAGAGGAGACCTGCAAACTGTATTGACATCAAGAATAACAGAAAACTAGATGAATGCACTGTCCTTTATGACATTTGTGCCGTTTCCCTTTTCTCTCCAGTTGCTTCAAGGTTCCTCATCTATCCTGCTTGCAGGGACTTCATGCAGCCCCGATGCTCTGATGTATAGAGAGACACAGGAGAATGCCGTGCCTGTGTGCCTAGATAACCCATCATCGGTAAGCTCCCTATGTCTTCCTTCTTCTTGGAAGTTCAGGCCATTTATTTGTACTTCCTGGGGAGCCAAAATGGCGATATTGGAGGATTTATTGTATGTTTTAGTCCACTGTAAAGAGCACACACACCTTTATGGGTAATCATTTGATGTTAAGGGTTTGCCTGATTTGACGGGTACACCTTGGAGCATCACTTGGGCTCAGTATTACGAAGCGGCATGTATCATCCGCGCATCCTAAGCACCATTTAATTTCACGCCAATTTAGCTAACCTGGTATTCTGTATCCTGGGTGTATTCCTGCTGCTTGCAGGTGCAGATGGAGCTGGATGAACAGGCAGATAATATATTCTGTAATTATTTCAGACAATACCATCTACACCTAGAAGCACAAATGAACTAAAGCACATAATCGGCAATTACGTAGTGCTATGAAATAATAACAGCACTATCATAAAGGAGAGCAGATCATAATTTGTAAGAAAATGCACTGCGGTGTATTGGTCAGTGGACACAACATGAAGGCTTTGGGGTTTGGCCTTGGCCAAAATTCTGTTCATCTCTTTATGCTCAATTAACCTCCTCCTCCTCCCAATATCCAGCAGGACATTTGCAGTATCGAGCTCGGCACCAGATCGCGACCTTTTAGTGATCTGTAAATGTCCGTGATCGTCTACTAACCTCATGCAGTGGTCATAGACATAATCATTTTTCTTTCAATGTCTCTGGATGGTCGCAGACAACATCAAAGGCCAATTTTCCATGTTTAGTTACAAAAAAAATGTTCAGCAGCATCCAAAGGAATATTTTCATTTTTGACTTGGAGGCATTGCTGATTTAGGAACTCATCTAGGCCTCCAGCCGATGTTTCCGGTATATTTCGGATCATCTTTACTTTGTGATAGCAGTCCAGTATGGGTTTGTCATGCAGAAAATGAATATGACCTTGTAGGAGTTGTGTGGAAGCCAAAGGTATTTTATATGGTTTTTCAGGCCCCCAAAAATCCATAATTTTACAATATAAAGTAAGACATATTCAATTATGCCAGGTGCCCCAATCATCAGATATCTGGATTCAACAGCTCAAAATCGAGTCCTGTGCTTGACTCTATGTGTACTGTATATTGACAGTAAGCTGCCCCTCATACGAGGGGTGCGTTTTCGGACCAGGGTTCACATGCACTGTAGTCCAAGCCAAGATAATCTCCAGGTGATAAAATCTTCATTGTATGGAAACAACAGAACACAGCCCAAGTGACACATCCCTGAAGTCTGTGTCTCAACTGCTACATTATTATGTCCTCAGATTACATAGCAAAATCCTGCTGGCACATCCCCTTTAATCTGATCAGCTGACATGTGCCCAGAACAGCCGCGGGTGGAATTGCGATTCACCCGTGCCTGTTAACATGTTAAATGCCACTGTCAAACACTGACAGCAGCATTTAACATACACGCGCAGGAAGCGTGGCATTACCACCTTCCATCGACGTCCATGTCACATGACCGCGAGTCGCCGATGGGTTGGCATAACAACCCGGGGTCAGCAGGAGACCCCTGTGGTTGTCATTGCTGGATTGCTATGAGCGCCGCCTGGTGGTCGTTGCTCAAAGCAAGTGAGCATATCTGCTACATAGAGCAGGGCTGCAACCCTGCTCTACAGTATGTAGCAGAGGCAATCGGATACTTGAAGCAAGTAAAAAGTAAAAAAAAAGTTTTTTAAAATATTAAAAATAAAGAAAATATAAAAGTTCAAATCACCCCCCTTTTGCCTCATTCAAAATAAAACAATAAAAAACAATAAAAAAAAATCAAATAAAAACATGTTTGGTATCGCCGCGTTCAGAATCAGAATCGCCCGATCTATCAATATATAAAAAGAATTAATCCAATCGGTAAATGGCATAGAAAGAAAAAAAAAATCGAAAATTGCCAGAATTGTGTTTTTTTTGGTCACTGCAACATCTATTCTCTTATTTCTAAACACTGTTTTTCGGTGATTACTTTGTATCTTTGTTCATACTGCACCCACACACACAAATGATACACCATTTGAAAAGTAAACTTGCCCCCTTCAGCAAGAAAATAGCCAAACAAACCACACATTCACAATTTTATCACTAAATACAGTTTAAACATTACATTTCATAAACCTACAGAAATACACAATGACCTGCAGGTGGCACCTCACCCGGAAGACATTTTTTGGCCTCTACTTATCAAACCAATTTATTGTATTACCAATCTACATATATAAATACCTGTCTGTGTTCATCATCTCATGAAATACATTTACATTTGACCAGCTTGCTTTTTCTGAAATTTCCTGCTCCCCCGACGACCAATGTGCGAAAATTTTGCATGGGCCAAGCTAGTTGCAATAAAATGCAATAACAGGTGATCAAAAGATCGTATCTGCACCAAAATGGTATCAATAAAAACGTCAGATCGACGCGCAAAAAATAAGTGCTCACCCAGCCCCAGATCCTGAAAAATGGAGACGCTACGGGTCTAGGAAAATGACTGAAACATGAAAAAGCACAGTAAAACAAACGTATAAAAATACTCTGTTATAAATAAATAAATAACAGTAAACAGCAAGTGCTAGTAAAAAGATAACAAACAGGGTATTTGGTTGATATGTTTTTTGTAAAAAATGTATACTAAGCAGCTCTACCTAACGTCAAGGTAACCCATATCAGAGCAGTCCCTAACTGATGTATTTAAAAACCTGGTCATGTTTATAGTACCTATATGAGCAGGATTCAGACAGGTAATGTCCAATGTGGACACGCTGCAGAGGACGGCCTTTATGTGCATGACCCACAAGGTAGGGGTGGAAAACTTCCCTAATCTTGCAAAAAAGAAACCAATTGAATACAAACACATGGGCCATGCACACAGTGAACAAGTCTGTAGGACAGTGTTCACACCACCAACAGACTGAAACATGGAAAAGCACAGTAAAATAAATGTATAAAAATACTCTGTTATAAAGAAATAGCAGTAAACAGCAAGTGCTAGTAAAAATATGATAAAAAACAGGGTATTTGGTTGATACATTTTTTGCAAAAAATGTATACTAAGCCGCTCTACCAAATGTCAAGGTATACCCATATCAGAGCAGTCCCTAACTGATGTATTTAAAAACCTTGTCATGTGTATAGTACCTATATGGTTCTAGGAAAATGGCAACTTTTTTTTTTTACAAACTTTGGAGGTTTTTTTGACCACTTAGATAAAAAAGAACCTAGACATGTTTGGTTTTTATCAACTCGTAATGACCTGGAGACTCATAATGGAAAGTCAGTTTTAGCATTTTGTGAACCTAGTAAAAAAGCCAAACAAAAAAAAAGTGTGGGATTGCACTTTTTTGCAGTTTCACAGAAATTAGATTTTTTTTTCCCATTTTCTATTACACGACATGGTAAAACCAAAGGTGTCGTTCAAAAGAACATCTCGTCATGCTAAAAACAAGCACATGGCCATTTTGACAAAAAAAAAAGTTATGGGTCTTTGAAGAAGTGGAGCAAAAAATGAAAATTCAAAACCGAAATTACCCCTGGTTGTTAAGGGGTTAATTATTCTTTAAAAGCTCTAAAGTTAAAGATGACGCATTTCATTTGTATTTTAGGCAAAAAAAAGTTATATATTTTCATCTTTTACATTTTAAAAATTATAAAAAGGAAAAGAATGTATAAGTCTGGGCACCCTTCATGGTTAGTACCTAGTAGCACCCCCTTTAGAAAGCATCACAGCTTGTAAATTCTTTTTGTAGCCAGCCAAGAGTCTTTCAATTCTTGTTTGAGGGAATTTCATCCATTCTTCCTTGAAAAATTCTTCCAGTTCTGTGAGATTCCTGGGTCGTCTTGCATCCTCTGCTATTTTGAGGTATAGCCACAAATTATCAATGATGTTCAAATCAGGGAACTGTGAGGGCCATTGTAAAATATTCATTTTGCGCCTTTTGAGGTCATCTATTGAGAATTTTGACGTGTGTTTTGGATCATTATCCATTTGTGGAAGCCATCCTCAGCTTTTTTACAGATTGTGTTATGTTTGCATGAAGAATTTGTTGAAATGTCATTGAATGCATTCTTCCCTCATTAGTGTTCCATGTGCCATTGGATGCAACACAACCCCAAAGCATGATTGATCGACTCTGATGCTTAATGGTTGGCCAGATGTTCTTTTCCTGAAATTCTGTGCCCTTTGATGATTGTGTCCAAAAAGTTCTATTTTAAACTCATCGGTCCACAGGATTTGTTTCCAAAATGCATCAAGCTTGTTTAGATGTTCTTTTGCGTAAGTCTGACACTGAATTTTATGGTGAGGACGCAAGGGAGGTTTTCTTCTGATGACTCTTCCATGAAGGCCATATTTATGAAGGTGTCTCTGAACAGTTGAACAATGTACGACCACTCCAGAGTCTGCTAAATCTTTCTGAAGGTCTTTTGCAGTCAAGTGGGGGCTCTGATTCGCTAGCAAGCCTACGAGCAGCTCTCACTGAAATTTTGCTTGGTCTTCCAGACCTTATTTTGACCTCCACTGTTCCTGTTAACTGCCAATTCTTAATTACAGTTGGAACTGAGGGAAGGGACACTGGAAAACTATATGCTATCTTCTTCAAGAATTGTTTCAGAGTGCTAGACAGATGATTAGAAAAACCCAAGGCTGCTGTTTTTTGGCCCAAGGTTAGAGGAGGCGGAGTTTTTATGAAGCTGGGAAATTTGCATCACCTGGCCTTTCCTAACAATGATAGTGAACAAGCCATAACCCTAGCAGGCTAATTAAGGTCTGAAACCTTGGTCAAAGTTATCTGAGCACACATCTCCAAGGGTGCTAAAACTTTTGCATCGACTCATTTTCCTTATTGTAATTTTTTAAATGTAAAAGATGAAAATATATCTATTTTTTTCCTTTTAGAGGTCATTTCATCTTCAACTTGCTTAACTGTTCACAATAACAGTAATTTTGCTCAGGGTGCCCATATGTTTACATGTCACTGTACATATTGACATTTGAAGATACCAGCTGTAGTTCTATACCAACATAGGCAGCCTGTGATTGGATACCTAACAATTGGGACACTTGGCATAAGTGAGTTAGGATATGAAGTTATTTTTTAATGCTTAATTATGTATATTTTGGGGGCAGTGTGATTCCATCCTTAAAAGGATGTCCATTATGTATCCCAATGCCTTTCTGGAGGAAACAGCCTTGTCATAGACAGTAGAAGAGCTTAGTCTCCTGAAATTGAAATTATTATGCCTACATGACGTGCAGTACAGTGCAAAGATTTTAAGCAGGAGTGGAAAAAATGCAGCAAAGTAAGAATGCTTTCAAAATCAGAATTTTTAATAGTGAATTTTTATCAAGTAACAAATGCAAAGGGAATGAACAAAAGAGAAATCGAAATAAAATTAATAATTGGTGTAACATTTTATCTTCAAAACAGCTTCAAAGCATCAACTCCTCCAGGTACACTTGCACACAGTCTTTGAAGGAACCCTGTAGAGAGGTTGTTCCAAACGTCTTGGAGAACTAACCACAGATCTTCTGTTGATATAGGATTTTGCAAATGTTTCTGCCTCTTCTTGTAATCCTACACACGGATAAATCTCCTGCACTGTGTCTACGCAGAGTGTGCAGACGCTGCAATATGTAGCATATAGGATGTATATTGTCGGCTGCAATTTCCCTTCATATAGGATACCGAAAGGTCCAAACATTTTGCCAGTTCATTGCTGGTATCAGTGACAGAAACTAGTGGTGTTATAAATCTTCTGATGTACATAGCTGTAAAATTGGAAAAGAAGTTAACTATGTTTTTTTTCCTATTCTTATTAGCAACCAAACTACTGGAGCTTTAAGGTCAGTATACACCCGGGTGTTGTGTGTGCCACTGTGTGTTTTTTTTGTCATCTGGTTGTGGTGTACATGGCTGAGTACTGACCTAAATACATAACTGATTCGTATTTGCTCCTTTACCGTGTTTCAGATTTGTGACATGTACATTACATTTTCTATTGTTCTGCAGGCAATGTTAATGGGGTCTCCCACTTTCAATTTTTTATACTCATTAGCTCAGGCTAGAGACTAATAGGAAAATCCAAGTTAATTACCCACTACTGTCTTTGTTGATAGGCTGCAGCAGTGTCGTCACAGCTATAGCACAAATTACCAATGCTGCCAATCACTATGCTAAATGGCTAATGTCTGCATCAGCTTTACCACTGGTCCCATTGATTGTCTGCAATGGTCATGTGCGCTGTAATTGTGACCGCTGCAGCCTGTTGACAAAGACAGCTGTAGACAGGCATTGCGGGGCAAGCTGAGGGTATTTAACTCTGATTTTTCCCTAGCGCAAGCCAGGGTGGATTTGATTTAAATCAAACTGATTTAAATCACGATTTAAATCACGATTTAAATCACAAGTCAGTAAGGCTTGATTTAAATCAGTGATTTAAATCAAAGTTTCTACCAGACGGTATATCTAATTTCATCATGTGCGATACGCCCCAGACCGGTGTATCTAATTTCATCATGCGCGATATGCCCCAGACCGGTGTATCTAATCCCATAATGCGATACACTACACTCAGCCCTGTATCTAGATACATGCAGTGTGTCATGTGCTGTGAATAATCCCAGTGTGTGATACTCTCCACGTATCTGTGCTCAGTTTATAATACAGCGAGCAGCATGAACTAACAGAATAGATGCTGCCGGTCGTCCTCAGTGACAGCCTACTTGTCAGTATCACTGGCAGTCCCCAACAAAATGGCTCCGCAATGGCTCCGCTCTGTGAGCCTAAACTACATCCTC
Organism: Oophaga sylvatica; assembly: GCA_033576555.1. Taxonomy (NCBI): domain Eukaryota; kingdom Metazoa; phylum Chordata; class Amphibia; order Anura; family Dendrobatidae; genus Oophaga; species Oophaga sylvatica. Next base: position 155,317,208 of record JARQOD010000003.1, read on the forward strand.
TGTTATTACAAACACCTAGTAACGGAGGAGAGAAGTCACACGTGATCAGACCCCGCCTGCATTTACTACTGTCGCAATACGAGCTAGCAGTTTATATTTCAGCAGCTGCTCTGCCTAGTGCTTAAAAGTGGAAATACCAAACATTTTAAAATTATTTTTCAGATTTTATTTCTCGATCACCGGCAGTAGTTCTTGCTACTTTAACATGCAAGTAGATGAAGATTTTAGAATCACTTTTTATATTACTTTTTTCTCCCCAGTTTAGTGGGTTAATCATTCATATTTGGACACCACTGTTCTGTTGTACTTAGGAAGGAGAAAAATAATCCTGACCTTAATAACAATTTAAATAGATTTATTCAACTGAAACAATAACAACATTACAGCATAAGTTATTTGCTTAAACAAACATCCATGTTTGTTAACTAATTTGGCTAAACAAAATATATATATATTTTAAGAAACTTAGACTGTCAGCCCAGCCGACACATGAAAAACTTAAATACTACTGTCCCTGCTGTCCTCTGTAGCTCACTCGTCGTCATCTTCATCATCAATGTGATAATATACGAGAGAAACTGCCCACTAATCCTACAGAAACCTCTGGAAGAGCATGGCATTGTGAATGTTACACATATACAGTCTTTATTCTACTGAGTTAAACAACTCAGCTTTATCTCATGATGGAAGAACCTTTGGATGGTAAAATATTTTCCTCAAAAAGCAGTTTATTGAAAAAAATCCGATTTAAATCAAAAAAATCCGATTTAAATCAAAAAAATCCGATTTTTTTGATTTTTTTTAAAAAATCATTGATTTTTATCCACCCTGGCGCAAGCTAATGTTCATAAAAAAATGAAAATGGAAAATCCCTTTAAAATAAGTCCTATAATTTGTGCATTTAAAAAAATAATCAAGACATTTTTTAATTGCTTTTCACTACAGCTGAACAAATTATTATTTTTTTTTAATTTAGAAAACTAACCTTGCATTCTACTGCCATTACAATACATTTGGAAAGTCAATGTATATTAGTTTTATAGCGCTCCCCTGCTGCCCACCCTCTCAGACCGTCCACCTCGTGGCCCTTTGCTGGTGAGAAGAAGCTGCTTCTAGTGAATTCTTATTAACTGGCCTGAGCAATGGCAGGAATCAATTTCCAGTTCTGAAATACATGAGGTCTGGCTGGGTATAAGTGACCACCGACTCTGACCTATAAGATTATGAGGGGGGCACCATGACAAGCATGTAACAGCATATCGAGATAAAAACGCTTTTTTTAAAAAAATTCCAATTGAAAAATAGCTACATTTTACATGAATTATCCAAGTTTATTGATATTTTTTAATGGAAGGCACTTTTAGTTATTATTATTATTAAAAGGTTATTCATATTTTGGAATGTTAAGGTATGTCATTATTTTATGATCTGTTCATCCAATCTCTGTGAGCCACACTGGAAAATAGAGGCCGCAGCATTTATTCTGGGCTACATCTCTCCTAGCTTTTTCCTGCAGAGCAATGCCCCCAGTCACCTGGCTGTGCATGGAACTGCTGCTGGTGTTAAATGTAGCCTGTGTGAAATGAGGCTGTGCTAATCAAATGTGTTGGTCTCTTCCAGCGTCGGACTGGAGCACTTTGGGCCCACCAGAAAAAATCATTCACGGGGCCCACTATGTAGCTACATAGAATACAAGACCACCAATTGTGTGGTAAAACACGCTATTATCAGGTTATAATATAAGGTAGTAAACGTCTTAATTATATAGCAGGGGTTGGGGTAGAATCATAGAGGGGTAGCCCCTTCATAGAATATAATGTAGCCCCCCTCATAAAATATAATGCAGCCCCCTCTCATAGAATATAATGCAGCACCCCACAAAATATAATGCAACCCCCGCATAAGGTATAACACAGTCCCCACCATAGAATATAATGTAGCACCCTCATAGGGTATAATGCAGCCTCTCTCATATTGTATAATGCAGCCCCACCACAGAATATAATGCAGCCCCCCCATAGAATATACTGTAGCCCCCTCATTGGGCATAATGCTGCCCCCCTCATATAGTATGATGTAGCCCCCCAGAATATAATGTAGTCCCCTGAGAGAATAATGCAGCTCCAGCACAGAATATAATGCAGCCTCCCATAGAGTATACTGTAGCCCCCTCATATAGTAATATGTAGCCCCCCAGAATGTAATGTAGTCCCCTGAGAGAATAGTGCAGCCACACCACCGAATATAATGCAGCCCCCATCTAGTATACTGTAGCCCCCTCATATAGTAATATGTAGCACCCCCAGAATATAATGTCCCCTGAGAATAATGCAGTCCCCCCATAGAATATAATGTAGCCCCCTCATAAAGTATAATGCAGCCCCTCTCCATCCCCATCATTGCCTTCTCCCCACCACCCCTAGCTTTCTCCCCACCACCCCCATCACTGCCTATTCCACCACCTTAATTGTTACCTCCTCCCCACCACCATCATTGTCCATTTCATCACCTCCATCATTGCCTCCCCCCACCACCATCATTGCCCATTTCATCACCTCCATCATTGCCTCCCCCACCACCATCATTGCCTCCCCCACCACCATCATTGCCCACCTCCATCATTGCCTCCCCACCATCATTGCCTATCACCTCCATCATTGCCTATCACCTCCATCATTGCCTCCCCCACCATCATTGCCCATCACCTCCATCATTGCCTCCCCCACCATCATTGCCCATCACCTCCATAATTGCCTCCCACCACCACGATCATTGCCCATCACCTCTATCAGGGCCGGCTCCAGGTTTTTATGGGCCCCGGGCGAAAGAGCCTCAGTGGGCCCCTTTAACACAGACCACGATTCATGATGCACAGATACAGCAGAGAAATATAGGTACAGTACAATGCCAAATACTTCACTTCTTCCATTATGTAAATTGTACAATAGCTCAGAAACCGCCAAATCCTCACAGCGCACAGTACAGACTGGACAGTACAGTCCTCCATACAATATTATGGGCACATAGTCTCCCCCTCATCACCCATATAATACCCCATGCAGGATGTCACCCCCCATCCCCCATATAATGCTCCATACAGAATACTGGACCCAAAATAATGCTCCATACAGAATACTGGACCCAATATAATGCTCCATACAGGATACTGGTCCCCATATAATGCTCCATACAAAATATGGAGCTCTCCTCTGTGCTGTATTGCATTCTGCACTGTTACGGCTCAGGAAAGGGCGCTGTGGAAAGACTCCCCATTAACATCATGATTGCCTCCCCATCATCATCATCGCCTCCCCCTCATAATCATTACCTCCCCCTCATCATCATTGCCTCCCCCTCATCATCATTGCCTCCCCATCATCATCATTGTCTCCCCATCATCATCAATGCCTGCCCATCATCATCATGGCCACCCCATTATCATCAATGCCTGCTCATCATCATCATCGCCTCCCAAATATCATCAATGCCTGCCCATCATCATCATGGCCTCCCCATTTTCATCAATGCCTGCCATCATCATCATCGCTTCCCCATCATCATCAATGCCTGCCCATTATCATCAATGCCTGCCCATCATCATCATCTCCTCCCCATCATCATCAATGCCTGCCTATTATTGTCAATGCCTCCCCATCATCACACACAGACAGCACCACAGCACACAAGCACTCTCTCACATACATACATACATACACACACACACACACAAAGCACCGCACTACATACACACACACACTGATACACACAGACACATACACATCACTTCTCACCTGTCCGGCGTCCGCGCTCTCTCTGCCACAGCCGGCCGCTGAATGATGACGTCATTCAGTGGCGCTGCTGTGAGAGGAAGCGCCGGCGCCCACTGGAGCCCAGAGCTGCGGCAGCGGAGGCACGGGAGAGGTAAGTATTGTGCCAGCTGCTGCCGGGGCCCTGAGCAAGCGGGGGGGCCCAGTGGCGGCGCTGACACTGCTAACAGGCGCCGGGGTGCCCGACGGCGAGTGGGCCCCCCCGCCTGCTCAGGGTCCCGGCACTTGCCCGGGTGTGCCGGGTGCTGACGCCGGCCCTGACCTCCATCATTGCCTCCCCCCACTGCCATCATTGCCAATCACCTCCATTATTGCCTCCCCATCAATATCATTGTCCTTCCCCACCACCCCTCTCTCACACACACACACAAAGCACCGCATCACTCTCTCACACTCACACACAAAGCACCGCACCACATACACATACGCAGGCACACATCACAGCTCACCTCCCCGCAGCAGCACATCCCGGCAGCCTCTTCCTCTCTGGCAGCTTTCTGTCTGAGACAGTGCTCTGGATGATGACGTCATCCAGCTGGGTTGTCTCAGACAGGAAGCACCGGGCAGGAAGCATGACACCAGGATGTGCTGCGCTGTGTGTCTGTGTGCCTGCATGTGTGTATGTGGTGCGGTACTTTGTGTGTGTGTGTGTGTGTGTGTGTGGTGCGGTGGTGGAGCTTTACATGCCGGCAGTGCTAGCTGCAGCCTGCGGCTAATGCTGCCTGCTATTAAAGAGAAATGGTATTCACGCCTCTCCACGCCCATAGGGGCATGGGGAAGCGTGAATATTCATTTCACTTTAGCAGTGGGGACAGCATCCTGTCTCCAGCTGCTGCTACGCTGGCACAGGGCGGGCCCCCTTGACTCAGGGGCCCCATAGCCACTGGCCCTAGGCAGCTTCTGGCCAGTATGCCAGCAGGTGTCAGTGCCTGGGCCCACCGGAGAATCCTCTGGTTCTCCGGTGGGCCAGTCCGAGCCTGGTCTCTTCATACTTGGAATCCCCCACCACTCCATGTGACTGCAGACTGCCAAATCGTGACAGTGAGCAATTCACTTTCCCTGTATTCCCATGCTTAGATTCTCCTCCGTTAGAGCATTGAGAAGTGTACGAGAGTCTAATTGGCACATGACCACATGTGCACAAATCTTACATATCTGACCGTACAGCTGCATGGGAAATACAGGGGAATTATGACAATGTGTACAGGGCTGAAACTAGGAATTTCAGGGCCCCATGCTGGCAAAATTTTCTTGCCCCCTTGAGACTCCTCCCAGACTCCACCCCAGCTCCGTCTCCACCCCATGAACCTTCTACAGTCACATCGCCCACTCTTGGAAAAACTTCACTTGTGCACTACGTCCTCACCAATCACATATTAACAGTTCCCAGTGGATACCATATCACATACATAGCCATCAGCTTTTGTTTTGGCCAAAAGATTTTTTTACCCTGCCACCACGAAAAGGTAGATTCTTTTGGCAGGGCCCTAATCTTCTTAAAATATACAATACTCTTTTCATGTATATTTTTATTTATGTATATTTTTATTTATTTCTCTTTAAATGACATTTTTTAAAATGACCAATAATACCACATACAAGGGACAAATACCATCAAACCATGGCCAGACCACATATTACCATCCCATAGTGACTGTAACGGGTCTGGGAGGCGGAACCTCTGAGCTACTATACAAAGGGGCGTACCTTGTAAGAAAGCGGGTGGCGACCAGGGTGGACGGGCAGGTGGTCACAGCAGATAAGCGAGGTAGTCTCTGGATGAATGGGCAGGAAGTCGCGGCAAGTGACCGAGGCAGTCTCTGGAAGAGTGGGCAGGAGGTCACGGCAAGTGACCGGGGCAGTCTCTGGATGAGTGGGTAGGAGGTCACGGCAAGTGACCGGGGCAGTCTCTGGATGAGTGGTAGGAGGTCACGGCAAGTGACCGGGGCAGTCTCTGGATGAGTGGGTAGGAGGTCACGGCAAGTGACCGGGGCAGTCTCTGGATGAGTGGGTAGGAGGTCACGGCAAGTGACCGGGGCAGTCTCTGGAGGAGTGTAGATACGACCTGTGATGACTGAGCCTCCAGGTAGGCTAGCAGGCAGGTAACGGATGAGCGCTCCCAGGTGAGCGGGTAGGCAGGTAACAGATGGGCGCTCCCAGGTGAGCGGGCAAGCAGGTAACAGATGAGCGCTCCCAGGTGAGTGGGCAGACAGGTAACAGATGAGCACTCCCAGGTGAACGGGCAAGCAGGTAACAGATGAGCGCTCCCAGGTGAGCGGGCAGGCAGATAACAGATGAGCGCTCCCAGGTGAGCGTGCAGGCAGGTAACAGATGAGCGCTCCCAGGTGAGCGTGCAGGCAGGTAACAGATGAGCGCTCCTAGGTGAGCGTGCAGGCAGGTAACAGGTGAGCGCTTCCAGGTGAACGTGCAGGCGGGTAACAGATAGCGACAGACAGGTATCTGGCAAGGACCCTGAGGACTGAAGCAGAGTAGTGAACTGTGCAACAACATTGCTCGGGCACCTCCATTTTGGAGGAGGGGCCTTATATAAGGTGAAGTCCTCCGGCCATTGGCCGGGGACTTCTTAGGACGACGCGCGCGGCCCCTTTAAGAGGGGGGGGCAGCACCCACGCGTGCGCCCTAAGCACAGAGGCAGGAAAGGAGCGTGCACCGCCAGCAGAGCGGCAGGAGGACGCCGGACCTGTAGCAGAGGGGTGAGGGGAACAGCGTCCCTGCCTGTCAGAGGGCAGGGACGCCGACGCCAACGCTACAGTGACTGAATAATACCACATACAGTTAGGTCCATATATATTTGGACAGAGACAACATTTATCTAATTTTGGTTATAGACATTACCACAATGAATTTTAAACAAAACAGTTCAGATGCAGTTGAAGTTCAGACTTTCAGCTTTCATTTGAGGGTATCCACATTAAAATTGGATGAAGGGTTTAGGAGTTTCAGCTCCTTAACATGTGCCACCCTGTTTTTAAAGGGACCAAAAGTAATTGGACAATTGACTTCAAGGCTATTTCATGGACAGGTGTGGGCAATCCCTTCGTTATGTCATTCTCAATTAAGCATATAAAAGGGCTGGAGTTGATTTGAGGTGTGGTGTTTGCATTTGGAAGGTTTTGCTGTGAAGGAAACATGCTGTCAAAGGAGCTCTCCATGCAGGTGAAACAAGCCATCCTTAAGCTGCAAAAACAGAAAAAACCCATCCGAGAAATTGTTACAACATTAGGAGTGGCAAAATCTACAGTTTGGTACATTCTGAGAAAGAAAGAAAGCACTGGTGAACTCATCAATGCAAAAAGACCTGGGCGCCCACGGAAGACAATAGTGGTGGATGATCGCAGAATACTCTCCATGGTGAAGAGAAACCCCTTCACAACAGCCAACCAAGTGAACAACACTCTCCAGGAGGTAGGTGTATCAATATCCAAATCTACCATAAAGAGAAGACTGCATGAAAGTAAATACAGAGGGTTCACTGCACGGTGCAAGCCACTCATAAGCATGAAGAATAAAAAGGCTAGGCTGGACTTTGTTAAAAAACATCTAAAAAAGCCAGCACAGTTCTGGAAGAACATTCTTTGGACACATGAAACCAAGATCAACCTCTACCAGAATGATGGAAAGAGAAAAGTATGGCAAAGGCGTGGTACAGCTCATGATCCAAAGCATACCACATCATCTGTAAAACATGGCGGAGGCAGTGTGATGGCCTGGGCATGCATGGCTGCCAGTGGCACTGGGTCACTAGTGTTTATTGATGATCTGACACAGGGCAGAAGCAGCCGAATGAATTCAGAGGTATTCAGAGCCATACTGTGTGCTCAGATCCAGCCAAATGCAGCCAAACTGATTGGTCGTCGTTTCATACTACAGATGGACAATGACCCAAAACATAAAGCCAAAGCAACCCAGGAGTTTATTAAAGCAAAGAAGTGGAATTTTCTTGAATGGCAAGGTCAGTCACCTGATCTCAACCCAATTGAGCATGCATTTCACTTGTTAAAGACTAAACTTCAGACAGAAAGGCCCACAAACAAACAGCAACTGAAAACCACTGCAGTGAAGGCCTGGCAGAGCATCAAAAAGGAGGAAACACAGCATCTGGTGATGTCCATGAGTTCAAGACTTCAGGCAGTCATTGCCAACAAAGGGTTTTCAACCAAGTACTAGAAATGATCATTTTATTTACAATTGTCTAATCTGTCCAATTACTTTTGGTCCCTTTAAAAACAGGGTGGCACATGTTATGGAGCTGAAACTCCTAAACCCTTCATCCAATTTTAATGTGGATACCCTCAAATGAAAGCTGAAAGTCTGAACTTCAACTACATCTGAATTGTTTTGTTTAAAATTCATTGTGGTAATGTCTAGAACCAAAATTAGATAAATGTTGTCTTTGTCCAAATACATATGGACCTAACTGTACAAGTAACAAATACCGTCACACCATGAGCAGACCTCATATTACCACCACATAGTGACCGACTACTATAATACTGATCATTAATAAAAAAAACACAATAATGTTACCATAAGTGACATTATACACAGGAGCTCTGTACATAGTATACAGTGTATCATGTCACTGTACAGGTAATACACAGACTCACCAGTGACATTATACACAGGAGCTATGTATATAGTGTATAGGTATTACAGTGATAACTAGTGTCTTTATACACAGGAGCTCTGTATATATTGTATAGTGTACAGGTAACATAGTGATCACCAGTGACTTTATACACAGGAGCTCTGTATATAGTGTACAGGTAATACAGTGATCACCAGTGTTTTTATACACAGGAGCTCTGTATATATTGTATAGTGCACAGGTAATGCAGTGATCGCTGATGACATTATACACAGGAGCTCTGTATATAGTGTATAGTGTACAGTTATCTAGAGTACCGCTTCCAGAGCACATTCTCAAATCTTTCCCCAACTTCTACACCACACCAGATGAAAAAAAAGTGACATAGTGCCGACCTGCAGAGTAACAGGACCTCCCACCTCACTGAAAACAGTATCCTCAAAAATAGAATACATGACAGCAGTAATAATATCCCTTAATTAGCAACTACGGTCATAATGTCCTCCATCCTTGCCACTTTGTATCTCATTACTGGCCCCTTGTGTCTCATTCCTGGCCCCATATGTTCTCCCATCCTGCCCCATGTAACTCCATCCTGCCCCATATGTCTCCATCCTGCCCCCATATGTCTCCATGTCTCCTTTCTGCTCCATGTATCTCCACTCTGACCCCATGTGTCTCCACTCTGTCTCATGTGTTTCTACTCTGTCGCCATGTGTCTCCATGCCGCCTCATGTTTCTCCATCCTGTACCATGTGTCTCCATCCTGCCCCATATGATCTCCCATCCTGCCCCATGTATCTCCATCCTGCCGCATATGATCTCCCATCCTGCCCCATGTCTCCATCCTACCCCATATGATTTCACATCCTGCCCCATATGATCTCCCATCTTGTCCCCATACTGTGGCTTTCAGTACAAAAAATAAAGTTTAAAAAAATTCTTTTTACCTGGCCATTGTCCAGCGGTGACTCTCCTTAATTCATTTGAGGCGCAGTCGCAGTGATATCATACGCGACGTGGGTGCTGATATCAATTGCCAGCCTGTGATTGGCTGGTGGCTGTTAACTATTGCCCTGCGGGAAGCCACCGGCTTTCAGCATGACAGTAGATTTTAACTGAACATGCATCCAAGGAGTAAGAACAGTAATGCCCTTATGGCGGCCCTGAATGTGCACATTACACACTTTATAAAGTGACTGCAGACTGGACAACCCTTTTAATCAGGAACACACAGTGTATCAAAAGAGTATTAAACCTAAAGGACAATGCTATAATCTTACTGTATGGAAATGTTTTTGAGGATCTAAACATTTTTAAAGGAACTGTAATGTGAAGGATATTTAGTGTCTTGGAAAGTTTTTGGCATCTTTCCCTTGACTGTTTTTTATAACTATCCCAACATGGAGGTGGTGATACATCAATGTTATATGTGGGTGATCTACTTTTACCTTTGGGCTCATGCTCACTGGCGATGAAATCGGACGAATTCAATCCCATAAAAAATCGGATTGAATTTGGACCAATGTTAATCTATGATGGTGTCCTCATCTACGTTTTTTTCCCTGCTCGGATTGGATCAAGATCGGGCAGGAAAAAAAAAAATCGCAGCATGCTGCTATTGTAATCGCAAATCGGATCGCATCGGATATCCGCAATTGAAGTCAATGGGTGCAATAAAAATATCTCACAGCACTCGCACAGCAATCGTACCATGCGAGTGCTGTGCGATTTTTACAAACCGGTGTCCTTTCAAAAGCCAGCAATTCATATGCTGTTATACAGTAAAATCACACTGACATGTTAAAATATAAAAGACAGAATAGATGTATACACATAGAATAGGTGTATCTCTCTCTCTCTCTCTCTATATATATATATATATATTAATATATATATATATACTGATCAAAAAAATAAAGGGATTTGAGTGTTCCCTTTATTTTTTTGAGCAGTGTGTATATATATATATATATATATATATATATATATATATCTCATTGACACACATACATACACTGTGTGCAGAATTATTAGGCAAATGAGTATTTTGATCACATCATTCTTTTAATACATGTTGTCTTACTCCAAGCTGTATAGGCTTGAAAGACAACTGCCAATTATGTAAATCAGGTGATTTGCATCTCTGTAATGAGGAGGGGTGTGGTCTAATGACATCAACACCCTATATAAGGTGTGCTTAATTATTAGGTAACTTCCTTTCCTTTGGCAAAATGGGTCAGAAGAGAGATTTGACGGACTCTGAAAAGTCAAAAATTGTGAGATGTCTTGCAGAGAGATGCAGCAGTCTTGAAATTGCCAAACTTTGAAGCGTGATCACCGAATAATCAAGCGTTTCATGGCAAATAGCCAACAGGGTCGCAAGAAGCGTGTTGATAAAAAAGGCGCAAAATAACTGCCCATGAATTGAGGAAAATCAAGCGTGAAGCTACCAAGATGCCACCCCACACCATTACTGACCCACTGCCAAACCGGTCATGCTGAAGGATGTTGCAGGCAGCAGATCGCTCTCCATGGCATTTCCAGACTCTGTCACGTCTGTCACATGTGCTGAGTGTGAACCTGCTGCCTGCAACATCCTTCAGCATGACCGGTTTGGCAGTGGGTCAGTAATGGTGTGGGGTGGCATTTTTTTGGAGGGCCACACAGCCCTCCATGTGCTCGCCAGAGGTAGCCTGACTGCCATTAGGTACCGAGATGAGATCCTCAGACCCCTTGTGAGACCATATGCTGGTGCAGTTGGCCCTGGGTTCCTCCTAATGCGGGACAATGCCAGACCTCATGTGGCTGGAGTGTGTCAGCAGTTCCTGCAAGATGAAGGTATTGAAGCTATGGACTGGCCTGCCCGTTCCTCATACCTGAATCCGATTGAGCACATCTGGGACAACATGTCTCACTCCATACACCAACGTCATGTTGCACCACAGACTGTCCAGGAGTTGACGGATGCTTTAGTCCAGGTCTGGGAGGAGATCCCTCAGGAGAACATCCGCAACCTCATCAGGAGCATGCCCAGGCGTTGTATGGAGGTCATATAGGCACGTGGAGGCCACACACAATACTGAGCATCATTTTGACTTGTTTGCACTTTAATTTTGTCTTGTTTTGATTTTTATTTTGACTTGTTTCCACTTTCATTTTGGGGGTCTCTCCAAATCCAGGCCTCCATTGGTTAAAAATTTGATTTTCATTGATGATTTTTGTGTGATTATGTTGACAGCACATTCAACTTTGTACACAACAAAGTATTCAATGAGAATATTTCATTCATTTAGATCTAGGATGTGTTTTTTGAGTGTTCCCTTTATTTTTTTGAGCAGTGTATATATATTTATATTTCATAGAGATATATACAGTACAGACCAAAAGTTTGGACACACCTTCTCATTTAAAGATTTTTCTGTATTTTCATGACTATGAAAATTGTACATTCACGCTGAAGGCATCAAAACTATGAATTAACACATGCTTAAAAAAAAGGTGTGAAACAACTGAAATTATGTCTTATATTCTAGGTTCTTCAAAGTAGCCACCTTTTGCTTTGATGTCTGCTTTGCACACTCTTGGCATTCTCTTGATGAGCTTCAAGAGGTAGTCACCGGAAATGGTCTTCCAACAATCTTGAAGGCATTCCCAGAGATGCTTAGCACTTGTTGGCCCTTTTGCCTTCACTCTGCGGTCCAGCTCACCCCAAACCATCTTGATTGGGTTCAAGTCTGGTGACTGTGGAGGCCAGGTCATCTGGCGTAGTACCCCATCACTCACCTTCTTGGTCAAATAGCCGTTACACAGCCTGGAGGTGTGTTTGGGGTCATTGTCCTGTTGATGGTCCAACTAAACGCAAACTGGATGGAATAGCATGCCGCTGCAAGATGCTGTGGTAGCCATGCTGGTTCAGTATGCCTTCAATTTTTAATAAATCCCCAACAGTGTCACCAACAAAGCACCCCCACACCATCACACCTCCTCCTCCATGCTTCACGGTGGGAACCAGGCAAGTAGAGTCCATCCATTCACCTTTTCTGCGTCGCACAAAGACACGGTGGTTGGAACCAAAGATCTCAAGTTTGGACTCATTAGACCAAAGCACAGATTTCCACTGGCCTAATGTCCTTTCCTTGTGTTCTTTAGCCCAAACAAGTCTCTTCTGCTTGTTGCCTGTCCTTAGCAGTGGTTTCCTAGCAGATATTTTACCATGAAGGCCTGCTGTATAAAGTCTCGTCTTAACAGTTGTTCTAGAGATGTGTCTGCTGCTAGAACTCTGTGTGGCATTGACCTTGTGTCTAATCTGAGCTGCTGTATACCTGCAATTTCTGAGGCTGGTGACTCGGATAAACTTATCCTCTGAAGCAGAGGTAACTCTTTGTCTTCCTTTCCTGGGGCGGTCCTCATGTGATCCAGTTTCTTTGTAGTGCTTGATGGTTTTTTGTTATGTTACGGTAGCTGAGGAGTGCAGGTAAAAAAGGAAATACACCAGAGCAGTTGGAATCTATGAGATTGCAGTACCCTGACTAACCACCGCAACTAGAGGCAGCCGTGGAGCGTTCCTACGATGGTCCTAGACGCCTCGTCACAGCCTGAGAAACTAACTACACCTAAAGATAGAAATAGGAAAGCTATCTGCCCCGGAGCAGAACCCCAAAGATAATAGAAAGCCCCCAAACATGTAATGGCGGTTAGACAAGAGGAAATACTGACACAGAAAGAAAATAGTATGAGCAAACGCTGGGGCCCAAACTATCTAAATAGAAAAGGATAGGAAGGGTACTTACTGCAATCCCAGAAAACCCTGAAAAACACCAACTCCACTAATTTCAAAATCACCTGAGATCACACGACCTCTACCACCTAAATTAGTTCTCTGGTGTAACAAAAACAGCAGCCACTGAAAAAACTGCAAAAAGCAAAAGTACAAAACACAGTGGCTGGACTAAACTGAGAGGGCAAAAGCCCCCGGAGGGGACCCAGAAGGCCCCCACAGAAGTGCAGGACAAAATGCAAAAATATAGCAAAAACACAAAATAAGAAATTGTCTTATCTGATAGCAGGAGATGCAGACACGACACAGCAGGCTACAAGGGAAACTGGAAAGAAGGATTCAGACCAGAACAATAGATCACCGGCAACCCTGATGGGAAAATGATTCCCTTAAATAAGACCAATCAGTAACACCTGATTCCCAATCCTCACTAGTACCGCTTGTAACCACCAGAGGGAGCCTCTGCTCAGAACTCATCTCAAACCCATTCACAACAGTACCCCCCCCTTGAGGAGGGGTCACCGAACCCTCATTTGAGCAACTAGGTCGGTCAGGATGAGTTCTATGATACGCACGGATAAGTCTCCTAGCATGGATGTCCGAAGCAAACACCCAAGAATTATCTTCCTGACCATAACCTCTCCATTTAACCAAATACTGGAGTCTTCGTCTAGAAAAACGAGAATCCAATATTTTCTCAACCACATACTCCAGATTGCCCTCAACCAAAACAGGGTCAGGAGGCACAGCAGCAGGAACCACTGGCTCAACAAACCTCTTCAACAAGGACTTGTGGAACACGTTATGGATCTTAAATGTCCCTGGAAGAAGCAAACGAAAAGAAACAGGATTAATAATCTCCATGATCTTATAAGGTCCAATGAACCTAGGCTTAAATTTAGGAGATGCTACTCTCATAGGAATATTCTTTGAGGACAACCAGACCAAGTTCCCCACTTTAAACCGAGGACCATCAGTCCTATGCCGGTTAGCAAACCGCTGGGCCTTCTCCTGAGAGAGGGACAACCTCTCCACTACCTGGTCCCAAATCTGCTGCATACGCTCAACAACAGAGTCAACACCTGGACAGACAGAAGCCTCCGTCTGTCCTGAAGAAAATCGAGGGTGAAACCCAGAATTACAGAAAAACGGAGACATCAAAGTGGCAGAGCTAGCCCTATTATTAAGAGCAAACTCAGCCAAAGGCAAAAAAGAGACCCAGTCATCCTGATCAGCAGACACAAAGCATCTTAGATAAGTCTCCAATGTCTGGTTTGTTCTCTCAGTTTGACCATTGGTCTGAGGATGAAATGCCGAGGAGAAAGACAATTGAACACCCAGTTTAGAACAAAAAGTCCTCCAAAATCTGGAAACAAACTGGACTCCTCTGTCAGACACAATGTTCTCAGGAATGCCGTGTAAACGAACCACGTGCTGAAGGAACAACGGCACCAATTCAGAGGAGGAAGGCAACTTAGGTAATGGCACAAGATGTATCATTTTGGAAAACCTATCACAAATTACCCAGATGGTGGTCATTCTCTGAGAAACAGGAAGATCGGAAATGAAATCCATAGAGATATGGGTCCACGGTCTCTTGGGCACAGGCAATGGCATCAACAAACCACTAGAGCGAGAGCAAGGCTTGGAGCGAGAGCAAGTCCCGCAGGACTGCACAAATTCCCTGACATCGCGAGACAAGGTAGGCCACCAAAAGGACCGACTAACCAAGTCTCTGGTACCAAAAATTCCGGGATGCCCAGCCAATGCGGAACAATGAATCTCAGACATCACACTCTTTTTCCATTGGTCCGGGACAAACAATTTTCCAACAGGGCAGCGCTCGGGCCTATCCTCCTGACACCCCTCCAGAGCAAGTCTCAAATTGGGCGAGATGGCGGAAAGAACTACACCCTCCTTCAAAATAACAGAGGGATCAGATAGCTCAGGAGAGTCCGCAAGGAAACTCCTCGAGAGGGCATCCGCCTTAACATTCTTAGTGCCAGGAAGAAAGGAAACCACAAAATTAAAACGTGTGAAAAACAAGGCCCACCTGGCCTGTCTAGGATTGAGTCGCTTGGCAGATTCCAGATAGACCAGATTCTTATGGTCCGTAAGGACCACCACCTGATGTTTGGCTCCCTCCAGCCAATGTCTCCACTCTTCAAAAGCCCACTTCATGGCCAATAACTCCCGATTACCCACGTCATAATTACGTTCAGTAGGAGAAAATTTTCGAGAGAAAAAGGCACAAGGGTTACTTTTAGAGGTCTCTGGATCTTTTTGGGACAAAACGGCACCTGCCCCAATTTCAGAGGCATCAACCTCCACCTGAAATGGCAGAGAAACATCAGGCTGCCGTAGAACAGGAGCAGAAGTGAATCTCTGCTTAAGTTCCTGAAACGCAGAGACTGCCTCAGGAGGCCAATTCACCACATCAGAACCCTTTCTGGTCAAATCAGTTAATGGTTTAACAATAACAGAGAAATTACCAATAAATTTACGATAAAAATTGGCAAAACCCAAAAATCTCTGAAGAGCCTTTAATGAAGTAGGTTGGACCCAATCACAGATGGCCTGAACCTTGACCGGGTCCATTTCAATAACAGATGGGGACAAAATGAATCCCAGAAATGAGATCTTCTGTACGCCAAAAAGACACTTTGATCCCTTCACATACAGAGCATTCTCTCTCAAAATCTGGAATACAGTTCGAACATGTTTCACATGAGAGTCCCAGTCATTAGAAAAAATCAAGATATCATCCAAATAAACAATCAGAAACTTGTCCACAAAATCCCTGAAAATGTCATTCATGAAGGACTGGAAGACGGAAGGAGCATTAGTGAGCCCAAAGGGCATCACAAGGTACTCAAAATGCCCTTCAGGGGTGTTAAATGCCGTCTTCCATTCATCCCCGTGCTTAATGCGAATAAGGTTATACGCCCCCCTGAGGTCAAGCTTGGTAAACCAAGTAGCGTTTTTCACCCTGGAAAACAGGTCAGAAATCAAGGGTAACGGGTATTGATATTTCACAGTAATATTGTTCAAGAGACGATAATCAATACACGGCCTTAATGAACCATCTTTTTTGGCCACAAAGAAAAAACCGGCACCTAAGGGTGAAGAGGATGGTCTGATATGACCCTTCTCCAATGATTCCTTGATATAAGACCGCATAGCGTCATGTTCAGGTACAGACAAGTTAAAAAGGCGACCCTTAGGGAATTTACTACCTGGCACTAATTCAATAGCGCAGTCATAGCTCCTATGGGGAGGTAAGGATGCAGATTTACTTTCGCTAAACACATCAGAAAAATCAAACAAAAAGTCAGGAACATCCTCAGCCTGGGGGGAGGCAGAAAAAACAGGAGTGTTGGTATTAACACATTGGCAGCCCCAACTGGTTACAGACACAGATTTCCAATCCAAAACAGGATTATGAGACTGTAACCAAGGGAAACCCAGCACGATAATGTCATGCAGATTATATAGAACCAAAAATTTGCAGCACTCCTGGTGATCAGGTTCAACCCTCATTATCACCTGAGTAGAAAACTGGGGTTTATTCTCAGCCAAAGGGGTAGAATCGATCCCCAGTAGGGGAATAGACTTCTGTAGGGTATCAAGGGAAATCCACAACGTTTAGCAAAATCATAATCCATCAGGTTAATAGCTGCTCCAGAATCAACGAAAGCCTGAGCAGAAAATGAGGACAGAGAGCATATCAGAGTGACAGTTAATAAAAACTTAGTCTGAACACTACCCAAGACAACTGAGCGTGCAAAACGTCTTCCCCGCTTAGGGCAGACTGAAACAGCATGAGAGGCATCACCACAGTAGAAACATAACCCATTGCGCTTTCGAAACTTATGACGCTGTGCCCCAGACACCACTCCATCACACTGCATGGGCTCAGCAGCTGGCTCACAAGGCAACACCACTCCACGCATACTTCTCCGCTCACGCAAACGTCTGTCAATTTGAATCGCTAATGACATAGAATCATTGAGACCAGAGGGGACAGGGAATCCCACCATAACATCCTTTACATTATCCGACAGACCCTTCCGGAAAAGGGCAGCCAAAGCGTCGTCATTCCATTTGGTCAGGACTGCCCACCTACGGAATCTCTGACAGTATAACTCAGCGTCATCAAGCCCCTGATTTAATGCCAACAAGGCTTTTTCAGCTTGATCAGTGACATTAGGCTCATCGTACAATAACCCCAAAGCCTGAAAAAATGCATCAACATCACTCAAAACAGGATCCCCAAGTGTGAGGGAAAAAGCCCAATCCTGAGGATCGCCGCGCAGGAGAGAGATGACAATTTGAACCTGCTGCGCTGCGTTTCCTGAGGACTTAGATTTTAAGGCAAGAAACAATTTACAATTATTTTTGAAATTCTGAAACTTAGCTCGATCCCCTGAAAACAAATCTGGCATGGGGATCCTAGGTTCCACAACAGGCAACCTAGCAAGATATGCAGCAATACTCCGAACCTCAGTGGCAAGCTGATCCACACGGCCAGACAACTGTGCAAACTCCATTGGGAGAAAAGATCCTCCCCAGCACCCAGAGATACAGAGGGAAAAAAAAAAAAAAAAATGCAACAAACAGAAAAATATCTCTGACAACTTTTCTTCCTTCAAAATATTTTTTCCCTTCTGTGAGTACCATACAATTTTTATGGCCGGTGATACTGTTATGTTACGGTAGCTGAGGAGTGCAGGTAAAAAAGGAAATACACCAGAGCAGTTGGAATCTATGAGATTGCAGTACCCTGACTAACCACCGCAACTAGAGGCAGCCGTGGAGCGTTCCTACGATGGTCCTAGACGCCTCGTCACAGCCTGAGAAACTAACTACACCTAAAGATAGAAATAGGAAAGCTATCTGCCCCGGAGCAGAACCCCAAAGATAATAGAAAGCCCCCAAACATGTAATGGCGGTTAGACAAGAGGAAATACTGACACAGAAAGAAAATAGTATGAGCAAACGCTGGGGCCCAAACTATCTAAATAGAAAAGGATAGGAAGGGTACTTACTGCAATCCCAGAAAACCCTGAAAAACACCAACTCCACTAATTTCAAAATCACCTGAGATCACACGACCTCTACCACCTAAATTAGTTCTCTGGTGTAACAAAAACAGCAGCCACTGAAAAAACTGCAAAAAGCAAAAGTACAAAACACAGTGGCTGGACTAAACTGAGAGGGCAAAAGCCCCCGGAGGGGACCCAGAAGGCCCCCACAGAAGTGCAGGACAAAATGCAAAAATATAGCAAAAACACAAAATAAGAAATTGTCTTATCTGATAGCAGGAGATGCAGACACGACACAGCAGGCTACAAGGGAAACTGGAAAGAAGGATTCAGACCAGAACAATAGATCACCGGCAACCCTGATGGAAAATGATTCCCTTAAATAAGACCAATCAGTAACACCTGATTCCCAATCCTCACTAGTACCGCTTGTAACCACCAGAGGGAGCCTCTGCTCAGAACTCATCTCAAACCCATTCACAACAGTTTTTGCAACTGCACTTGGGACACTTTCAAAGTTTTCCCAATTTTTCGGACTGACTGACCTTCATTTCTTAAAGTAATGATGGACACTTGTTTTTCTTTACTTAGCTGCTTTTTTCTTGCCATAATACAAATTCTAACAGTCTATTTAGTAGGACTATCAGCTGTGTATCCACCAGACTTATGCACAACACAACTGATGGTCCCAACCCCATTTGCAAAGCCAGAAATCCCACTTATTAAACCTGACAGGGCACACCTGTGAAGTGAAAACCATTTCCGGTGACTACCTCTTGAAGCTCATCAAGAGAATGCCAAGAGTGTGCAAAGCAGTCATCAAAGCAAAAGGTGGTGTCACGCGGTCTTATGATATGTGTACGATGTCAGTAAACTATTCTTAAAAGAACAACACTCTATACAACATATAGATTAGCAACATCAGCATGTAAATATAGAATAGATTTACCTGACACGATATCCGTTGAACTCAGGGTTAATCTTGAGGACTTGATACACTGTCACAGGAAAGAGGAGGACCGGGGGTCTAACCTGACCCTAAACTGGGGTCCTAACTAAACCCTCACCTTGGAGGTACTGATAATGGTTCAGAGGTCCAAGTCTCCAGCCTAACCCTGTCTCCTATCAGTCCCTGAACCCTGTAATCAGTCCTAAGAAGGATTCTGATTACCACCAAAGGGATATGGGCAGATCTCTGCTAAATACACAGATTAGACATATAAGACAGACTGGAGAAAACACAGACTTGCATACACACTCAAACACAGAAGGAACATAAATGATCTGGGATATTAAACTCTAAGCAAGGTGAGCTTAAAACAACTAAGGAGCTCTTTAACTTAAGTCTATACAGATACAATCCTATCTGTGGTCTGCATGAAGAATTTCACTGGCAACTCCCAACACAGACAACCAGAGATTTAAAGGAAACCAATCAACAAATAATTAATTGCAGCCGGAGAAAACTGCACCCAGTCCCAGAACTGAGCACAGACAGAATTAACTCCCTAACTGCCAAACACAAAGAAACAGCAACTCAGCTGTGAGAAGTCAGAATGTGCAACCGCGACGATCTTCGTGGCGATGCACACATGACAGTACCCCCCCTTCTACGAGGGGCCTCCGGACCCTCAGGGCCAGGTTTGCCCGGGTGAGTTCTGTGGAAGGTCCGCACCAAACGATCTGCGTTAATGTCAGACGCAGGAACCCACGTCCTCTCCTCTGGACCATACCCCTTCCAATGCACCAAGTACTGAAGGGACCGGCGATTCAGACGTGAGTCAATGATCTTTGACACTTGAAACTCCAAGTTACCATTGACCACCACTGGAGGAGGAGGTAGAGGTGATGGTATGACTGGTGCCACGTACCTCTTAAGTAATGACTTGTGGAACACATTATGAATTTTAAACGTAGGAGGGAGGTCCAGACGAAATGCCACAGGATTAATTATGGAACTGATCCTGTACGGCCCGATGAATCTGGGGCCCAGCTTCCCGGAGGGAACTTTAAGTTTTATATTCCTGGTAGACAACCATACCAGATCGTTCACATTAAGATCTGGACCAGAAACTCTCCTCCTATCAGCCATACGTTTATAACGGTTCCCCATAGCACTCAGATTATTCAATACACCTCTCCACACTGAAGCAAGTGACGACGAGAAACGCTCCTCCTCAGGAACCCCAGAAGGGCCCCCCCCATTGAATGTACAAAACTGGGGATGAAAACCATATGCCCCAAAAAACGGGGACTTACCAGTGGACTCGCTCCGCCTGTTGTTAAGAGCGAACTCTGCCAGAGGCAAGAAAGAAGACCAGTCCTCCTGGTTCTCTGAGACAAAACACCGAAGATAAGTCTCTAAGCTTTGATTCAGACGCTCTGTCTGACCATTGGTCTGCGGATGAAAAGCCGAGGAAAATGACAATTGCATCCCCCGACGTAAACAAAATGCCCTCCAAAACTTGGACACAAACTGAGACCCCCTATCTGACACCACATCAGAAGGCAACCCATGAAGTCTCACAATCTCCCCAATGAACACCTGCGCCAGAGTTTTAGCATTAGGGAGGGCAGGAAGAGCAATGAAATGTGCCATCTTACTGAACCTGTCAACAACCACCAGTATGACAGTCTTCCCTGACGACTGAGGAAGGTCCGTGATGAAGTCCATAGACAAATGAGTCCATGGACGCTCCGGAAGTTTCAAGGGTAAGAGGGTCCCAGACGGACGGGTATGAGGGGTCTTAGAGCGAGCACAAACCCCACAGGACGCGACAAAAGTTAAAACATCTTTATTAACGTTAGGCCACCAAAACCGGGGAGAAAGGAGATCTAAAGTAGCCTTACTCCCTGGATGTCCTGCTAAAGCAGAATTATGATGTGCCTCAATAACCTTTTGTCTCAACTGATTTGGGACAAACAGTCTCCCTGGAGGTCCTGCAGGGGCGTCCCCCTGAGCCTCTAACACCTCCTCCTCAAGCTCAGAACATACAGCCGACACTACCACCCCCTCCTGAAGGATGGGAATCGGGTCATCCATTTTCCCGGCCCCTGGGAAACTGCGAGACAAGGCATCCGCCTTAACATTCTTAGATCCAGGGCGATAAGTGACAACAAAATTAAACCTGGTAAAAAACAACGACCATCGAGCTTGTCTGGAATTCAGACGCTTAGCAGATTCCAAATACAGCAGGTTCTTGTGATCAGTAATGACGGTGACCGGGTGGACTGCCCCCCCAAAAAGTGACGCCATTCTTCAAAAGCCAACTTAATGGCCAAAAGTTCCCTATTGCCGATATCATAATTCCTTTCGGCGGACGACAATTTTTTAGAAAAGAAAGCGCACGGATGCCATTTACCAGGGGACGGACCCTGGGACAATATTGCACCCACCCCTACGTCAGACGCGTCCACCTCCACAACGAACGGCTGTGATGCATCTGGTTGGATGAGAACGGGTGCCGAAGCAAAACATTTTTTCAAAGAGGAAAAAGCTTGGCAAGCTTTGTCCGACCATTTAGAAAAATCCGTCCCTTTTCTTGTCATGTCAGTGAGAGGTTTGACAACAGATGAGAAATTACAAATAAATTTCCGGTAGTAGTTAGCAAACCCCAGAAAACGCTGCAGAGCCTTAAGATCCTCTGGCTGATCCCATTCAAGCACTGCTCTCACCTTTTCAGGGTCCATACGGAAACCGGAGGCTGACACCAAGAAACCCAAAAACTGAAGTTCCTGTACGGCGAATACACACTTTTCCAGTTTAGCGTATAGTTTATTGTCTCGCAAGATCTGCAACACCTGTCTCACATGCTCCTGGTGAGACACAAGATCTGGTGAGTAAATTAAAATGTCATCCAAATATACGACCACAAACAGCCCCACCAGATGACGAAAAATGTCATTAACAAAATGTTGGAATACTGCTGGTGCAGTAGTCAGACCAAAAGGCATGACAAGGTTCTCATAATGTCCCTCCGGCGTGTTAAACGCCGTTTTCCACTCATCCCCCTCTTTTATCCTAATCAGATTATACGCCCCCCTGAGATCCAATTTAGAGAACCATTTGGCGCCAACAATTTGATTGAAGAGATCAGGAATCAGAGGGAGTGGATACGGATCTCGAACAGTAATCCGATTAAGTTCGCGGAAATCCAAGCAAGGGCGTAGGCCTCCATCTTTTTTCTTCACAAAGAAGAACCCGCGGCCACTGGGGAAGATGAAGGTCTAATATGCCCTTTGGCCAGACTTTCCGAAATATAATCTTTCATAGCCTGCCTCTCAGGACCAGAAAGGTTATATAACCTAGCTTTAGGTAACTTAGCATCAGGAAGTAAATTAATAGAGCAGTCATACACGCGATGAGGAGGCAACTCCTGACACCCCTCCTCAGAGAACACATCCCCAAAGTCCTCCAAAAAAGGAGGCAAAGTACTAGGCACGACCGCACTGATGACTGTGTTCATGCAGTTACTTTTGCAAAACTCCCCCATTGGCTTATATCTCTGGACTGCCAATTAATCACAGGGTTATGTTTAACCAACCAAGGAAGTCCCAACACAATAGGAGTAGGTAGACCCTCCAACACATAACAAGATAATAGTTCCCTATGTATTGCCCCTACCCGAAGGTCAATGTTATGAACCTCATGAACAAAGCTACCTTGGCCGAGAGGCCTGGCGTCAATGGAGAATATAGGGATCGGTTTGACCAATACACTCAGATGCATACCTTGAGCCTGAGCAAACTGAGCGTCAACCAGATTAGCCCCGGACCCACTATCAAGAAGAACAGAAAATCTCTCCACTCTCGTACCAACCACCACCTCCACTGGTACAAGGAACTGAGAAGAACTAGCGGACGAAATACATACTCCCAGGTTGTCGTCCACCACACAACCTGGGATTAACAGTTTTCCGGCGACTTTTTGCTCAACAAGGCACGGGATGGACATCCTCCAACAAAATGTCCCTCTTTCCCGCAGAAGAAACACCTTCTAGTCCTGCGGCGTACCGCCAATCCCCTCCTACGAAATGATGTCCCTCCCAACTGCATAGGCTCCTCCGAACAGACAAGGGGAACCTCAACATAAGGGACTTTAGTAGTAGGTGAAGTAACAACAGGGGCGGAGTTACCTCGCACCTCTCCCGGAGCCGTCTATCAGTACGGATAGCTAGGGCCATAGCAGCCTCCAGTGATGGAGGAGAATCATACTGAGCCAAAACGTCCTTTAATTTGTCAGAAAGCCCATGACAAAACTGGCTCCTAAGAGCTGGGTCATTCCACTGAGTATCTGTGGCCCATCTACGGAACTCAGAAGCAAATTCCTCCGCCGGACGATCTCCCTGCTGTATCTTACGTAATTTTGTCTCAGCAAGAGAGACCCGATCTGGGTCATCATATACCAAACCCAGGGCAGTAAAAAATCGATCTACTGACTGTAGAGCCGGGGATCCCGGAGGAAGGGAGAAGGCCCA
The DNA here is from genome assembly GCA_033576555.1 of Oophaga sylvatica. NCBI lineage: Eukaryota > Metazoa > Chordata > Amphibia > Anura > Dendrobatidae > Oophaga > Oophaga sylvatica. The sequence goes on from JARQOD010000003.1 coordinate 155,340,946, forward strand.
GGATTGAGGGTCCCCTTGTAGGAGCGAGATAACAATTCCCACTCTCTGCTCTTCACTCCCTGATGATCGAGGCCGAAGCCGAAAATACAATTTACATGCTTCCCTGAAGGTAAAAAATTTGTCTCGCCCACCAGTGAACCTGTCCGGGAGAGCTACTTTAGGTTCAAATCTGGTTTGCTCCGAGGGAGACAAAACTTTGGACTTAATGTCCGTCAGCTCCATGGATAATCCCTGCAACTGCAGAGCCAGCTGGGCTACTGGATCCATGGCAACTGGGAATAATTTTATTGGCCAGTGAAAATGTCACGCGGTCTTATGATATGTGTACGATGTCAGTAAACTATTCTTAAAAGAACAACACTCTATACAACATATAGATTAGCAACATCAGCATGTAAATATAGAATAGATTTACCTGACACGATATCCGTTGAACTCAGGGTTAATCTTGAGGACTTGATACACTGTCACAGGAAAGAGGAGGACCGGGGGTCTAACCTGACCCTAAACTGGGGTCCTAACTAAACCCTCACCTTGGAGGTACTGATAATGGTTCAGAGGTCCAAGTCTCCAGCCTAACCCTGTCTCCTATCAGTCCCTGAACCCTGTAATCAGTCCTAAGAAGGATTCTGATTACCACCAAAGGGATATGGGCAGATCTCTGCTAAATACACAGATTAGACATATAAGACAGACTGGAGAAAACACAGACTTGCATACACACTCAAACACAGAAGGAACATAAATGATCTGGGATATTAAACTCTAAGCAAGGTGAGCTTAAAACAACTAAGGAGCTCTTTAACTTAAGTCTATACAGATACAATCCTATCTGTGGTCTGCATGAAGAATTTCACTGGCAACTCCCAACACAGACAACCAGAGATTTAAAGGAAACCAATCAACAAATAATTAATTGCAGCCGGGAGAAAACTGCACCCAGTCCCAGAACTGAGCACAGACAGAATTAACTCCCTAACTGCCAAACACAAAGAAACAGCAACTCAGCTGTGAGAAGTCAGAATGTGCAACCGCGACGATCTTCGTGGCGATGCACACATGACAGGTGGCTACTTTGAAGAACCTAGAATATAAGACATAATTTCAGTTGTTACACACTTTTTTGTTAAGTATATAATTCCACATGTGTTAATTCACAGTTTTGACTCCTTCATAAAAGACGCATCTGTTAGATGCGCCAATCCCGGCACTTAGCCTCTCTCTTCCCACTGCCGTGTATTGGAGACATATGGGGTAATAAGGGGTTAATGTCACCTTGCTATTGTAAGGTGACATTAAGCCAGGTTAATAATGGAGAGGTGTTAATAAGTCACCTATCCATTATTAATCTTACAGTTTGAAAGGGTTAAAAACAAACACCCACACACACACACACACACACACACACACACACACATTAATAATAAAGTCTTTTAATGAAATAATGAAACACACAGGTTTTCCATCTTTATTACACTCCCAATCCAATCAAAGCCCTCGTTCTCCTGGAAAAAATAAAAAAGCAACAACATACCCATACTTGTCCGCCGTACAGTCACGTCCCACACCGCAATCCATCTCAAGGGGTTAAACAGTTTACAACCGGTAGTGGTGCTAATGTGACCACCCCGGTTGTAAACCACTGTGGAAAGAATGAGAAGCTGCCGGCGGCAGCATCAGTGACTAGCGCTGATATCACTGATGCTCCGCTCACTCACAGGCTGACCCGCGGTGAACTCTGCTGCGTGGGAAAATTAACAGGCATTTTCCCAGCTTCTGTTGGTGTAGTGGTCAGCCAGGGCCGTAGTCGTGGCTAAGTACTGCTGACCTTTTGTGCCCTGGCCTTCCAATACATAAAAAAATGCTTCTTATTTTGCATGTCACGATCTGTACTCACGGTGCTGGCAGAGTCCTCTCCGTCTCGCTGGTGTCCTATAGCCACAGGTTTCGGTTGAATAAACATACAGTCCAGCGCAAATCTTAACTGAACAACTTTTATTACTTCATGACACAGCACATCCAGTTCTGGTACAGCATTTTGTTCACAATTCATGCAGCACATCTCTTCGTATTTCCCTTCTATCTTCCCTGAGTCATTTAGCAATTGCACAGGACGGCACGTCCCAGACGGCCTCTCATCGTCCTCCCCTTTCAGCGTCACCTCAGTAAAGGGCTCCCCTGCCCGTTTTGCCCCGGCCAGGAGAGATTCACCCCACGAAGTAATCCGCCACATTAGGAGCGACCTGCCCGGACACTTTAGCTGTGACCTCTCTGAGTTTTTTTCTGCTTCCTCCCTTTATGATGCTGCTTTGTCTGTGGGAGCTGCTGCCATAAGATCTTCCCCTTAAGCCCTGGATAGCTGGGCACTTTTCTTGAACAGCAACGTTGCGGGGTATCTATAGTAATCTAGGGCACTTAAGCCCCATGTGTGAGCTATGGGCGCTCAGGCCCTACTGAATCGAACTAGGAAGCTCTCTTCCTCTACCCACAGTGACCCCTCCTACCATTAACTATTTACACTACTAAACTATTGTACTGCACTAGGTACATGAAAATGCTGCCATCTAGTGGCCAGTTACTATACAAAACATATAACAACATTATTTTCATATTATATAGCAGCGTACAATACAATACAATAATATGCACATATATACATTTACAATATATACATTATATACGCTTTGAGGGACGTGAGTAGGGGTGCAGGACGGTTACCCTCAACTCTACTACATTGGTACCAGGAATCCTCCGTCCAGCAATTCAGATTTTCCGAGACCCGCCATCTTCTCCCCTTGCTTTTTCCTGTTCGGTTTCTTCCACATAAAAGAGAATAAGGCACACATTCTAGTGCCCACTCTGGGCCATAGACAGGGCCGGCGTCAGCACCCGGCGTACCCGGGCAAGATCCGGGGCCCTGAGCAGGCGGGGGGGCCCACTCGCCGTCGGGCACCCCAGCGCCCATTAGCAGATGAGTGGTGCCGGTGTCCCACCCCTCCCCCCCGCTTGCTCAGGACCCCGGCAGCCGGCACAATACTTACCTCTCCCCATGCCTCTGCAACTCCGGGCTCCAGGGGCGCCTGCAGGGCGCCCGCGCTTCCTCTCACAGCAGCGCCGCTGGATGACGTCATCATTCAGCGGCTGGCTGTGGCAGAGACTAAGCGTGGTGCGGACGCCGGACAGGTGAGATGTGGTGTGTGTGTGTCAGTGTGTGTGTGTGTGTGTCTGCCTGCGTGTGTGTATGTAGTGCGGTGCTTTGTATGTGAGAGAGTGCTGCGGTGCTGTCTGTGTGTGGTGCTGTATGTGTGATGGTGGTGGGGGAGGCAGTGATGGTGGTGAGGAGGCAATGATGATGATGGGGAGGCGATGATGATGGGGAGGCAATGATGATGATGATGGGCAGGCAATGATGATGATGGGGAGGCAATGATATTGATGGGGAGGCGATGATGATGATGATGGGGAAGCAATGATGATGATGATGGGGAGGAGATGATGATAATGGGGAGGCAATGATGTTGAAGGGGAGGCGATGATGATGATGATGGGGAGGCAATGATGATAATGGGGAGGCAATGATGATAATGGGGAGGCAATGATGATGATAATGGGGAGGCAATGATAATGATAATGGGGAAGCAATGTTGATGATAATGGGGAGGCAATGATGATGATAATGGGGAGGCAGTGATGATGATAGGGAGACAATGATGATGATGATGGGGGGGCAATGATGATAATGGGGAGGCAATGATGATGATAATGGGGAGGCAATGATGATGATGGGGAGGCAATGATGATGATAATGGGGAAGCAATGATGATGATAATCATGGGGAGTCTTTCCACAGCGCCCTTTCCTGAGCCGTAACAGTGCAGAACGCAGCACAGTGCAGAGGAGAGCTCCATATTTTGTATGGAGCATTATATGGGGACCAGTATCCTGTATGGAGCATTATTTGGGGTCCAATATTCTTTATGGAGCATTATATTTGGCCCAAAATACTGTATGGAGGACTATGTGGTGCCCATAATATTGTATGGAGGACTGTACTGTCCAGTCTGTGCTGTGCGCTGTGAGGATTTGGCAGTTTCTGAGCTATTGTAGAATTTACAATAGATATCACTCATGTAATGGAAGAAGTGAAGTGTATGGCATTGTACTATACCTATATTTCTCTGCCGTATCTGTGCATCATGAATCGTGGTCTGTGTTAAAGGGGCCCACTGAGACTCTTTCGCCCGGGGCCCATAAAAACCTGGAGCCGGCCCTGGCCATAGACCACGGCCTCCCAGGGATATCTGCCACATGCTGATGTGTCCTCATGCTGCCCGGAAGCTCTGTACTTGTAGTGTTCCCTGCATCTTGTACCCGAACTTCACTGCACCTTGAGCTCTTATTGTCTAAGACTCTATACAGGAAATGCTTCCACTTTTTGTTTGTTCTAACCCCTCCCAGTATGTGGGCTATTCCTAACACTTATAACTATATTTTAACCTGTTTGTTACTAACTATAAACCTACAGTCTTTTACTGATTCCCTTATTGAACAGTCCTTCAATCCCTGGGGCAAACTTGAGGTTAAACCTCCAGAAAACGGAAACACACTGCCCATAAGGCTAAAATACACTTTTATGCATAAAACATGATAATAATGTTATCACATCAAAATAACTTTTAGCAATTTTAACCCTCTTGACCCTTTTCTTTCTTCTTCTACTCACCCCATTACACTCCGTTTATTTTATGGCTTTTTGTGGTGCTTTTACAAGTGGATTCCAGGTGGATTTTACCTGAACAAATAATAGCCTAAGACCATGTGCATATTTTGAGTATTTGGTGACTTTTTTTTTTTTTTTATATATATTCTTTATTTAGAAAATTTCAATAATACAACAGGAAAGGAAAAAAGGGTAAATGTTTCCAGAAATAGTAAAAGAAGAAAAAAAGAAAAAACATTCGTAATAAATCACAACGATAACACTACAAGCCTGCGGTTTTGCAAACCAAAAGGGTTGTAAGAAGAGTTTAAAAAACAAGGGGCAGTGGTGGGGAGGGACACAGGAAGGAAAGGGGAGGGTAGGGAGTCAGAAAGTCCTGCTTAAAATATAGAGATTAACTAAGCGATTTGGGAGATCAAACTCAAATCAAGGCATGAACATTACAGAACAGGCTTGGTGACTTTTTTTTACCTCACTATTTTTAAGCCAAAACTGGGAAAGGAACAGTCAGAGCGAAAGTATAATAGAAACACCTTTTCACGGTGTGACATGACCCAATGGATGGTCGATCAGCTTACGGCACAACACACAACGGGATGGAATTGGGGTGAGGAAGGCCCTACAAATAGGAAATGAGGAATGGTCACCACCTGAGCCTGTCCCTGCACTCCCCTAACGCCCTATGCGGGTCCTTCCCCCGCCACCATCAGGATACCTTGTCCCTAATTGTCACCTATAACTGCCCTGGCTAGTGCACTGGCTGGCAAGGAGTACTAGCCTCACCTCTGCAGATAATAAACACAATGTGAAGTGACAAACACCAAAGGGACAAGGTAACAAAAACACCACACTTAGCTTTCTCTGCTGCAGAGCACCGCACAGCAGATTAAAGGCACCAGATAAGTGAACTCAGCAGAAGCACTACTGTAGGCAGAGAGCTCCTTACTCCAGCTTGGTCACTGCAGATTGCTCAAACACAGACAGTCAGCTGATGCATCAAGTGACCTTTTAAAGGATGGTGGGAGTGGTCACCGCCCACATCAGCTGACCCAGCAGCAATGCAATTACACCAGCTTGCCAACGGGTAAAAGCTGACATTTAACCCCCCGCTGGCCTGAAAGGTAAAAAGGTTTAACTTAATGGAACCAGATCTGCCACAAATCCAAAAATGAATCGTGACACACGTCACCACTTCTGTATTTATCACCCACTCCTGGTTTTGGCTTACAGATACTGAGGTAAAAAACTCACCAAATACTCAATGTGTGCACATGACTTTACTGTTCAGTGTAGCAGAGGTGGATAAAGCTTCTCCCAGTTATAACTGTGATGAATGGACAGGACATCTGTTATGAATGTGCTAGAGATGGTTTCTGAGCAGAGGCTCCCTCTGGTGGTTACAGACAGTACTGAACCTTTCAGCGAGGAGTGGCAATCTGGAATCACAGACTGGTCTGATATAAGGGAGGTTCCCTCCCATGATGGTTGCCGGTGATCAATTGTTCTTGTCTCAGTTGTGGTTCCTGGTTCATTTGGAAGTTTGCTGGAGTCCTGCCTGCATCTCCTGCTTTCAGATAAGATATTTTTTGCTTTTCTTTTTGTGCTTGCTTTTTGCATTGTGTTCTGCACTTTTGTGGAGGTCAGCCAGGTCCCCTCCTGGGGCCTGTGCTCCTCACAGTTTTTCTGCAGCCACTGTTATTTGCTCATTTGCTTTTTCCTGTTTTTTCAGCGGCTGCGGCTTGGTTTTTGTTCACACTGAGATCTGATTTAGTGGGTGGCGAGATCGTGTGATCTCAGTATTTTTGTAATCAGAATTGTTGGATTTTTGTAGGGTTTTCTGGGTTGCAGAAAGTAATCTCTCCTGTCCTATCCTATTTAGTCAGCTTGTGGCCCCAGCGTTTGCTCAGTCTATTTTCTGCCTATGTTTGTATTTTCATCTTGTCTAACCGCCATTATATGTTTGGGGGCTTCCTATTTTCTTTGGGGATCTGCTCCGGGGCAGATAGCTTTCATCTTTCTGCCTTTAGGTGTAGTTATCTCTCAGGCTGTGACGAGGCGTCTAGGATCAACGTAGGAACGCTCCACGGCTACCTCTAGTTGTGTCGTTAGTTTAAGAATCTGCAACCCATCAGTTACCAACATCTCAGGTGTTCGGCTGCCCTGCTGTTGTTCCTGTCCTCCTCAGCTACTGAAACATAACAGACATCACTATTTAGGAATTTATATTTCCTCCTTTATTTGATGAGTCTTTTTAATTTTTTGGGTTTTCTATGTTCAGTTTTTAATTTTTTTTTTAGAATTTGGCATTGAAAAATCTTAATTAACCCACAGCGATTCTCAGTGGCTACATGATAAATCCTGAAAAAAGAACAGGAGGCTGAGCAGATTTTCTTCTAGGATGAAATACGTTCTCTGCAGGACACAAACAAGGCAGCGACTTAATAGGGAAGTGAGGGGCTTTAGTGACGAATTCCTGAGAGGCCATCTACTTTATAGGAGACCTCTATAACCTGGCAGGTAGAAGCAGCGGATCAGCTGGCATGTGTATGCAACCAACTGATCAGTAGGAGAACTGTTTTATCCTGAGATCTTGCTGGTTGCTGAGAAGCTGGCAAAGGTCAGGAGATGTTTGCCTGAGGGGGTGCGCAGAGGGATGGAGGGGGTTGGAGTCCTTGTCTGTTGGGAACTGCTGGTAACTTGGTTACTGCCAAGCGATAGAAAGTGTCTAACACAACAACGGCTGCAAACATTAGAATAGAGAAACAGCAGAGTCCCTGGTGATTTCATAAGAAAGTAGTTTGTGGCATTATACTGAAGGTCATTGATTCCCTCCATCACTGCCCACCTAGAGTGCTGTTATCTCAGGTAGTATGGTTCCCTAAAAGCCATACACATTAGATGGCCATCAGCCGAACAATGTTTTGGCCAATCTTTCGGTCTTCAGCCATATTAGCCGACTCTCCTAAACACTGGAGCGCTTGTTTGACTGAGCGCATGTGTGTTCTCTGTGAGTAAGCAGACGACTGACACGTTGGTCGACGTCTTATCTCCGGCAGAGCAATGCAATCTGCAGTCTGGAATTGAACATCCCTTATCAACATCTCTCATGACCATCAATCCGTAGGCCAAAATCGTCTATATATCGGCGCTGCTGTCAGAGAAGTCTGGTAGTGCCTCTTTCACTGAGAACACAAGACCGCAATGCCGAGCTGACTGTTCCTGTGTATGGGGAATTCGGGGGAGATAGCTGTCAGCTGAATGATCGATTGGTCAACCCAATCTAATGAATATGTCCAGCTTTAGGACTTACTTTTGCACAAGGCAGAAGTTCAGTTTTTTCCCTTAGCCCTATTTCTAAATGATCTGACCAAGGTGAAGTGGCTTTTTAGCAGCCCCCGTACCACAGAGTTGCAAGGCATCAGTACTAACCACTAAGCCTCCATGCTAATACTATACAAAAGACTAGAAATTATACAGAATGGTAAACTATTGGGGAGGATCTGTATACCAAGTGCCACCACTGGTCAAGAATGGCGCTGTGTCTGGTAATTCCTTTAGGCTATGTCCTAAAGTCTTTTTTGGGCAGGTCTGCTCCATAACTCATCTGAAAAAGCACTATACGGAGTGGCAAAAAAAAAATAAAATGTGTATTACAATGTAAAAACAACTTGCTGTTCATATGCTCAGTCCTTTGTCAATTTTTAACTGCTTCAGGTTTCCAAAGACACCAGGGGATTAAAAGAAGTAAGCTGCCCATTCTTCGGGCAGCTTTAAAGCCGCTTACCAGTTTATTCTTCAGAAGTTGGGGAAAAAAAGCCAGCAGCCAAACACATTGCAAAAGAAAAAAAGATGATATGCTAATAAAGACGCTTCAAGACAAAAGACTCATATGTGTCCTGAACTGTCTTCTTTCTGAAAAACTTGTCTGTTTCACCCTCGTAAAAAGACAATGTGCACATACCCTTAAGATAGTTTATAGAGCCACTGACTAGAATAATGGAGGGATTAAGTCCATTGTGAGTACAACTGCATCAACCTTGTTATCCACCCCTACTTAATATAGAACTGTTTTTTATATCCGTATTGATTAATACTAAGTCAGAAGTAAAATTATGGCCGAACCTTATTTCCTGATCATTTTGTGCCTTCTGGGCACTTTAGTGATCTCAGTCTACATGTGGGCACTTACATAATTTACCTAGAAAGACCGTCTCTCGTCCTGCCTGCTGTCATCTCTGCAGGGAGTCATTGTGACTATGCGGAAGCAGGCAGTCTCTTTATTTTAGCAGTCAGTCTCTCTCTCACTCTCTCTCGTCTCGAGTGCCAATGACCTTATAATGCTCAATGTACTGTCACTAATCTCCGTCAGAACAATTTCATTAGGCTGACTCTATGGGGCTGAGTTCTCATTCTTCACTCAGCTCGGTCTTTGCATTCTGACAGATCTGCTATTCATCTTGGGGTTCTTCCAGTCATTTTTACATCTCCCCCTCTCTACTTTTCGTATTTCCACCTACATTTCCATTTACCGCTGAGGAATAAGTCCCATAGAAGAGTATCCATATTAGATTGCTTCATAGTCATGGTTCCTTACAGGGATTAAAGAGCCGCCTATACAGTGTAACAAGATAAACGCCTTATCCTTTTTTCCTGTCGCCTGCGTTGCCTGGTTCACTGCTGCTTTTCTAAGTACCATGTAGTTCTTTGGTTTAACCTTACTATCTGTTTTCCTTCTTTTGTTAATCAACTAATTGCCTTTCTTTACAACTCATAGAAAATCAGCAATGGCTCAGGGGGCGACATACCCCATATTTTTCTTTGGTATTACATGATTTATCAGATATGTTTATATATTTACAGCAGTGCATTGAATTTTTTGTGTGTGCTCCATTTCCCTTCATTGAAGCACACAATTAGTCACTGAACTCCACCGTTGTGGCGAGGAGAGAGAGGCATAATGCTTAGTCTTTAATTGGAACTAAAATAATAACAGATTATAGGGGTTGTAATAGTTGGGGGGGGCCTTTGTAGAAGGTCTGAAGAGCAAATTCCTTAATTGAATCTGAGATAGAAAGGTTTGGAAATATAAACTCATGACGACCTTTGACACACTCAGTGGAGGAATGAATGTGTCGCATAGATTTATAAAAATATTTAGAGTTGAGAGTCCTCAGTGGTTGATACCTTTTAATGGCTAACTGAAAAGATAGTAACAAATTGCAAGCTTTCGAGACTACTCAGGTCTCTTCATCAGGCTAAACTAATACAAAATCTGAAGAATCACATATTTATACACAACAGGACACAGGAATAATGCAATAGGTAAGACAAGTGACGTAAAGCAGAACTGTCATTATGGCAGAGGGATGAGCATAAATATTGGAACAGTTCATAGATAAGGAGTGTGAAAGTTTTATTACCCTCTGATTGGGGTCTGGTAATGTTTTGTGATGTTCTCACAGGGTCTTTGGAGTAAATTCCTTAATTGATGTAAAACGTCATAAATCCGTGTGACAGGTTCATTCCAGCATTAAGAGTGTCAAAGGTCACCATCAATTTGTATTCGCAAACTCTTCTGTGTCTCTGAGATGTAAAACTACCTTTCAGTATAAGTAATTTCATATCCAACATGCTATGACCAGGGGAGCAAAAATGTTTTGCCACATAGATTTGTCGCATAGATTTATGTCTTTTTACATCAATTAAGGAATTTGCTCTTCAGACCTTCTGGGGGCATCACACAACACAGAACCAGACCCCAATCAGAGGGCAATAAAACGTTCACACACCTTATCTATGAACTGTTCCAATATTTATGTTCATCTCTATCTCCCATAATGACAGTTCTGCTTCACATCACTTGTCTTATCTATTGCATTGTTTCTGTGCTGTGTTGTATATAAATATGTGATTCTTCAGATTTTGTATTAGTCTTTGCCTGATGAAGAGACCTGAGTAGTCTCGAAAGCTTGCAATTTGTTACCATCTTTTCAGTTAGCCATTAAAAGGTATCAACCACTGAGGACTCTCAAGTCTAAATATTTTTCTATCTACTGGCTAACACGGTACAAAGATACACATCTTTCCTGTAAATAAAAAGTAGGCATTCTATACGAAAATGTCAGCTGATTGGCGGGGTGCCTGCTGAGCGACCCTTAGTGATCTGATATTTATGGCTTATCGTCCATACTCTAGCCCTTTAAGCGCATGATAAATACAGTTGTGCTCAAAAGTTTACATACCCCGGCAGAATTTTTGCTTTCTTGGCCTTTTTTCAGGGTCATTTGGATGTTTTGGGTTGTCATTATGATTTAAAAAGAGAAAACACAGGAGTTTGACAATAAATGGCTTCACCCAACCACTAACCATGAGTGGAGAAAAAAGGTTTGGTGTTATCATTCATATTCTCTGAAAAAATGCCAAGGAAGCAAAAATTCTGCCTGGGTATGTAGACTTTTGAGCACAACTGTATATACAAAGGCCATTACGGCTATAAATAGGCATTGACGGGTTAAGAACTTCAGCAGAATCTACTGTATTGTCAGCTGTCGTTGCCTGAAATAAGGCCTAATAGACTCATAATTTGATAACTTGTGGTAGGAGAGTAACTTGAATCCCGGCAGGACAATGGGCAGACATGCTCAGGTGCCATTGTTTACAATTTACGAATTCAAAATATGTATTACCGATAGAAAATCAAGGACATAATGTAGCAACTTGTCTGTACAAAATATATGGACAGATCTATGGGCACACATGACACATACTCCGCTTTCCAAATTATTATACAAATGCTATTTTCTATGACTTTCTCAAATGGTCGATGCAAATAAGTCAGTATAATGTTCAAATTATCAATTGTTAGAGTATAAATCAAATTTTATTGCACAAACCTCCCAATGATAACAGTATTTTTTTCAAAACTAAAAAAACTCAAAATGTGGTGTTCCAAATTATTATGCACAAGAGAGTTTCCAAACAGTTTATAGGTTGTAAAGAACTTCTAGCATTAAGAGGTCGCATAAATTAAAATCAAAAGCCTTTTCAATCAAATACGAATTAACAGGTCAAGTTACATGTTAACATAGGACGCCTTCTTTGAAATCACCTTGATAATTCTTGCATCCATTGAACTTCTGAGTTTTTGGAGAGTTTCTGCTTGAATTTCTTTGCAGGATATTAGAATAGCTTCCCAGAGCTGCTGTTTTGAAGGGAACTGCCTCCCACCCTTATAGATCTTTTTCTTGAGGATATGCCAAAGTTTCTCAATAGGTTTGAGGTAAGGGGAGGATGGTGGCCACCCCATGAGTTTCTCTGCTTTTTTGCCTTTAGGAGCCAATGACTCAGAGGTATTCTTTGCAGCATGAGATGGTGCATTGTCATGCATGAAGATGATTTGGCTACGGATGGCACGTTTCTGCTTTTTGTACCATGTAAAAATGTAGTCAGTCAGAAACTATATACCGTACTTTTCTGAGTACACCTTCAGGGACGCTAAAGGGGCTTACCAGCTCTCTCCCCATGATTCTGGCCCAAAACATGTCTCCGCCACCTCCTTGCTGATGTCACAGCCTTGTTGAGACATAGTGGCCATCCACCAATCATCCACTACTTCAACTATCTGGACCATCCAGAATTGAACTTATCAGTAAACCTGGCTGTTCTAAAATTAGTCTTCATGTATGTCTGGGCAGCTGTTCTTTTAATCCGATTAATTTTTCTGGCAGAAACTTTCCTCATTATTCCTTTATCTGCACAAACTCATCTGTTCTCTGTATCAGCCACAAATCTCTTCACAGTACTATGATCACGTTTAAGTTCTCGTGAAATATGTAATGTTTCATTGCACTATGAGATGCTTTTCGACAGCAGAGACATCCTTTTCCTATATTCCTTGAAACCTGTGCCCTACGTATTCCAGTACCACCTTTATGCTGATGACACTCGGATCTACCTCTCTGGCCCAGACATCACCTCTCTGCTGTCCAGAATTCCAGAGTGTCTATCAGCCATATCCTCCTTCTTGTCGTTTCCTCAAACTCAGTGTGGACAAATCTGAACTCATCATCTTTCCCCCATCTCACAGATCTTCCTTACCTGACCTATCTATCACAATTAACGACATCACGCTTTCCCCTGTACTGGAGGTCCGCTGCCTCGGAGTAACCCTTGACTCTGCCCTGTCCTTCAAACCACACATCCAAGCTCTTTCTACCTCCTGTCGCCTTCAGCTCAAAAATATTACCAGAATCCATCCTTTCCTCAACCCTCAATCTACTAAAATGCTTGTGCATGCCCTCATAATCTCCCACCTCGACTACTGCAGCATCCTTTTCTGTGGCCTCCCTGCTAACACCCTTGCACCTCTCCAGTCCATCCTTAACTCTGCTGCCCGACTAATTCATCTCTCTCCTCGCTACTCCTCCGCTTCTCTGCCCTGCAAATCTCTTCACTGGCTCCCATTCCCTCAGCGTATCCAGTTCAAATTACTAATCTATAACCTGTCTCACCCATATGTCTCTGAACTAATCTCCCGATACCTTCCCTCACGTAATCTCCGATCCTCCCAAGACCTCCTTCTCTCCTCCACACTTAGTCGCGCCTCACCCAACCGCCTCCAAGACTTCTCCCGAATATCCACCCATCCTCTGGAATTCTTTGCCCCAACACGTCCGACTATCAACCACATTCGGATCCTTCAGACGGAACCTGAAAACCCACCTCTTCAGGTAAGCTTACAGCCTGCAATGATCCGCTGCCTCCTCACCACTACTGGAGCTACCGCCTCAACCATCACCGGAACTGCTGCAACCCCCCAACCTACTGTCTCCTTCTTCCCCAAAATCCTGTAGAATGTAAGCCCGCAAGGGCAGTGTCCTCTCCCCTCTGTATCAGTCTGTCATTGTTAGTTTGTTTACTGTAAGTGATACCTGTAATTTGTATGTAACCCCTTCTCATGTACAGCACCATGGAATCAATGGTGCTATATAAATAAATAATAATAATAATAAGAAGAAGAAGAAGAAGAAGAAGAAAAATAATGTCCTTTTTAAGTAGTTTTCCCTTAATTTTGCTCACCTGGTATACTACTTATCATAGGCGTTTGAGATTGATTTCAGTGATCCAAAGTGCCCTGATACACAATACAATCAATGTGTTTATTTGAAAAAAAAAAAATTACATCTTTATGACACTTAAATCCAATTTTCATAATAATTTGGAACGCAGTGTAAATGAACAACAGCTGTCATTCTGAACACCATCGTGTATAGGACATATTTATGAACCCACTTGGGTACCAGAAGAGCCTGATTCACAATATTTCCTTGACTGGACTCAACTTTTTGGAACATCTACAAAGTAAATAAAATGCAAAATGACATCATGGGAAGAAAACTTTTTTCCTCAGAACTCGAATCATTCTTCCTTACCCCAAACATGTTCTCTGACAGTACAAATATATGCATATGACTCGCACCACAATTGTGGATACCAGGGCTATGGGGTACTCGGAGCGGAGCCCATGGAAGTCTATGGGAGTTGTCACTGGCAGCGGAGCTCGGTCCGTGGCCCTGGCGGTCATGCAATGGGGATATTTACAGGGGATTTGTAGTTAGTTCGTGACGCCACCTGTGGTATCTGATCAATTGGACCAGCGCTGCTATAAGGATCTTCACAGGGGATGTTATGGGGCAGCTGGGTGGTAAGTCTCCCACAGGTGAGACTGGTCCCTGGAAGTCTATGGTGATGATGCAGGGTGTAGATAAGAATTCAGTCACACACAATGTAGCTTCTTTTCATACCTTTACTTGTAGGTGTTTCAGGCAGGTCCCGGGAAGCTGGTCGGGGTGGAGAATGCACATTCGGGAAACCGCTGAGCAGGTTAGAGGCCTCCTTTACTTCATATGTATCTGAGTCCAAACTTGCATGAAGCGAAGTTAACTCTGCAATCTCCAGCTTTCTCAATAGCTGTAACGCCCGGCCGACAACTAAGTCCTTACTTTTGCAGGGCCCTGCTCAAAGTCCTTGTTCCCCCTGACTCCGTTTACGTATCAGCGCTTAGGGCTACCTTCTGCGACCTGTGGTCCAGAAAGCCTCCGGTTATCTTGTTACTAGGCTTGAAACACTAGCAACGCTTCGGACCCCGGTGTCCGGTGAATTAGTGCAGGTAATCTGGTACCTGAAGCACTTCTCTGTCCTTCTCCACTGCGCCCTTCGCCCTGCTCTCGCTCTTAACATAAGCACTTGTAGCTTTTGATGGAAATGTCAGCTTTCTCCAAAGCTCACTGAGCAGCTCTCAGTATCCTCCAAGTCCAGACTGGACTGACACTGAACTGCACTGTCCTAAGACAGGAAACAGAATGATCTGAGCTCTTCTCAGACAGGAAACAGACTGAACACTGATTGCTAAGTGTCACTTCCTCTTATACCCCTGATGGGTGTGTCTGAAAGTGTGAGTGACGTGAATGGATATCAAGCTTTTGCGGTTACCTTCCTGTGCATTTTCCTGGATTATGTGTGCCGGACATAGCTGGGCCACACACATATCATTCACCATTACCCTTTCATGGTTCCATTAATGTTTCATAGATCTACTCAGCTGTAAATAAGTTCCTGTTGTATTCATGCAATCATTATTCTGCACTCTGGTTGGCTGTAGTACAATTAATCACGCTTACATTACGTCTCTTGTAGCCCAGCTCCTTCCTCTGCCTTGCTGCATACATCTGATTGATTGTCTGGCTTCTAATGATATATCTGCGTTGTTACAAAGGTTGCTGAGCTCCTCCCGTGCAGTTAATATCTGTTTTCTGTGACAATGGATAGCATCAATTTAACAAACTCACTTTTTTTGCTCCTGTGCAGAGCGTAAGTGTAATTTATTGAGCAGTAGCATATGGTAAATTTGGGGTTGATTCTGAATTTTTGGTCTGTTCGTCGGCTCGAGCAGAAGCGCGCGGGGCCTGTAATTCCCTTCATAGCGCCAAAGTGTGGATGGAGATAACTGCCGTTGATATCTGCCCAAGTGGCATCTTACCAGCTACTTTTGCGTACACTCAGCAGAGTTTTGTTGATGTCACTCTGACATTTATTCAAAAAAGCAAAGTTAATGAGACGCTAATGAGTTATTATTAGTGTTGAGCGAACGTGCTTCTATAAGGTGTTACCTGAGCATGCTCGAGTGCTAACAGAGTATCTTTGGTGTGGTCGAATACTATGTTCGAGTTGCCGCAGCTGCATGTCTCGTGGCTGTTCGACAGCCGCAACACATTCAGTGAATGCCTGTTTGTTAGGTAATCCCTGCATGTGTTGCGGCTGTTGAACAGCCACGAAATATGCAGCCGCGGCAACTCGAACATAGTATTCGACCACACCAAAGATACTCTGTTAGCACTCGAGCATGTTCAGATAACACCTTATCTGATCACGTTCACTCAACACTTTTATATTATCTATGATATCACTATATCATTTTAATAAAGGAAAGCTAATAACTCTGAAAACAATACTAAATAGGACTTGAAGAAACAAAGGGGGGACACCAAGTGCAGTAGGGTCTTATCCGCTGGACAAAGGGTGAAACGGTGTAGGAAAACTGTCCATCTTTTGGGGTTGTATCACCCACCACTGAAGAATCAAAAGATATACAGGTGCTGTAACACCATCAAGTTGGAGAAAACCTCCATGTAGAACAAGTGTTTGGAGGAATGGAGTGGTGCTTTGGGCTACTGATACTGTAGTCTCAATTAATCCAGAAGTTGATGTGGAGGAGAAACAATGCTGTTGTGAATGTATTGGAGACGACTTCGAAGCTGAAGCTCCCTTTGGAGGTTGCTGAGGGTATTGAACCTATGTTGAACACCAAGAGTCCTACACCTGCGGATAACGAGTGGTTGTCAGGTGGTACTGACTGGCCTGATATAAGTGAGCTGACCTTCCATGATCCTCGCCGGTGATCAATTGTTCTTCTTGGTCTAGGTTGGAATTCAGCTTGCTTTCCTGCTGTCTCCTGCTTGCTTTCAGATAAGTCTCTTTCAGTTTTTTTTACTGTGGTTTGAATTCCTTGCTTTTTGCTGCATTGCTTTTTGTCTTAAGCTGGGTCCCCTTTGGGGGGCTTTGGCTGGTCTCCGTTCATTTTTTGTATTTGTTCATTTGCTCAGTTCTTGTGATATTTTACTGCTGGGTTGCTACGTGTCCACACCAGAGATCTAATATAGGTGGTCGAGGCCGTGTGGTCTCAGTATTTTTGGATTCAGAAGTGTTGGAGTTTTTCCTAGAGTTTTTTGGGTTGCAGACAGTATTCTGTCCTTTGCTGTCCTATCTAGACAGTTTTGAGCCCCAGCGTTTGCTCAATCTATTTTCTGTCTGTGTTAGTATTTTCATCTTGTCTAACTGCCATTATATGTCTGGGGGCTTCCTATTCTTTTGGGGTCTATTCAGGGATAGCTATCTCTCTGGCTGTGACGAGGCGTCTAGGGCACCGTAGGAACGTCCCACTGCTACTTTTAGTTGTGCAGTTAGTTTAGGGGTCTGCAACCTATTAGTTTCCAACCTCTCTTGTGTTCGGCTGCCTACGCGGTTTTTTGCTCCTACCTCCTCATCAACCTAAACATAACACAATGCGGTTTTAGCTCAACATGTTTCAAAGTTGTGGTTCCTCCTGATTAAGAGGTTTGTCCAACCTCGAAACGCATTGAGATTGTTTCTCCTCCACGTCGTCTTCTGGATTTATTGAGAATATCACCACTCCCTTTTTCCAAGTTCTAGTACTAAATAGGACTTGTCTGCCCCCATGATTTTCTGTTTTCGTAAATACTTGCATTTCCAATGAAATAACATTTATGAGTTCTTAGAACTCAAGCATTTTGCTGTTCCCCGGAAGAAGCCCAAGCGAAACCCGCGTCGGGGTGCAACGTGTGGTACTTCTGACAGCTATGGGTAAGAGTATACAGGGGTCATGACCTGGTGACTGAGTAGCGATGGTTTTGACGTGATATTCACACCTCACTTGGGGATTACCACGCTTCCACTGATTTTGGTTTCTGGGGTCTCTTTAATACCATTGCACAGGCAATAGATATTAGATGACTGGGATGTATTGCTGTCATTAGTGCTGCACTTTGTTGCACCAAGGTCTCTTCTTCAAAATTCTGCCATAATACTGTTGTATCACTTTGTGTATAATTGTATTTGTGATCTATTTATTAATAAAATAATGATGGAATTTTATCTGTAGATATATACTCCTTTCTTCTTATGTCTACAAACTTACAAAATCAGCAAGGGATCAAATAATTTTCTTCATTGTATAAGCGTATTCCTAGTCAGGGTCCTCATCTATTAGCCGGACAAAAGGCTCTTGCTCTAAAGGGTCTGGCACATTAAAGGGAACCTGTCAGTAGCACTACCCATGTTCAAGGTAAGGTAGTACAGGACTAAGCAGTGAAAAACATAATGAAAGATGCCCATTACAGTTCCATCCGTTGTGCTGTTGTGACAAGATTTGTCTTTTATATCAATAATCAACAAATTAGGCTTGCAAGTGCACTGATGTGTATATCAGTGCACTTATAGTCTATGGCTCCTCCTCACATCTCCCTATCCCCTGCGCTACTTGCATCACTACACTTATTGATTGACAGCCGAAAGCAGAAATTACATTATGCAGCAGAGTCTCTGTCTCTTCTATCAGTCAAAATGCAATGCTGATGGGAAGTGATGTAAAGAGGAGCCATAAACTGCAAGTGCATCGGTAGATGTATTACTGCTCTTGCAGTCTATGGATCCTCTTTGCATCTCACCGCTAACGCCATCCTACCTCTTGATTGAAAGTGGAGATCGGAGGTTATGCAGCAGAGACTCTGTCTTTGTTGTCAATCAAGAAGCAATGCCAGTGGTGAAAATCAAAGAGAAGCCGACTGCAAGTGCTCTAATACACCCACCAAAGTACCTGCAAACATAATTAGCAGGTCAATGAAAACTGAATAACAGTTTAGCAAATGGCACAGAAATAGATATGTGTCAAAATATTTTACTCTGCCCTATCCCACACTATTTCAGCTTGCACAGGGGTAGTGTTACTGTAGGTTTATTGATTTACATGGATGGTCTGTTAATCTCAATTGGAATTGTGCAATACTTTATTTCCCCTACAGTGACGCTGTGCAGAAATTCAACACTTTTTGCTGGTTTCCCCACAGATCCACAGATTGCCCCTGGTTTTTGGGGATCTTAGCAGCAGGACTTTGTGATCAGAATAGTTTAGAAGGCCCATCTAAAAAAATAATTTATAGAGAAGCAAGTGTGTATACCAATACATTTTTTTTGTTACCTGATGTCATTGGGCTGTTTTTAATGAAGTAAAACCAGTAATAGAATTATCTTCCTGTAACTCTAATCGTACACACCAAAAGTATTTCTAGCTTATATGGACACCAGTGTACCCCAAAATAACATGTTCCCTTACTATACATCAGCATGCCTTTTTCCCTGTATTGAAAAGTATAGATGCTTGTGGTTTTCAGTTCAAAGGAATGTGAATGAATTGTGAAGGATCAACCACTAACACTCCTGTGTGCAACTGGGGAGGACTGGAAGGCAAGACCCCATTCTCTCAATTCCTCTGCATTCCATCAGTTGGACCCCACCAACACCCTTCCAATAATTTTATTTACCATTCACCATTCTATGATTAGGAAATACTAGCGCTACATACTGTATGCCTCTGGCTGCCTCTATTGTGAATTCCATCAGTAGATTAACAAAAAGCAGAATATTTTTTAGAAATCAACCATTAACTGACTTGTATGTTTGCAAAATATGTCTGGATACAGAGTGTGAAAAGCTTCTGCGGGCTCAGGAGCACACGATGGGCATTAAGTGGTTTGCTGTGTAGGTGACATTTATTCTTTCTCCGGGTAATGGTCCATTAGGTGTTCTCACAATCAGTTAATTTTAGCAGGAATGGTCTGTCCTCTGCAGTCTATTTAACCCTTCAAGCAGCCATTATAATGCACTTTATAATCAGGTATGAACTTTTGATAATCAGCGCCAGACTTATTAATGCGAACAATTGTGATTATACAGTGACTTGGGTTTGACCTCTGTAGACTGGGCACTTGTCATACTGGCGGTAAAGAATATCAAAAAGACGTGAAATGCAAAATAAATAAATAATAATAATATAAAAAATAGATAGCTAGATAGATAGATATGGGATAGATAGATAGATAGATGATAGATAGATATGAAATAGATAGATACCGTATATACTCATGTATAAGCCGACCCGTGTATAAGCCGACCCCCCTAATTTTGCCACAAAAAACTGGGAAAACTTATTGACTCGCGTATAAGCCGGGTGTATAAACCGCCGTCCTGCTCTGTGCTGCCCCGTCCTGCTCCTTGCTCCCCCATCCAGCTCTGTGCTCCCCCATTCTCCTCTGTGCTCCCCCCCTCCTGCTCCGTCCTCCGCTGTGCTCCCCCCTTCCTGCTCCGTCCTCCTGTGCCCCCCCATCCTGCTCCGTGCTCCTCTGTGCTCTCCATCTTCCCCCGTCCTGCTCCATGCTCCTCTGTGCTCTTCGTCCTCCCCCCCCGTCCTGCTCCATGCTCATTGTCCTCCTCCATGCTTCCCTCGTCCTCCGTTCTCCCCGTCATACTCACCCTCCCCGTGCCATCGCTGAACATCCTGGCAATCCTGCGTTGTACCCGGCTTCCTGCAGCTCTCCTGTCCTGAGCGGTGACGTAATACCACTCATTAAGGCCATGAATATGGACGCCACGCCTATGGGAGTGGCGTCGCGTCCATATTACATGACCTTAATGAGCGGTATTACGTCACCGCTCAGCACGGGAGAGCTGCAGGAAGCCGGGTACAACGCAGGATTGCCAGGACGTTCAGCGATGGCACGGGGAGGGTGAGTATGATGTCCAAGCCACTGGCTCCTGCCGCGGCACCTCCTCCCCCGCTGGTTTCTGCCCAATGACTCATGTATAAGCCGAGGGGGCATTTTCAGCACAAAAAAAGGTGCTGAAAATCTCGGCTTATACACGAGTATATACGGTAGATATGAGATAGATAGATATGAGATAGATAGATAGATAGATAGATAGATAGATAGATATGGGATAGATAGTATAGATATGGGATAGATAGATATGGGATAGATATGAGATAGATAGATAGATAGATAGATAGATAGATAGATAGATATGGATAGATAGATTTAGATAGATAGATAGATAGATAGATAGATAGATAGATAGATAGATAGATAGATAGATAGATAGATATGGGATAAATAGATATGAGATAGATAGATATGGGATAGATAGATAGATACATAGATAGATACATAGATAGATAGATGATATATAGAAATAGATAGATGGCTTCTTGCATTCAGTCATTTATTTACTATGACAGCATACTTACACTTTCGATCTCCTTCCTTGCCACACCATCTAGAATGGTAAGATGCTCCTAAACATTGGGCAGTACAATTGTCACAACAACCCTGTCGCGCAGGAGAACATCATCATGTTCAGGTCCAATTAGTTAGATTGCCCTCTGCATTATAGTCTTTTGGCATGGTCTGACTAGCTACCATCAAGCTTATTTGTGCCATCTAGAATGTATTGTAACCACCAAGCTTACTCTGCTTTTCATTGTGAATTGTAACCAATAAGTGGACTCTGCCGCTGTCATGAAAAAAAAGAAAATTTGTTCTACCAATATGGCTTCTAATTCTCTTTTTAGATGTGAATCTCTTCCACGTCTTACTGGTGTGGATGTAACCACTGGGCAGCAGTGACAAACTAAGAATAAAGGGAACCTGCCACCAGAAATAACGCTATTAACCTGCAGATATGAGGTTACTCTGCAGGTTAATAGCTTTATTATGCTGTCTGCCGACTGCATGCAGCAGAATACAGCGGGGAGAAAATGAACTTTAATCTCCCCGCCAGGATTCTGTTTCTGTCACAGAGGAGGGGGTGACATGGGTTCAGTCACCGCTCTGAGAATACAGAGTGGTGGCTGAAAATGCACCCCGGCTCTGCACAGCAAGGCTCCGCACTGCTCTGCTAGGCTCTGTGCGGCTCCTCACCTCTCTGCATGGCTCCACACCTCTCTGCACGGCTCTGCTCTGCAGACTTTATGGACCTGCCGATCCACAGCAGACCACCCAGAGTTTGTGGACCCGCCGATCCACAGCAAACCGCCTGGAGTTCCTAGACCCGCCGATCCACAGCAAGCTGCCCGGAGTTTGTGGACCCGCCGATCCACAGCAAGTCACCCACTGCAATCCTCCCATGTACCTCCTGGACAGATGCCCGCAGTCAATCACCAAATTGCAGGGATCATACTCACTTAGGTGCTGCAGAGGAAAACAGGAGGCGTGCTTCTTTAAAAAAAAAAGTCAGTGCAGGTTTATTCACGCCATAAACCCAGCAGTAACAACAAATGATAAATGGTCTTCAGAGCAAGCAAAACAACACAAAACTGTCCTTATCTGGGCTCTCTGCTCCCTCAGGCCTGTGAGCAAACAGGCTGGGTAATGTCCAGCAGGCAGGCTTCGTCTGAAGCCCCACACACAGGAAGACTTCTCCCTCTCTGCACACAGTCCATGTGCCAAACAACAGTCTCCATTATGTAGGCTGTAACCACACCTACATGTGAGGTATGTGGGTAGCCAGACCGGCCCACGTAATAGCTACCCGCAACCCGACATATGTGCACTAAACGACATCTTAGTGCTCACGTGCACTAAAGCAAAATACTCGGGTTGCATCGGAGGGAGCAGCCATCTCTGCAACACATACCACCCATTGACTTACACAGCCATCAGCCTCCTTTCAGCCCATACAAATGAATTGTCTGTGCAAGACAAGGACAGTTTTTCCAGGGCATGACACAGTCTTATATGGGCAGCACGGTGGCTCAGTGGATAGCACTGCAGCCTTGCAGCGCTAGAGTCCTGGGTTCGAATCTCACCAAGGACAACATCTGCAAGGAGTTTGTATGTTCTCCCCGTGTTTGCGTGGGTTTCCTCCGGGTACTCCGGTTTCCTCCCACACTCCAAAAACATACTGATAGGTAATCTAGATTGTGAGCCCCATCGGGGACAGCGACGATAATGTGTGCAAACTGTAAAGTGCTGCGGAATATGTTAGCGCTATATAAAAATAAAGATTATTATTATTATATTGTAAATGTTCTCCACTCCGTCCAAGAATTAAAAAGCCTCCTCTATTTTGTAGTGGAGAATCTAAGCATGGGATCCCTAACTAGTCAATGACTTTCAGTTCCACATGTGATCTGTCATATTTGCCAAAACCTTTTTTTTTGGTACCCGTGCCCGGTCTGTCTTTCTGACCTTGCAGTCTGGTTTATGCCCTGGTTGTAGGTTTAGCTTTGATGACTACATGAGCATGCATTATATGCAAATTGCTTTAGCCTTTTTTTGCTGTGGGTTATACAGCTGACAAGCATTCATATTATAAAATTTTGTATAAATATAAATAAATTTCCCTTTTTTATCTGCTTGTCACTGCCATGCCATGAAATGTGCTGTGCTCTCAGTGCCATTACCTGGATCACTTGTCTGGATCATGATTGTAGAGGGGATCTGTTCAAGCGTTCTCAGAGCTTGTTAGAAATCACACACACCAATGAGCGAGTCCCAGGTGCCAATGTAGAACAGTATAATCACCTAACATTTTACAATATGAACACGAGGGAAACGGGGCTGCTGAAAATGTAAAAGCTATGAGCACCTTCTCACAGATTTTGTTTATTTTTCATTTCTAAATGCAAAATTAAGAAACTTTCAAAATAATTACCATAAAAAATGTTCACTACATCTGTAAACCCTTTATTTGGCTGTGCAGAAATGTTACGAATCCATCAGAGCTACTCCTTACTGCTCTTTGCTCATCTGTCACTTCTCACAGTTTTAGAGATATCAAGAGGGAGGGGGATGTACACAGATCTGAAGTAGACAGGGGAGAGAGTGATCTCAGAGAGCAGAGGATACAAGCTGTAAGCAAGGAAGAAAGCGCATGGATAGGAAATAAGTGCAGGATAGAAGCTGTGCTGATGTATGAGAGAAAATGAAGACAACAGTATCCACTATATACACAGATTTCACATTCAGCCTATATTACTGGGAAAGACACTTCTACAACAAAAAAATCTGAAACTAAATTAGGCAGTAAACTGCTTAATGGGGGGTGTAAGGGAACTCACAGGGGAAGGGGGGTCGACTTCGCTCACCTTGAGGAGAGGGAAGTGAAGGACCTAGCAGGGGTCAGCTCTCTGGCACCACCACTTGCCCCAGGTCAGTCAGGGAACTGCACCGAGTGCAAATAGTCACCGGAAAAGCTTCCTTATAGGTACGAGTTAGTGAGGCGCTCCCAGTGAGGGGGGATATATATCACCAGTCCAGGCTGGGGATATATATATATATAAACCTCCCGGCCGTCACTGCCAGAGTTCCTCACTAAAACAATACGATATTCTGCCACTAGTTCCTCGTTTGAAATAAGACCCGTCCGACAGCAGGCTTATATCGGGTCAGGAACCCACCCGGGTAGCGTATCATATAATCAACCGAGCGTGCGGATGTGGGAATTCATGTATCGAGATAAAAGAGCAGCCCAAGATTAATTTTATATTTAATCGCCTAAAAGGCGCACTAGGAATATACAAGCTTATAGTTACAGAACAATATACAGGTATGCAGTCAGGAGTGTAGTACAAGGATAGGGTATAGATAGGTTGCATTTACCATGTTATGTAGCATGTGACCACAGGGAGGCGCTGATGGATCACAGGTCCAAATCTTAGTTACAGGCTTTCCTGGCTCTGTCTGATAACGGGTCCTCCGGCCAAAAGAAAACTGAGCTCCAAGTGAGGAGCTGACACTTCTCTCCTTGACCGCTCCTCCCACACTCTGCACCCACCCCTGGGCTTGTGCAGCCTCTCTCCTCTCATCTCTGAGAGTATGATTTCCAGTCCAGAACCGTGAATGGCCCACAACTTTCCGCCCAAAGCTAGGAATGGAATGGAAGCAGTGGCACAGGATTTGGCTGCATTTTATCTGCACATCAAGTCCAAATATGCCTATCGTATGTAATTCCGGTTGGCTAAGCTTTATAACTCCATAGCACAAAGTGCTACAATTGGCTGCTGAGCACAGGCATATGGGGGAAGGAACGCCGATTCGGATGATGTGCTCGGCTAGGCTCAGAGATATTGCATTCTGTGTAAGGTTCTGTGTACATGTTCCTGAAACTCAGTTTGTTCGTCAGCCATTTTACTTTCTGTCTTGCTGCAGCTATCTTGCCCTCAGTCAAAATGGAGTTTCCAGCTTGCATGTTCCCGCCATGATTCTCTCCTTTTGCTTCTTAAGCAGCCACAGCTGAGCAATCAGTGCTTCAGAATCTAGCCTGCAGTGAACCTGTGACCTGACTCCTAAAGCCTTGGACCTTGTACTCCAGCTATTCCTACTGAGGAACTCTGAAGCACTTGTGGACTCTGAACCCTGCTCTTTGAAAGACCCACGTTTGCATGGACTTACGGTAACAGAGAAGAAGATCCTGAACCTGTTGTGGAGAGTGATTGCTGAGCTTAGATTACTCTGGCCTGCTGTGTCTCCTGCTTCTGTGTCTGCAAACTGTGTGACTATTTTTGCCAACTTGTATGAAGTAATACAAGACTTTCTATATCAAACCTGTGTCTCATGTATTTTCATCGCACCCAAGCACAAGACGCTATATGAACTGTACTACATACATTACAAGATTCTGAAGCCAAAACGTTAGTGTCTGCTGGGTCTGGAAAGGCTGTGTCTGCTGTAACTGTGGATATCGGATGTCCGGTTGTACTTTCTGTGATGACAGTGGTTGTGACTTCTCACAACCATTCCAGGTGAGCAATTCCCTTAAGTGTTTTTTTTTTTGCAGTGTTACCACAGGTAAACACTATTGTTTGTTTTTTTTTTCTCTCTTTTCTCTTTTTTGTCTGCTGTAACTGTGGATATCAGATGTCCGGGTGAACTTTCTGTGATGATAGTGGTTGTGACTTCTCACAACCATTCCAGGTGAGCAGTTCCCTTAATTTTTTTTCTCTCTGCAGTGTTACCACAGGTAAACACTATTGTTTTTTTTTCTCCTCTCCTCTTCTTCCAGTACTCCTGTCTTAAAAGATCTGGAAAATGGAGGCCCGCATAAAGGAACTTTGCGGAGTGACTGATAATATCCTTGCAGATTTGCAGAATATAAAGACCCGTTTTTCAAGCCTACAGGACCTCACTAATCACAATTTGCAAGTGTTTGGACAGACTGCCCAGGATTTGCGAGCCAGGATTGAGGTTCTAGAAGAGCGAGTCCAGACTCCTGCCGTAGCCCCGAGTTCTGGGATTCCCAAGTTGCCCCCTTTTCGTTTTGGCGGTGAACGTGAGAAATTCAGGGGATTTATTAATCAATGCAATCTTTTTTTTTCTGCACATGCTTCACAATTTCCCACTGAACGATCTAAGGTGCTTACTATAATTATGTTGCTTACCAACAAGGCTTTGATGTGGGCAAACCCTCTGATTGAGACTGAGGATGATTGTTTGAATCACCTTGATGCTTTTATTTCAGCCGTGGGGCAGGTGTTTGATGACCCCAATCGAGGTGCAACAGCTGAAGCAGCCATGTTAGCTTTGCGCAAAGGTAAGCACTCGGTAGCTGAATATGCCTTGGATTTCAGGAGATGGGCCCTTGATACCACCTGGGACAGTTCCGCCAAAAAATCTATTTATCGAAAGGGGTTATCTCCACTGATTAAGGATGAACTTGCTCGTGCCGACCCTCCCACTGCGTTAGGTGACTTTATTAACTACTGCATCCGTATTGATACTCGTCTGACTGAACGCAGGCAAGAGAGATGGTTCGAAAGCAATCGCACTAACCTTTTCCTACCTTCCTCTCCAGCTAAGGAACCTTTGAGTAGGATTACACGGGAACCTGAACCTGAACCCATGCAGGTAGACTCTTTACAACGACGGGTTAGTGATGCACGCAAGGAACATCGTTTTAAGGAATTCTATGTTTCTATTGTGGTAAGTCAGGGCACTTCATTATAAACTGCCCCAGCCGTTCTCGTAAGACTACTGCAGCACTCATTCATTGTGAGTGTTGCGAGAGGGGATCTGTCAGGTCCGAGCCTCAGGCTCCAGAGAGATCTGCAGCAACAGATCTTGATTTCTCGGACTTAAACTCCATTACCTCTGAGGACGTTGACTGTGTAAACGCTGCCATTTTTCAAGTTTCCTCAGCGGTGTCCCATCTGAGTTGTAAGAAAAACAATTCTCATTGCTTTCTTTCCATCAAACTCTGGGTTGACTCAGCTTGGGTGTCTAGCTCTGCTATGATCGACTCAGGGGCAAGTGGAAATTTTATGGATGTCTCCTTTGCTCTGAAACAGGGGATACGTTCAGTGAAGAAGGCTACTCCAGTACAGATGGAAACTGTGTATGGCTCCCTGCTGACCTCTGGACCAGTGGATCAGGAAACAGAGCCTTTGAGGGTTCTTATGGGTAAAGATCATCAAGAGAAACTGTCCTTTATACTTATCTCTTCTCCCCACTTTCCCATTATTCTAGGGCTACCATGGCTGCAGGCTCAGAATCCTACCATTAACTGGGAGACCAAGGAATTACACTTTCCAGAGAAACAGATGAGTCCAAAAATTTCAGCTTGCTCTGTTCCTAAAGGAACCATGTCAGTCCCTGAACTACCAGCTGTATACCAGGACTATGTGGATTTATGTGACAAGAAGAACGCTGACCGCTTCCTCCTCACCGTCCATATGATTGTCCAATTGAATTATTGCCTGGAGCAGAGATACCTTTTGGTAAGATCTACCCCCTGGCGGGGCCCGAGCTAAAGGCTTTAAAGGATTACATAGACGAAAATCTAGCCAAGGGCTTCATACGCCCCTCTTCATCTCCTGCAGGTGCACCCATCTTCTTTGTAAAGAAGAAAGATGGATCTCTGAGACCATGCGTAGACTATAGGGAACTCAATAAGGTTACTATTAGAAACCGTTATCCATTGCCTTTAATCCCTGAGTTATTGGAGAGAGTGCGACATGCCAAAATTTTCTCTAAACTAGATCTTCGTGGGGCCTATAACTTAGTCCGTATTAGACCTGGGGATGAATGGAAGACTGCATTCAGGTCACGCTATGGACACTTTGAATATCTAGTTATGCCTTTTGGTCTGAGTACCGCCCCAGCCACTTTCCAACACTTGGTGAATGACATCTTCAGGGATCTCCTAGATACATTCGTGGTAATTTATTTGGATGATATTCTAATTTTTTCTAACTCCACAGAGGAACATCATGGATATGTGAGAATGGTCTTGGAACGTCTAAGACAAAATCATCTTTACATCAAACTTGAAAAGTGTGAATTCCATAGGACCGAAATTCAATTTCTGGGGTATGTACTGTCTACACAAGGAATTAGTATGGATGGAAGCAAAACCCAAGCCATCAAGGATTGGCCAAGTCCTAGAAATGTGAAGGAGGTACAGCGCTTCATCGGGTTTGCCAACTTCTATAGACGTTTCATTAGAAATTTCTCTGAGGTAGTGTCACCTATCACCCAACTTACCCGGAAAGAGTCTAGGTTCTCCTGGACTCCCCAAGCCCAGGAAGCATTTTCCCGTCTAAAAGATAAATTTACCACTGCACCTATCCTAGTACATCCCAACCCCGAGCTTGCCTTCATAATAGAGGTGGATGCTTCAGACTGTGCCGTTGGAGCTATACTCTCTCAGAGAACAGGTGAGAAGAATGTCTTGCATCCCTGTGCCTTATTTTCCCAGCAGTTGTCTTCGGCTGAGAGGAACTACGATGTGGGCAATAGAGAGTTGTTGGCCATTATTGCCGCCTTCAAACAATGGAGACACCTTCTTCAGGGAGCTGCACAGCAAATAGTCGTCCTGACAGATCATCGTAACCTTGAGTTTATCAGGTCGGCTAAGTGCCTGACTCCTCGCCAGGCTCGCTGGAATCTTTTCTTAAACCAATTTAATTTTATCATTTCTTATAGACCAGGATCGCGCAATGGAAAGGCTGATGCACTCTCTAGGATTTACTCAGCAGAGACACGTCCAATTACTCCTCCTAAGACTATTCTTCCTGACTCTAGATTCCTAGGAGTAATTCATAATCAAGACCTACTTAAGGACATCAAGGAAGCATACCATGCGGATTCCTTTTTGGCACAACCCCCAAGGGACGTAAGTCTTGTCTTTAAGAATGGTGTGTGGATTCAGGGACAACGCCTGTATATTCCTGAAACAGTCAGATTGAGAGTATTGCAACTCATTCACGATTCCAAGATAGCTGGGCATAGAGGAATTCTAAAGACACAGGAATTTCTCTCTCGTTTCTTTTGGTGGCCCACTTGCAGGAAGGATGTTTTAAACTATGTCACTTCATGTGAAGTCTGTGCAAGATGCAAAACACCTCGCTCCTCACCAACTGGTCTGTTACAGCCTCTTCCCACCCCGTCCCGCCGTGGGGATCCATTTCTATGGACTTCATTGTGGAGTTACCAACCTCTCAAGGGAAGAACACCATTCTAGTGGTGGTTGACCGTCTAACAAAGGCAGCTCATT
Source organism: Oophaga sylvatica (assembly GCA_033576555.1). NCBI lineage: Eukaryota > Metazoa > Chordata > Amphibia > Anura > Dendrobatidae > Oophaga > Oophaga sylvatica. Next base: position 155,370,347 of record JARQOD010000003.1, read on the forward strand.
TTATCCCTTGTGTCGGCTTACCCACTGCAAAACAGACATCAGATTTGATGATTAAAGATGTGTTTCGCTTACATGGAGTACCGGATGAGGTTATTTCGGATCGAGGGGTGCAATTCACTTCTAGGTTTTGGCAAAATTTCTGTGCAGCATTGGACATTAAAGTAAACCTTTCTTCTGCTTTTCATCCCCAGACTAATGGACAGACCGAACAAACCAATCAAACCCTGGAGCAGTATCTCCGCTGCTTTATCTGCCACCTACAGGATGATTGGGTGGATCTACTTCCATTAGCTGAGTTCTCGTATAACAACTCTCAGAGTGCCTCCACTAAGCAGTCTCCTTTTTACTCTAATCTAGGTTATCATCCTAACATTCTACCACGATTTCCCATAGAAACGCCTTTACCAGCAGTGGCTGAAAGAATCACGTCTTTACAGAAGAATATGGATCTTCTAAAGGAGAATCTGGAATCGGCTCAGGAAAGGTACAAGAAAGCAGCAGATAAATTTCGTAAACCTGCACCAGCTTTCAAGGTAGGAGACTTGGTCTGGCTGTCAACCAGAAATCTTAAGTTAAGGATTCCATCGTCTAAGTTGGGACATAAGTACATTGGACCCTATAAAATCAGTAAAATTATAAGTGCCGTTGCTTGTCGTCTTCAACTGCCCAGAACTATGAGAATTCACCCTGTCTTTCATGTATCCCTACTAAAGGCTGCGACACCCAATACGTTTCCTGGACGTTCTTCTCCTTGCCCTGACCCAGTGCTAGTCGATGGTCAGGAAGAATTTGTGGTGGAAAGGATTTTAGATTCCAGGTTGTATAGAAATCAGTTACAATATCTGATTAAATGGCAGGGCTACCCAGTGGAGGACAACTCATGGGAACCAGTCAATAACGTTAATGCTCCTCGCTTGCTCCGTCAGTTTCATCAGAGGTACCCACACAAGCCTGGCCTGAGGTCATCCGGAGGTTGTCCCTAAGGGGGGAGTAATGTAAGGTTCTGTGTACATGTTCCTGAAACTCAGTTTGTTCGTCAGCCATTTTACTTTCTGTCTTGCTGCAGCTATCTTGCCCTCAGTCAAAATGGAGTTTCCAGCTTGCATGTTCCCGCCCTGATTCTCTCCTTTTGCTTCTTAAGCAGCCACAGCTGAGCAATCAGTGCTTCAGAATCTAGCCTGCAGTGAACCTGTGACCTGACTCCTAAAGCCTTGGACCTTGTACTCCAGCTATTCCTACTGAGGAACTCTGAAGCACTTGTGGACTCTGAACCCTGCTCTTTGAAAGACCCACGTTTGCATGGACTTACGGTAACAGAGAAGAAGATCCTGAACCTGTTGTGGAGAGTGATTGCTGAGCTTAGATTACTCTGGCCTGCTGTGTCTCCTGCTTCTGTGTCTGCAAACTGTGTGACTATTTTTGCCAACTTGTATGAAGCAATACAAGACTTTCTATATCAACCTGTGTCTCATGTATTTTCATCACACCCAAGCACAAGACGCTATATGAACTGTACTACATACATTACATTCTGTTATTATAGGTCATTTTCCAGATTCAGTACCTCAGAGTCTGCTGTGATTTATTGTTGATGAATATCCGTGTGCTTAGGACCCCGTCTCACATAGCGAGATCGCTACAGAGATCGCTGCTAAACAGCGATCTCATCAGCGATCTCGCTATGTCTGACACGTACCAGCGATCAGGCCCCTGCTGTGAATCGCTGGTCGTGTCAGAAATGCCTGGACTTTTTTTTTGATCGCTGGTCTCCCGCTGGCCAGCACGCATCGCTGCGTGTGACAGCGATCTCCTGGTTACCAAGGTAAACATCGGGTTTCCAGGCGCGGGGCTGTGCCTGGAAACCCGACGTGTACCTTGAATACCAGCGCGCTGCTGCAGGGGAGATGTTAACCAAGGTACACGTCGGGTTTCCAGGCACCGCGCAGCGCCTGAAAACCCGACGTGTACCTTGGTTACCAGCTCCCTGCATCAGGGGGCTGGTATCCAATGTACACTGCGAGTAACTAGGCGACATTACCCGCAGTGTCGCTGTCCTGATCGCTGCCTGAGCTGCCTGTTTGGCAGCTCAGCAGCGATCATCTAGCGACACACCAGCGATCCTGATCGTTGTCGGGATCGCTGGTGTGTCGCTATGTGACACGGGGCCCTTAGTCACACAAAAGGGCCAGCTGGCTTGCAGCTGCAGAAGTTTTCACACCTGGGTGTTATAAGCTTCAAAGGTTTGTTCTTGGTTTTTAATTAAAATAAACACTGCATGGCTTTTTATGGCCTTGGAGGATGCAAGGGTGGGGGCACATTTCAGGAGTGGAAAAAGATGTCCTGAACTTAAAATCCAAATGGATTCTCGCTTGTCCCTCACAGGGGGTCTGAAAATCAATGAAGGAATGAAGATTACTGATTAAAAGTTGTGCAATTTTGTTAATTAGTAGTAACCACTTATATATATTTTTTCCATGGCAATGGTGTTCTTAACCTTTAAGCTGCTCATAGGCTATAATGTTAGCATTTTGATGATTTACTTGACCATGAAAAGTTACCATAAAATAGAGTCACGGCAAATAACTATCAGTGACAGATCTGAAATGTTTGAGTATCATTTCATAAGGCAGAATGCAATAAAGTGAGGTAGACATGCCATTTGTGTAGTTAGAGAGGTCGGAATGGTGCCCTCCCAGCCATTATGCTCGCCACTTACAGGGAATCTATCAGCAGGCTGTTACTATTTGAGCTGAAAGCAGCATAATATAGGGACAGAAAACCTGATTCCAGAGATGTGTCATATGCTCAGCAGCTTGATGTAGTTTAAATACAATCAGTATTTTATCAGTAGGAGATTAACACTACAGGACTATATACCACATGCCAGAGAGTCCAGCTAATCTGTGTAACCCAGCCCCTACCGCTGATTGGCAGCTTGTTGACAATTCACAGTGTGCGCGGGAAGCTGCCAATCAGTGGTGGGGGCGGGGTTATACACAGCTCAGCATTCTGACCACTGAAACATCTACAGCAGGGAAAACATGGATACTATAAAAACTGCAACAAGCAGTGTAGTAAGTGACACATCCCTGTAATCAGGGTCTCTGCCTTTATATCATGCTACTGTGACATTCCATAGGAAAAAAAATGGTGACAGATTCCTAAAAAATAAAAAATACTTCTTAATGTTGCAGTAATGATTTACTTAAAGGGAATCTGTCACCCCAATTTTGCCATATCAACTAAAGATATGGCTGAATAGTGCGTCCCATAACAAAGCTAACGGTAGGTATCATATATCCTGATACCCCCATTTTCATATCAAAATACCTTTGTAAAGTACGCAACTGATGCGGAGGGGGGAGGACAGAGAAAACGCCGCCCTCCTGACCTGACTGCAATGATTGACAGCGAAAAATACCAACTTTACAAAGGTATTTTGATATGAAAACAGGGATATCAGGATATATGATACCTATCGTTAGCTTTGTTATGGGACGCACTATTCAGCCATATCTTTAGTTGATATGGCAAAATTGGGGTGACAGATTCCCTTTAACTCTTTGGGACATATTAAACGGATTGTATTTGCACAAATGGTGTATGCAAGTCACACAGGTTATTTACCAGAAAAGCAGTCACTTTTCTCCCTGTTGTTACCTGCACCGATTGTGCAGAATAGAATAGAATGAGTTGTGTGATGCTGACATAGTGCTGTGCAGCACGACGTATTAGGCGATCTGACAGGTTCTCGTTAACGGAATTTTACTGCATAACATCCGCATAACATCCCAGCACTTTTGTGTTTGGAAATATGACCTGTGCATAGGGAGTGTCAGTATTGTGTAATCTTGAAATGTTTCAATAAGGAAATGCTGAGTCTCTTTGTGTTGTTTGTCTGCATGGTTGACTTCAATAACCATGCAATTTACTTTGTTTTGTGTTGCTGGAGTTATTATGCTAGTGATGAAAGAAAAAAACTACCGTAAGCATCATGTCCATCTCAAAGAAAAGTCTCTAAAGTTTATTCTATGTATTTACTTTGCTAAGCCTAACTTGAAGCGCGGTGGAATTTATCTTTAAAGTTGACACTAATTCTGTAGGTCACCACGTTGGGCATTCTGAAATGTCACCAGTGGCAAAATAAAAGGAAAGTGGATAAACAAGAGCTGGACCAGTGGCTTGATGTTGGTATTTGATCTTGTTGTCTAATGGTCTTGTCTCCAGACATCAGTACCAGTAGAAAGGCTTGTTTATTTCAGAAATCTTCTAAGAACAGGTTCTCCTTCTCCGCCTTCTGGGTCACTGGCTTCCCAAATAATGAATGGCAAAATGTATTTGATTCACCCTGCTTCTGATGTCGGGATGTAGACTGAATTAATTTGGTGATGTGACTCAGCAGTTAAAGAACAAATGGTGAAAGTGACAAGGAGACATCTGAATGTGAGACTTGTCAGGGATTCAAATAAAACATGATTCAATGAAGAAACTTCAGCAAAAGCGCAATGCTGTCTGTTCTATGTCCTCTGTAAAAGCACATAAAAAAAATTCTTAATCTAGCACGATGGCCATTCTCTCTAATAGGAGCTGATCTGCAGCATCGGGTAGAGGCGGCTACACATTGGAATGATGCTGTGCAGTGCAGCTCTCAATGTTTATTTCTGGCCTGTTGCTAATAACATCTGATCAGTGAGGGTGCCAAGTGCCGGACCACCATCAACTTGATATTGATGACCTATCCTATGAATAGGTCATCAATATTATGTGGCTGGTGAAAGAAACCCTTTAAGGATCTGGAAGTGCTAGTGGCAAATATGTTGTAGCCAAACGTATGTGCATCTCTGCTTATTTTTTAGTTCAAGTGTTTCAACCATTGTAAGCAGATGCATAAAAGTACATTTACTTACAAAAAAAAGATATGGCCACAAGCTAGAACACCTAGATCTGCACTAGTAGGTGCTATTATAATAAAGTAGAAGCATCTAGGAGTAATAATAGCTCAGGCACAAAGTGGTAGTACCTTACAGAGCCGGCTCTGTACTGATGAATTGCAGAGCCTGCTGTCAGTCAGTGCCGCAGCATGGTTACAGCTGCCGTTCACTATGTATTGAGCGATGACTGCCGCCGTGCCGCCCCATCCCCATGACTGAAAGCAAGAGGCTGCTGGGAGGAAAAAAATTCATTTCCTCCCAGTAGCATTTTGGGACGTGACAGGTTCCGTTTAAGGTACCCATACATAATAGACTAAAGTCAGCCAAACCCGCGTATATCAGCTGAATGTTCCTGGACATGGGGGAGTTGGGAGAGATAATTATTGGCTGAACTGTAATTTAGCCAATAGCTATCAAACAAGTATGGGGTGTCTTTTGCTTGAAAGTATGTCAGGAGCAGGACCCACCTCTGATGAAAGGCTGAGACTTGTCCCACTGTATATGCAGTAGGCTTTGTAAAAAAATTTATGGGATAGTGTAGCTCACTATGCAATTTTATTTGGGGAAAAAATGGTATGCAGTCCAGATGGAGACCAAAAGGACATTCTTTACTCAAGGGGAATGGGCAGGGAGATGCCATCAGGGACCCAACTTTCTGACTAGTTTATCGTGCAGTTTGGACCCCTTGCAGCTTTTAAATTATGTTTTAATATGAAACACCGCAGTGTTCCAAAGTCAAACTATCTAGCTGAAATCATGCAGCCAGTGACTAATGAATGTGCCTGTGAATCGGGCAGCATGTATTACCTGTCAGGTTCTCTTTAATGCTGAAAAATACAATAAAAGTTCAGGCCATTGTCGCTTACAATTTTATGTCCATTTGGCCAAGGTCTTCTCCTGTTCTAGCATGTGCCCCTCATAGCAAGGTCCATTAAAACATGGCGTGGAGAGCTTGGCATGGATGAAATTAAATGGGTTGTCCCATGAACAAAAGTTCATTGTAATCAATAGATCTTGGAATAATAATAGATTCCACAATTGGATGTGTTTAAATTAAACGTTCCTGTGCTGAGATAATCTTATAAATGTGTCCCTGCTGTGTACTGTGTAATAGCTGTGTCTGACCGTACAGGAACATGTCTGATCATACCACAGCTCCTGGGCAGGGGAGGAAGTGAGTCGCACACAGTACCAGGGCTATGGGGTACTCGGCACCGAGTCCATGGAAGTCTATGGGGGATGTCACTGGCAGCAGAACTCGGTCCGTGGCCCTGGGCGCTCATACAATGGGGAATATTTACAGAGGATTTTTAGTAATAGTTTGTGACGCCACCTGTGGTTTCTGATCTGATTGACCAGCGCTGCAGGGTAGATCTCTGAGGGGATGTTATGGCAGCTAGATGTTAAGTCCCCCACAGGTGGGACTGTTCCCTCAAAGTCAATGGTGTTGCACGGTGCGGATAAGAAGTCAGTCACACACAATGCAGTCTCTTTCCATACCTTTACTTGTAGATGTTGCAGGTATGTCCCGGGGAGCTGGTCAGGTTGGAGAATGCACATTCAGGGAATTGCTGAGCAGGTTTAAGGCCTCCTTTCTCCTTAATGTGTATGTGAGTCCTAACTTGCATGAAGTCAAGTTTAACTCCTTCTGTAGCAGCTACGCCCGGCCAACATTGTGGTGGAAGTCTTCTGTTGGATAGAACTAAGCCTACGTGGCTGATCAGGCCAAACTCCTGTTCTCCCTGACTCCAGTTACGTATCAGCACTTGGGGCTACCTTCTGTGACTTGAAGTCCAGCAAGGCCTCCGGTGTTTCTTATTACTAGGCGTGAAGCACTAGCAACGCTTCGGACCCCGGTGTCCGGTTTACTAAGTGAAGGTAATCTGTCACCTAGGTCACTTGTCCTTCTTTTTCCACTCGCCTGTCGCCCTGCTCTTGCCCTTAACATAAGCACAGGTAGCAGCGTAGTAGATGTCAGCTTTTCTTCCAGTGCTCACTGACCTGTCCTCAGTTGCCTCGTTGTATTAACTGCAGTAGTTCCCTTCCTTCTTTCCTTCCAAAGACTCTGTCCAGAGTGGCTATCAGGAGCTTCTGTCGACTGATTTCATGCTCGCTCTGAGAGTTACTTTCCACGTTCATAGGGAACACAGGAGCTTGTTCTGAGGTAACTGCTTCAGGTTCAGATGTAACTCTGACTAGGCTAGAGTGCCTCACTTGTCCACTCGTACTAGCCTCCACTTCTGTATGAGGTGAGCTACAGGAGCTCTGTCAGATCTCAGTCTTATCTCCTCTCCCTCCAAGACTAGAACTGCCCTGTCGTGAGACAGGAACTAGACTGAATCTCGTCTCTTCTCTCTACTGACTAGAATGACGAATCTCACTCAAGATGGATGGGATGACTCACTCCTGAGCCTCCCTAAGCTTGACTGAACTCTGACTGCTACGTCACACTACTTAAATAATCTAAGTTGCCCTCTGGTGGCAGTGTTAAGAAATGTGTGATGTGAATGAATATCAGGCTTTACAATTACCTTTCCTGTGCATTTTCCAGGAGACGTGTGCCACGTGCAGCTGGGCCACACAGAAGCAAAAAAGTATACAGACATTACAGCATGGGGTCGCAAATAAATGTCTCTTTGAAGTAAAACATTGTTTAAAGACAGACAAGGAAAAAAGAATCAGCTGTGATCCTGTGCTGTAATGTCTGTTGTGGTGCAGTGAAAGGTGTAGTGCTGGATGGAAGATATATTTCTCCCAGCAGGATAACATTTTGCCTGGATTTTCCCTAAGTCTATGGCTTTTCAGTGCAACACCTGACATACTCAGCTGCAGCGATCAAGCATGTATAAGCCAGTTAGTGGCGGAATCTCGGTGTGTGTGAGGAGCTAGGCTGGAGTTAGCCTGGATTTGTATTGTCTGGTTACATATAAGGGGTGTACCAAGACTGACTTGTTCCCACTCCCCTTGCTCGTGTGTCTTACGTCCCTGACAAGTGCTGGTCCATGTTGTGTGTATGTGGCGAGAGACCAGGGTGTGATTGAGCAACCTTTGTCAGCCACGACTACGGCCCTGGCTCCCCCTACATTTGGCATGGTGCGGCAGGATCCCGCAACCGTGCAGCGTGGGAATGCCGTGGATGTGATGAAGAAAGATGAAGATATCTCAATGTGACTGATACCCTGGATGTGACTAATACTTTGGATGTGACTGACACTTTAATTGTGGCAAAGATGGCGACTATGAAGATGGCGGAAATGATGGAGGATGACAGTTTTAATCCCACCCCTCGTGGGCGTCCTGACCTTGATATAGCACAAAAGTCTGCCTGCCAGAGTCAGTGGTCTAAGCTGGAGATGCAGACCTTCGGGAGTGGTGCCCGCCCATGGTGGGCGCATTGGAAGAGAAGACCCCACCCTTGCAGCGGATTCCACAGGGACGGGACCGGGGCTCAATGGACTGAAGGTGCTATCTGGAGGACTATGTACCAGGCACCTGTTAAGAGGAAAGTAGACTCTTAGACGGTGTTGAAAGGACACTCTCCGGTGCTCCCACTGGTCAAAAGACTTTGCTCATGTTGAGCTTAAAAAAAAAGTTATATCTTGTTTACCTCCCTGCGCAGAGTATTGGTTTGTATAAATTAAAGTTTTAGGTACTATCTGGTCGTGGACGACCATTCTTAAAGGAGAGGAGAGTGTAAGGGGTGTACCAAGACTGACTTGTTCCCACTCCCCTTGCTTGTGTATCTTACGTCCCTGACAAGTGCTGGTCCATGTTGAATATATGTGGCGGGAGACCAGGGTGTGATTGAGCAACCTTTGTCAGCCACGACTACAGCCCTGGCTCCCCGACAAGACTCATAGCAACCCCGGTAATGGCACCTGGTGGTCGCCCGTGGCTAGCACCTAACCACGTCGTTAGTGGTGACAGGCGGCCGCTTAGTTATGCCCGTCCCATGCAAGGGTGAGTCTGAGACCGGTGGTTCTCCAAGCTGGAGTACGTTTGTGTTTTTTTCTTACTTTCTGACACCTACTGTTTAAAGCGTTAATAAACCACTGAAGTTTGGACTTGAAGCCTGTGTGTTGCCTCATCACTGTGTCCCTGACACTGCCTACCAGAGCAAATCCCTACACTGTATACTTTCTTTTGCATCCCCCCTGCCCAGGATCTGTGATATGATCAGAGCATGTTCCTGTACGGTCAGACACAGACATTACACAGTACACACCAGGAGGCACAATTATAAGATTATCTCAGCACAGGAACATTTTATTTAAACACATACAATTGAGAAAACTATTATTATTCCAAGATCTGTTTATTAAAATGAACTTTTGTTCTTGGGATAACCCCTTTAAGTGTTCACTGACCGCGACCACCTTTATTATGTAATACAGATTATGAGACAGACCAAATTTGTACAGATACAGACCAAAATGATTGTGGAAAGGCTTCCCAGAAGTCTGCAGGCTGCTGTAGTTACAAAGGAGGGCACAGCCTAACTCCAGATTGACATCCATGATTATGGAATGTAAAGCCGATGTTCAAGTAACTATATAATGTTCTCAAACATAATCCAAAGCTTGCTCACCCTCACACACTCCCACCATGGGTGCAGTGCAGCACCATCACAACCGCAGCCTGGAAAATATTAAGGAAAGCATTGTGAAAACATCTTCAACTAGCGATACATTAATAGACAATTAAGCTGTTTCTATAAAAGCTCTATCCCATACAATAGATTTTCCAAGTTCCCTTTGTCAGGCCACAATTAAAGGTAGAGAAGAATGAGTACATTGAGCATTATATAATTCTGACACAACACCTCTGCCGCCCGTGAATTGAGACATGCAGATTAAAAGGAGATGACGTTGGAAAGTCGTCAGATGAAGTCCGTAGTGACTGCGCAAAATGAGTTTAGACTCTGGGGCTTTATGTACTAATTAAATATAATCCCCAGAACAAATTCCCTTCTGATGTAAAAAAATCTTTAATTCTGCAGAAATATTTTTTAATCCATCATAAAAAGACTCTAGCTTCAAGTACTGGAATAAGATGCACTAAATTACTAAATTAAAAATGCACTCCTTAAAATTATCTTTATTCTAACGTACAGTATATGTTGGGGGCATGATTTTGTGTATACTTACTATTATATAAAAGAACAAAATCTAAGATAGAAACAAAATGAACATATACCCTGCTGTAAGTAAGTAAAAAGCAATAGTCCATGTAAATAACATAGGGTACTTAGTAAATACTGTTTTCAATTTAAAAAAAAGTGTAAAAGACATCCCAACAGCGGCAAGGTTTCCCCAATCAGGATAGTTCTATCCTCTAGTATTAAAACCTCACCTTGTGTCAAAAATGACCTCACAGTGAATAAGGGCCGAGCAGGACCGGAACCCATTCATTTTGTTTCTGTCTTAGTTTTTGTCTGTTTAGTGCCAGTGTGAACATGCTCCTAAACTTCACATGAGAAATCTGTGTTCCTATTGGAGGAGGTTGATAGACAAGTCTGGTCACATTCTTCTCCATCAGCAGGCATTGTAGGGACTTTGATAGGTGGACATCCACATGAAAAAGTTGCAATTTTTTTAAGCCAGAAAAGTTACATAAATCCCTTTACACATCCACCCCATAGATATTAAAGCACCACTCCAGTGTTTATTTTTTCTATTGCAGCGCTGGAGTGATGTTTCTAATCTTAAGGTCCCTGCTCCTAGTCTTATACTTACCCAACGCTGTCTATCACCACCAGTCCAGTTGGTCTCTAGCAGTTTGTGACCTGCCGGATCGCTCCAGTGTTAGCTGGAGGGAGCCAGAGGTCACTTTTCTTGTTCTGCCACTCACAGATTTGCATTGAGAGCTTGTGACCGTTACTTCTGACTTCAGAAATTGTGGTCACAAGATGGTGCCACTGGACTCGAGCGGCGCCAATAAAAGGTGAAGATGGTTGCTGGTGAGTATAATACTCAAGTCAGCTCTGAAAAAACCCCAGCTGGAGTGGTGTTTCAAACTTGACATCATGGCTATCTGCAGGTCTCTTTCAGACTGACCGTTTTTCATCAGTGTTCTGGATCAGATTTTCATCAGTGTTTTGTCTGGGTGTCCATCTTTTACCATTATTCTCATAGGAAAAAAGAAAATGCATTTCCAAGGATCCCCCACCCATTAAACGGTAATAAACGGACAGCACACAGGTGACAACCAGATGGCATCCGTGTGTTATTCGTTTGTTTTCATGGCCTGATTTGACATTGAAAAACACGGACATGTGAACAGTCCCATAAACTATATTGGGTATGTGTCTTATCCATGGAAAACACGGACAGAACATGTACGTGAAAAATGGACATCTGAATAGGGCCTTAGGCCGCATTCCCACATATGTGTCACCATCCTTGATTCACTGACCGGCCACAGATCTCCCAACCCCTATCTGAACAGCGTCATTTGCATATATGAAGATCAGGGCCGGACTGGCCATCTGGCAAATGCCAGAAGGGCCTGTCTGGTCGTGGGCTGCCTTGTCTGCTACATTGCTAACAGAATCGGTGTTCTCAAGACACCCATACTGTTAAGAGTTGTGACGGAGCACCAAGTCGCTGACTCCATCACTTACCCCAGCAGGCTACGGGTATCATTAGAAATATTGGTCTTGTAGTAAATCTTCCTTTCCTCCATCCAGGGTAATATTAGTAATATATCCCATCTGTTTCTTGGAGACAGGGACACCATGGGGCTGTGCGATTTCAAATGCCAGGGCTGAGTTTTAGCCCCAGTCTATATACCTGATGAAGATTCAGATTCAGCTCAGGAGACCCTCTGCCAGTCCTGGCATCGCGGCCCACACTCAGATCCTAACACATGAATGAATAAATTCAGTCTTGGGGGGGGGGGGTACAAGAACTTACAGCACCCTATTATTATTGACGTCAGTGTACTCCAGCCCTGCACTAACTGGTAAGGATGAATTGCCAGCTTTAGAAAACCTGTGCAGCTCATGTAAAAAAAAACCCCGAAAGATGTGTCATAATATAACCTGCTCCAATATTTGACATCATGCGGTGATGCACACCTGCACCTCACTGAGCAGCCAACACACACTCTTCATCTCTGGAAAATGGGACAGTACGCAGCTCAGGGTATTGAAGATTTGCCTACAAAACATCTGCAGTCTTCTTGCTGCCAAGTTCTTCTCGCAGCCAAGTCCATCAGCAGCGTGAGACGGGCAGCTGGTAATGCCCGCATGAGACCTAGTCATACACAACCAGCTCTGTAACAGAAGTGAGAGACTGGCATCCGGTGATACCAGAGACAGGGCCTGGTTCTACACAAGTCTCTCCGTAACAAGCACGTGCCTGGCAGATGGAGATACACAGCCACAGGCATTGCCTTTCTGAGCTGTGACAACCTAATGCACACTGTATCTCTCAGGGACTGTGGAACCTTTTCCTCACTGTTTTACATTTGGATTTGTCCACATTGTTACATAGAAATGATTGATGGGATGAATAAACTGCTGATTATCCAGGCGGAAAATTACAGTAGAGGTTAAGTAGATGAAATGTTAGCAAATCTCATCCACTCGCAGCAAAGAAACCCCCCCCCCCAAAAAACACAGAAATTCTGAAGTGCATGTTTTAATATTTTTTCAGCCTCTGAATTTATGCTCCATATTTTCAACACAGATTTAACTCCTTGAGATGCATGGGCCAAAATCCGCAGCAAAATCTGTGACAAATCTAATGTCTGGACAAATTGCATTAATACTCTTGCCTGTTCTCTGTGTCTTTCTTTCATTTCCTTGGACTAGCGGCGCACTCTGTTCTGTTGTTTTCCCTTCATTGTCCTCTAGTGTTAATTTTTGGATCTCGGTCCATCATATGCAGTGATTACCAACTGCTTTTCACCACCAAAGGGAATGTGACATCAAACATTTTTTATTAACAATTGAAAAAGTACAAAGTATTAATGTTTTAATTTTTAAAAAATATTAACATTTGGTATAAAATATGAAAAATAATTTAAAAAGTTTTCATATTTTCCATTTTTAAAACACTAGACTGTATAACACTTTGGTATTGAATATGCACAGTGTATCACGCTCTGGGATTGGATACGCGTCTGCATCACGCGCTGGGATTAGATAAGGGGAGTGTATAACACACTGGGATTATATAAACAAGAGAACACAGCAGCACCCCATAAGCGCTAAGATGTATGCAAACATTGAATATATTCATATTTGAACTGCATTACTGCTATTTAGAATATACTTAGAAAATGAAGGTACTTGGTGCAAAAGTAGGCCAGTTCATGTGTGCCCATCAACCATGGCAAGGAGACCTTTTTTTTGATGGGACCCTAAACCTAATATTTATCAAACAAGCCTCTTCCTGGCTATAAGCCTACAAATTTAAAGGGCAGTTAGGATCTAGCACTAATTAAAAATAGTCTTAGGCTGATGGTAGGAGTGCACAGAAGCCTCTGTAAAGGCCCCGTCTCACATAGAGATACACCAGCGATCCCGACAACTATCAGAATCGCTGGTGTGTCGCTACATGATCACTGATGAGCTGGCAAACAGGCAGCGATCAGGACAGCGACACTGCGGGTAACGTCGCCTAGTTACCCGCAGTGTATGTTGGATACCAGCGCGCTGATGCAGGGAGCTGGTAACCAAGGTACACTTCGGGTTTTCAGGCGCTGCGCGGTGCCTGGAAACCCGACGTGTACCTTGGTTACCAGCTCCCTGCAGCAGCGCGCTGGTATCCAACGTAGACGTCGGGTTTCCAGGCACAGCCCTGCGCCTGGAAACCCGATGTTTACCTTGGTTACCAGCTGATCGCTGGTCTCCTGCCTGTCACATGCAGCAATGCGTGCTGGGCAGCGGGAGACCAGCGATCAAAAAAAAGTCCTGGCATTTCTGACACAACCAGCGATTCACAGCAGGGGCCTGATCGCTGGTACGTGTCAGACATAGCGAGATCGCTGCTGAGATCGCTGTTTAGCAGCGATCTCGCTATGTGAGACGGGGCCCTTAGTGCTAAGATATATGCAAACATTGAATATATGACATTTGAACTGCATTACTGCTATAGAATATACTTAGAAAAATGAAGGTACTTAGGTCATTGGCCAATTCATAAGAGCACATCAACCATGGCAAGGAGACCTTTATTTGATGGGACCCTAAACATAATATTTAGGGATTAGATTTGCAGCACTGCAGGCTGTATCACACATGAGGAAAATTAGATATGGGGCTCTGCCGCCCGTAACATATGATGGGATTAGATACATGGCTCTGCTAAGTCAGTGTAAGCCTCCTTCAGATGTCTGATGAAGGGACTTCTGAATGAGGCTTACACTGGCATAGCAGAGCTCAGTGTTCAGAGCACAGCATGGTGATGGTTACACTGCTGTTCTCTGAACACTGTGGTAACAGCGGCTGTGAGTGGTAGCCTGACATTGTACAACTGTTAGGCTACTGTGCTGTTCTCATTGCTTTAAGAAATCTAGTTAGATAGTTAGCTGTTTGTGGTCATAAACATGAAGATGTAAGCTATTGCAATGTCATGCACATGGGGTAAGTGACAGAGCGCATTAGAAGAACTATACTACTTTTCTAATTGGAAGTATTTGCTATTATTATTATTACTACATATTGGGATAGGATCGTAGAGTTTGGAATACCCCTTTAAGGCCCAGTTATGCTTGTTACCTATATACTCACTATAAGTGTCTTACTGTATAGGTGGGTGATTGTATTCTGAGGACAACACAAATTGCCTCTAATGAAGAAATAAATGGACGACAAGTCTTTTCCATTGCAAGGTTATTCCTAGTCTATTGTGACTTTTATGCACCTGTATAGACATTGCACAGTTTTACAGCTCAGTACATTGCGGTACACAGCTAAGAAAAGGATCCGTACTTGGCATTTACTTCCACTCCACAAGGAGTTAAATAGTATGTCACTTGTTCTCTTTTGTTTCCTCTGATGACATCACCATAGAAGAGCTGACAAATTTATCTGCTCTTTTACAAAGCCATTACCAGTGCTCTGATTAATGTTCCACAAGAGGTCAGGGACAATCAGGCCCCAGTAGCTTCATCTGTCAGGCAGAACGCAGCTTGTCAGTAAGTAGCCTGTACCCGCCTGCAAGAATTGTGCTCCCTGAACTTTATAGAGAGGAGCAAAAAGGGCATGTGCCAAGGAAGAGAATATTGTGTACTGCTGCTGTCACACGCTGATCTGGAATTATGGCAAATTCATTTCAACAAGCAAAACCAGACCGTGAACTATCTCGTGTTTCCATATAAATGACAGGAATTGCCCCAAACCTTCATTTCATAATGTTGTACATAGCTTTATTTTTGCGCTTATATGTGCGGAATCATAGATTATGAGCCTGGGGATAATATATGTTCACCTGAACAGCTTTATGGTGGAATATGTGTCACAATATAAGAAAAATGTTCATATCAGGAAGTTCATGTAATTCTGTTGTTTGTGATTCTCTAATATCTTAGGCTGCTTTCACACATCAGGCTTTTTGAATCAGGCGCGATCCGGCGTGTTTCTAAAAAAACGGATCCGGTAGCGGATGCGTTTTTTTAGCATTGACTTACATTAGCGCCGGATCGCGCCTGATGTCACTGCGGTGCATCCGTTTTTGGACATTCCGGCGGCCGGACAAGACGGTTTCTGTAACTTTTTTTTTTTTTCCGGAGGCGCCTGACAGTGCCTGAATCGGCACTTCAGGCGGCCGGAAACAATTGCAAACCTATGGAGCCGGACCAGTATTTTGACAAATCCGTCAGAAAACTGATCCGGAGTCCAAGGTCTCTCTCTCTCTCTCTCTCTCTCCTGCATTTTCAACATAGAAAATTTTTTTTTCCGGGTTGAAAAGGTCAGGACGAATCAGGCAAAAAACCTGATCAGTTGCATCAGTTTTTTTAAAATCAGCGCCGGATCCGTCCTATCAGGCATAGGACGGATTATGCCTGATTCAAAAAAACTGATGTGTGAAAGTAGCCTTAGGATTTGCATTACTTAATTTCTGCCGCTTCAAAATTTTACAACCTGTCAGGACAATTTTCTTAATGGTATGCTATGGTATGGTTGTATATGTCCTGTTACAACAGAAATAATGATACCTGTTTTGTAGCATTCTCACAAAATTAGAATATTATCAAAAAGTTAATTTATTTCAGTTCTTCAATACAAAAAGTGAAACTCATATATTATATTACAAACAGAATGATCTATTTCAAGTGTTTATTTCAGTTAATGTTGATGATTATGGCTTACAGTCAATGAAAACCCAAAAGTCATTATCTCAGTAAATTAGAATACTTTATAACACCAGCTTCAAAAATGATTTTAAAATCTGAAATGTTGGTCTACTGAAATGTATGTTCAGTAAATGCACTCAATACTTGGTCGGGGCTCCTTTTGCATCACTGTACGGAAAGTATTCAGACCCCTTTAAATTGTTTACTCTTTGTTTCATTACAGCCATTTGGTAAATGCAAAAAAGTTCATTTTTTTTTCTCATTATTGTACACTCTGCACCCCATCTTGACTGTAAAAAACAGAAATGTAGACATTTTTGCAAATTTATTAAAAAGAAAAACTGAAATATCACATGGTCATAAGTATTCAGACCCTTTGCTCAGTATGAGTAGAAGCGCCCTTTTGAGCTAATACAGCCATGAGTCTTCTTGGGAATGATGCAACAAGTTTTTGAATGATTCAACAAATTTAAAGGGGTCTGAATACTTTCCATACCTGCTGTATATTCATATCAAAGAATTGATTATATATCAAATCCATAGAAATCGCTATTTTTTTTTTTTACTCCCTAGCCCTGATCTTAACTGCTCTTATGACTAGATTAAAAATATCTGTACGCGAGTGCTTTGCTCCCAGTTACAGTCCTTAGCATAAATGATTACATCTTCTTTGAAAGGTATGATTGTAATCAATATCTCACTGAACACTGAACACAAGATCAGTTTCCAAAATTTTGACATTACTGAGCTTTATAGAACATTTTTTTAACCCATAACCTGAAAGAAAGGTTAATAATAATTTTCATTAGTTTTACTCAAATTAGTTGATGAAAAAATAAATACACCCCGCATCATAAACTACTACATCTAGTATTTTGTATGCCCTTCAAGAACAACCTTTAGAGCCCTATTGCTGGCTGATGAGTGATGCTCAACTTGTCTCTTCAGAATTCCCATGGGTGTTTCAGTTGGGTTCAGATAAGGATGCAAACTTGGCCACTGAATCACTTTCACCATGTTTCTCTTTATGCAACAGTGTCCTTAGATGTGTATTTTGGATCATTGTCATGTTGGAAAAATGCATGTTTACCAAGGGCACGGAATGATGTCAGTATCCTCTTTTTTAATATGGAGCAGTATATCTATGAATTCATGATACCACCAATGAAATGTAGCACCCTGACAGCAGCACTCATGCAGCCCCACATAAGGATACCTCTCCCACCATGTTTCACTGTAGGCACCAGGGTTATTTCCAAAATCCTAAAGCTATGTCAGTTTTTTGTACAAACAGATTTTAATCATACACATGTGGTCAAAATTGTTGGTACTCCTCGTTTAATGACAGAAAAACCCACAATAATCACAGAAATAACTTGAATTTGACAAAAGTAATAATAAATCAAAAATCTAAGAAAATGAACAAATGAAAGTCAGACAATGCTTTTCAAACATGCTTCCATAGAATTTTTTAAAGCATAAAACTTATGAAATAGGCCTGGACAGAAATGATGGTACCCTGAATATAATGTGACAAAAGGGACATGTTAAATCAAGTTGTGTCCACTAATTAGCATCACAGGTGTCTACAATCTTGGAATCAGTGAGTGAGCCTGTATAGAGGGATACAGATACTCACTGTGTTGTTTGGTGACATGGTGTGTATCACACTCAACATGGACCAGAGGAAGTGAAGGAAAGAGTTGTCTCAGGAGATTAGAAACAAAATTAGACAAACATGTTAAAGGTAAAAGTTATAAGACCATCTCCAAGCAGCTTGATGTTCCGTTGACTACAATTGCACATATTATTCAGAAATTTAAGCTCCATGGGACTGTAGCCAACCTCCCTGGACATGGCCGCAGGAGGAAAATTGATGACAAATCAAAGAGACGGATAATTCAAATGGTAACAAAGAGCCCAGAAAACTTCTAGACAGATTAAAGGTGAACTTCAAGCTCAAGGAACATCAGTGTCAGATCGTACCATCCGTCATTGTATGAGCCAAAGTGGACTTCGTGGGAGACGACCAAGGAGGACACCATTGTTGAAAAAAAACATAAAAAAGCTAGACTGGAATTTGCCAAACTACATGGTGACAATCTACAAAGCTTCTGGGAGAATGTCCTGTGGACAGATGAGACAAAAATCGAACTTTTTGGCAAGGCACATAAGCTCTATGTTCACAGATGGAAAAATGAAGCATATCAAGATAAGAACACTGTCCCTACTGTGAAATATGGAGGAGGCTCTGTTATGTTCTGGGGTGCTTTGCTGCATCTGGCACAGGGTGTCTAGAATCTGTGCAGGATACAATGAAATCTTAAGACTATCAAGGGATTCTAGAGAGAAATGTGCTGCCCAGTTTAAGAAGCTTAGTCTTAGTCGCAGGTCATGGGTCTTGCAACAGGATAATGACCAAAACACACAGCTAAAAACACCCAAGAATGGCTAAGAGGAAAAATTGGCTATTCTGAAGAGGCTTTATATGAGCCCTGACCTAAATCCTATTGAGCATCTTTGGAAAGAGCTGAAACATGCCGTCTGGAAAAGGCAACCTTCAGACATGAGATAACTGGAGCAGCTTGCTCTTGAGTAGTGGGCCAAAATACTATCGAGAGGTGCAGAAGTCTCATTGACAGTTACAGGAATCGTTTGATTGCAGTGATTGGCTCAAAAGGTTGTGCATCAAAATATTAAGTTAAGGGTACCATCATTTCTGTCCAGGCCTATTTCATGATTTTATTTTTTTTTAAATTCTATGGAAGCATGGTTGAAAAGCAATGTCTGACTTTCATTTGTTCATTTTCATAGATTATTGATTAATTATTACTTTTGTCAGATTCAAGAAATTTCTGTCGCCATTGTGGGTTTTTCTGTCATTAAATGAGGGGTATCAACAATTTTGACCACGTGTGTATGTGGCAATACAGCCGATTTTAAATTTGACAAGAAAAGACAATTGATTGTTTTAGGCTGCACCATCAAAGTAAAGATCCTTGATCAAATTATATGAATAAGCGTTTTTTATTCCATGACACGTGTCTGGCATTTTTATCAAGTGTAAAAAACAGTTGGTTTTTACACTTGATAAAGACAACATTCCCGTGTCAAAACAGGTTGGGGACTAAAAAACACTTATTCATATCATTGAACCAAGGATTTTTATTTCCGTAGCGCAGCCTAAGGCTATGTGCACACGTTCAGGAATCTTTGCAGAAATTTCCTGAGAAAAAACGGACTTTTTCCCAGGAAATCCGGATGCGTTTTTATTGCGTTTTTACAGAGTTTTTTGTGCGTTTTTACCACGTTTTTTTCCTGAACATTCTAGGTCAATAGTATAGCGGGAAATCCGCAGATTTACACGAAATTAATGAACATGCTGCGTTTTTTTTACCGTGATGCAAAACGCATCATGTGCACAAAAATTGCAGAATGAATTTCAATAATAGGATGCTTACTGCATGCGTTTTTTAAGCATTTTTGCAGCGGAAAATCGCGGCAAAAAACGCGAAAAATCTGAACGTGTGTACACAGCCTAAAACTGTCAATTGTCTCTTCTTGTCTAGAAACCTGGTGAAGTTTATCGTTATTGAGCTTTTACTGGAGTTGTGTCTAACTACTTGCTCTGATGAGCATATTACCTGGATCCAGGGCCGTATTTAGGTTTATGCTGCCCTAGGCACTTTTAGGCACTTACAGAGGTACCACACTGCTGACCTCTCTCACCATAGGTACCACATTATTGACCACTCTTACATGAGGTACCACACTACTGACCTTCCACACAAGAGGTACCACATTACTGACCTCCCTCACCTGAGGTACAACACAACTAACCTCCCTCACCTAGGACCACACTATTGACCTCTCTAACTAGAGGTACCACACTACTGACCTCCCTCACCTGAGGTACCACATTACTAAACTCTCTCAATGAGATACCACACTACTGATCTCCCTGACAGAAGTAGCACACTACTGACCTCCCTCACCTGAGGTACCACACTACTGACTTACTGACTTCCCTCACCAGAGGTACTACACAACTTTTCTCCTCATTTCATGTCCTATACACGCCATAGTGCTCCCTCACTTCATGTCTTTATATTCTCCATGTACTGCATCCCAACCATCATATCATTCATATGTATTGCATCACTAGCCTCACAAACCCCATGTACCACTCACTGACCTTATATACTCCATGTACCACATATACCACATCACTGTCCTCATTTATTCCATGTACAACACTGCCCTTGTACTCCATGTACCACAGCACTGCCCCATGTACCCATGTACCACATTACTTCCCCTGTACTCCATGTACCACATCACTGCCCTCATGTATTCCATGTACACACTGCCACATGTACTCCATGTTACCACATCATGCACTCATGTATTTCCTGTACAAACACTGCCACATGTACTTCTGTACTACATCACTGCACTCATGTACTCCATGTACCACAGCACTGCCCATGTACTCCATGTACCACATCACTGCCCTCATGTATTCCATGTACCACATTACTTCCCCATGTACTCCATGTACCACATCACTGCCCTCATGTATTCCATGTACCACATCACTGCCCTATGTATTCCATGTAGCACATTACTTCCCCATGTGCCACATCACTGGCCTCATGTACTCCATGTACAGCACTGCCACATGTATCCATGTACCACATCACTGCCCCTGTTCTCCATGGACTGATCCCAGTCCTCATATTCCCCATGTACTTCATCATTGCTCCATGTTCTCCATGTACCACATCACTGCACTCATGTACTCCAATTACCTTATTGTTGCCCCATGTACTCCATGTATCACAGCACTGCCCCATGTACTCCATTGTCCAACATCACTGGCCCATATATGCCATGTATCACATCCCTGCCCATGTACTCCATGTATCACATTACTGCCCTATGTACTCAATGTACCCGATCCAGTCCTCATATACCCTATGTACCACATCCCTGTCCTCATGTATTCCATGTACAATATTGCCCCATGTGCCACATCACTGACCTCATATACTTCATGTACATCACTGCCCTCGTACTCCATGTACACATCCCTGCCCTCATGTACTCCATCCCTGCTCTCATGCACTCCATCCCTGCCCTCATGTACTCCATCCCTGCCTCATGTACTCCATCCCTGCCCTCATGTACTCCATGTACAACATCCCTGCCCTCATGTAGTCCATCCCTGCCCTCATGTAGTCCATCCCTGCCTGTGTACTCCATCTCTGCCCTCATGTACTCCATCCCTTACCTCATGTACTCAATCCTGCCTCATGTACTCCATGTACCACATCCTGCCCTCATGTACTCCATCCCTGCCCTCATGTACTCCATTCCTGCCTCGTGTACTGCATCCCTGCCCTCATGTACTCCATCCTGCCTCTTGTACTCCATCCCTGCCTTCATGTACTCCATCCCTGCCCTCATGTACTCCATGTACCACATCCCTGCCCTCATGTACTCCATCATTGCTGTAACAACCCTGCAGGCATCACTGCATGGCCTCCATCCCCCACCTGCCTTACACACCTACTTACTCACTACTCCGGGCCATGCTGTGAGTTCTGTCTGTTGCCGATTCCATGCTGGGTGCCACATGTCTTCTGTCTGCTCTGTGCAAGCTTCCTGACTGTGTGCATAGGGGGGGCGGCGCGGCACTTCCTGGTTCTTATAGAGTCAGTGTGCACCTTCCTAAGGTGTCAAGAAGCCTCTAGTACTTAAGGCAGCCCCACCCCTTGGAGGCTGCCTGAGCAATCAATTCTCTCAGTCAGTATCTTGCTGCTGAGCTGCCAGGTCCTGTTCTGTTTTTTGCCTTCTCTGGAGGTTGGTACCCAGATCTGTTTCTGTGCTTTGTGCCTTACTTGTTCCGCCCTCCAGGTGGCTGCATGTCCTGGACTGTATATTAGTTCCTGTACCCTATCCCGTACTGACCCTGTCTGTATACAGTCCTTTTTCTGTGTCTGTTGTATCCCTGTCCGTAGCCTTCCCTATCCTGCTGTGTGTATCCTTGTGTTCACTCTTGCGGTTCTGCCTCCTGCTCCGCACTTGCGGTTCTGCCTTTTGCTCTGCACTCTTGCGGTTTGCCTTTTGCTCCCCAATCTTGAGGTTCTGCCTTTTGCTCTGCACTCTTGCGGTTCTGCATTTGCTCTACACTCTTGGGTTTCTGCCTTTTGCTCCGCACTCTTGCGGTTCAGCCTTTTGCTCTGCACTCTTGCGGTTCTGCCCTTTTTCTACGCACTCTTGCAGTTCTGCATTTTGCACCGCATCCTTGTGGTTCTGCCTTTTGCCCCGCACTCCTTGCGGTTCTGCCTGTGCACCCCACTCCTTGCAGTTCAGCTCGCTGCATGCAACCAGTGACTCTGTTCTGCTCTTGCTCCACAACTTGCGGGCTTGCTCACTCCATTCCCTCTGGGTTCTTTATTCTGTCCCTGCTCCTGCAGTCGG
>JARQOD010000003.1:155393167-155444010 GCA_033576555.1 Oophaga sylvatica
GAAGCTGCCGGGACCTGTCTGTAGGACTAGTGCACAGCACCGCACTGTCAGTGTGTGGGAGAAGCCGCCGGGACCTGTCTGTAGGACTAGTGCACAGCACCGCACTGTCAGGTGTGGGGAGAAGCCGCGGGGACCTGTCTGTAGGACTAGTGCACAGCACCGCACTGTCAGGTGTGGGGAGAAGCTCGTGGGACCTGTCTGTAGGACTAGTGCACAGCACCGCACTGTCAGTGTGTGGGAGAAGCCGCCGGGACCTGTCTGTAGGACTAGTGCACAGCACCGCACTGTCAGTGTGTGGGGAGAAGCCGCGGGACCTGTCTGTAGGACTAGTGCACAGTACCGCACTGTCAGCGTGTGGGGAGAAGCCGCGGGTACCTGTCTGTAGGACTAGTGCACAGCACCGCACTGTCAGCGTGTGGGGAGAAGCGCGGGTACCTGTCTGTAGGACTAGTGCACAGCACCGCACTGTCAGCGTGTGGGGAGAAGCCGCCGGGGACCTGTCTGTAGGACTGTGCACAGCCCGGCATTCGTGTCAGCGCTGTTGTGGGGAGACCGCCGTCCGGGGGGAACACTGTCTGTAGGACCAGTGCACAGCACCGCACTGTCAGCGTGTGGGGAGAAGCCACCGGGGACCTGTCTGTAGGACTAGTGCACATCATCGCACTGTCAGCGTTTGTGGAGAAGCCGCCGGGGACCTGTCTGTAGGACCAGTGCACAGCACCGCTCTGTCAGTGTGTGGGGAGAAGCCGCCGGGGACCTGTCTGTAGGACTAGTGCACAGCACGCATTGTCAGCGTGTGGGGAGAAGCTGCCGGGGACCTGTCTGTAGGACCAGTGCACAGCACTGCACTGTCAGCGTGTGGGGAGAAGCCGCCGGGGACCTGTCTGTAGGACTAGTGCACAGCACCGCATTGTCAGCGTGTGGGGAGAAGCTGCCGGGGACCTGTCTGTAGGACTAGTGCACAGCATTGCACTGTCAGCGTGTGGGCAGAAGCTGCCGGGAACCTGTCTGTAGGACTAGTGCACAGCACCGCACTGTCAGTGTGTGGGGAGAAGCCACCGGGGACCTGTCTGTAGGACTAGTGCACAGCACCGCTCTGTCAGTGTGTGGGGAGAAGCCACCGGGGACCTGTCTGTACGACTAGTGCACAGCACTGCACTGTCAGCGTGTGGGGAGAAGCCGCAGGGGACCTGTCTGTAGGACTAGTGCACAGCATCGCACTGTCAGTGTGTGCGCAGAAGCTGCCGGGAACCTGTCTGTAGGACTAGTGCACAGCACCGCACTGTCTGTGTGGGGAGAAGCCGCCAGGGACCTGTCTGTAGGACTAGTGCACAGCATCGCACTGTCAGTGTTTGGGCAGAAGCTGCCGGGAACCTGTCTGTAGGACTAGTGCACATCATCGCACTGTCAGCGTTTGTTTAGAAGCCGCCGGGGACCTGTCTGTAGGACTAGTGCACAGCACCGCACTGTCAGCGTGTGGGGAGAAGCTACTGGGTACCTGTCTGTAGGACTAGTGCACAGCACCGCACTGTCAGCGTGTGGGCAGAAGCTGCCGGGAACCTGTCTGTAGGACTAGTGCACAGCATCGCACTGTCAGTGTTTGGGCAGAAGCTGCCGGGAACCTGTCTGTAGGACTAGTGCACAGCACCGCACTGTCAGTGTGTGGGGAGAAGCCGCCCGGGACCTGTCTGTAGGACTAGTGCACAGCACCGCACTGTCTGTGTGGGGAGAAGCTGCTGGGGACCTGTCTGTAGGACTAGTGCACAGCATCGCACTGTCAGTGTTTGGGCAGAAGCTGCCGGGAACCTGTCTGTAGGACTAGTGCACAGCACCGCACTGTCAGTGTGTGGGGAGAAGCCGCCCGGGACCTGTCTGTAGGACTAGTGCACAGCACCGCACTGTCAGTGTGTGGGGAGAAGTCACCGGGGACCTTTCTGTAGGACTAGTGCACAGCACCGCACTGTCAGCGTGTGGGGAGAAGCCGCCGGGGACCTGTCTGTAGGACTAGTGCACAGCACCACACTGTCAGTGTGTGGGGAGGAGCCACCGGGGACATGTCTGTAGGACTAGTGCACAGCACCGCACTGTCAGTGTGTGGGGAGAAGCCACCGGGGACCTGTCTGTATGACCAGTGCACAGCACCGCACTGTCAGCGTGTGGGGAGAAGCCGCAGGGGACCTGTCTGTAGGACTAGTGCACAGCACCGCACTGTCAGCGTATGGGGAGAAGCCACCGGGGACCTGTCTGTATGACCAGTGCACAGCACCGCACTGTCAGTGTGTGGGGAGAACCACGGGGACCTGTCTGTAGGACTAGTGCACAGCACCGCACTGTCAGCGTATGGGGAGAAGCCACCAGGGACCTGTCTGTAGGACCAGTGCACAGCACCGCACTGTCAGCGTGTGGGGAGAAGCCGCAGGGGACCTGTCTGTAGGACTAGTGCATAGCACCGCACTGTCAGCGTGTGGGGAGAAGCCACAGGAGACCTGTCTGTAGGAATAGTGCACAGCACCACACTGTCAGTGTGTGGGGAGAAGCCGCGGGGACCTGTCTGTAGGACCAGTGCACAGCACTGCACTGTCAGTGTGTGGCCCAGCTATGTCAGGCACACATTATCCGGGAGAGTGCACAGGAAGGTAACCGCAACGCTTGATATCCATTCACTTCACTCACACTTTCAGACACACCCATCAGGGGTATAAAAGGGAGTGACAAGTAGCAGTGAGTCAGTTTAGCTCTGGGTGGCTCAGGAGTGAGTCATCCCCCAGATAGTTTCCTGTCTTCGGACAGATCAGTTCAGCCAGAGTTCAGTCAAGCTCCGGGTGGCTCAGGAGTGAGTCATCCCTCAGTCTGCTTCCTGTCTGAGGACAGTGCAGTTCAGTGTCAGTCCAGTCTGGACTTGGAGGATACTGAGAGCTATTCAGTGAGCTCTAGAAGAAAGCTGACTTTTTCATCGAAAGCTACAAGTGCTTATGTTAAGAGCGGGAAGCAGGGCGAAGGGCGCAGTGGAGAAGACATAGAGAAGTGCTTTAGGTATTGGATTGCCTGCACTAATTTGCCGGACACCGGGGTCCGAAGCGTTGCTAGAGTTTCAAGCTTAGTAACAAGAAAACCGGAGGCATCTGGACTACAGGTCGCAGAGAGCAGCCCTAAGCGTCGATACGTAACCGGAGTCAGGGAGAATGGGGACTTTGAGTCAAGTGCACGACAAAAGTAAGGACTTAGTTCTCTCAACATCTGCTAGTCAGAGACATAGAAGGCTCCACCACAATGTCGGCCGGGCTTGGCAGCTATTGAGAAAAGCTGTAGATTGCAGAGTTAACTTCGCTTCATGCAAGTTTGGACTCAGATACATTTGAAGTTAAGGAGGCCTCTAACCTGCTCAGCGGTTACCCAAATGTGCATTCTCCACCCCGACCAGCTCCCCGGGATCTGCCTGAACCATCTACCAGTAAAAGGTATGAAAAGAAGCTGCATTGTGTGTGACTGAATTCTTATCTACACCCTGCATCATCACCATAGACTTCCAGGGACCAGTCTCACCTGTGGGAGACTTACCACCCAGCTGCCCCATAACATCCCCTGTGAAAGTCCTTATAGCAGCGCTGGTCCAACTAACCAGATACCACAGGTGGCGTCACGAACTACCTATCCTTAAAATCCCCTGTAAATATTCCCCTATCGCACGACCGCCAGGGCCACGGACCGAGCCACCGCTACCAGTGACAACTCCCATAGATTTCCATGGGCTCGGCTCCGAGTACCCCATAGCCCTGGTACCACCTCAGTGTGGTGCGCGTTATCTTTTCTGGCATCACGAACAGGATGCAAAGCTTGCAATTGTGAGTCCTGTGTGCCTATATTGAACTGTTTGGTGAAAAGACTGTTTGCTGCATTTGGCGCCAAATACCGCCATTTTACCGCCATATTGGCGCCCTGAGGCGCTGGTGAAGAAGGTGGGCGTGCATTCGTGGGCGTGTACCCCCCTGAGGCGCGAAAGTTATGGCCGCCCTCTCCAAATGCTACTATAATGTGCGATCCTGCCCCACTGCTAAAGAAATCCGCCTCCTCTTCATCTTCTATGCAAAGAGGAGGAGACGTAAATCCCGCCTCCACGGAAGAGACCGGACTGTTCCTGATGGAAACTACAGTCTGGCCTGGGACGAGATGGCGGAAGGACAGGAGAATCTGTGCAGAGGACCGGAGGCATACAAACCCTGCTTGCCGGAAGATTTATTACCTGTGCCGGAGCTGTCCCCAGATCGGGACACTAACCCCGCAATGCTGGAGCTGCAGAAAGAAAATGCGGCGCTAAGAAGAATGATCCAGCGTCATGCCGATTTGCAGGAGACGGAGAGACGCTGGCGTGCCCAGACACAGCGGCTGCTGTGGGACGCAGTGCTCTCTCCCACAAGCATAACGCCGTCTCCTGATTTCCCAAGTTCCCTGCTGAGGAAGGCTAAAGAGAGATCGGAGGCTGCCCCCAAAAGTGCTGTACCTGATCCCACCGATGCGGAGGTGGAGGAGAAGGAGGCTGAGGAGGTCCTGCCCGGTCCGGAGTGCCAGCCAGGCCAGGAGGCCACAGCAGAGTACGGTTCCCGGTAAGATCACCGGAGGGGTCCCAGCCATCATTGCCGGAAATCGACTGGGATGAGATGGAGCGTCTGGACGACGTGACTTACGACCTCCAAACCGGAAATGCCTTGCAGCACTGCGAGAAAGTGAGACAGCAGCAAGAGGAAGATAGAAAGATACAGCGAGACCGACAGGAATGGCATGAAAAGTTCTTCGCTGATAAAGAAACCGTCCGCCGAGATAAAGGTACCCGACGGGAACCGCGGCGGCAGGGGTGCGTCACCGAATTTCAACTCCGCAAGGGCTGGGGCTTTATCCGCGAGCCGGGCCTCTATGCGGGGATCTTTGTGAGCCGCCGGGACGTAGAGTCCCACTTGCCCATCGGTCATCCTGGGAGGGACCTGATAAATGGGGACATAGTGAGCTACACACGTCACTGGGGTTTAAAGGGGTGGTATGCCCTGAACGTCTCCATCGTCAGTGACCCCGTCCCCGACGCCGGTACCGTACACAATGCCGCAGCGTCTCAGTCCCGGGCCCCAACAGCACCAGGCCGTGCCCCGGCATCGCCCCCTGCATACTCATCTCGACCTACGTCGCCCCCTGCATCACAATCAGCGACCTACTCTGCATCACAATCAGCGACCTACTCTGCATCGCAATCGGTGACCTACTCTGCATCGCAATCTGCGACCCACTTTGCATCGCCCCCTGCGACTATCTCAGCAACGCAACCAGCATCGCAAGTTACTGTGGCCCCTGCAGCGACGCAATCGGCGTCCCACAGAAAAGAAGTACCCGTTGGGTCCACCGTTAGAATGAGAACTGTGGCCACTCAAACGCAGATAGCAGGCCATGACTTATTTGTTATGCGATCAAAAGAACACCGCGTCGTTCCAGCCCCAGGAGTGGAAGACGTTCTTGAAGTAAGCAAGGAGAATAAAAGCCAGTAGGACCCAGACAGGGGTTTACTGCAACTAAAGCATGTAAAAAGTTGGAAGAAGTTGGCAGAATTGCACTTTATTGTCTTTTACTGATAGGTATGAAAATGTTACATAGTTTACATATTTAAAATAGAATACCCGGCGGGGTAAAGTGAAAGTTAAAGTGAAGAATTGATGAATACTTGAAATTTATATATATATATGTGTCTTTTTTCTCATGCATGGACTGCGTGGCTGTGGACTGTGCCAGCCCAAGAACTTATATTGTAAATAGTTGCACTACGGTGCACCATCTTGGTTTTACACGAAACCATTACTATCTACCTCTGAAGAAAAACCCGTATGGTGTGGCCTAGAGTGAGGTCTGCAGTCAGAAGTCCTGCAGCCCACCCAGGACCCACGTGGGAGGTTTTTGGTGCGGGTCCTCCACAAGAATTTGTCTTGTATTATGAGAATGTTTTGATACTTTGATACTTTTGTATTTTTTCTAATGTACAAATTGTAACGTTCAAGAATCCGTACCTCCCGGATGGGATGAGTTAAAATGTTGTTGTTTAATGCAAAACAAAAATGTTTTCTTTTTCTCTTTTACAGCCCGGGAGTGCTGTGTTTAACCAAGGGGGGATGTGTGGCCCAGCTATGTCAGGCACACATTATCCGGGAGAGTGCACAGGAAGGTAAGCGCAACGCTTGATATCCATTCACTTCACTCACACTTTCAGACACACCCATCAGGGGTATAAAAGGGAGTGACAAGTAGCAGTGAGTCAGTTTAGCTCTGGGTGGCTCAGGAGTGAGTCATCCCCCAGATAGTTTCCTGTCTTCGGACAGATCAGTTCAGCCAGAGTTCAGTTAATCTCCGGGTGGCTCAGGAGTGAGTCATCCCTCAGTCTGCTTCCTGTCTGAGGACAGTGCAGTTCAGTGTCAGTCCAGTCTGGACTTGGAGGATACTGAGAGCTATTCAGTGAGCTCTAGAAGAAAGCTGACTTTTTCATCGAAAGCTACAAGTGCTTATGTTAAGAGCAGGAAGCAGGGCGAAGGGCGCAGTGGAGAAGACATAGAGAAGTGCTTTAGGTATTGGATTGCCTGCACTAATTTGCCGGACACCGGGGTCCGAAGCGTTGCTAGAGTTTCAACCTTAGTAACAAGAAAACTGGAGGCATCTGGACTACAGGTCGCAGAGAGCAGCCCTAAGCGTCGATACGTAACCGGAGTCAGGGAGAACGGGGACTTTGAGTCAAGTGCACGACAAAAGTAAGGACTTAGTTCTCTCAACATCTGCTAGTCAGAGACATAGAAGGCTCCACCACAATGTCGGCCGGGCTTGGCAGCTATTGAGAAAAGCTGTAGATTGCAGAGTTAACTTCGCTTCATGCAAGTTTGGACTCAGATACATTTGAAGTTAAGGAGGCCTCTAACCTGCTCAGCGGTTACCCAAATGTGCATTCTCCACCCCGACCAGCTCCCGGGATC
Source organism: Oophaga sylvatica (assembly GCA_033576555.1). NCBI lineage: Eukaryota > Metazoa > Chordata > Amphibia > Anura > Dendrobatidae > Oophaga > Oophaga sylvatica. The sequence goes on from JARQOD010000003.1 coordinate 155,400,160, forward strand.
TGCCTGAACCATCTACCAGTAAAAGGTATGAAAAGAAGCTGCATTGTGTGTGACTGAATTCTTATCTACACCCTGCATCATCACCATAGACTTCCAGGGACCAGTCTCACCTGTGGGAGACTTACCACCCAGCTGCCCCATAACATCCCCTGTGAAAGTCCTTATAGCAGCGCTGGTCCAACTAACCAGATACCACAGGTGGCGTCACGAACTACCTATCCTTAAAATCCCCTGTAAATATTCCCCTATCGCACGACCGCCAGGGCCACGGACCGAGCCACCGCTACCAGTGACAACTCCATAGATTTCCATGGGCTCGGCTCCGAGTACCCCATAGCCCTGGTATCCACAATTGTGGTGCGTGGTCGGAACATCAGCATGTGGGGAGAAGCCACCAGGGACCTGACTGTAGGACTAGTGCACAGTACAGCACTGTCAGCATGTGGGGAGAAGCCGCAGGGGACCTGTCTGTAGGACTAGTGCACAGCACCACACTGTCAGTGTGTGGGGAGAAGCCGCAGGGGACCTGTCTGTAGGAATAGTGCACAGCACCGCACTGTCAGCGTGTGGGGAGAAGCCGCCCGGGACCTGTCTGTAGGACTAGTGCACAGCACTGCACTGTCAGTGTGTGGGGAGAAGCTGCTGGGTATCTGTCTGTAGGACTAGTGCACAGCACCGCACTGTCAGTGTGTGGGGAGAAGCCGCCGGGGACCTGTCTGTAGGACCAGTGCACAGCACTGCACTGTCAGCGTGTGGGGAGAAGCCGCCAGGGACCTGCCTGTAGGACTAGTGCACAGTACCGCACTGTCAGCATGTGGGGAGAAGCCACAGGGGACCTGTCTGTAGGACTAGTGCACAGCACTGCACTGTCAGCATGTGGGGAAAAGCCGCAGGGGACCTGTCTGTAGGAATAGTGCACAGCACCGCACTGTCAGTGTGTGGGGAGAAGCCGCCGGGGACCTGTCTGTAGGACCAGTGCACAGCACCGCACTGTCAGTGTGTGGGGAGAAGCTGCTGGGTATCTGTCTGTAGGACTAGTGCACAGCACCGCACTGTCAGTGTGTGGGGAGAAGCCGCCGGGGACCTGTCTGTAGGACCAGTGCACAGCACTGCACTGTCAGCGTGTGGGGAGAAGCCGCCAGGGACCTGCCTGTAGGACTAGTGCACAGTACCGCACTGTCAGCATGTGGGGAGAAGCCACAGGGGACCTGTCTGTAGGACTAGTGCACAGCACTGCACTGTCAGCATGTGGGGAAAAGCCGCAGGGGACCTGTCTGTAGGAATAGTGCACAGCACCGCACTGTCAGTGTGTGGGGAGAAGCCGCGGGGACCTGTCTGTAGGACCAGTGCACAGCACCGCACTGTCAGTGTGTGGGGAGAAGCTGCTGGGTATCCTGTCTGTAGGACTAGTGCATAGCACCGCACTGTCAGTGTGTGGGGAGAAGCTGCCGGGGACCTGTCTGTAGGACCAGTGTACAGCACCGCACTGTCAGCATGTGGGGAGAAGCCGCAGGGGACCTGCCCGTAGGACTAGTGCACAGCACGCACTGTCAGCATGTGGGGAGAAGCCGCAGGGGACCTGTCTGTAGGACTAGTGCACAGCACTGCACTGTCAGCTGTGGGGAGAAGCCGCAGGGGACCTGTCTGTAGGACTAGTGCACAGTACCGCACTGTCAGCATGTGGGGAGAAGCCGCAGGGGACCTGTCTGTAGGACTAGTGCACAGTACCGCACTGTCAGTGTGGGGAGAAGCCGCGGGGACCTGTCTGTAGGACTAGTGCACAGCCCGCACTGTCAGGTGTGGGGAGAAGCCGCCGGGGACCTGTCTGTAGGACCAGTGCACAGCACTGCACTGTCAGGTGTGGGGAGAAGCCGCCGGGGACCTGTCTGTAGGACCAGTGCACAGCACTGCACTGTCAGGTGTGGGGAGAAGCCGCCGGGACCTGCTGTAGGACTAGTGCACAGTACCTGCACTGTCAGCGATGTGGGGAGAAGCCGCCAGGGGACCTGTCTGTAGGACTAGTGCACAGCACCGCACTGTCAGATGTGGGGAGAAGCGCGGGACCTGTCTGTAGGACTAGTGCACAGCACCGCACTGTCAGTGTGTGGGAGAAGCGCGGGTACTGTCTGTAGGACTAGTGCACAGCACCGCACTGTCAGTGTGTGGGGAGAAGCCGCCGGGGACCTGTCTGTAGGACAGTGCACAGCACTGCACTGTCAGTGTGTGGGGAGAAGCCGCCGGGGACCTGTCTGTAGGAATAGTGACAGCACCGCACTGTCAGTGTGTGGGGAGAAGCCGCCGGGGACCTGTCTGTAGGACTAGTGCACAGCACCGCTCTGTCAGTGTGTGGGGAGAAGCCGCGGGGACCTGTCTGTAGGACTAGTCACAGCACCGCTCTGTCAGTGTGTGGGGAGAAGCCGCCGGGGACCTGTCTGTAGGACTCAGTGCACAGCACCTCTCTGTCAGTGTGTGGGGAGAAGCCGCGGGACCTGTCTGTAGGACTAGTGCACAGCACCGCTCTGTCAGTGTGTGGGGGAAGCCGCGGGTACCTGTCTGTAGGACTAGTGCACAGCACCGCTCTGTCAGTGTGTGGGGGGAAGCCGCCGGGTACCTGTCTGTAGGACTAGTGCACAGCACCGCTCTGTCAGTGTGTGGGGAGAAGCCGCAGGGACCTGTCTGTAGGACTAGTGCACAGCACCGCTCTGTCAGTGTGTGGGGAGAAGCCGCCGGGACCTGTCTGTAGGAATAGTGCACAGCACCGCACTGTCAGTGTGTGGGGAGAAGCCGCCGGGGACCTGTCTGTAGGAATAGTGCACAGCACCGCACTGTCAGTGTGTGGGGAGAAGCCGCCGGGACCTGTCTGTAGGACAGTGCACAGCACTGCACTGTCAGTGTGTGGGGAGAAGCCGCCAGGGACCTGTCTGTAGGACTAGTGCACAGCACCGCACTGTCAGCGTGTGGGGAGAAGCCACCGGGGACCTGTCTGTAGGACCAGTGCACAGCACAGCACTGTCAGTGTGTGGGGAGAAGCCACCGGGGACCTGTCTGCAGGACTAGTGCACAGCACAGCACTGTCAGTGTGTGGGGAGAAGCCGCCGGGGACCTGTCTGTAGGACCAGTGCACAGCACCCCACTGTCAGTGTGTGGGGAGAAGCCACCGGGGACCTGTCTGTAGGACCAGTGCACAGCACAGCACTGTCAGTGTGTGGGGAGAAGCCACCGGGGACCTGTCTGTAGGACTAGTGCACAGCACAGCACTGTCAGTGTGTGGGGAGAAGCCGCCGGGGACCTGTCTGTAGGACTAGTGCACAGCACTGCACTGTCAGCGTGTGGGGAGAAGCCACCGGGGACCTGTCTGTAGGACTAGTGCACAGAACCGCACTGTCAGTGTGTGGGAGAAGCCGCCGGGGACCTGCCTGTAGGACCAGTGCACAGCACCCCACTGTCAGTGTGTGGGGAGAAGCCGCCGGGGACCTGTCTGTAGGACCAGTGCACAGCACTGCACTGTCAGCGTGTGGGGAGAAGCCACCGGGGACCTGTCTGTAGGACTAGTGCACAGCACCGCACTGTCAGCGTGTGGGGAGAAGCCGCAGGGGACCTGTCTGTAGGACTAGTGCATAGCACCGCACTGTCAGCGTGTGGGGAGAAGCCGCCGGGGACCTGTCTGTAGGACCAGTGCACAGCACTGCACTGTCAGCGTGTGGGGAGAAGCCACCGGGGACCTGTCTGTAGGACTAGTGCACAGCACCGCACTGTCAGCGTGTGGGGAGAAGCCTCAGGGGACCTGTCTGTAGGACTAGTGCATAGCACCGCACTGTCAGCGTGTGGGGAGAAGCCGCCGAGGACCTGTCTGTAGGACCAGTGCACAGCACTGCACTGTCAGTGTGTGGGGAGAAGCCACCGGGGACCTGCCTGTAGGATCAGTGCACAGCACCCCACTGTCAGTGTGTGGGGAGAAGCCGCCGGGGAGCTGTCTGTAGGACTAGGGCACAGCACCACTCGCTCCCTGGCAGCTGTTAAAAGTATGTTTTTATCTCAAACCCCGCAGCTTTACAGAGACATTCATACCTGGTGAGATACTACAGCCGGGGTTGATACACGCTGCTCATAGTTTGAGCTGCCTGTATCACTCGGGGCTCCCTTTAAAGGGGTAGTCCAGACTTGGAATATAACTCTGCAGTCAATCTATGAGACTGTAGACTGCCAAATCATGACAAGGTGCAGTGCGCCTGCTGCCACGACTCCCATCAGGTGCAATCAGGCGGTTATGCAAGCACATGTTTGCTATTTGCACGTGCCGCCTAGATACGTCTGGCGTCTTTCAATAAAAAAGGATCGAGAGAAGCCAAAAGAGTGTAGTAGACACATGACTGCAAGTTGTATACCTGCGATCACATCACCGATACTGGGGCCATTATTACTGTACATGGGGGGCCTCAGGGGACATTATTATATGTTAAGTAGCCACTTAAGAAGCATTATTGTTATATGGGCACTCAGTGCTTTGTGACTGTCAAATGTGGCATTATTTCTTTCTAGGGACCAAATGTGGACACTGTTTTCACAGTGGCACAGAGATGGCATTACTATATTGGGCAGTAAGAGGAGACCTGTTTTTGTACAGCAGGTGCATTAATAGGGACACATACGGCAGATGCGGTTCAGTATTAGTAGGATAAGGAGGTTGTGCAGGCAGAGAATACATGGGAACGGTGCTGGTAATGTGAGTCCTGGCTGGAGATTTGTCGTGTCGGCCTGGGCCAGATGGAAAAGACGGGAAAAGTGAACGACTCCACCAGAAAGAACGTCATCTGTAAGTCACTATTTATAACTGTACTGTAATCTCCTATATGTTCTGCAGCAGTAGTGGTATCTAGCACCATATGGCGGTAAAAACAGTGTTGTTTTTTCAAAGAGATTTCTTTTCAGTAATGCCACGGTCATCGGCTGAGGTTCCCCTATGCCAACAATTAGGGTGCGCCACTATAGTTGTAATCAGGGTAACCTGGTTTGGGGCCCACTCAGATGTTTAGCCCCCCCCACCGACCTAAACCGCTAGCTATGCCTCTGGATGTCACCATTGGATAATTGTAATGTGATGTTTTTCCAACTACCTATTCTATCGATGTATTTATGTTAAATGCATATTAAGGGCTTTTGCTCTGCTTATATATCGTTTTGGGGTGTTTTTATTATCTTATTGTGTCGAGAAATATTATTTACCAATATATTTTACTCTACATAATTAGATTTGGCCCTATATGCACTTTATATTATATATGTAATTATTTCCTTTGGTGATATATAGTGCTGTTCCACAGTGTTTATTTTTCTTTTTTCTGACCTTTTATGTGGGTTTGTAGTGGGCTTTGTATCTCTGCATGCTATTAGATAAGATATGGCATTATATAAGTGTTCCTTATCATATGGAATATAATACTTTACCATCTGGCATGTTATGAGAATATATACAGTACAGACCAGAAGTTTGGACACACCTTCTCATTCAAAGATTTTTCTGTATTTTCATGACTATGAAAATTGTAGAATCACACTGAAGGCATCAAAACTATGAATTAACACATGTGGAATTATACATTACACTTTACAAAAAAGTGTGAAACAACTGAAAATATGTCTTATATTCTAGGTTCTTCAAATAGCCACCTTTTGCTTTGATTACTGCTTTGCACGCAGAAAAGGTGAACGGATGGACTCTACATGCCTGGTTCCCACCGTGAAGCATGGAGGAGGTGGTGTGATGGTGTGGGGTGCTTTGCTGGTGACAATGTTGGGGATTTATTCAAAATTGAAGCGGTGAGCGGTCCAGCTCACCCCAAACCATCTCGATTGGGTTCAGGTCTGGTGACTGTGGAGGCCAGGTCATCTGGCGTAGCACCCCATCACTCTCCTTCTTGGTCAAATAGCCCTTACACAGCCTGGAGGTGTGTTTGGGGTCATTGTCCTGTTGAAAAATAAATGATGGTCCAACTAAACGCAAACCGGATGGAATAGCATGCTGCTGCAAGATGCTGTGGTAGCCATGCTGCTTCAGTATGCCTTCAATTTTGAATAAATCCCCAACAGTGTCACCAGTAAAGCACCCCCACATCATCACACCACCTCCTCCATGCTTCACGGTGGGAACCAGGCATGTAGAGTCCATCTGTTCACCTTTTCTGCGTGCAAAGCAGTAATCAAAGCAAAAGGTGGCTACTTTGAAGAACCTAGAATATAAGACATATTTTCAGTTGTTTCACACTTTTTTGTAAAGTGTAATGTATAATTCCACATGTGTTAATTCATAGTTTTGATGCCTTCAGTGTGATTCTACAATTTTCATAGTCATGAAAATACAGAAAAATCAATGAATGAGAAGGTGTGTCCAAACTTTTGGTCTGTACTGTATGCCACTATATAAGCCCCTTGTTTACTGCCTTGATCACACTTTTGGCTGTGTGCATGCTCTGTGTTCTCCTGTCGCTCCTGCATGCCGTCATGCGTCTATATGTGTCTGACGCGTGCTGGGGATAATTTCTTCCCCGCGTGTGCGCCTCGACACATGACGCTCTGGCTGCTGCAGGACCTTGGGCAGCCATGGCGCATGCGCCACAAAGGCCTCTCCCATTGGCTCATTACAACCATGTGACATGTCAGGGGGGCTATTCCAAGGTCCTGGTCTCACACATTCACCATCCTCTTGAGAAAGCGGCGTGTATGCCAGTGAAACGCTCGTCAGGGTGACATCCGGCCGGGGGTCCCCCCTCTCTTATCCTTCTGTTTTCTCCGGTAAGCCTCTCCCTCATTAATTACATTTGCTATTTTTGCACTTTGACATATTTTACTGCGGGCTTGGCTACTTATGGGTGCTACTTTGTACAATATGTATCTATGTACTTGTATATCGCTTTGTATTTATTGAGGGGGTATCTCATGTTGGTCTAGAAGATCCTGGAAACGCGTTACATATCTTGTATATTGTGTTATTATTATCTGCAATTTAATTTGGCTTTCAGTACCATCTTTATGCTGATGACACACAATTATACACGTCATCCCCCGACCTTACCCCCGCTGTTCTACAGAACACCACCGACTGTCTGTCCGCAGTCTCCAACATCATGTCCGCTCTCTATCTGAAACTTAACCTCTCCAAAACTGAACTTCTTCTGCTCCCGCCGTCTACTAACATCCCTAAATCTGACATTTCCCTCTCCGTGGGTGGCACCATAATAACACCCAGGCAGCAGGCTCGCTGTCTGGGTGTTATGTTTGACACCAATCTCTCCTTCACCTCCCATATACAATCTCTTGCCCGCTCTTGCCGCCTACACCTAAAGAACATCTCTAGAATCCGCCCTTTTCTCACCATGGAAACAACAAAAACCCTCACTGTAGCATTGATCCACTCCCGCCTGGACTACTGTAATGCTCTATTACTTGGCCTCCCCATTACTCGACTATCCCCTCTCCAATCCATCCTTAATGCAGCAGCCAGGGTCATCCATCTGGCTAATCGGTACTCGGACGCGTCCGCTCTTCGCCAGTCCTTACACTGGCTGCCCATTCATTATAGGATCCAATTCAAAGTACTGGTTCTCACCCACAAGCTCTCCACAGTGCAGCACCCCCCTACATCTCCTCCCTCATTTCTATCTATCGGCCTAACCGACTGCTGCGCTCTGCAAACGACTTTCGACTAACCTCTGCACTAATCCGTACCTCCCACTCCGACTCCAAGACTTCTCCTGCGCTGCACCAATCCTCTGGAATGCTCTACCCCAAGAAATTAGGACTATCCACAATTTGCATGGTTTCAGGCGCTCCCTCAAAACACATTTGTTCAGAGCGGCCTATCACATTCACTAATCAAAGTCATTCTATGTGTAAGTGTGTGTGTGTAGCCCATTCACTATCTCCATCCATCCCTCACTCCCTCAAGATGGCTGGACCATCATTGTAAATGCACCATTGTATATACACACCTGTACTTTGTATTCCCCCACCTCATTGTAGATTGATTTAATTATTGTTTTGTTAAAGTTGCTACTTATGACTTGTGTTTTGAAACTGTTAAACTGTAAAGCTCTGTGGAATATGTTGGCGCTATATAAATAAAGATTATTATTATTATTATTATTATTATTATTATTAATAATAATAAATTTGTAGATTTCTTATCACTGGACACTCCTTTTTTCTGTTCTATTAAGGTATATAGCAGATTTATGGGGATTAATTCATTTGTTTCACACTGACAGGCTGAGCTGAAGCACATAAGATACTTAGATTCTTAAAGAGGACCTTCCAAATATTTTATGTTTGTTGAACTGGTCACACAATTTAATAGTTGCTGCAAATCGGAATGAAACATTTGTTTTTGTTTTTTTCGCCTCTCCATTGCGAAGATATTAGCAATCAAAATATTTGGCACCTTATCAGTTAACTTTTATTAAAGGGAATCTGTCAGCATGTTTTTTGCAATGTAATATGAGAACTGCATGATGTAGGGGCAAGAGACCCTGATTCCAATAGTTTATCACCTACTGAACTTCTGGGTCAGATTTTGATAAAAACCCTGTTTTCACGGTTGTAAGGTAGCAGCGCTAAAATGCTGAGCTGTGTATAATCCACCCAACCACACACCACTGATTGGCAGCTTCCTGTGTACACTGTGCATTGTCAGAAAGCTGTCAATCAGAGGTGGTGGTCGGGGCTACACAAACTAGCATGACTGGCCTGCATGTGACACCTAGTCCAGAAGTGATAATCCCTTGCTGGTAAAACACTGATTGCAGAGGCGTAGCTAGGGGTTCAGCTCAGGGGGGGGGCGAAACGTTTGAGTGGGCCCCTAACAGTAGGACATATTATTGGAGCAACCTGCGCAACCGCACATGGGCGCAAGAGGTAGGGGGGCCCATTATTCCTCCAAAGAAGGTGCAATTTTGCATTTTTAGGAGCTCTTGGGCTGCAAAGCGCCCATATATTGTTCTTGCACAGGGGCCCTTTCTGTCTGTGTCTCCTTGTGGCCCCTAACCAGGTAATCATGATTATAGCTATGGGGGTATAGGGGAACCTCAGGTGATGACCGCACTGTTATTGAAAATAAATCTCCATACAAACACCAGCACTGATATGTCCTACAGAACATATAAGAGATTACAGTACAGTTATAGATGGTGACTTACAGAGGACGTCCTTTCAGGTGGAGTCATTCACTTTTCCCGTCTATTCCATCTGGCCCAGACCGACATGTCGACTTCTCCAGCCAGTACTCGTCTGCAGAGATTACAACAAAGACACATCTGACTTCTCACATTTCCAGCACCGTTCACATGTAGAATCATAATCCTCATGTCCAACCCCCTGATCAATGCTGGATTCACTAAACCATCTCAGACAGATGTCTGTCCAGCCTATGTGTGAAGACCTCCATTGAAGGAGAACTCACCACCTCTCGTGGCAGCCTGTTCCACTCATTGATCACCCTCACTGTCAGAAAGTTTTTTTCTATTATCTAATCTGTATCTTCTCCCTTTCAGTTTCATCCCATTACTTATGTTTCCACAATGTATTCCCAATCTGCACCAACTCCTCATCCTGCTGATACCTCAATACTGAGCCGCTGCTGCCGTATGTGTCCCTATTACCTGCTGTGTGGTATAAAAAATAGAATTATTCTTACCGTTAATTCGGTTTCTAGGAACCTTCCACGACAGCCTACTGGAGGATGTCTCCCCGCCCTAATAGGGGACAGGAACACACAAGAGGTTAAATAACCCTCCCCTTCCTGCACCGCCAGTGTTTTTTTCTGTACCTAGTAGCATGTATAGTTACCACTAAGTGCAGGAATCTTCCAATGAAATCCTCAGATAGGGAGGGAAATTAGTGCTGTCGTGGAAGGTTCCTAGAAACCGAATTAATGGTAAGAATAATTCTATTTTCTCTAGTCACCTTCCACGACAGCCATACTGGAGTAGTACCAACAATAATTTCTTAGGGAGGGACTACAGCCTGCAGAACTCGTCTGCCAAACGATAAGTCACTACTGAAATGTAGTCTATAATGTCTAGTGAATGTATGGATAGATGACCAGGTGGCGGCTCTGCATATCTGCTCAATGGATGCATCCCCTCTCTTGCCACGATGTTGATATTGCACGAGTGGAATGGGCTTTCAGATGTGTAGGAGGTGAGCTGCCCTGTGATGTGTATGCCAGACTAATAGCCTGCTTGATCCATTTAGCAATGGTATTTTTCCCACCTTTTTCCCTTTATTCTTTCCAAAAAACTGAATGAATAAATTTTGGTCAAGTCTCCAACTTTCAGTTTGCTGGAGGTAGAAAAGAACCACCCTTCTTACGTCCAGGGTGTGGAAATTTTCTTCCTTTGCATTGGACGGATTTGGGCAGAAAGAAGGTAACACAATGTCTTGTTGTCTATGAAAGTCCGAGACCACTTTTGGCATAAAGGAAGGGTCTAGTCTCAAGATGATGCTATCTTCTGTGATAGTTAAATATGGCTCTTGTATTGATAGGGCCTGTATTTCTCCAACACGTCTTGTGGACGTAACTGCGACCAGGAGCACCGTTTTGAGTGTTAAGTCTTTTAACGTTGTGGATGCTAGTGGTTCGAATGGAGCCTTAGTTAAGCCATTAAGCACCAGATTTAAATCCCAGGAGGGAACTTGACTGCGAAGTCTAGGACGCATTCTGGATGCAGAGATCATGAATCGTTTGATCCATCTATGCCCTGCTAGGTCTTGATCAAAATATGCACTAAGGGCAGACACTTGTACTTTTAGTGTACTGGGAGTGAGACCTAGATTTAGGCCCTTTTGAAGAAACTCTAAAATCTGTGCGATGTTAGGATGGAAGGGATCTGGAGTATCTGGAAAGCACCCTGATGAAAATTTCTTCCACACCTTCCCATAAATGGCGTTAGTTACCGGTTTTCTACTTCCCTGTAAAGTTCGTATTACTTCGGGTGTCGTAGAGGACTTGATGTAGGAGGTCGTCTTTCTGAGGTAGGAATACTGGTCCATCCTGAGTCATGTTTATTATGGCTCCGTACCAGCTCCTCCCTGGCCACATGGGAGCCACCAAAATCGTGGTGACCCGCTCCGATCGCACCTTCTGCAATGTTCTTGCTATCATCGGGATTGGTGGGAAAGCATACGTTAGCTTGAATTTCCAGGGATGGGAGAAGGCATCTACCCCACACGCTCCGTCGGTGGGACTGAGGGAGAAGAATGTTTCCACCTTCGTGTTCTGTCTGCTGGCAAACAGATCCACGTCCGGACTCCCCCACCTTGATGTCAGAGACGAAAACACTTCTTGATCCAAGGACCATTCTCCCGGGTAAATATCCTTCCCGCTGAGGAAGTCCGCCTGTATGTTGTCTGATCCTTTTAGGTGGATTGCTGTTATGGACAGTATATGTTTTTCTGCACAGGAAAAAAATTTTGTCGCCACCACCTTTAGATTGGTATATTTCGTGCCTCCTTGATGTCGAAGGTATGCCACTGTAGTTACGTTGTCTGAATAGACCCATACATGGTGATTTTGAATAAGGGCTGATGCTGCTTTCAGTGCTTCCTCCACTGCTTTTAGTTCCCTCAAATTTGAGGAGCTGGTCCTGATGTTCGGGGGCCATAATCCTTGGAAGTGAGACCCCTCCACTATAGCCCCCAGCTCTCTGGCTGGCGTCTGATGTCAGTATTTTGAGAGGAAGCTGATCCCAGCTGACCCCTCTTTGGAGGTTTTGACGGTTTAGCCACCACGAGAGGAAGGCTTTCACATGACCCGGAAGGGGGATTCTCTTGTTCAGCTTGTTGTGAAATTTTTTCGAACATCTCAGCACGTGCGACTGAAGAGTATGAGTATGGGCTTGCGCCCAGGATACTGCTTGAATGCATGCCGTAAAAGATCCCAGGATAGACATGGCTTCTCTTAGGGTTGGTGCTGTCTGGTCCCTGAAATTGGAAACTTTTTGAACAAGATCGTGTTGACACTTCCTGGGTAGGAAGGATGTTCTTGTCTCTGAATCCAGGATAATACCCAGAAACTTTTTCTTTGATGAGGGATGTAAATCCGACTTTTCTAAATTTGGGATCCAGCCCAGGGACTGTAGGATTTCTAGTGTCTTCCCCACATCTTGTTGTAAGCGAGCTTTGGATGGAGCCACGACCAACAGGTCGTCTAGGTATGGAACTATGCAAATCCCTTGTTGTCGTATGAAGATCATGGCTTCTGCCATAATCTTCGTAAAGACATGTGGTGCTGAGGACACTCCGAATGGCAGAACATTGAACTGGTAATGTCTGACACTTTGACCCGGGACACGGCAAACCTGAGGAACTTCCTGTGGTTCATATGAATGGGCACATGGTAGTAGGCATCTCTCAGATCTATTGTGGCCATTACCCAGTTCTGTCCTATGATAGGGATTGCCGACTTGACCGACTCCATCTTGAATCGCCTGTATTTGATTACCCAATTTAAGGGTTTCAAGTTTATAATAACCCTGTGTTTCCCCGAGGGTTTTACTATCACGAACAGGCGCGAGTAGTGTCCCATGCCCACCTCTTGCTGTGGCACCGGGGATATCACTCTTGCCCGTAATAGACTCTGTATATCTGCTAGCAGGGATTGTTGTAGATGTGCCTGTAGAGAGGTGATCCTTAGGCATTGGGGAGGGAGGACTCTCGAATTCCAGCCTCAATCCATCGCGAATAGTGTCGAGAACCCATTGGTTCGTGGATATGGACTGCCACTAGGCCAGGAAATTCGAGAGTCGGCCCCCGACCGGAGTAGCGTCATTGTTTGTCTGTGGTATTTTGTTGGTGATGGGCGAGGATATTTCTTCCTTTGCCCCCTTTCGCATAGCTCCATCGGCCCGTTTTACCTTTCCCCCTGAACTCTCTCTGAGAGGACTGATCTCGGGGGGGTTTTTTCTGTTCTGGGAGTGACTTCTTTTTATCTGTCGCTTTTTCTAATATCTCGTCCAGGGCTGGACCAAATACATAGTTACCCTGAAAGGGAATTGCGCAGAGTTTTGATTTTGAAGTAAAGTCCCCTCCCCAAGATTTCAGCCACAGTGTTCTACTGGCTGAGTTGGAGAGTACTGCCGATTTTGCTGCTACTCGTACGGATTCGGCAGAAGCATCTGCTAAGAATCCCGTTGGTCTTTGTAGTAAAGGGAGCGAATCCAGGATTTCCTCCCTGGAGGTCCCCTGAGTTAAATGGTCCTCCAATGTGCGCAGCCAGCGGAATAGTGATCTTGCTACACGTCGCGCCTATATTGCCTTTAAGCATGGTTGTAGAGGTGTCCCATGATTTCCTCAGCAAACTTTCTATTTTGCGATCCATGGGATCTTTGAGCTGGGATGCATCTTCGAAGGGAAGTGCTGTCTTTTTCGTCACCCTGGACACCTGTACATCCACTTTCAGGACCTCCCATATGGAACAATCTCCATCCAAGGGGAAGCGATTTTTTAATTCTGATGGGACCGCGAGTCCTTTCTCAGGTAGGGCCCACTCCTGCATCACTAAATTTCGAATGTTTTCATGAATGGGGAAGCCTTTCTGGTTCTTAGGTTTTAGGCCCCCAAACATCTCATCCTGGATTGAGTATTCCACTTCCTCCTCCTCTAAACCCATAGTGCCCCTTACCATACTAATTCCCCATGTCCTCAGACAAGAAATAATATTTTTTTGTTGTCGGGTTTGGGGGTGGAAGTGGAACCTTCATTTTCCCACATATCCTATGAGTTAGAGGTATTAATTTCTCCCGAATCAGATTCAGATTCCACTAGCGCCATTTTCCTCTTTTTAGGGGGTGGAGGCTGTGGGTTCGGGCTCTGGGAAATTGTCGCCATAGACGTTTGTACTTCCTGTCTAATGAGCGTTTTTATACTGTTCATTAATGAGGGTTGCTCTGCTCGCAACACGTCATCTGTGCAGGGTTGACAAAGTTTCTTTTTATATGCCGAGGGGAGTCTGGCACCACATACGCATTTGCGGCTGGGTTTCTTTTTAATGTCAGAGACCTTCTCTCCCTGTAATAGAGACAGAAAGGTATACTAAGTCACCCTATCAGAGTTATCTGGACAGTAATAATCGGGACCTACCCGGCTACTTACAGTAGGAGGGTTAACGCTGTGCTCCGCAGATGCAGGCAGTAAGGGTTTGTCATCGTCCATGGTCAGTCTGTCACATACAGCAATGGCCTTACCTGGACGTACCCAGACCAGGATTAAATAGTCGAGGTCTTCAGCGTTCAGTGCTTCCTCCTCTCCTGGTCCCCAGGTGGGGGCAATCTGCTAACTGCCATCTCCTGCAGCTGCTCCACCTGCAGCCCTCGGTAAGGCTGCTTCCTCCGGTCAATTCCCCCTCCCCTCCAGATCGTAGGAGGCAGTGAGGGCTTGATTATCGCCGCTTTCGGCGATTAGCAGGTCGCGTGCGTTCCACCTGGAACGCAGTCTAACGCTAACCGGAAGTCCGACGCCAGCTCCGACGTCACTTCCGGTGCGCCTGTACACGCGGTCCCAGGAGCAGCCGCAATGGGGAGGAGGACGCCGGGGAGCTCTAGGAGGACCCCGGCAGCACATCACCGCCCCGCTTTACCCCCCGAGGAGGCGCAGGAGGGGCGGGAAGAAAGTCCCGAGTCCATACGAAATGAAGACGGGAGCAGCTCTGCAGGAGACCGAAGCCCCGACCTCAGCTGCCCGGCATGTAAGTACGAATTCTGTGCTCCCCGTCGCCGGCCACGGAAGCACCATACCTGGACCTCTTCATGCCCCCATAAGGGACAGGAAAAACACTGGCGGTGCAGGAAGGGGAGGGTTATTTAACCTCTTGTGTGTTCCTGTCCCCTATTAGGGCGGGGAGACATCCTCCAGTATGGCTGTAGTGGAAGGTGACTAGAGAAAACAGAGCTCCTCCTAGTGCCCCACATAATAATGCCCCCACTGTGCACCTTAGACCGTAATAATACCTCCTTTGTGCTCTCTAGATGGTAAAATTGCCAATATTAATTTTCTGTGCATGTGCCCTCCACAATTTGTCCCTAGAAAGTAATAATATTCCATGTGCAACTTTGATGGTCACAATACTGAGAGCCCCTATAACAATAATGTTTAAGTGCCCACTTAACATTTAATTATGTCCCTTACATTCCCCATGTTCAAACTCCCCTATATACAGTATGGGCCCACAGCTCCCCGCTAGACCATATGATGATCCCACAGCTCCAGCTCCCTCATACACAGTATGATGATCCCACAGCTCCCCTATACACTGTATGATGATCCCACAGCTCCCCAATACACCGTATGATGATCCCACAGCTCCCCTATATACCGTATGATGATCCCACAGCTCCCCTGTACATCGTATGATGATCCCACAGCACCCCTGTACACCGTATGATGATCCCACAGCTCCCCTATACACCGTATGATGATCCCACAGCTCCCCTATACACCGTATGATGATCCCACAGCTCTCCTATACACAGTATGATGATCCCACAGCTCCCCTATACACAGTATGATGATCCCACAGCTCTCCTATACATACTATAATGCTCCCACAGCTCCCCCATACACACTATGATGCTCCCACAGCTCCCCTATACACAGCTCCCTTATATACAGTATGATGGGCCCGCAGCTCCCGTACATACAGTATAATGTCCCCCAGAGTTCCCCTATATATAGAATGATGTCCCCACTGCTCCTCCAATACACAGCATAATCGTTAATAGTGTTCTGACACCATGCGGCGCCTGCACTGAGAGCTCCTCTGCAGGTAGGAAATTAACTTTATTCCTCCCTGCTCTTCCAGTCATAGGGGCGGCGCTGGCACGGTTTCAGTCACCACTCTGTGTATAGAAAGTGGCGGCTGTAACAGCACCCCGGCACTGACTGACAGCCGGCTCAGCACCGTCTCCCACCCAGTAACTACCCTACTGGTGCCCCTATAAATAATAATGCTTCTTAAGTGCCCACATAATAATTAACTGAGTCCCCCTATGCATGGTTGTAATGGCCCCAGCATCACTGATGTGAGCAGGGGGTCGTGTGATGACTCTTTCGGCTTCTCCCAATTATCTTCTATTCAGAGAAGTCAAACTTATCTAGTCGACACGTGCACATAGCAAACGTGGTCACATGACCGCCTGATTGCACCAGTGGTCTTGGGGTCTCATGACAGCAGGTGCACCATATCATGATTTGGCCGTCTGTAGTCTCAGAGTGACTGCAGACAATTATCCTGAGCCTTTAATAACTTTACAATAATAAATGAATTATGAAATTATTAAATAGAATGCAACTCGTGGTTACATTTGTTAAGGGGCCGACAGACTGACATATTTCTAATGCGAGGATCGTATAGCCATCCTCGGACTGACAGTTGGCTCTCCTGACCTGAGTGAAAGAGCTGCATAGTAATCCATCACACTGTCACGCTCATGTCAGGAGCGGCAGCGGGCAGTCCGAGTATTGTGAAGTGATCCTCGCATGAGTTATACGGCCGTCTGCCTGCACCCTTATGCTAAGGCCGGGGTCACACTTATGAGAAACTCGCACGAGTCTCGCACCTCAACACTCGGCACTGCCACCGGCACTCGGGAGCGGAGTGTGCGGCTGCATGTATTTCTATGCAGCCGCACATGCCGGTCCGAGTGCCGGCAGCAGCGCTGGTGTTGATGCGCGAGCTTCTCGCATCACACTCGCAAGTGTGACGCTGGCCTTATACTTATCCTGGTTATACTAATACTTAGATATTAACCCCATCCTCTCACATTAACCCTCCCGTGCCCTGTCTCCTCTCTCCCATAATACCCCCATTCTCTCACTTTCAGTCCCCAGTGCCCTAACCAACCACAATACCCCATCCTTACATTAACCCCCCCAGTGCCCTAGCCCCACAATACCCCATCCTCTCACATTAACCCTCCAGTGCCCTGTCTCCTCTCTCCCATTATACCCCATCCTCTTACATCCACCCCCAGTGCCCTAGCCACCACAATACCCCTGTCCTCTCACATTCACCCCCAGTACCCTGTCTCCTCTCCCCTTAATACCCCCATCCTCTTACATCCACCCCTAGTGCCCTAGCCCCCACAATACCCCTGTCCTCTCACATACACCCCAAGTACCCTGTCTCCTCTCCCCTTAATACCCCTCATCCTCTTACATTCACCCCGTGTCCTGTCTCCTCTCCCCATAATACCCCCATCCTCTCACATTAACCCCCCAGTGCCTTAGCCCCATCCTTACATTAACCCCCAGTGCCCTAGCCCCCACAATACCTCCATCCTCACACATTAACCCCACACTGCCCTAGTCCCAACAACACCCCCATCCTCTCATACTCACCCCCAGTGCCGTCTCCTCTCCCCCATAATACCCCCATCCTCTCACATTCACGCCCCAAAGTGCCCTAGCCCCCACAATACCCCCCATCCTCTTACATTCAACCCACAGTGACCATGAGATGTCCAAACGAAACAAATGTAATCAATTCCATCCCCACTTACTGATGAAGCTTGCAGGCACAGTGAGGCACGACCAGGAAGTGTCCATGTGAGGAGGGCACTAGGACCCAGCGTGCCTGAGCCCATCAGTCTGCACAGAAAGTAACTGCAGCTGCTGCAGCCAGGAAGGAGGTTCTGGGGAGAGAAAGCCCACACTGCAGGGACTGAGACTCTGGCTCTGCAACCGGCAGCTGTGCAGTCTGTCAGACAGGGAGCCGGCATTGTGCTGCTCTCCCTGCACCTCAGACATGGCCTCATGATGTAAGTGGCCATGTCTCCCAGTGGGCCCCTACATGTGACGGGGCTCGGGGCAATGGCCCCCTTGCCCACCCAGTAGCTACGCTACTGACTGATTGTATTGCAACTACAACTCACAGCCTAATAAGTGACACATTCTTGGAATCAGGCTGTTGCCCTATATTTTGCTGTCCTTGGATTAACTAGCAAAAGCCTGCAGCCAGATTCCCTGTAAGTCCAAGTGTTTGACATAAGAGTTTTCACTATGAGCATGCCAAAATACTTCGATCTTTGCAACGGAGGAGCAAAAATAAATATATAAAATACCTCTTTAAATCATCTTAATTCCGGAGACATACCTCTCTAAATAACACTCCATAAAACATGACAGTGAAATCACAGTCTACTGTGCACATATATATATCCAGATCCATCAGAAGTCTCTTATGTTCCTGGCTGTTCACGGTGGCCTGGATATGCTGCAGAGGAGAGGACAGAGTTAGGCGAGGGAAGAGTGCAGCTCCTAAACCAGAAGGGGATCATTTATAGAACTAGAATGCCCCTTTAAGAAATGGACAATCCAATAACCTTTTTTTTACAAGCATTATATATCAAAAGAAACCAGTCTACCGCTACAGATTTATGTTAAAGGAGTGGTACAGGATTACAAATCTGATTCTGGGAGGTGCCAATGGCTTACTATCACACCCGGGGGTACTACTCAGTAGTACTGAAGGACCTCTTTGCTGCCATCTTGCTGCTCTTATGAAGCCCAGCTGGTCAAAGTCATCATGCGAAGAAGTAAAAAAAAAATATATATATATATATATATATACTGTATGTTATACATCTATTAGTGATGAGCGAACGTGCTCGGATATCTGAGCATGCTTGGGTGCTAACAGTGTTTTTGGTGTGCTCAAATAATATGTAGGAGTCCCTGGGCCTGCGCGTCTCATTCAGCAGAGGTGACTCAAACGTGTTTTTTGAGCTCGCTGAAAACACTTGGGTAGCACGAGCATGCTAAGATAACGTCATATCCGAGCACATTCGCTCATTCTAAAATTATAAATATTCTGTACTGCTGCAAGCGTAAACGTCTGGTCTATCAAAAAATAAAATAAACCTATATTGTGAACACCCTAAAAAAAATACATTGTTAAAAGCCAGAAATGCAATTTACTGCCCACCACGCCTCCCTCCCAAGCAAATTGGAAAACCTCACATACCCCAAAACAGTACCAATAAAAAAACGACAGTTCACCAGAAAAAAAAAAAGTTACGAGTCTCAAAAAACAACAATATGAACCAAATTTATTCAAGTTATAAATTTTTGGGAAGCAGCAAAATATATTAAAAAAATATAAGATTTTTGTGCTTACAGTTAAATCCTTTTCTTATTGAATACATTGGTACGCACAGTAAATGTGGGTATAAGCCCTGCCACTGGGTGAAAATAAAAGTGTTGGCTTTGGTCAGTGAGCTATGCCGCCTGCTGATGTGAGCCCTCGCGGGCAGGGTCCTCTCTCCTTCTGTACTTGTGTGTCCCTTGTCTTACACATTTATTGTACTTGTCTATATTTCCCCTCTTCACATGTAAAGCGCCATGGAATAAATGGCGCTATATAAATATAAAATAATAATAAGTAGAAAAGCAATAAATAAAAATATGAAAACAAGCAAGAACCAACACTACCTGAACAGGCAAAAAGAATGATGCTCAAAGACGATCGGAACAGACCCTGGTAAGGAAGGAACACAGAAAAACAGGGTGGAATCTGTGTCTTCCCTTTATATATTAAACAAGAGAGTTGAAGCGATAGAGAAAATCCTTAGTTTTAATAGCAGTAAGGAAACCAGGTACAGTGCGACATCCAAGAGAAGTCTCAGAGGGTGGGTAAACCCAAAAACAAACCTTGTAGTCCACCTAAGGTTGTACACCACCTTATAAGCCAAGGTAGAATCAGTGAAGGCCATAATTAAATTCTTGAAAGCCTGGCAAGCAGTGTAAAATGATCCTCATATGGCTACATTGCTGACCTATAGGAGGATGCCGAGCAGCCGGAAGGAAGAATTCCAAGCTCAAAGAGAATAGGTGGGGTGCTTAGATTTTGGAACATATTGGTAGGATGGGCACAGGGGACATCCCCTGAGGAATTCTAAATCAAAGGCCAAAAGATATGAATGAGGGTGTTAAGAAGCAGATATCTATGCCGAAAGAAAAAACAATATTGGTTAAGGACTAGATTCTGGAAGTGAAGAATCTTATGGGATGGAAAACCCAAATCTTCTACCAAAGAAGTAAGACATCCAAGTGTAGGGATAAACCTTGGCAGAGCAAGGTTCATTTGTCATAAGAATGATTCTGAGAACACATCCACCAAAGACCATTAAAATTGCAAAATTTGGCCTTCACAGCTGCTAGGTAAGGAAGTACAGAATGGCAGAACAGACTCCAAGAATGGGTTATGGAAGCAGAGGTAGAGGATATGGAGCACTAACATCAGATGACCTGGATCAGAATATCAGGCTTCGTAAGGCCAGTCTAAAGTCCTAAGGAGCACTGAGTTGCTCTCAACTGACCCTTTGAGAATATGAGGCAAAAGGGGAAGCAAGAGAAGGAGAACACTCCAAGGAGTGATCGTGTGCCCTGCAGATGAAGGCGAGCTGCGGGACCCAGTGGATAACCTGGTTTCTTAAGATCGAGAAAAGCATGATGAGAAGAGCATTGGACGTCATCCACCAAGAGGAAAAAAAAGTAGACAGCAGATTCCCAACAGGAGACAGCACTCCCGTGGATCTAAATGCTCTTGAATGAGACTATATGTGGTTTAGATTATCCATCTTGGTAATATGAACTGCAAAAACAATGACTCCCAAAAACATCCACTTGGTGCCAAACCATGGTGACTAACGCCATGTCAAAATGAGTTCCAGGTGTCTTGCCCCTTGAGACTACTGACCTTGTCTAGAAGAGCTAAATTCATACTTAATGGTCCGGGGGGGTGAACGGAGAAGGTAGAGCACACTAAGGGCCTGTGCACACATTGCAGATTTGTCTGCGGATTTTTTACGCACAGAATCCGCACCACTTGGCTGAAAACGCAGGTGCTTTTTTGATGCGTTTTTCATGCTTTTTTCTCATGCGTTTTTGTCAGCTAAATAAAGATGTTATTTAACAAAAAAAAAAAAAAAAGATTTGTGATGTTGTCCAACCTCCTCTTTTACATTTGTCCAACCCACACTCCATTACACACATAGACAGATAGAGATAGATAGATACCGGTAGATAGATAGAAAATACATAGATAGATAATAGAAAGATATATATAGATAGAAAGATATATAGGTAGCTAGATGACAGATAAAATGGTACATAAATAGTTAGAGACACACACACACACAAAATCTTAACGCAATATACTTAAAAATGGGAAAAAAATGGCGTGGGCTCCCGCGCAATTTTCTGCGCCAGAGGGGGAAAGCCGACAGCCGGGGCCAATATTTCTAGCCTGGGAAGGGGTTAATACCCATGGAGCTTCCCAGGCTATGAATATCAGCTGATATTCATAGCCTAGGAAGGGGCCATGGATATTGGGACACCCCCCTGGCTAAAAATACCAGAACCCAGCCGCCCCAGAATTGGCGCATCTATACGATGCGCCATTTTCAGCACTTAGCCCCTCTCTTCCCACTCCCCTGAAGCGGTGGGATATGGGGTAGTAAGGGGTTAATGTCACCTATTGTTAGGTGACATTAAGCCCGGTTAATAATGGAGAGACGTCAATAAGACGCCTATCCATTATTAATCTTATGGTTTGAAAGGGTTAAAAAAACACACACATAAGAATAAAGTATTTTAATGAAATAAAACAACACGGTTTTCATATTTTTATTACACGCTCAGATCCAAGCTACGCCCTCGGTCTCCTGTAATAAAAAGTGAAAAAATAAAACAACCGTATACTCCCTGTCCGACGCAGTCCAATTAATAACGAGTGTCCCACGACGATCTCCCCTTTAGAACAGTGACATCAGGTGATGCCACTGTTCTATAGTGCCTCCCAGTGATGCACTGACAGGAGACAATGGCTCCTGCAGTGCATCACTGAGGTTACCGGAGTTCATTCTCTCACTTTATGGCAATGCTGCGTGGGAATTCTGTCACCCAGCATTGCCAGTGAGAGAATGAACTGTAGTGACGTCATTCTCTCCCGGCGTCTGAGCGATACACAGGAGTGTATTGCAGGAGGGGTGTAGAGCGCTGACATCACCCAATGTCAGCGTTCTATACCGGAGATCATCGTGGGACACTCGTTAATCACTGGACTACGGTGGACAGGTGATGTATAGGGTGTTTTATTATTTTATTTTTATTACAGATCGATGGCTTCGGGGATTAGGTGATTGGTGAGTATGTACTCTATGTTATGTGTTGTATGTCATGTGTATGTTATCTGTTCTGTGTATGTAATGTATGTTTTTTTTTTTTTTGCTTTTTTAACATTCAACACATTAGCCGGATGATGGGAATACTACTGTCCCATCATTGGCTAATGTGTCAGTGACTGTCACTGTAGCAGGCATAGCCGGATGGGACTTGTAGTCCCATCTGACAAAGCCGGCAGACGCAGAGACACACACACACACACAGGCCCACAGACCCCCACACAACCCCGCACATACACAGATCACGCAGTCACCGCCCACACACATAGCGCCGCACACTATACACGCCCACACTTCACTCCTCCCGAACTGCAGCGTTTCACCCGCAGCAAAACTTTAGACCTGCGATTTTGCTGCGGAAGTGCCTGACTCAATGCAAGTCAATGGCCACAGAAACGCTGCAGTTCCGGACAAAGAATTGACATGCTGCGGAAAAAAAAAAGCTGAAAATCAGCGCGTTATTTTTCCCCGCAGCATGTGCACAGCAGACATGCGGTTCCCATAGGATTACATTGGATGTGCACTGTGCTGTGGGTTGGATGCGTTTCTGCACGTTGAAAAATGCAGCGGAAATGCATCTAAAAACGCAACGTGTGCACAGGGCCTAGGCTCCAGGCTGCTCAGTGATTCGGTAGCAGATGGGGAATTCCCCAGGAGAGGAAACACAGATCCCTGCAATCACACAGAACCCAATCAGCAATCCTTCTCTCCCCCTCCGGGTGCAACAAGCAGCAGCATCAGCAGGTAAAACAGCAGATGGATAGGGAGAGGACTGCAGGGTCTTCACCACAGATGCAGCAGGGCGGCCCCCCAGTGATGGATGATGGTGGCAGGCCTCCCTAAATGCTATGTGCTGGAGGCTCCCAGAAGTTGACTCACCCTTCAGCCGGACCTCCCCTGTAGATCTGTTACAGGTGGATGGAGGGGAAGGAGTGCAGGGACCATCCCCAGGAGAAACTTTTTCTGGCAGGGGGACCACGATTCAGGTCCTGTAGTAGGCCGCAGATTGAAGAAGCTGTGCAGGCAATCTCAGGCTGAAGAAGTTGGTTTAAAACTGTTTTCTGGTCCCCTGGGCACCCACCAGAGCAGAGCAGGATGGTTAGTGAAGCACTATTAGGGATGGATGGCACGGATTGACTCCTCTGGATGTGGATCTCCCTCATGTGTGTCTGATCTTGGATCTCTCTTTTGTAATATTTTTACAATTATTTCAAACATTATTTTTACTTTTTCCTAACTTTTACACTTTGTCCCATTATGGGACAATCATTTTTTGCAGGCTGATCACTTCTATAGCATATAGATGAAGCAGCATTCCCATTCTGCAGAAACTGTCAGCTCTGCAATGACAAAGAGACTTGCTAATCATGCACTGCACATGATTAAGAAGTTTCCTAGCTCTGGTGACCCGGATGTTGTCATGACATCGGGTCTCCATGGCAACGATCGGGACCCCCGTGTCAAGCCGTGGGGTCTTCATTCCAAAGGCAGAGGGGCTGTCAGCCCTCTGCCTGCTTTCAGAACTATGCGATCGTGTTCGATTGCAGCATTTCGGGGTTAAAGTGCCGGGAGCAGTCTGTGACCGCTCCTGGCACCTAGTGTCAGGTGTCGGAATCAGTTGACACCCGACGGCGATCGCCTGCGCAACCCCCGTGTGCGCGGCCGATTGCGATAACGTAATACTCCGTATTAGGCCCAGGTCACATGGACAGAATATTACGTCCGATGTCCGAAAAGGGTTAAATCAGGCTGCTTTATTTTTGATACTTACTGTTATTTGGCTTTGACAAAACTGTATTGATATAGGTATGCATGGACTAAAATAATTTTTATTATGTTTCTGCAGAAGTGTTAAAACCGCATGTACATTTTTTACCTGCAGCTTTTCCACATGTAATACAATTCTATGGGGAAAATCTGCACATAAAACTCGAGTACCCCAAAGATAAATTGACATGTTGCTGATTTCAGACACGCACCGCAGGTCAGTTTACTGTACGCTGTGTTAAGAAAAGCACAGTGGGCATGAAATTTCTATAAATCCCATCCACCTTGCTGAAACTTTAAAACACTGTTTTTTTTGGGCTTCAAAAATATGCAACTCGTGGGAACGTAACCTAACTTTGGGTCTTTGCTTTTAAGGTCCGGTCCTTAATAAGACCACTAGAGTTTGTCCATTTATGATCAGTCCATATATACCACTCCAGATATAGGAAATCTATTGGGAGTAATGTATAGATTCTGTCCCAACTCCTGGACAAGACTATTGTCCACAACGGATGGGTAATCTAATGTGTAATCCAGGAGGATATCAGGGTCAATAAAACATGCAAGAAGCTTTATTCAGCAGTATCTCCAAAGAAAAGAAAAAAAAAAGCTGGAGAATAAAACAAACATTAAAAATTTGTATACATTTTATATTATGTTACACATGTAGAGACCGTATTTACAGAACAGAGTAATAATACTTTACATTATATGCAGTACAGGATTATACATTAGTCACAATACTAGTCTGGAATGGCGGCAGTTTTTATACAAAACACTTTTAGGAAGGATCCTGGGTCATATTATCGTCTTTACTGCCGAGAAGGCTTGCAACGCACAATGTTACCGTATAGACCACATTAGAGCCGCCCCAGACGCTTCTTTTTTTTGAGCATATTTTTACCTTTTCGCTGCCAATAACATCCCGCAGCACTATCGTGATGAATGATCTACCGTTACAGGATTGCACCCGTAAGAGCAACATACATTGCAGCAACGAGTTCTGAACAGTTTGTTAGCAGCACCAAGTCCGTATATATAAATATATATATTTACAATGTAATGGAACGTGTGGGCTTGGAATTTGAGGTCAGTCGAGATAATAAAAAAAGGTTAAAAAGCATAGGGAACAGGAGACTTTATTATTGGGAAGGGGCTGGTTTATGTACAGAGCTATAGATTAGCGGCTGACAGCACGTGCAGAGCCACAGTCTGCTGCCTCCGTCATACACCAGAGGCTATATGTAAAGCTGGAGAAACACTTTATACCGATGGGTAAGGGAAGAGGTTTTGGAGGCACTGATCAGGCATTTAGAGGGGGTATAATAGAAAGGCATAGGCGGTGCAGGCAGTAGGAGAAGGGGCACCAGGACGGGTACAGAGGCAGCACTCACGTTTAGTAAACATCACAAGTAACAGTCAATATATATTGCCAAAATGCCAGGAGAAAAGATCCTTCATTTCAGGGCAGTGAAAGGTCTATTTGTAAACTATGGGGAAGGGAGCAGGTAAGTAATGCTTTGTGGGTAACATGCCAGAAGCCACTTTAGATTATAAGGGTTAATTTAAAAAAACAATAAAAAAACTGATGTAAAACAACCAAACAAACAATACTCTTGTCCCAGCACTGAGGCTCTTGTGGTCACACACTGACCCCTTTAAGTAATCAATGGCTTTATTGGTCTTGTGCAATACTACTGGCATTGTGGCTCCCATAACTAGGAGGTGCTGGCTCTAGTATGGCACGTGATCGCTGGTTAGTCAAAACCGGGAGGGCCACTGGAGAGTCAGTGCTGGATCAATAGTGGGAAAAAAGAGATGAGAAGTTTAGACAGTTGTAGCTTGCCATCTATGCCGTGCACCTATGGAAAACAGTACTGTTACCTGTCTGGTGACTTGTCATTCGCATATGCGGGAGCAAGACATGGCCACTTTTCACCAACACTACCCAATCATACACCACCTTACTCCTTAGCTTTCTGACTACACTCAGTGGTCTGCAACCTCTGCTTGAGACTACATCTCCCAGCATGCCTTGGTGACCACTGCACATCCAGCGCCGTACTTCACATATTATCTCTCATATACATTGCCTACATGTAGAACGGCTTTCTAGTCAACCTCACATACAGATTTCTAACAGTGTATGAACAAGAAAGATGATGCTATCAGGGCCTGGTCTGCATCCACCGCCAGGGCTTCCTTCCCATTTATACAACTTCATGTGTCCAGGCCTCTGGGGATCACGTGCCTTATTAATCCCAGGTCAGATGGATAAACCAGGTTTAATCCTTTAATTCGTACACATCACTACTACCCAGTCCATGGCGGACATCACCCTGCTCCGAGCCTTAAACCAATAACTATTTCATTGCCGTCTACCTGTGTGTTACACATATTCTCATAAGTTACAGCTACAGACCGTCTGTCACGTGACGAGGGCAGGAATGGGGTTTACAGCTTTATTGCATAGTCATACCGCAGTGTGGCCATCCATGTGTTGGCCCTTAGAACTAAATGAAACTATTCATCCATGCACTATTTTAATGGATCAGTGTGTCTGTTCGGCATAGGAGTGACCAAACTTTTGATTTTTTTTAATATAGATTTTTTAAAGGCCTTTAATTCAGCTCAGGAGGTAGAAGCGCACAGCTCCTGTCTAAGGACTCGTTCACACTTGCGACTAAATCGGACGAACGCAATCCAATTTTTTGAGGTTATCAGTTGGGTCTCAGAACTTGGACCCGAACTGATATGCAAGCAATTAGAGCTGAAAAATATATAAAAAAAACCAATGCCTAAACTTTAGTAACTCAACGTAAGTCCTATTCTCATCTGTTTCTGAGTCTGCCATTGTAGGATGCTTGCTTACAACCAGATAGGACACAGGAGGCATCTGCAAACAGTGGATGCAGTCGTCTAAGGCTTTGTTCACACATTGCATTTTTGCTGTGTTTTTTTTTCTGCAGGCAAAACCTGCTCTCTAGGCAGTAAAGAAGCTGCTTACAAAAAGCCGGTTTTGCTGTGTCTTTGTTGTCTCTTGTGATAAAGTTTAGTGGCAAAAAAAATCTTGATGCAACTTCTTTTTTTTGCTGCGCTTTTGCACTTACTCATTGCTTTCCATGGGTGAAAAAAAGCTGCAAAAACGCTGAAAGAAGTGACATGCTGCAGTTTGCAAAAACAGCAGTTTTACAATTCAGGAAAGAAAAAAAACAAGTGTGCATGAGACTTCTGAAATCTCATAGCTTTTGCTGGTACTGTAAAATGCAGATTAAAATTTGAAAAAAAAAGAAGATGCAGACAACGCAACATGTGAACATAGCCTTAATGTGCCGTTCTTCTCCTCATAACTTCTTTCCTCAGTATACGGCCATGAAGTGCAGCTATCACATGACAAAACAATCTGTAGCTCAGCTCCAGATGCCCCCAGTACCAGTCCCCATCACACTTCTGCAGTCCTGTGAAGCAGGACCCTTATTAATATTCTCGATGCAATCTTAGTGGGTCCCCAGAACATTTCAAAACAGCTAAAATTGTTGCATCATTCACTTTTTCCCCTAGTTTCTTCGCTTGCCAAACTGGGCCATTCTTATTGAGTGGACCTGGGCTACATCAAATGTGCACCTACGTCAGCCCGGGTCTATATGTCCTCCTACACTACAAAGAAGCGTAGACATCTTGTAAGGCCAGAGTCACACTTGCGTATGGTATCAGATGTGAGAGCATTGGATGCAAAATGCTAATGACCCTCGGCTCCTGCTCTGCTGCGACCGTGAGCCGAGTGTCAGTGCACGTGAGAGAATTGCAGCACAGCTGCAGAGGAGATGGAGAAAGTAAATTCTCCATCTCCTCTGCTGCCGGGTATATCGCACCGCACGTGGATGATATCAGAGTGCTGTGCGTTGCGTCACTCGCACCCATAGACTTATCTGGGTGCGAGTGAGCCAATACTCAACCAATTCTCGGTGCCAATCGCAGCTTGCTGACGTTGTTCTCGCATGCTGATTCTGCATGAGACAATAATCGCAGATGTGATCTGCCCCATAATATAACACTGGTCCGAGTGCTATGCCATGTTTTATTGCACAGCACTCGGCCGTATTGTATGGTAGTGTGACCCCGGCCTAAAACCTCAACTCTCACCAGTAAATTTCCTACACACAGTGATCTGCAATCTGTGGCTATTCGTTGTTGTGAATCAACATGCTGGGAGTTGTAGTACTACAGATTGCAGACCCTTGCTCCACAATGTACACACCTAGTAATGTATAGCATGCTGCAGAAACCTCAGCCTGGTACCAGCAGAGTTAATAAAAGCTTCTTGTCAGTATGAGGTAAATCTGTGTGGATAATGGCACTTAGATGATTTACTGGTATATCTGCCTCATACTGGGACGGACAGAGGGCTATCTGCAGCACGACGTCTGCCATTGGGTGGGGACACAGCAGGGGCCTCTGGTGCACATATTTCCCCCATATGGGCAGGAATATTATTTGCTGCAGTTTAAAAGAGTTCTATCAAATCATTTACATTTCATAGACAAGATTCTGGGAGCAAAAGAAAAGCAACGAAACCTGGAGGCCAAATTCTTAGACTGCACCACAGCTCATACTGGACTGCAACCACCGAGTGACGTGTGCGCTTCTTTGTAGTCACTGAGTAGATCAGACTGTCACCCATCTGCCATAGCAAGGAGGCAGTATACAACGTGTTCCCCCAACCATGCGCTGCAGGGCCTGTCAGTCCGATGGCTTGGACAACCTCAGATTGGTAGAAGGGTCACCTGATCAGACGATTAAATGGTTAATCTGTGTTGGGACTGGTCAGCAAGTGTCCAAAGCATTGAACAGACCCTGATGACATAAGTGTGCTAACCTGACAATACACAGACATGCTGGTTTCCCCAGATTAAGGCTGGTATCACACGTCCTACATTCATGGCCGGAGTAAGGACCGCAATGTATGAACCGGCTGTGGGTTTTTTGACAAGAACTCAACAGCCGCCTAAGCATACATGAAGCACGATGAGTTCGATTCAGGAGTCACATGGCAGCCCATAGATGGTGGTTTCTACTCAGATCATAAATTTTGGATATGTGAAAAATGACCCGTTATTCAGTCGGTGGGCAGTTATTTCCGTCATAGATAGCTATCCCTAACCTCATGTAATAACACACTTACCATAGTACTCACTAAAGTGGTGCATTGGCGCACAGCGTAAGAGCAGACTAATACAGGGAAGAGGACATTCTGAAAGTAGTGTGAGTTTATACAAAAGAGAAGTCTAAAGAGAAAACAAATAAAAGGTTGACATTTATAACTTAGGCCCCTCAGCCTCTGCCCCCTCCGCAGCCCCTCCTAGGACCGATACAGCAAAGCTAGCTCAGGTCAATAGATGCATGCTTGTTACAGGATGGATGCAGTTTCCTTCTTTTACATTTTACAACCTTATAACCAGAAAAATTGGATTTGTTGCAGAAACTTATGTGAAAATTCACTCCTGCTTAACTGAACGTGGTTGTCTCAGATTCCTATAAAAGGGTCAATAGCTGATATTTTGGCAATTAATCTGATGTGTGTGAATATACCGTGAAGGGGAACCTGTAATCAGATTTATGCTGTCCGATCCACTGACAGTATGAATCAGACAATGGCCACACAATTGCAGCCGGGTATGTTTTACTCTGAAATGCTGTGTACACATACTTTGAAAATTATGTGACATCATCGTCTCCACTTGGAATCCTCCACACTGCCCCTAACAGGCCATGGTCAAGGTCTGGGAGGTCCAAACTGTTGGCCGTCTTGTAAAGTGTGGCACCTTTAACAGGACAGGTGGACAGATCAATAACATTTTCATCCGTGCAACTAAGGAATGCTGCGGTGTTTTATATACTATAGTTGAAAAGCTGGCGGGGATGACTATGTGTCTACACTGACTAGTCGGAGGTGGTCTCCTGCCGTAGTTCGGTCAGCATGAATCTGATGACAGGTTCCCTTTAAGGTAGCTCGGAGACTGTATCCAGTGGCAAAATTAAACCTCAGCTAGCTGGTCTGCAGAAAGACAGTACATCAAGTAGTATACGGTGTGCATAGTAATGTATACATACTTGTATCATGTAAGTGCATATAGTATGTATTATTTTACATACATATAGATGACCACAAATTAACAAACTGTACAGTAAAATTCCTTACATCTATAACTCCAAGATAATCCAAAATTGCACAAAATGAGCCAGGCTAAAGCCATAAAAGCCTACAGCCATGTCAGAAGCACGCTGGTCCATCAGATGCTGAAATAATGAAATTTTACTGTACATCTGTACACTATATATACTACTCACAGTGTACTTTACATCTATACAGACCAATATACATGCACTCATGTATTGTACACATGCCCCGGTTCACCTTCAGCAGGAAAAGGGTTAATGATGTAAAAAATGGATTAAGGCACCATAGTTTGAATCTACATTGGGGAAACGTGTTGCAGAGTTGGGTGTGATCCTCTCACGTCCGCAGAAGTCTGCTAAGAGATGCATTGTAGAAGTGTGGTGACTCCATGTGTGCACCTCTCTGTACAGACACTAGTCATGAACGGCTGGTGGTGGCTCACATTTCTGTAGGGGGAACTTAAGACACTTTCCAAACTTCATCATTAGGTCCTTAAAGTGTCTTCCTGTATCTGGTCTGTGGCTGCAATTGTGACAGAAGATGGCACCAGACAAGAGCAAAAAAGGACAAAATGTAAAAAAGGGAAAAAAATCCTTTTTCTCCCACCGCAAATAGCTGAAACCACGGGGGAAAAATTTTGTATGCTTAAAATGTGAAGTGAGACCACCACATGGCATTCATGGTAACGGCAGAGTGTTTACAGATAATGGCGGAGTCCAGGAAGAGAAGGATTCTGGGATTTGGACCCTTTATTGGCTACAGGTTCTTGAACTGCTGGGGTTTTGGCTTTCTGCGATTCCAGGCTACTCAGTCCTGAGTCCCTTGCCTCCGCCCAGGCACCTCCACTTAAGCGGGGACTGGGTTCAGAAGCTGATGTTGCTCCAAGAACTGGCTCTTTCCAGTCATTGAAATTAAGGTCAGTAAGTTGCCCAGGAAGCACCACAGTGTGTCGTCGCCAAGCACTTTTCCTACGTCGAGTTTCTGGAGATCCAGGTTTCCGCATTGCTGCCATACAAAGATCATCTGCTGCTGGCCTAATGCGCTGAAGTGTGCGAGGGTGTGAGGACACTGGATCCTCAGAGCCTTCAAGTTTACCCTTACCAAATTTCTTCCGAGCTAGTGTATCTCCAGGAATTAGCCTCTGAGAAGTGAAAGAGTCTTGTGAGCGTGGCCGCTCCGTTTCTCTTCCTCCACCAACCTCTGTGTCTGTTTCCATGTGGCTGAACTCACTGCGTTCATCATCAGCGTCATCACCACCACGAACACTGGAGGCTGGCTCTGAGCACAGCGTAGAGAGAGTGGAGTACCCCGACACAATGGAACGGGCATCGGCAGGGATCCTTTCTTCTACAGGGGCTGGCCACCTGCTTTCAGAGGTTTTAGTTTGTGCGTCAATGTCCCCTTCATCCATCAACTTTCGTTCTTGGGACTTTGAACACAACGATTCTTGGGGTTCTTCAGCTTTTTCTTGCTTTTCTATGATCTCCACCTCCTGCTCAGGCTGCCCTAACCGTGCTACCTCATGCTCAGAGTCGTCTTCTTCTGTGCTGCTCCCAAAGCGCTTCTCATCTCTTCTCTTCCTGCGCTTGCGGTTCACTGCTGAAATGAAGGGAATGGACAGGATATCACGGGCATATAACTCCTTTCGAGATGCCTTTAAGAAAAAGAAAATGCAAAATATTTATCCATATTGCTTTATTAATACTTTAAAAAGGAAGAATCTACAATAGATCAAATGGGAATAAAATTGATACAAATTTCTGACAGGTCAGAGCTTACAGGGAACTACAATGTTAAAGCTCAAAGGAGTTTTCCAAGACTACAAAATTGGTGGCATCTTCTTAAGATAAATCATCAATATTGGTGTGGTCCAACCATAAGCACACAGGAAGAACTGTGCTCAGGCTCTGATTACTTGAGATGGAGCTACAGAAGAAGCAAGGAGTAGCAGCTTCCATAGAAATTAATAGGAGTTCCGAAAACAGCATGGCACAGCTGTTTCAGTAGCTCCACCTCCAGTGGTCCGAGTTATTCCTGTTTCAGCCATGGAAATGCTGTGTCCATCATATGTATAAAGGTGAATCTTTGTTCCCTGCATCCTTTTCTCCTGGCAGTTGTGTTACCAGTGCGCTATGATTTATCTATTTTGGGCCATACTTTCGGTAAAAGACTTGAGAGAGCACAGCCTACTTCATAGTGTAAAATTAGGGAGCAAATTCATACCTTTTTGACAGAACTTTTTCTTTAAAGTGGTTGTTCAGAGCCGCTCGCTTCCACATTGGAGGTGAGTAACACCTATGATGTTATGACCCCACAAGACTGCGAAGATGTGTCCATAATCAGGAGACATCTGGCACGCATCCCGTTTACTACACTGGGACATGGGCATGATACTTACCAATCGTGGACATGTCTTGGCAGGTGTGCGGGGTCATAATGTCATCAGCACGTCTACATGTGTAACTGAGAGGCACTGATTAACCCATTAACGTTCTTCCTTGTATAATTATTAGTTTGTCTACTATATGTAAGGCAGGGTACTACTTTCTATCGGGGCTCAGTCCACATTTCTAGGCCTAGAAGCTGAGTATTTCAATGTTTCTTACCTTCGCTTTGGCTGAATCACTATTCGTTGAATCTAAAGTGAAAACAGACAAAAGTGAGCTGAGAATGAAGTATTATTGAAGAATTAAAAAAGCTCGGGCCTCACATCACATATATCACAGAGCTCGGGATTAGTCCGGTCTTTTACCTCCACTTCCTATATACCATTCACTTGGACACATATAGAGCACAAATGGGCCACCAATACCCACAGACATATGGTTAACACACAGTACATGATGGACACAACACCAAGAGAGCAGCCTTTATCATCAGTTACAAGATTGTTCTTATAGTCTCCTTAGTCTCTTTTATTTCTCAATTTCTGTATTTGAAAGAATCAAAGGTTACCTTAGAAGTAAAACCTATTTTGCCTCCAGTCTAGAACCATTACTACACTAGATGTGGACCGATCCCGTCATTTGCCCTAAGCCTCATCCATCACTAGCTGGTACTAAGGGAGCCATTGGCATTGTTGTACAGGCAAAAAAAGAAGTGTGTGAACTGGCGAAAAGATGAGAGAAAGCCGTCACTAATAGAAATAAATGCTTCCTTCATCCCTGCACACAACACATAAGACTACACACAAGGGAACATTGCAGGCCCTCCAGCACAGCAGAGAATAATGGCAGAACACACACAATGGGATGAAGGAACTGTCAACAGATAGAAAAGTATGAGAAGAGAAATGCTAAAAATGTGTTGAGAGAATGTCACACTTCTGCTTTATTTGTAGCATGTGTAAAGGATTTCTTGCTTTTAACAAATCTGAAGAGGTAGTCAGTGAAAGCTTTCTATTAGGGCAATCCCCAGCAGAGACCCCCTCTACGATGTCCACATGCCCTGTAGTGCAACACAAACATGTACTGGCTATAGAAAATAGACGCTGGCACATGATATTTACAGAAGGATAAAACCCAAAGAGGAATGAAATGCATTACAGTACAGAAGTGTTCAAAATAGGAGAAATGGACGATGTGGGAAAGGATGAGGGTGAGGAAAATTGGGGCAAGGTACATTAACAAATGGGGCTATGTGGGGGAGGTAAGCTGTGAGATTTTAAAGGTCCAAGTCTCTATAATAAAGCTGAACTGCGCCCACTAAACAGACCAATAAAGTGTTGATGAGGGTCCCAAATGCTTGTCAACTATTCTAATGAGCATGTATAGTAGTTTCTCTACTCCAAGTCATCAGGATGTGCCAGAAATGAGTGCCATCTCTGGGACCTACATCTACATCCAAATGAGGGTCCCCCGTAACATTTGTAGAAATAAATTGAGAGAAACCTCTCCATGTTTCTGCCACTGTATTGAGAGATGGAGGTAAATGGACTCTGATTCTCAACACAAGTACGGGCTCCACCACATAAAGAAATGAATAGGCATAAACTTTGGCTATACTATAAAGGTCTAAAATGAGAATATATCACTTTGAGACAGAAAAGGCTGAAATATCTGGTTACAAGCTAACTGATAGCCAAGCTTCAACATTTTAGGCATTCCCTAAGCTAAAAAGTGCCTGCCTTCATAACAGGTGCCCTTTAAGAAAAAAAGTATAATGTTGTAGAAGAAAAACTATTAAAAGTGAGAAACAATGATGGTGGCAATGGAGGTTATTTTAGTGCATATTTAAGAGACACTGTATATCTGGAAGGTGGGGGAGCCTGCAGACTCCTTGCTGGGGCCGCTCTGTAAGTATGTGAGAGCAGCATTAACACAGGACATTAGCGTGACACAACGCCACACGGTAACAGCCATCAAATGTGTTAAACCCCGGGCGGACAATAGGTGGAGACAAGAGAGATGAACAGCTGGCCTTTTCCTCCACTGTCACTCTGCAGTATATAGCAAAGTGACAGCGCTTGATCTTTTCCAGGGATTCAGTTGGGTTGTCCCTGACTGAGACAGGTAAACTTTTGCCAATGAATCAGTGTCATCTGTCGCTATCATCTTTATGGATCTACATTTTATTGTAATACAGGAGGCATCTCTCTTGCAACCAACCAAGTGATTAGGAGGGAAAGCGGCAGAAACCAACCATACCCGTTCACGGCTGCTGAAGATCCGCTGAGAGAAGAGAAAGGAGGAGGAGAAGGGACAGATATTGGGAGAAGGAGGAAAGGAAAAAAGGCTGGGAATTATTACAAGTCACAACATGCCAGGGTGGATCAGGCCTCTGTTTCCACCTTAAGATGATGTGTGATGTGTCTAGAACACAGCCTACATTGTCACGTGTGTGTAACCGACAGTGGGAGGAATATCTGAACATTTCTACATAAAGAAAATATTCTAAGACTACTGTGTTTCCTCAGAAGATGATTACTTGCAATGATGGCTGCAGAAGTTACCTGAGGTGTCTCCTGGTGCTATTGTCCGTCCTATGTTTGGCAGAAGGTGTTCGATATTTGGTACAGATTGTGCATCAAACTCATCCACAGGAGTCTAAAATACAAACCATGGATCAAATATGGAGGCGCAAAACAGATGTACAGACCTAAACCCAGGACACGCAAGAGTATTTGCCCACTTGCATTTGTTCATTATATCTATGCCTGGATGGGAGAAAAAAAAAGTTCAGATCCAGTCTTCATTTTATTTTTCTGTTCTCAGATGAGAGCAAATTTAAACACAGAAATTGCATGAATGATACAGAATGAAAAATGTCCATAAAATGGGCATGTACTGTAAACCTATGAGACAGAAGACACATAATGCCATTATTAAAGGGGTTCACTCACAACAATCTCAGCGAGACTCAACATTACTGAGTGCACTTACCTTTTCAGCTTTTTCATGCTCATCACTAAAGAACCAGTCAGACTAGAAAAGAAAAACAGAAAGCGTTATCTGTAAAATGTAAGCAGGCAGGAGGTATATTACAGGAGGTATATGATACTTCGTTTCGATGCCCTAAATACTTAGATTTCCATGGGCCCTAAGTTGATTCTAATGTTCTCCAATACTTAGTGGTGTTATGTGTTGTCGGCAATAAGGGCAAAGCAGGTATTTTGCGCCACCCAACCATTAGCACTCCCCAAGACAATTTCTCTAATCCAGTATGGAAATATTTACCCCCCTCCCAAGTACATATATTGTGTATTTAAAGAGGACCTTTTACCAAATTTTTCATGTGGAACTGGACAAAGGATATAATATTCCCTCATGGCGGAATAAAACTTTTTTTATTTTTATTTCGCCTCTCTGTTGCAGAGATATTGGTAATTGAAGTATTTGGCATCTAATGAATTAATTTTCATTAAGCCCAAGTGGGTTTTATCAGATAGTTTTGGGGGCGTGTACTTCTTCTCCCTCTATGTTACCAGCCAATCATTAGCAGGAGGTAGTACACAGCAGAAACAAGAAACCGTTCCCACTATAGCGTAGGTCTCTCAATATGTGACATGCAATGATACAGCCCTCATCTCTTGGTCTAACCTCTAGCAGTCAGTGTGGAGGAGGGGTAGTGCAGCTGAGTTTAGTTGTGTCACATTACAAAGCCTTCTATCAGCACTCCTCTCCAAGCGCTGTCACTTCTGCTTTACTCATCTCCAGAGCTGAGAGCTCACAGTTATAGCTATTGTGCTCAACTTGTAATCGCACTGCAGTGGGACGACAGCATGTTGTCATATCTCACAAAAGAGTAGCCTAAAACAAGCAGATTACTCCTGTGTGAGATGTAGTGCCTTAAGCTACCTGTCAAGCGAGTACAAGTTGCTAGAGCACAGCAAACACATCTCAGGATATGTATTGTGGAAAAGGCAGTATAGCAGAGGTGACAGCGCTGTTAAAGAAGAAGAGATGAAGGGTTTGTAATGTTACAGCACTAATTTCAGCTGAACTGCACCTCCCCCACACCGACTCATGCAGGTGGATAGACCAGGATATATGTTATATGAACAATTGCTGTGCACATGCTGCGGAAAGCAC
The DNA here is from genome assembly GCA_033576555.1 of Oophaga sylvatica. Classification (NCBI taxonomy): domain Eukaryota; kingdom Metazoa; phylum Chordata; class Amphibia; order Anura; family Dendrobatidae; genus Oophaga; species Oophaga sylvatica. The sequence continues at coordinate 155,436,864 of JARQOD010000003.1, forward strand.
TCTCTCTCTCTCTCTCTCCCACCCTCTCTCTTAATCCGCACTACTAAAACGCATTACAATCCACAGAAAATCCGCAGGAAATCAGCAACCGTTTTACCCTGCGTTTTCTGACAAAACATGCGGATTCTCTGCAAAAATCCCGCAGGCTAATCTTCAACGTGTGCACATACCCTAACACCCACTTGAACTTTATGAATATTTACTTATTAAGGGGTAAAATATTTAGATTTCTAACATCTCTACAACAGAGAGGTGAAATTGGAAACAAAAAATATTAACTGTGCACAGCAGTCACTATTACATTATGTGTCCAGTTCAACATGAAATATTTGATGAAAGGTCCTGTTTAAGAAAATACTGATGGAATTATAGCTTGCCACTTTGGCCCTTTTTCTTCTTTTTGCTTAAATTTGACATAATATTTTAAAAATAAAAAATTATGCATTCTAGCCACTTTATTACCATAGCCAAAAAAAATTTAAAATAAAAGTACAGTATATATATATATATATATAATATATATATATATATATTTTTAACTCCAGTTTAACAGAATCCATTAACAGAGAAAAATAGTGCATTAAAAATAGAAACGGGGAAATGCAAAAGAGGATTTTGGTAAGAACTTACCTGTAAAATCCTTTTCAGCGAAGGAAGGAAGAGAGACACACTAGTCATTACTAGAGGGTAGGCGGAGCCCAGATGGGATAGACACCTCAGATTAAAAAGAGTGTTGACCGGCCCCTCCAGCTCGGGCTCCTCCTACTCAGCTCTCCAGTCGTACACAAGCTAAGGAAGAGCAAATATCACCAGCGGAGCAACATAACCCCTTCTGAAGGACTTCAGAGAAAAGACAAGAATACAGGTTATGCATGTAACAGGAAAAAACCACACAGTCCCAGGTACTACTCACTGGACCTGACCACTGCGATGAGCTGGCAATGCTGGAACAGAGCCGTAGCGCGTCGACCTCAGCCCAGATAATCGCTATCAGAGAAGGGTCACGCCGCATCTGAAAACACAACAACACACTTCTGCCATGGAAGGGAGCTGTGTCTCTCTTCCTTCCTTCGCTGAAAAGGATTTTACAGGTAAGTTCTTACCAAAATCCGTCTTTCAGCAGCAGATGGAAGGAAGAGAGCCACACTAGTCATTACTAGTGGGACGTCCCAAAGCAGTCCAAAAATTAAGGGTGGGAAAAAAACCCGAAAAGGCAGAACCCAACAATCTAAGAAAATGCGCAACCAGCGCTAACAAATAAGTTAACGAGAACTTTAAACTACAGTCGCCTGCAGGACCCTACGTCCTAGGGCCGCATCAGCGGAAGCACTAACGTCCACCTTATAAAATTTTGTAAAGGTGTGGACGGAGCGCCAGGTCGCAGCCCGGCAGAGCTGAGCTGCCGAGGCCCCTTGATGGAAAGCCCATGATGAGCCCACAGCTCTCGTGGAGTGAGCTCGAACCTTAATCGGGCAAGGTTCGCCCTTAAGTCGGTAAGCCTCCAAAATGGCCGACCGGATCCAACGAGCTATAGAATCCTTGGAAGCTCGTTGACCACGTCGACGACCTGCTGGAATCACAAACAGAGAGTCCGACTTCCGAAAACCTTGGGTAACAGACAAATAGAATTTCAAAGCCCGCACCAAATCCAATGTGTGCAAGGCTCGTTCCTTCGCATTCCTCGGCCCGGACAGAGTGAGGGTAACACAATATCCTGGTTGACATGAAACTGTGACACCACCTTAGGTAGAAAATCGCCCCGTGTGCGAAGTATTACTCGATCCGGGTGAAACTCCAGAAAAGGAGGCGAGCAAGAAAGAGCCGCCAACTCAGAAACCCTTCTCAAAGAGGTGACCGCCACCAGGAAGGCAACCTTCCAAGAAAGCAACGAAAGGTTAACGGAATCCATAGGCTCAAAAGGCCCGTGTTGAAGAGCCTCCAAAACAAGATTGAGCCGCCAAGGAGACACAGGCGCCTTCCGCGGCAGAAACTGACGGGTTACTCCTTGAAAAAAGGAACGTACGTCCCTACGCGAGGTGATAACCTTCCTAAACAGCAAGGACAGAGCAGAAACCTGACCCCTCAGGGTGCTTACTGCCAAACCTTTGTCCAGCCCGAATTGCAGAAAAGCCAACAAATTGGGAATGGAAAAAACCCTCGGGTTCCTTGAAGAACCTGAACACCACGAAAAGAAGGCTTCCCAAGTCTTGTGATAAATCCTAGTAGTAGCCGGACCTCTGGCAGCTCGCAAAGTGGCAATGACTTCGGCTGAAAAACCTTGACGGGTCAATATTTCGGTCTCAAGAGCCACGCCGTCAAACGCAGAGACTTCAGGTCCGGATGACGAACGGGCCCTTGGGTTAACAGGTCCGAGCGAAGAGGAAGTGGAAGTGGCGGCGCTGCCAGGAGCGACACCAGTGTCGAGAACCACGTCCTCCTTGGCCAATCTGGGGCTATCAACATAGCCGAGATTCTCTCCAGTCTGATCCGACGTAGCACCAGAGGAAGTAAGGAAATCGGCGGGAACACATAGACTAGCTCGAATTGGTCCAACGGAGCCACTAGAGCATCCACCGCCACAGCTTTCGGATCCTTGTACCTGGACATGAAAGTCGGTAACTTGGCATTGAACCTGGATGCCATCAGATCCACCTGGGAGTTCCCCAACGGGAGCACAGCAGTGCAAAAATTTCCGGATGAAGACTCCATTCTCCGGGATCCATCTTCTCGCGACTGAGAAAGTCCGCCGTGATATTCTGAACTCCTGGAATGTGGATCGCAGAGATGGCTGGTACTCTGGTCTCTGCCCATACCAGGATCCGAGATACCTCCACCATGAGTCTGGAACTTCTTGTCCCGCCTTGGTGGTTGATATATGCGACCGCCGTCGCATTGTCTGTCTGCACTCGGACTGGCAGACCGCTTAAGGGGACCGTCCAGTGTTGGAGGCAAAGGAAAATCGCCCTCAATTCCAGGATGTTGATCGGCAAGACAGACTCCTCCGATGACCATACTCCCTGAGTCCAGAGATCGTTCCAGACACCCCCCCAGCCCGTCAGGCTGGCATCTGTGGTTATGACCGACCACTTCGGAGGAGGAAGGACTTCCCCAGGGATAGCGCTTCCGGACGTAACCACCATACCAGAGACTCTCGTACCCTGTGGGAGATGATGACACTGCAATCCAGCGAAAACTGCGATCGATCCCAACGGTTCAAGATGAGCATTTGGAGAGCCCTGGAATGAAATTGGGCAAACGGAATTGCTTCCATTGACGCCACCATCAAACCCAGAAGGCGCATACACCTTCGAAGGGACATTGCTGTCGCAGACTTCATAACCTGCACATGACGAAGAAGACACGCTTGCTTGTCTGGAGGCAGAGACACCACTGCTCGTACCGTGTCGAAATGCATTCCCAAAAACAGGATTGACTGCGACGGTTCCAGAGACGACTTCTCCCAATTGACCAACCACCCGAAGTCCTCCAGGAGCTGAAGGGATAGATTGCGAGCAGTTACCGCCTCCTCCTTGGAAGACGCCACAATCAGAAGGTCGTCCAGGTAAGGAAGAATCGTGACCCCCTGTCTTCGAAGAATCGCCATGAGAGGCGCCAGAATTTTTGTAAAAACTCTGGGCGCTGAGGCCAACCCGAATGGCAGAGCCACAAACTGGTAATGGTCCTGGCCTATGGCAAAACGAAGGAAGCGTTGGTGAGCCCTTCCGATTGGAACGTGTAAATAGCGTCGCGAATGTCGATTGACACCAAAAAATCGTTCTGCGACAAGGTTGCCACAACGGAGCGAAGCGACTCCATGCGAAATTTTCGGGTGTGGACATGCCGATTCAATCTTTTGAGATCCAGGATGGGGCGAAATTTGTCCTCCTTTTTGGGGACCACAAAGAGGTTGGAATAAAACCCTCTTCCCCTGTCCTCTGGCGGAACTGGTACTACCACACCCTTCTGCAGAAGAGAGTCGACCTCTCGCAGTAGAGCGGCACATAGCTCGGGCTCTGACGGGATGCGAGATTGGCAAAAACTGTTCGGGGGTCGAGAAGAAAACTCTATGAAGTAGCCTGCCGACACAATCCGTGTCACCCAGGCGTCCGGAACGCGGGACACCCAAGTCGATTCGAATTGGAGCAGGCGACCCCCCACTCGAGAGCCCTCGAGTGGGACCCTGGCGTCAATCCGCCTTAGCAGTCTTTTTGCCAGATTCCCGCTTGTCTTGACGGAAACTTTGTTTCCAGGGAGTGCGGGATTTCTGGGAGGTCTTTTTTTCCCGAAAAAGAGGGACGACCCGATCCCCAAGATGGCTGACCGAATCGTCCTCTGGACCGAAAGGACCGCCGACCACTACCGGTAGTAGGCCTGCCAGACGTAGAAGCCACAGTTCTTCGCTGCGGTAAAGCTGCTTCTTTTGCCTTTGCCTTGGCAATCAACTCCGTGAGGTCAGATCCAAATAGCTGACCACCCTTGTAAGCCAAAGATAGCAAACCTTGCTTGGAAACCGCATCCCCGGTCCACTGTCTAAGCCACAGTGCTCTCCTGACTGTGACCACCGAGGATTGTGTCCTGGACAGCAGTGACGCAGTATCCAGACCTGCATCATAGCCATACCGAATTGCATTCTCCAACAATTTGAAAAGTCCATCTTCCTCGGATAACGGATATTTCCTCCGTAGACGGTCCAACCAGATCAGAGAAGCTTTATAAGCACACATGCATCCTAGCACTGCTCTGAAACCATGACCCGCGGCCTCGTAGATGGATTTTGCCGCCATCTCCGTTTTTCTGTCCAGCGGGTCCTGCAGACTCGCCTTCCCTTTAACAGGAAGTAATGAGGATTTGCTAAGCTGGGATAAAGGAACATCCACTTCAGGAGAAGGAATCCAATTATCAATCAACTCCGTAGCACACGGATACAGTGACTCAAAAAGCCGTGTCCCCTGAAAACGTTTGTCTGGACACAGACGCTCCTTCTCCACTGCCTCATTAAGCTCATCCAGGATGGTAAGGTCGAAAACGACCTATGCAACTCCTGAAACATCCGGGCCGACTTACCAGGACGTGTAGTTACTTCCTCCGGTAACTGTAACGCCTCCCTCATAGCTTCAATAAAAGCTTCTACACGGCCCGAAAAAGAGGCAGAGTACCTTTGCCGATCCTCTTTATCCGAATCGGACATCTCTCCCGAACTTGAAGGGGAACCCTCCATGCCAGAGATCTCCGAGTCGCTACGTGGGTAGGAAGGCACCGGCCTGTGTCGCTTCCTGCCATGAGAAGATCTGGCTGACACCCAATAACCTATAAGGTCAGACAGGCCATCAATAGAACGAGTGAGGGCCTCCATTTTGACGTCACTGGGGCCTCCGACTGCTGCGCTTGACGCAGTCGAGGTCTGCGTGTCAGACACGCGAGACTGATCCTGTAGCGGATCTGGGAAACGGTCCGCACCTGGGTCCTGATCTGACATGTCCTCACACAGTATATGGCAGGTTAAACCTGTCAGTAACTAGAACAGTGTGGTTTCTTAAAGAAACAAAAACGAACGCTGAAGGGTTAAGCTCTTAAAGAGAGAGCTACCCCAGCCGTCCCCCAGTTAAGGGTTAACCGCCTAAGAAGGGGTTAATGTCACAGACTCTCCACAACCTGTATTAATGTAACGGGTGTGCGAGCCCCAGGTGCCTCTTATGAGGTAGCAGGTGCAGACAGTACAGTCCTCAAGGTATGCCACACTAAACAAACAAATCGCTAAAATATTGCGCTATTTTGCGCATCTCAAAAAACGCTTATGCGACTTTAAAGACGTCGCTATCGTGATCTTAGCGGCCGTTCAGTGTGCCAGAACCCCAGGAAGGTGCCCTGCGCTGCGGGGTTGAGGAGTTTTTAAGCTTCTGCCCTGATAGGCAGAAGTGACTCACTGAGCTTCGCGGTGCTGTTCTTCTTAGTACGGGAGGAGCGGAGAGTGAGGAGCCCGAAGCGTGCAATGGCCGCCGCGCTGAAGAGATAGCCGGAAGAGAAGGGCAGAGGAGATCTCGCGCTTCAGAAGCGCTTCCTGCCCGGGAAACGCTAAGCCACGCCCCCCGCCGGCTTCAAAAAAAGCGCGGGACTCCTCCGTTCTCCGGTCCCGTCCCACGTCCTGCAGGCATCCACCTGCGGACAAAAAAACACACAGTCACCAATCATTCACTGTAACAGCGGCTGCCGCAGCAGTTGCTGAAGCACTCAAACACATATTAACATGTGGAGTACTCACCCAGCCGAGCGCCACAGGGACCCCCAGGGATTTGTGGCGCTATGCCCATCGCTTCCCCCCAGGGCGGGGAACGCAGTGACCCCAGCAGCGCGGTTTGCGTCCCCGCCAGGGAAGCCATCCTCATCCCCCCGGGCCGGCAGGGTTCTGCAGGGACCACCATATAGGGTAATACAGATCCGCCAAGGGAGAGGTGGGGTCCAGCAGCGCTGAGACCCCTGAGACCTCTAGACCACTTCTGGTAATCCAAGTCTCTGTCCGATAAAAAATAACAAAATCTTCTGAGGAGCTGCTTCCAGCAGCGACTATCCTCTGAGACCTCAAATTTTAAACTGGAGAGCTGAGTAGGAGGAGCCCGAGCTGGAGGGGCCGGTCAACACTCTTTTTAATCTGAGGTGTCTATCCCATCTGGGCTCCGCCTACCCACTAGTAATGACTAGTGTGTCTCTCTTCCTTCCATCTGCTGCTGAAAGGTAAATACCTTACACATTTTGGACGCAGGTCCTTACAACTACACATGGATATACTATAATGAATCTGGCATGGTGGTAGGGCTAGCTTACGTTACCCTTACATTGCTGGGAGGTCCAAAACTCTATGCAAGTAGTTGCTATATATGGGAACAATATGGGGAATGTAAATGTGTATACTTACATGCTGGATAAGTGTCTCTACAATCTTATAGCGGTCTGGCATGTGTGTCACCATATCGGTCATGTTGTCCTCAGAGGTGCGAACAAGTGTGGGACCAAAAACTAAGGCCAGATTTCTGGGCTCCATCTGCAGAAGAACATTTAAGGTTACAAATTACAGTTTTAGCAAGATGTGGCAAAGAGATGAAGGGGTTTGGCAACTGCCATAATCACAGTTGCTAGATACAATAGTGAAAAA
>JARQOD010000003.1:155444110-155460562 GCA_033576555.1 Oophaga sylvatica
AAAAAAACGCAACATGTGGCCAAAACATGCGGAATCAATTAACATGTATAGGATGCTTAATGCTTGCGTTTTTATCGCGTTTTTACCGCGGAAAAACCGCGGAAAAACCGCGAAAAAAACGCAATTATTCCTGATCGTGTGCACTTAGCCTAAGAATTAAATAAAAAAAAATTTTTTTTAAATAATTGTAAAAATATTTAAAAAAATAATAATAAAAAATATTTATTCTATCAATAAATAAATATTTTAATAAAAAAATCTAAACAATAAAAGTACACATATTTGGTATCTCCACGTCCGTAACGACATGCCCTATGAAGCTGTCCCATTAGTTAACCCCTATAGTGAACACCATAAAAAAACAAGGCAAAAAAACAATGCTTTATTATCATACCGCCGAGCAAAAAGTGGAATAACACGCAATCAAAAAAACGGATATAAATAAATGTGGTACCGCTGAAAACGTCATCTTGTCCCGCAAAAAAACAAGCCCTGTACAGCGTCATCACCAAAAAATAAAAAAGTTATAGCTGTCAGAATAAAGCGATGCAAAAATAATTATTTTTTTCTATAAAATAAGTTTTTATTGTATAAAAGCGCCAAAACATAAAAAAATGATATAAATGAGGTATCGCTGTAATCATGCTGACCCGAAGAATAAAACTGCCTTATCAATTTTACCACACGCGTAACGGTGTAAACGCCCCCCAAAAGAAATTCATGAATTGCTGATTTTTGTTCATTCTGCCTCCCAAAAATCGTAATAAAAAGTGATCAAAAAATGTAATGTGCCTGAAAATGGTAAAAACGTCACCTCGTCCTGCAAAAAAACAAGACCTCACATGACTCTGTGGGCCAAAATATGGAAAAATTATAGCTCTCAAAATTTGGTGATGCAAAAACTATTTTTTTTGCAATAAAAAGCTTTTTTTAGTGTGACAGCTGCCAAACATAAAAACCCACTATAAATAGTAAATCAAACCCCCCTTTATCACTCTTAGTTAGGGAAAAATAATAAAATAAAAAAAAATATTTATTTCAGCAGCAGATGGAAGGAAGAGAGCCACACTAGTCATTACTAGTGGGTAGGCGGAGCCCAGATGAGATAGACACCTCAGATTAAAAAGAGTGTTGACCGGCCCCTCCAGCTCGGGCTCCTCCTACTCAGCTCTCCAGTTTTCAATTTGAGGTCAGAGAAGATAGTCGCTGCTGGAAGCAGCTCCTCAGAAGATTTTATTATTTTTATCGGACAAGAGACTTGGATCACCAAATGTGGTCTAGAGGTCTCAGGGGTCTCAGCGCTGCTGGACCCCCACCTCTCCCTTGGCGGATCTGTATTACCCTATATGGTGGTCCCTGCAGAACCCTGCCGGCCCGGGGGGATGAGGATGGCTTCCCTGGCGGGGACGCAAACCGCGCTGCAGGGGTCACTGCGTTCCCCGCCCTGGGGGGAAGCATGGGCAAGCGCCAGAAACCCCTGGGGGTCCCTGTGGCGCTTTCGGCTGGTGAGTACTCCACATTTAATATGTGTTTGAGTGTTTTCAGCGACTGCTGCGGCAGTCGCTGTTACAGTATACATGCGGTGACTGTGTGTTTTTTGTCCGCAGGTGGATGCCTGCAGGACATAGGAACGGGGGAGAGAGAGCTGCGCGCCTTTTTTTAATCATAGAATCATAGAATGGTAGAGTTGGAAAGGACCTCCTGGGTCATCTGGTCCAACCCCCTGCTCAAAGCAGGATTCTCTAAATCATCCCAGACAGATGTCTATCCAGCCTCTGTTTGAAGACTTCCATTGAAGGAGAACTCACCACCTCTTGTGGTCTGAGCGCGCGCTTTACGGCAGTCTCCTTTTCCGGCTACCCTCATGAAGCACACGGAGGCACAGCACGGCGGCCATTAGCCGAGTAATGCTGACAGGCTGAAAGCTCCCTCGGACATCGCTCTCCTCCCCTCTCGGCAGCGCTGCACCGCGACCAGCTGGGTGAGTCGCTTCTACCCGTCTAGGGCAGAAGCTTAACCCCTTCACCCCCACAGCGCGGGCGCCTTTCTGAGGCACAAATGGGTGGCAGACTGCGCTGCCTGCAGCTGTTATCTCAAAGCTCGCACACCTTTTCAATATAAGAGGTTGTGGGGAGTCTGCGACAGTAATACTGCCACTATACGTTCCTGCTAACGACGACGCATACTATGCGATCATTTGTGTGATCATTTTTAATGTCGCTAGTAGCTGCCAATCTGGGCGATCTCATTAACAACGCATAGGCGGTTAGCGATCCCCTTAATGACTTTGGCGGTCATTGCGATTTACAAACAGCTCAATTTTTTAGCGATATTGTGAACGTTTGTTCTTGTTAAGTTTGGCATAGCTGTCCTATAGCTGCTGCCTTATAAGAGGCACTTGGGGCTCGCACACCCTTTTCATTATTAAGGTTGTGGGGAGTCTGCGACTTTAACCCCTTCTTAGGCGGTTAACTCTTAATGGGGAACAGCTGGGGTAGCTCTCTCCTTAAGAGCTTTAACCCTTCAGCGTTTTGTTTTTTCTTTAAGAAACCACACTTTCTAATTACTGACAAGTTTAACCTGCCATATACTGTGCAACCGTCTCCCAGATCCGCTACGGGATCAGTCTCGCGTATCTGACGCGCAGACCTGGACGGGTCAAGCGCAGCGGTCGAAGGTTTCCAGTGGTGTCAGAATGGAGGCCCTCGCTAGTTTCTATGATGGCCTGTCTGATTTTCTATATTGAGTGTCAGCTAGATCCTCTCATGTCAGGAAGCGACACAAGCCGGTGCCTTCCTTCCCGCGTAACGAAAATGTCCGATTCGGACAAGGAGGATCGGCAGGGACACTCTGCCTCCCTTTTGGGCCGTAAAGAGGTTTTTATTGGAGGCGTTACAGTTACCGAAGGAGGTATCTGGACGTCCTGGTAAGTCGGCCCGGATGTTTTTCAATCACTATCAAGCTTTACCATCACTGGATGAGCTTAATGGGGCAGTGGAGAAGGAGCGCCTGTGTCCAAAAAATTGAGACACCGTATCCGTATTCTACGGAGTTGATGATAATTGGATCCTTCTCCTGAAGTGGATGTTCCTTTATCCCAACTTAGCAAAATCCTCCTTGTTAAGGGGAAGGCGAGTCTGCAGGACCCGCTGGACAAAAAACGTAGATGGCAGAAAAATTCATCTGCGAGGCCGCGGATCATGGATTCGGTATTAAGAATCCATGTGTGCTTGTAAAGTTTCCCTGAGCCGGTTGGACCGTCTACGGACGGCGTGGCAGGATGGATCTCCTCTATAGAGGTAGATGGGCTTTTCCAGTTTTTGGAGGATACTGCATCACTGCTATCCAGGGCGCAATCCTCGGCAGTCACAGTCAGAAGAGCACTGTGCCTTAGACAGTGGACGCAGTTTCCAAACAGGGTTTGCTAGCTTGCAAGGTGGTCAGCTATTTGGACCTGACCTCACGGAGCTGATTGCCAAGGTAAAGGCAAAAGAAACAGCTTTACCGCAGCGCAGAGCTGTGACCTCTGCGTCTGGCAGGACTAGTGCCGGTAGTTGTCGGCGGTCCTTTCGGTCCAGGGGATGATTCAGTCAGCCCTCTGGGGTTCGGGTCGTCTCTCTCTTTTAAAAAAAAAAGGGAATTCTCAGAAATTCCGCATACACTGGAAACAGAATTTCCGTTAAGACAAGCGGGAAGCTGGCAAAAAGCCCGCTAAGGCGGACTGACGCCTGGGTCTCACTCGAGCGCTCTCGAGTGGGGGGTCGTCTATTCCTATTCAAACCGACTTGGGCTTCCCGCATGTCGGACGCCTGGGTGACACGGGTTGTGTTGGCAGGCTACTCCATAGTCTCTTTTCGACCCCCAGACAGTTTTTTTGTCAACCTCGCGTTCCGTCAGAGCCCGAGCTTTTTGCCGCTCTGCTGTGGGAGGTAGATTCCCTTCTGCAGAAAGGTGTGGTGGTGCCGGTTCCGCCGCAGGGCCGGGGAAGAGGGTTTTATTCTAACCTCTTTGTGGTCCCCAAAAAAGAGGACAAATTTCGGCCCATTCTGGATCTCAAAAGATTGAATCGGCATGTCCACGCCAGGAAATTACGCATGGAGTCGCTTTGCTCCGTTTTGGCGGCCCTGTCGCAGAACGCTTTTTTGGTGTCAATCGACATTCGCGACGCTTATTTGCACTTCCCAATCGGAAGGGCCCACCAACGCCTCCTTCGTTTTGCCATAGGTCAGGACCATTACCAGTTTGTGGCTCTGCCATTCGGGTTGGCCTCAGCGCCCAGAGTTTTTACAAAAATTTCTGGCGCCTCTCATGGCATTTCTTCGAAGACAGGGGGTTTTGATTCTTCCCTACCTGGACGACCTTTTGATTGTGGCGTCCTCAAAGGAGGAAGCAGTGACTGCTTGCAATCTATCCCGTCAGCTCCTGGAGGACTTCGGGTGGCTGGTCAGTTGGGAGAAGTCGTCTCTGGAATCGTCGCAGTCAATCCTGTTCTTTGGGGATGCATTTCGACACGGTACGAGCAGTGGTGTCTCTGCCTCCAGACAAGCAAGCATGTCTCCTTCGACATGTACAGGTTATGAAGTCTTCGACAGCGATGTCTCTTCGAGGGTATATGCGCCTTCTGGGTTTGATGGTGGCCCATGGAGCCACTTCCGTTTACGCAGTTTCATCCCAGGGCCCTCCAAAGGCTCATTCTGAGCCGTTGGGATCGATCGCAGACTTCGCTGGATTGCAGTCTCATCATCTCCCACAGGGTGCGAGAGTCTCTAGGATGGTGGTTACGTCCGGAAGCGTTATCCCTGAGGAAGTCTTTCCTCCCTCTGAGGTGGTCGGTCATAACCACCGATGCCAGCCTGACGGGCTGGGGAGGTGTCTGGACGATCTCTGGATTCAGGGAGTATTGTCGGAGGAGTCTCCTGCCGATCAACATCCTGGAATTGAGGGCAATTTTCCTTTGCCTCCAACACTGGACGGTCCCTTTAAGCGGTCTGCCAGTCCGAGTGCAGACAGACAATGCGACGGTGGTCGTGTATATCGACCATCTAGGCGGGACAAGGAGTTCCAGGCTCATGGTGGAGGTTTCTCGGATCCTGGTATGGGCCGAGACCAGAGTGCCAGCCTTCTCTGCGATCCACATTTCAGGAGTTCAGAATATCATGGCAGACTTTCTCAGTCGCGAGAAGATGGATCCCGGAGAATGGAGTCTTCATCCGGAGATTTTTGCACTGCTGTGCTCCCGTTGGGGAACTCCCCAAGTGGATTTGATGGCATCCAGGTTCAATGCCAAGTTACCGATTTTCATGTCCAGGTACAAGGACCCGAAGGCTGTGACGGTGGATGCTCTGGTGGCTCCGTTGGACCAATTCGAGCTAATCTATGTGTTCCTGCCAATACCCTTACTTCCTCTGGGGTGGTGTCGGATCAGACTGGAGAGAATCCCGGCTATGCTGATAGCCCCAGATTGGCCAAGGAGAACGTGGTTCTCGACACTGGTGTCGCTTCTGACAGCGCCTCCTTTTCTATTTCCTCTTCGCCCGGACCTGTTAACCCAAGGGCCCGTTCGTCATCCGGACCTGAGGTCTTTGCGTTTGACGGCGTGGCTCTTGAGACCGAAACATTGACCTTCAAGGTTTGTCAGCCAAAGTCATTGCCACTTTGCAAACTGCCAGAGGTCCGGCTACTACTAGGATTTATCACAAAGCCTTGGGAAGCCTTCTTTTTGTGGTGTTCGGGTTCTTCAAGGAACCCGAGGATTCTTTCCATTCCCAATTTGTTGGCCTTTTGCAGTACGGGCTGGACAAGGATTTGGCAGTTAGCACTCTGAAGGGTCAGGTTCTGCCCTACTTTTGCTTTTCGGAAGGCTATCGCCTCGCGTAGGGAAGTACGTTCCTTTTTTCACGGAGTAATCCGTCAGTTTCCGCCGCGGAGGCACCTGTGTCGCCTTGGCGGCTCAATCTTGTATTGGAAGCTCTTCAACATGGGCCTTTTGAGCCTATGGACTCTGCTAGCTTTTCTTTGCTATCTTGGAAGGTTGCCTTTCTAGTGGCGGTTACCTTTTTGAGAAAGGTTTTTCTGAGTTGGCGGCTCTTTCTTGCTTGCCTCCTTTCCTGGAGTTTCACCCGGATCGCGTAGTACTTCGCACACGGGGTGACTTCCTACCTGAGGTGCCCTCGCTCTGTCCGGAGCCGAGGAATGCGAAGGAATGGGCCTTGCACAAATTGGATTTGGTGCGGGCTTTGAAGTTCTATTTGTTTATTACTCAAAATTTTCGGAAGTCGGTGATTCCAGCAGGTCGTCGACGTGGTCAACGAGCTTCCAAGGACTCTATAGCTCGTTGGTTTCGGTCGGCCTTTTTAGAGGCTTACCGACTTAAAAGCGAACCTTGCCCGATTAAGATTCGAGCTCACTCCACGAGGGCTGTGGCTTCCTCGTGGGCCTTTCATCAAGGGGCCTCGGCAGCTCAGCTCTGCCGAGCGGCGTCCTGGCGTTCCGTCCACACGTTTATAAAGTTTTATAAGGTGGACGTCAGTGCTTCCGCTGCTGCGGCCTTAGGACGTAGGGTCCTGCAGGCGGCTGTAGTTTAAAGTTCTAGTTAACTTGTATTTGGCGCCTGTTGCGCTTTTATCTAGGTTGTTGGGATTCTGCCTATTTTGGTTTTTTTTTTCCCACCCTTAATTTTTGGACTGCTTTGGGACGTCCCACTAGTAATGACTAGTGTGGCTCTCTTCCTTCCATCTGCTGCTGAAAGACGGAGTTCGGTAAGAACTTACCTGTAAAATCCTTTTCAGCGAAGGAAGGAAGAGAGACACAGATCCCTCCCATGGCAGAAGTGTGTTGATGTTTTCAGATGCGGCGTGACCCTTCTCTGATAGCGATTATCTGGGCTGAGGTCGACGCGCTAAGGCTCTGTTCCAGCATCGCCAGCTCATCGCAGTGATCAGGTCCAGTGAGTAGTACCTGGAACTGTGTGGTTTTTTGCCTACATGCATGCATAACCTGTATTCTTGTGTTTTTTTCTCTGAATTCCTTCAGAAGGGGTTATGTTGCTCCGCTGGTGATATTGCTCTTCCCTAAGCTTGTGTACAACTGGAGAGCTGAGTAGGAGGAGCCCGAGCTGGAGGGGCCGGTCAACACTCTTTTTAATCTGAGGTGTCTATCTCATCTGGGCTCCGCCTACCCACTAGTAATGACTAGTGTGTCTCTCTTCCTTCCTTGTGTACAACTGGAGAGCTGAGTAGGAGGAGCCCGAGCTGGAGGGGCCGGTCAACACTCTTTTTAATCTGAGGTGTCTATCTCATTAGGGCTCCGCCTACCCACTAGTAATGACTAGTGTGTCTCTCTTCCTTCCTTCGCTGAAAAGGATTTTACAGGTAAGTTCTTACCAAAATCCGTCTTTCCAATTTCCCATTAGGGTTGGGGCTAAAGTTAGGGTTGGGGCTAAAGTTAGGGTTGGGGTTGTGGCTAAAGTTAGAGTTAGTGTTGGGGATAGAGTTGGGGTTAGGATTGGGATTAGGGTTAGGGTGTGTTGGAGTTATGGTTGGGATTAGGGTTGGAGTTAGAATTGGGGGATTTCCACTGTTTGGACACATCAGGGGCTCTCCAAACGTGACATGGCTACCTATCTCAATACCAGCCAGTTTTGGTTTGAAAATGTCAAATGGCGCTCCTTCCCTTCTGACCTCTGCCGTGCGCCCAAACAGTGGTTCCCCCACATATGGGGTATGAGCGTACTCAGGACAAATTGGACAACAACTTTTGGGATCCAATTTCTCCTCTTACCCTTGGGAAAATAAAAAATTGGGGACTAAAAGATCATGTTTGTGAAAAAAATATGATTTTTTTTTTCATGGCTCTACGTTATAAACTTGTGTGAAGTACTTTGGGGGTTCAAAGTGCTCACCACACATCTAGATAAGTTCCTTAGAGGGTCTAGTTTCCAAAATGTCACTTATGGGCATTTTCCACTGGTTAGGCACATCAGGGGCTCTCCAAACGCGACATGGCGTCCGATCTCAATTCCAGCCAATTTTGCGTTGTAAAAGTCAAACGGCGCTCCTTACCTTCCAAGCCCTGCCGTGCGCCCAAACAGTGGTTTTCCCCCATATATGGGGTATCTGCATACTCAGGAGAAATTGCACAACAACTTTATCTGTCAATTTTCTTTTCTCACCTGAAGGGTTAATAAACTTCTTGAATGTGGTTTTGAGCACCTTGAGGGTGCAGTTTTTAGATTGGTGTCACTTTTGGGTATTTTCTGCCATATAGACCCTCAAAGTGACTTCAAATGTGAGGTGGTCCCTAAAAAAAAATGTTTTTTTTAAATTTTATAGCTTCCTAGCAAAAATAAATTTTGTTTCCAAAATTGTGCTGATGTAAAGTAGAAATGCTGGAAATGTTATTTAGTAACTATTTTGTGTGACATATTTCTCTGTTTTAAGGGCATAAAAATTCAGAGTTTGAAAATTGCAAAATTTTCTAAGTTTTCGCCATATTTCCATTTTTTTCATAAAAAAATGCAAGTTATATCGAAGAAATTTTACCACTAACATGAAGTACAATATGTCACGAGAAAACAGTCTCAGAATTGCGAAGATCTGTTGAAGCGTTCCAGAATTATAACCTCATAAAGAGAATGTTAAAAAATTGGCCTGGTCATTAACATGCAAACAACCCTCGGGAGTAAAGGGGTTAAAAATTCCACAGGGTCATTCACTTGCACAAAGTGCCGAAAGATCAGCAAGATTCAGCCGATCATGCCATACACATTTAGTTACTTGTGTGTAATTTTCAAACTTTTTTTCTGCCAATTCAGGCATCTTCTGTTTGACTTGTATTAGCCACGTAACCGACAAATTGCACTAAAGTTATTGCATATAATAAGACAATATGGCAACCCCAAATAAATTAACACTTGTTGCTGTGATCAAATTAGTGTTTCTATAGAAAATTGCGATGACAGTGAGATTAGCAATTAAAGGGGTTGTTATTGCTTGAGGAAGCAATGTCATTTCACAAGGACACGCCATTACTTGATGATCAGCGCATAGTCAATTTATAAGACATCCACCGATCGCTAGAATTGTTTTCCTGGATCCGCCATATTCACACTTTGCATTTTTTTTTTTTAATGCAAACTAAAAGCTGCGCTTTGCAGTACCAGCAAAAGCTATGAGATTTCAGAAACCTCATGCACACACATTGTTTTTTTTTCCTAACTGAATTGGAAAACAGCTGTATGTCACTTCTTTCAGCGTTTCTTTTAGGGTTTTCACCCATAGAGAGCAATGAGTAAGTACAAATACGCAGGTATCAGGTTTTGCTGTGTTTTTGGTGTAAAAACCTTAGGAAGTTGCATCATGTTTTTTGGGGGCTCTAAACTTTATCAGCATGCACAAGAGACAACAAAAATGCATTCCCTTCAAGTGAATCTGTCACCAACTTTTGCCACCTAATCTGAGAGCAGCATAAGGTAGAGATAGAGATCCTGATTCCTGCGATATATCACTTACTGAGATGCTTGCTGTAGTTTTGATGAAATCCCTGCTTTATTGGAAAGATGATCACTAGAGGACTAATAAACATGATGCAATATAGTCCAACCTATTCCCCACCACTGACTGGCAGATTGAGTGGGGTTATATAGAGCTTAGCGTTCTGAGATCTGGGAGATCTGCAGCAGAGTGATTTTATCAAATCTGCAGCAAGCAGCCCACTAAGTGACAAATTGCTGGAATCAGAGTCTCTGCCTCATATATCATGATGCTCTTTGATGGGATAGCAAAAACTTTGTGACAGATTCACATTAACGACCAATAATTGAATGGGGGTGTCTGTGGAAGAATAGCTGCCATGTGTAATGTAACGAGGAGTGAAATTGTAAGTAGTGATGATCAGCCACCTGTACAATGACCACCCCTTCTTGGTTTCAGCTCGAGTGTGCCTTGTCAGATATGTAAATTCCAGCTATTACAGCTATAAGGGTAGGAAACTGTGTAATGGAAATTCAAAGGTCAATACTTGAAGGTGGGAACATAGTGTTGTATCTTAATGTGCCGTCTCTTCATCTTTTCCTTCTTGTGGTGTTTGCAGGCCCCCTTAGCCCCACGAGATGGGGGACGACTCAGCAGTTCTCCACCTCCTGAAGAGCCTTTTACATGGGTTGGACCCAGGACATTGATCATCAGGAAGACCCGGCAAGGATTTGGCTTCACTCTGCGCCATTTTATTGTATATCCCCCCGAATCTGCAGTACATGCCTCACAACAGGTACAGCCCAAACTACATTCACATTACATATTAGGTGTATTATTAGAACTGATCCTGACAATAAGAGGTCCTAATTAAACACGTGTTTCTTCCTGCACACCCAGTGGTACTGGTGATAAGTAGTACTGCAGCCCAGCTCTATGTGAGGAGACGGGACCTCCTCCAGTTTCCTTCACATTTGAGTGTTTGGCAAGTGGCACTGTGTAAGGGGAAACCAGTGAAGGGGCTGCAGGACCATATCAGGGCTGCAGTCTCTTGGTTCCCAGGAACGGTGGGGGAGCCAGAATGATCATAAAATTATGACATATCCTTGCAATATGCCAAGATGGGTATACCCCTTTATTAGTAGGAAAAATGAAATTGCGTTCGTTACTGAACTCCTTTCCCCATCAGAACAAAGTTATTATTTTAAGGATATTTGTACTCGTGAAGACTTGTCAAAACATTGATATGAATCTTGGTGCCAGAAATCCTACTATTCCCTAGAATCAGGGGCTTTTCATAGTATGTCAATGAACTTTTATGATCTATAGGCAGGGCACACATCTCCCTGAAAATCTCCCTCCAGAGCTTATTTTAAATAAATGGTAATTTAAAATAAAGCTGCAGAGGCAGATTCTCAGTGAGCTCTATGTCCCGCCCATAGATCTTAACAACTCATTTACATATTAAGAAAACATGGATTTCTCTGGAATAAGACATTGGATCACAGATATCATGGCATCATTTTCTTCCGCTTCCTATGACCTAAATGCCCATATAAATGGCTTAGGAAGGTTGATCCTACTGACAGATACCATTTAAGTATACTGGCTTTGCATTCATTGTACTTATTGCTTACATTCTCTCCATTTCTTACAGGAAGAAAATGGCGGTGCAGGTACGTGTTCCAGATGGTGTATATACATTATATAGTCTCTAATCTGATCAATACTTTGGCAAAGTTCCTAAGGCCTCTAAACCCATTAGACAAAGGTAGTCCGAACCTGCTGATTTTGGTGGACTGGCAATCCTTCTGATGCATATGGGGGGCCTCCCTGCATCCTCCCGAAAGATGAGGTTGTGAAAAAGAAGGATCGAGTAATTTGAATTTCAAAGCTGATCTTTTAGTTTTCAGGGAGATACACCTCTGCCAGAGATGTCTGGCAGTGGCTTTCTCCTCTACAAAAGTTGATAACACATGAACTCTCAGCTGAGTCAGTTGTCCATGTACATGGGAGAGTTGGGACGGATGGCTTTCTGCCAAAATAATAATAATCTTTATTTTTATATAGCGCTAACATATTCCGCAGTGCTTTACAGTTTGCACAAATTATCATCACTGTCCCCGAAGGGGCTCACAATCTAAATTCTCTATCAGTATGTCATTGGAGTGCGGGAGAAAACCGGAGTACATGGAGGAAACCCATGCAAACACGGGAGAACATACAAACTCCTTGCAGATGTTGTCCTTGGTGGGATTTGAACCCAGGACTCCAGCGCTGCAGTGCTAACCAGTGAGCCACCATACTGCCCACAAATGTACTAACTATAGTCGTCTCAAGTGTAGGGCCAGCTTTACACAAAGGGGACTTTAGATGTGTCCAAACTGACAGCGAAGTATAAGGGAGAGAAGAGTTCAGCTGCAGTTTGATTTGATTGGATAGACTTGTCTATAATGCCTGTACTTTGTATTGGCTGCACGCCTAGTTCTGTGCACTAGATTGGATTAGTTATAAGATTTTGCTATCTTCAAAATGTTATCTTTTTCCTTAAGCAGTTTAATCCTTCTCCATCTTAAAATCTCTGTTCTTGCGCTGTTTTTAGAGTATCCCTCTGCATCCGCTCGTCTGGAACCAATGGACACCATCTTTGTCAAGCAGGTGAAGGAAGGTGGACCTGCCGAGCAGGCTGGATTGTGCACTGGTGGGTGATGGGATAAGAGTGGAGAGTGATTGTAGTCTTAGAGAGTTGTATTTGAATGTTGTATGCAACAAGGGATAGATGTTCTCTATGTTATATAGCACCAATGTTCTATGCTTGATGCGTCAGTGTACCTTCATGTAGACCCTGCCTCAGGGTTGACTAGTGTTTTGTCGCTTTTTTATTTCCTGCACTTATATTGTTTTTTATCAGATTTTTTTTCATTGAGATTCAGTAACCTTCCATTTGTCCAAAAATTATCTATTCCATTTTGTAATCATATATGAAAAACAATAATCAACACACTTTTACCCCTATAACTCCCCAATTTGTCTTTTTCTTATCTACCTATCTACCTTATCTTATCTACATTTTCCACAGGGGCCACATGAGAGACCGTGACTGTTGTGGAGGGCAGAACCAATAGGCTGAAATTTATTCTGCTCAATATTAATATATTAATTAAAATTATTTTATATTATCATTTAATATTGAGCAGAATTAATGTGGGTTGACACCTCACTATATATACAGTTTGAGCCCCCACACAGCATCAATATATACAGCTTGAGCCCCCACACAGCATCAATATATACAGCATGAGCCCCACACAGCTTCCCTATATACAGAATGATCCCCCACATAACCTCCCTGTATACAGCATGAGCCCCCATATAGCCTCGCTATATACAACATGAGCCCGACACAGCCTCCTTATATACGGCATGAGCCCCCACATAGCCTCCTATATACATGTAAACATCCCATACACATATGAAAGAAAGGAAAAACTCTCCTCGCTCCCGTTCCCCCAACGCTCTGCTCCTGTGTCTTTTGCACTGACTTTCAGCAGCTGCAGCGCGATGAAGTGACATCATCCCGTCCGCTGTATCGCACTCTGATTGGTGGAAGAAAGAGCCAGTGGTGCAGTCCTCCACCAATGTATTCACCGCTGTCTGCGTCCCAAGGATGCGGATAGCGGTGGCAGAGGGCATGGTGCGGCCCGTGGGCCACTGTTTTCAGCCCTTCGTCTGTGCCTGTCCACATCCGTCCCTGTGGCTGTTCCAGTCATGCCGCACTTTGCCTAGCTCTAGCTCTGCTCTAGAACATTTTTACCCTTGTGCCCACTCCTGTAGTACCTAACTCGTGTATTGCTCCATCTATCTTAATAACAAACTTACTAAGGGCTTTTTCCTTAATATATACCTTCCTTTCCTCCTGTTATCAACGTTTCCAAATCATTTTCCTGATCGGATAAAGTATTTTAGCAATAGCCAATTGTTTTGCTGCTGTACCTGTTTAATTCCCCAATATATCCAGCAACCTAACTTAGGGATCTCTTGGTACCCTTACATCGTATATTCTATGAATCTATTCTATTACCTCTCTACAAAGGTCTTGCAGTGCCCCCCACACACAAAACATGTTTTAGGCCTCATTCAGACGTCCATGTTTGTTCACAACAAACAAAATGGAACAAGTGTTTCATCAGGGCATTGGATCTGAGTGTCATCAGTGTTGGGTCTGTGTGACAGTTTTTGTCATCAGTGGTTATTGCATATGGATAAATAAATAAATTACAAATCTTCTCTTACCCACTACAAGGTTACTTACGGATAGCACACTGATGCCATCCGTGTGTTGTCTGTGATCTTCACTGACCCATAAACTTGTATGGGTAATTTTCATCCGTGATACCGGTACAAAAACGTGATCTGTCTCTGTGATTTTTGCATGGATGCACAGTTCGCATAGAAACACAGACCTGTTAAAAGCCCCATAGGTTGTAATGGGTATGTGCGCTATCTGTGAAAATCAAAGATAGAACACGGAAGTAAGAAACCGTCATCTGAATGAGGCCTTAGATTTTTTTTTCTAAAAGCCTAAGCCTGTATCTGTGCTTCCTTGTTGACAAGCTGTTTGTTTTTCAGGTGACCGACTCGTAAAGGTTAATGGAGAGAGCATAATCGGAAAAACGTATTCACAAGTCATTGCCCTGATACAAAACAGGTGTGAAGTGTGGCATATTGAAGGGCGTGGGCGGAAAGGGCATGACTATGGCAATTTCTGACACAGATGAGACCGTCTGACTGCAGTTTTATTTATTAAATTTGTTATGTAACTTTTTTTTCACCCAGTGATGATGTGCTGGAGCTCTCCATTATGCCACGGGATGAAGACATACTACAGCTGGTAAGTGCCACACGGGGCCGCCTTATGCCACTGTTATCCATCCATCCATCACAACCTCTATTT
Organism: Oophaga sylvatica; assembly: GCA_033576555.1. Classification (NCBI taxonomy): domain Eukaryota; kingdom Metazoa; phylum Chordata; class Amphibia; order Anura; family Dendrobatidae; genus Oophaga; species Oophaga sylvatica. The sequence goes on from JARQOD010000003.1 coordinate 155,458,535, forward strand.
AACATATATGTCACATACAGCTTATATATATGTATTTGCTAAATGGCGGTCATAAAATGTGCTGTGGACCAGACCTAAGCAATATTCAGAAATAGTGTACATATATATAATGTTCCTCTATGTATTCAGTGCCTTGATAAATATATAACCACTATCCATAGGAAATTATTACCTACAATTGTCTGCTACCCCCAGCATTCCCATGTGCAGTGCATTTGGGGTGTGCACTGGCTGTTATTTTGAGTCCTAAATCCAATTTATTGCCTTGTTTCCTGCTCCACCACCAAATCTAGGAGTGAGATTAAAGGGGTTGTTATTAATGGGCCCAAGGAGGTGACAACATAAAAAAAAAAGATTCCCCTCAAGGACTGACATCTCTTCTGCATAGTCAGCACTGACTACAGTAGAGCGGCACTAGTCCAGAAGATAAGTACCAATTTTTGTTCTTTTTCTTGCCTCCTTGGTTCCATTAATAGTGGCTGTCCTATAGTGGACAACCCTGTTAAAATGTATTTTTTAATACGCCATTACCGCTTTACATGGAGTCACACCAAGTTTCTAATATCTTTTTACTTCCATTTTCATGTTCAGGCGTACTCGCAAGATGCATACCTGAAAGGGAATGAGCCATACCGTGGAGGAGCACATAGTATTCCCGAGCCACCACCTGTGTTTTATCCATGGCGGAGTCAGCCACCTGAATGTTCTGGGTATCCTGTAAGCTCCAGAGTACAGCGCTCAAACTATGAGGACTTTCCTTCCATCAGAAGCCCCATACATGGGGATGTACCGAGGAGCAGCCCTACTCACCATGACAGTTATTCCAGACCGCTTCCTAATCCTCTCCCTCCCCACAGACCCTACATGGGGTCACCATCCTCATCTGACAGATTCAGAGGACCAGGCCCTCCGTGTAATTCTGCATATGGTTGGACTTCGCGCTATCAGCCAGAGCCTCCAATTAAAGCTCCTGTAGACTCTTGGGAGCAGACAGCTAACCCCCGCTGGGTGAGTCATTGGGAGAGACAACAAGCACTGTGCAACTGGATGTCTCAGCAGACCCCTCGTAGGCGGGGTTCTGCTATACCCCCAAGAAGACGTAGTGCCTCACAAGATCGCCTAGGAGAACTCTCCCATCCTAATAACTGGCCTCATAGTGTGTCACAAGATACTCTACACCATCCTCCTGATAATGGTTCTTGGGGTCATCGGGCGCAGTCAGACAATTTTCTGGCCCATTATGGAAGATCTATGGAGAAACTGGAGTTGGATGCTTTAATATCTCCTCCTTATGAACGGCATGTTTGGTCTTCAGACAGACCCCCACGGACAACACAAGCAGTGTCACATGCACCTGTAAGTCAGACTGTGCCATCTGTCCCTAGAGATGTATCCAAGCCTCCAACCCAGCACTCTAATTCTGGGGATTCAGGGTACATTGGGTATCGGAGTTATAGTCCATCTTTTCAGCGTCGGACTGAACTGCTTCATGCTTTTTCCTTTAGGGAGACTGCATTTAGTGGCTTCCCTACATTTAGGACAACACAATATCCAAGTTCTCCTCCATCCCAACAGAAAGGAGAGAGCCATCTGTAAGTGTCAGCTCCACAGATGACAGTAGTGCCACGGAGGAGAGAAGAGAGGAGGTAGTATTGAGGCAAAAGCCTCCATCAGGTCGCAAGCCACCGGCAGCTGCTCGCCAAGTCAATGTTCTCTTTCCTGAGGAAGGCAAAGACTTGGAGTACTCACCTTCTCCTGCTGGCAGTGAGGAGACAAACAGTGAACAACCATTGCAAAGGATACCTCCCTTACCATTTTCTGAGGAGCCTCTGGCATCGATCCCTTTTATTGGTAAGACTGCATTAATTGATTTGTTTGTTACTAATGCGTTCATCTGACAGTGAATCTTCAAGGAGTTTTCCAATTCTAGGACTTTCTTCAATGAGCAGGTCCATCTGTTTATAACAGCAGGATCTGCGCACCTGTCTGTTCCCATTTGAGTTATGTCGGCTTAAATATGAGATTTTT